>CM040394.1:2527831-2562831 GCA_022702515.1 Ilyophis sp. 1 JC-2022 | reverse complement strand
TGTGTGTGTGTGTGCCTGCACGCGTGTGTCTCTCTTTGCTTGCCCTTCCTCCTCCTCCTCCTCCTCTCTTTCCCTCTGCGCTTCTCTCGCTCCCACCAACCTCCTCCCTCTCCCACAATTTCCCTCCAACGGCTGACAGGATTCCCAAAATTACAGCCTTCCGTCCGTGCCCCGACCGCACCAACACCCCTCAAACACACCACACTGGCACGGCCTCACTGCCAAACACCATCCTGACCCTACGCCCCCACCCCCGACAACCCCTACGGCCTCGCTGCATTCTCCACGGTGCCATCCCTCCCCGCGCCACAACCGCTACAACCCCTACCTCATTCGCCACCGAGCCTTCCACAGCAGGAAGCCACACCCACGCCAGGAAACCACGTCCACGGTAAGCTCCACCCCCTCCAGCCGCTCTGGTCAGGACATGAGCGACCCTGCCACCGCTCCCGCTGCGCGTGAACTTTCGCCCAATCACCCTTTTTTTTATTTATTTTTTTAATGGCAGCCGCGTCCGTCCAATGGCTATATTTAGCCACAACTATTTTTATATCGAAGCGAAGACCCTTCAAATATGAATCACTCTGATCTTTAAGGCTCTAAAAATAAGGCCTTTTGAATAAACCGACACTCACAGAGACGGACAGACGGACGGACGGACGGACAGTCCTGTCATCTTTCCCCATCAACGAGCTTTATCAGCATGGCAACCTCTACAGCCAATCATGTGTGTGCTCAGTTTAACATAACCTCTACAGCCAATCATGTGCGTGCTCAGTTTAACATAACCTCTACAGCCAATCATGTGCGTGCTCAGTTTAACATAACCTCTACAGCCAATCATGTGCGTGCTCAGTTTAACATAACCTCTACAGCCAATCATGTTCAGTTTAACATAACCACAATCATTTCAAACAATCCATCAGAATTACAATGTAAACAAACGCAACTGTTCTTGTTATTTTGGCCTATGTCTTTTGTAATGAATGAGTCCTACAAAACCAACCTAAAAATATCCAAGTGAATTGGATAACTCTCTCTCCAGGAAACTCGTAAAAGAGAGAGAACACTTCAGTTCCTGCTTGTCCTGCCTGTGTGTGCCCCCACCCCACACCTTAACACCTCGTTCTGCTCCCAAAAGAGGAATCTGACCTCTGACCTCTGACCCCGTGCCCCCCACATCCCTGCACTGCCTCGCCCATTCCCATCACCTGTGCTCTGTGGCGCACGGGGGCTGACCTGACCCCCCCCGTCTGCAGAGTGGACGCTTACTTACATTCCCATCCGGAACACAGCTGGTTTTGGGACAAGCGTAGCCAATATTTTAGCATTTTAAATATTATTCGGTTGCTAAGGGGCCCCCCACTCACTTACTCTCTCACTTACTCACTATACACACTCTCACACTCTCTCTCACACTCTCTCACACTCTCTCACACTCTCTCTCACACTCTCTCACACTCTCTCACACTCTCTCACACTCTCTCACACACTCTCTCACACACTCTCTCACACTCTCTCTCACACTCTCTCTCACACTCTCTCTCACACTCTCTCTCACACTCTCTCTCACACTCTCTCTCACACTCTCTCTCACACTCTCTCTCACACTCTCTCTCACACTCTCTCTCACACTCTCACACACACTCTCACACACTCTCTCACACACTCTCACTCTCACACACTCTCTCACACCCTAAGACACACACACACACACACATAAAATCCTAGCTCCTCACAGTGTCAGAATCACCAGTTTTTTTTCTGGAAAAATTATTTTCCCCAAAGAAATTCTTCACAGATACACCCCACATGAACTCAAAACAACATTGTTACAGGCTGTTTGCAGTGGAAAGCAGACCAAAGCAACAGGAAGGTCCTAAAGTAGAGGCCTCTGTCATAAACATCCATTCAGCATCTCATTTCAAATATATATTTTTAAGATTATGTCCTTATAATAATTCTGTATAATTAATAATCTAAAGAATTTACCTACGGTGTACCATAGTCAAATATTGCACATACTACCACATGTCCTCATTCATAAGCCAGGTATCACATAATAATATCCACGTCGGTAAGCTGCACAGGGGCGCTGCAATCAATCCTGCAAAAGGGTGGCGATAAATATTTAGTTTATTTTCTCCAACTCCCAAGAAGAAAGGCAGGAGAGGGGAGAGAGGGATGGTGCAAACGTAGGAGGGAAAGTCAGGGAGTGTAAGAGAGAGAGTGAGACAGCTCGAGAGAGAGAGAGTGAGAGTGAGAGAGAGAGAGAGAGTGAGACAGCTCGAGAGAGAGAGAGTGAGAGAGAGAGAGAGAGAGAGAGAGAGTGAGACAGCTCGAGAGAGAGAGTGAGAGAGAGTGAGAGAGAGTGAGAGAGAGAGAGAGAGAGTGAGAGAGAGAGAGAGAGAGAGAGTGAGACAGCTCGAGAGAGCTCGGGAGAGAGAGTGAGAGAGCTCGAGAGAGAGAGTGAGAGAGCTCGGGAGAGAGAGTGAGAGAGCTCGGGAGAGAGAGTGAGACAGCTCGGGAGAGAGAGTGAGAGAGCTCGAGAGAGAGAGAGTGAGAGAGCTCGGGAGAGAGAGTGAGAGAGCTCGGGAGAGAGAGTGAGAGAGCTCGGGAGAGAGAGTGAGAGAGCTCGGGAGAGAGAGAGAGAGAGCTCGGGAGAGAGAGTGAGAGAGCTCGGGAGAGAGAGAGAGCTCGGGAGAGAGAGAGATAGATAGAGAGAGAGAGTGAGAGAGCTCGGGAGAGAGAGTGAGAGAGCTCGGGAGAGAGAGTGAGAGAGCTCGGGAGAGAGAGTGAGAGAGCTCGGGAGAGAGAGAGAGAGAGAGTGAGAGAGCTCGGGAGAGAGAGTGAGAGAGCTCGGGAGAGAGAGTGAGAGAGCTCGGGAGAGAGAGTGAGAGAGCTCGGGAGAGAGAGAGAGAGAGAGAGAGAGCTCGGGAGAGAGAGTGAGACAGCTCGGGAGAGAGAGAGATAGATAGAGAGAGAGAGATACCCACATTCTCTGGCTCTCTGGCTCCCGCCAATCGCACGCTCCGTTCCTCACTTTTAAAACACGTCGTTCACCTGCTCTCCTCCGGCCTGATGCTAACATGCTAACGCCTATTGCTCAAGATGTTCCCTCTCTCACACACACACACACACACACACACACACACACACTACCGTTTCCTGTAACAAAAACCTGCCCCGCCCACAATCCCAGCACAGCCAAAACACGCACCGGTCTGTAACTTCCCAGGAACACACCGCTGGTGTCACAACTCTTTGGGAACGTCGTGTGCATGAGTCAAGAGACAACCCCCCCATCCTGTCCGTCTCCCTAAAGCCACACCCCACTCTCTGTCACACACACACTTCTCTTTATGACATCATCAGTGACCTTTTTTTTTAACACACTCCACTGAAGCATTCACATTACATACTTCTAAACCCACTCGCTATTGGATGGCAAGGAATGTCAGTACCAGCCAATCAGCAGAGCATAGCAGCTGGGGAAAGATAAATTCAAAGCAGACTTGGCGGATCTAATCCCGGGTGGGGTGCTCATACCCATGAGCGCGGCACTTAACTCCCATCAGTGAATATGTGCAGCTGGGTTAAATTGATGATGACACACAGTGTAAACTATGCAAGTCTAACGGGGTAAGTCCCGCTCAGCAATAAATAATTAATATAAAATAATAACTCCTCCTACACCCAGCACATAAAACAGCAGCAGAGAGGGCAATGCATGCTGGGAGATGGACAGGACATCACGGCTGCTTGTGCAGCGGTTCCCAGGTCAAGCTTTGTGTGACGTACGGGGGTGCATGTTGTTTGGGGGCTCCTGCCTTCTCGGGACGGGGCTGTATCCTAACAATGGCGGGTGCTCCAGGGTAACAGTTCCGACCATGCAGGACCTCCAGCTCTTCCCATGTTAGCAGGTGAGCTGGGCTCTGAGGACAGATCAGTTCATTTAAGGCCGTGATTGGCTGAGCGGAGCTCCTATACGCTCCCTTAGAAAAAAAACCTGGCCACAGTCCTGCAGGAACAGAACCTGGACCTGAGACTAAGACTGTGAGACTGGGACATTAAGACTAGGACTATGAGACTTGGAGACTGGGACTACCCAAAATTGTTTCGCATCGAGTACCAATAAACTGCCACCGCTTAGAGGCATTGTACTTCCATGCATAAAATGATACTTCAAAGAACATACATAACCAATGTCTATACTGTCATAAGCACACACAAGCATTATTCTCAGGTTATAACAACTCACATAACATTATGAAGCACGTAATTATAAGCATTATGATAGTAGAGGTTTCCTGTCCTTGCTTGCTTTAAGCTGGTTATACTTAAGGCTCGTTCTCACTTATGACAGTGCACTGTCATTGTTATCAGGCATTACGTAGCTTGCGTGTGTGTGTGTGTGTGTGTGTGCGTGTGTGTGTGTGCGTGTGTGTGTGTGTGTGTGTGCGTGCGTGTGTGTGTGTGTGTGTGTGCGTGTGCAGTCAGACTCAGTGCACTGTCATTGTTATCAGGCATTACGTAGCAGTTTTAAGGTCTTATGAATACTGCTAACGGATACTGTGCGCATACTTGACTCCTCCTCCTTATCTAAGCTTCCGAGGCCCAATGCAGCCAGTCTGCGATTCACCTAGAGTCCAGACGGAGCGTGCGTGTGTGTGTGTGCGTGTGTGCGTGTGTGTGTGTGTGTGCGTGTGTGTGTGTGTGTGCGTGTGCAGTCGGTCTGCGATTCACCTAGAGTCCAGACGGAGCGTGCGTGTGTGTGTGTGTGCGTGTGTGCGTGTGTGCGTGTGCGTGTGCGTGTGTGTGTGTGTGTGTGCGTGTGTGTGTGTGTGCAGTCGGTGCAGTCAGACTCAGTGCAGTTATCCAGCTAACTCAGCAATCTTTCCTTGTGAAACAGGCCCCTGGAGAGCCGCAGGCGATGCTCAGCCATCACCGAAGGCACAAGGCCCAACGCCCCGTCCCAAACAGCGTCACCTCCCTTACAGGGCGAGAGGGCAGAAGAGGGTGACCCCGAAGGCTAAGCGAGTCTCTCCGGCCCGTTCTCGTTCCCGTGTACGCCGTAAACAGTGCCCACTCTGTCATGTTCCACCCAATTAATGGCGGTAATTAAGGACGGATGGGCTTATAAACAAAGCGCCACTGTGTCGCTGGGCGATCCGGCCCGGCCCCGGCCCTGGCCTGGCCTTAGCATTTGTCAATTAAACACTGTAAAAATTCCTCCCTGGGCTCAGGGCAGTTTAAGAGGTATGAAGTCACTCTCCCATCATATGACTCTGAGACTCTAACGTCGCCTCGGCAACCGTATACTAAGCACAGCGGCAACACGCCAACATGAGCCACAATCACAGGGACTTGATCTCTCACTCTCTCACTCACTCACTCACTCACTCACTCACTCACTCTCTCACTCTCTCACTCTCTCACTCTCTCACTCTCTCACTCACTCACACAAGCATGTTTACACACACACACACACACACGTGTACACACTCACGCACACACCCCATCTCTGACACCAGGCTGATTATGGATAATAGAATAGAATAGAATGTCAGGATGAAATTCAATCTGCAAAAAGGCCGATTTGTGCAATACGGACACTGACTGTCCTCATTCGGACACTGACTGTCCTCATTCGGACACTGACTGCCCTCATTCGGACACTGACCATGCTCCTTGTGTCCGAACCTCAGCCGTTGTTTACAAAATTCTCAAATAAATGACTGTGGTTTTACCAGGAATAAACAAAGGCATGCACTTCTGCCCCAGAGGCTTCTGGGTACAGGTTCCTATGACAACCCTAAATGAATTCCATGTTCTTTACTGAGCAAATGAAAAAAGGATGCAAGTGTGTTTAGGAGGAAAAGTACCCAAAATGAAACCAGTCCCCCTTTCTCTAGACTTCTACCCCCCTCTCCTCCTACCCACACTCTCTCTCTCCTCCTACCCACTCCCTCTCTCCTCCTACCCACTCTCTCTCCTCCTACCCACACTCTCTCTCCTCCTACCCACTCCCTCTCTCCACCTACCCACTCTCTCTCTCCTCCTACCCACTCCCTCTCTCCACCTACCCACACTCTCTCTCTCCTCCTACCCACTCTCTCTCCTCCTACCCACTCTCTCTCTCCTCCTACCCACTCTCTCTCTCCTCCTACCCACTCTCTCTCTCCTCCTACCCACTCTCTCTCTCCTCCTACCCACTCTCTCTCTCCTCCTACCCACTCTCTCTCTCCTCCTACCCACTCTCTCTCTCCTCCTACCCACTCTCTCTCTCCTCCTACCCACTCTCTCTCTCCTCCTACCCACTCTCTCTCTCCTCCTACCCACTCTCTCTCTCCTCCTACCCACTCTCTCTCTCCTCCTACCCACTCTCTCTCTCCTCCTACCCACTCTCTCTCTCCTCCTACCCACTCTCTCTCTCCTCCTACCCACTCTCTCTCTCCTCCTACCCACTCTCTCTCTCCTCCTACCCACTCTCTCTCTCCTCCTACCCACTCTCTCTCTCCTCCTACCCACTCTCTCTCTCCTCCTACCCACTCTCTCTCTCCTCCTACCCACTCCCTCTCTCCACCTACCCACTCCCTCTCTCCACCTACCCACTCCCTCTCTCCACCTACCCACTCCCTCTCTCCTCCTACCCACACACACACACACACACACACAGACACACACACACACTTTCTCTCTCCCGCACCACCAGAAATCGCTCAATGAGTGTAACATCATAAGAGAAGCCTGATTGGACAGTAGCCCCCAGCAGGAGGGGAAGGGGGGGGGGGTCAGTAAAAACATTTTGTGAAAAGGATGCTGCATACGGGAATACGGGAATACAGGAATAAAGGAATACAGGACATGCAGCGTTTTTGCCCCGTCGTACATTTTTTGTTGCCCCCGTGGGCAAGTGGTCTGGGGCCTCCGGGCCACCCCTTGGTAGGGCGCATGTCCCTTCCATCATCCCCACCCCTGCCCAATATCACATGGGTAACAATAGTGTTCTGTCTCTGCCTATTCATTGAACAACTTATTAATATCCTGGCTCGCCATGTCCGGAGGGGTTTCGCTTCGTCAGGCGACGCTGAATGCGCTCCTTCATTTCCAGTAAAGGAAGCCTTGGTCAGACGGCGCAACGCCCGCGGCGGATTTCCCTCCGCCACCCGGATCATGTCCGACATCCCACGGGAGGGGGAAAAATTGTGATCAAACTTGATTTTTCAATGGCCGGCACAAACACTAATTCCAACATTCCCAAAGCCCCCCAAGCGTCAAACAGGACGTCAGTCACTCATCTTAACTTCTCAGTCGAAGGTCAGAAGGTGTGTTTGGGATCATAACACAGGAACTGAAAAGAGGAGATTCCCGGCCTCTCTCACACAAGTAGCCACTGCATCTCTGTAGCAGAAGACAAGAGGCCTCGCTCCTCCACCTGCCTGGTAGACGGTTCTTTAAAAGCGGCTTCGTAGTGAGAAACGGCAGCTTCGTAGTGAGTAAACTTTCCGTCGCCCGCATCAGACAGCGAACAGGAAGTGGCAGCATGCTGGCGGTCGTGTTCCTGCGTAACCATGCGGGGGGTTGGGAGCGGTTGAGTACAGCCACTGCCAGCACATCGCTCTGGTACACACACACACACACACACACACACACACACGCTCATGCACTCACGCAGAAACACACGGCCAGAGGCTGGTGGTTCCCTCTCACTTGGGAAAGCTTTGCTTCAAACACTCAGGGATGGCAGGATGAAGACAACAGTAAATCTGATGCCAGTTTTGCAGTCTGGGGCCAAATCAATGGCAACTGATCCAAACGCTTATATTGGAGGAGTCAGAACAGACTACAGTAGACCACAAAACTGACTACAGTAGACCGCAAAACAGACTACAGTACAGTATACCGCAAAACAGACTACAGTACAGTAGACCGCAAAACAGACTACAGTTCAGTAGACCACAGAACAGACTACAGTACAGTAGACCGCAGAACAGACTACAGTACAGTAGACCGCAGAACAGACTACAGTACAGTAGACCACAGAACAGACTACAGTACAGTAGACCACAGAACAGACTACAGTACAGTAGACCACAGAACAGACTACAGTACAGTAGACCACAAAACTGACTACAGTACAGTAGACCACAGAACAGACTACAGTACAGTAGACCACAGAACAGACTACAGTATCACTTTATCACTTTGACAAGAGAGCACTGTCAGTATTCTACAACAGAAACATAAAAATCAGTTATTCATTTCAGCATTTTTTAAAAGTTTGCTTTTAACGTGCAAAACATTCTAGTAAAAGTATTTCTATGGTGGGAATATTGTGAATGGTCGCCGGCTCCCAGTGTGCCTGAACGCTGCATGTTTATTTGGGTCTGTCGTCAGTTTTGAAGAAGCTCATCATGGGGCTGGGGTCCCTGAAATTATTTAGTCCGTAAACTATTCTCTAATGTCGCACAATTGCACACTTGTGATTTTAGAATGGATGGAATTCAGACCAGTTTCATTGTTTGTCTTCATACACCTTTTCTCCACTCCCACACCTGCAGAAACCCTTTAACCACATTCACTTTGAGCTTCTACACTGCAGAAGCAACTCTTACAGCCGAGGATGAGCAGCGTACTGAGCGTGTGACATCACAAAATAAACTCCCATCATGAACTGTGACCTTGCAGCCGATACACAATAAAGGGAAACGTGATAAGACATCGCAGCGCAGCCTTTGTGCTCAACCCCATTAGAGGATCATTACATTACTTTGAGCAATTATGTCCAATCGTGGTTTAGCCTGAGCTGAGCTGGCGATAAGACGCAAGTTATAATTAGTTTGTGGGCTGAAGACGCCATTCAACCGAAGCTTCCGGAATAATCCTCCAAACCAGCCTGTTTTTCTTCTGGCTGCTGCGAGGTTGTGGGTGTCTCCTGTGAGAGATCACATTTTTACCTGCGGCAGGTGTGCCTTTACCACACCAGGTAACAAACGGACACGGTAATCTGTGACTTAAGTGAGTTCTGTTCAAACTTTTTATTTATTTTTAAGTCTTTAAATTTATTGCCACACTCAAGTGCCAATGTTTTGGTTGAGAAACCTTTTCTCAAACATGTGGTTCCAAGAGATAAACCCTTGTATGATCAAGTATATAATACAGTTACGACGTGTAAAATCACTGGACCGATAATACAACAATGTTACAATTAATCATTCAGATAATGACATCATAAAGACACTGAAAGCACTTTTTTACTGAAATTAGTGAATGGTATTGGGTACGGAATATAACCGTTCCCTGTGTTTTCTGTGGAATGTTAGTATGCATGCCCAAAGCGTGTAGCCCAAAGCGTGTAGCCCAAAGCGCGTAGCCCAAAGTGCGTAGCCCAAAGCGCAAAGAGCAAACCCCAAAGCCCATACCCCAAAGCGCAAAGCTGTGCAGATTCAGCAGCCGATTGACTGCAAGGAGGAAACGCAGTATAGGCCCCTCCCACTCACATCCCAATGAGCTGCTGGCTATTAAAATAGATTACTGGAAATAACTGACACATTCTAAAAACCTAATTAGTTCAGTCCCCCCTGCGGATCTGAGTTTGAGGGTGGGAGGGGTGTTTCCAAACATCTGTGTAGTTCACCAATTTGGGACATCAAAAAAAGGGGCTACCTGGGGGAGCCCCAATCACCTGGGTCTGGAGCAACTAAACTCAGGTAACCCCATTCCCCGGGCCCCTCCCCCTTCACTGAGCTCTTGTGTCAGCACCTAAAATTGTCATGTTACCCTCAGGTGGAGAGATAAGCACCTTGCGAAACCCAAACAATCCACTTGGGGAATGGGGAATGGGGAATGGGGAATGGGGAATGGGGAATCCCCCCCCCAAATAAAACCAGTATATAAAAGGTGAGCTAATGCAGTACCTGGATGGGAGAAACAGCAGGAGACAGGTAGGAGACAGGTAGGAGACAGGTAGGAGACAGGCAGGAGACAGGCAGAAGACAGGCAGAAGACAGGCAGGAGACAGGCAGGAGACAGGCAGGAGTCAGGTAGGAGACAGGTAGGAGACAGGTAGGAGACAGGCAGGAGACAGGTAGGAGACAGGTAGAAGACAGGCAGGAGACAGGTAGGAGTCAGGTAGGAGACACGGCAGGAGACACGGCAGGAGACAGGTAGGAGACAGGCAGGAGACAGGCAGGAGACAGGCAATAGACAGGCAGGAGACAGGTAGGAGTCAGGTAGGAGTCAGGCAGGAGACAGGTAGGAGACAGGCAGGAGACAGGTAGGAGACAGGTAGGAGACAGGTAGGAGAAACGGCAGAAGACAGGCAGAAGACAGGCAGGAGACAGGCAGGAGACAGGCAATAGACAGGCAGGAGACAGGTAGGAGTCAGGTAGGAGTCAGGCAGGAGACAGGTAGGAGAAACGGCAGGAGACAGGTAGGAGTCAGGTAGGAGACAGGTAGGAGAAACGGCAGGAGACAGGCAGAAGACAGGCAGGAGACAGGCAGGAGACAGGCAATAGACAGGCAGGAGACAGGTAGGAGTCAGGTAGGAGACACGGCAGGAGACACGGCAGGAGACAGGCAGGAGACAGGTAGGAGACAGGTAGGAGACAGGTAGGAGAAACGGCAGAAGACAGGCAGGAGACAGGTAGGAGACAGGCAGGAGACAGGTAGGAGAAATGGCAGGAGACAGGTAGGAGAAACGGCAGAAGACAGGCAGGAGACAGGTAGGAGACAGGCAGGAGACAGGTAGGAGAAACGGCAGGAGACAGGTAGGAGTCAGGTAGGAGACAGGTAGGAGAAACGGCAGGAGACAGGTAGGAGACAGGTAGGAGTCAGGGGGCATTGAGATGAGTGTGGAAGACCCCTTATGTACCACTGTGCTGGAATTAGCAGGAGGCTGAACCAATAACCCAACAGCCACAGGCGGACCCCTGCTATCACACCCAGGAGCAGGAAGCCGCTGCAGGGGTCAGCAGCCCGAGGGCTGGAGAGATGCAGGAGGCCACGCTTTCATCATTAATCTGCATTTAACTAACCGGTCAAAGCGGCTGATAACGCTACAGGCTGTTAAAAACACAGTGAATAAGGGTTTCTGGGACAGATACAATGATAGTAATAGCAAAGGTCCGTGCACACAGGCGAACGTTACCCGCCCCGCGTCTAACGCAGGAGGCCTTGTGTCACTGTCACAGACCCTGCCGGCTGCCCCCTGGGGGGCACTTTCTCCACACTCGACTCCTAACTACCCCCCTTCCTGTCCGTTTAACATTACCCAATCCGACGTGGTCACAATAACATGACAGTCAACATGCACGAGAGTGTAGCTCAACAGTCACAACTGCTATTTCAACGCACGGAGGTTCTACACTGTGGACAATCAGCGCTCAAACTGACTGGAGAGCCAACGCTGCATTCTGAAGGGAGGGGTCCCTCGGGGTCCTGCGTCATCATTAGTGTTGTTACATTTACCATGTAATAACAGGATGGAATTCCCCCCCAAAAATGCTGGGCGATTGCTCCCGATATGTCCACTTTTAGCTTTCGTTCTTTAAAAAAAAAAAATTCCTTTCGTATTCCGCGTGAGGGCGTGTGATTGAAAAGTAGGAGAACTACCGGGAACAGTTTATTTTCTCTGCCCCTTTCCCCGTGATTTAAGGCAGCATGGCTGTGTGTGTGAACGGCCTAATTCCTGGGCTGCCGTCCCACACATCTACCCCCTCTCTCTCTCCCTCTTTCCCTCCCTCCCCCACTCAAGCACCCACCCACCCACAGAAACATGTAGCAACAAAGCGCCGTTTAATGTATCCCCCCACCCCAGACACACAAAAACTCAGGTAACAACTCGAACGCACTAGACTCGCCATTGTTTCCTATGTGCATTGTTTCAACGTGTCCGTCCGCGGTAAACATTCGCGTTCTTGCGTTCAATCCGGTTTACTTCAAATAAAAGGTATGTGGTTGCTCTCGCTTCCTCTCCCCCCCATCCCAATCTTTTCCACCCTCCCTGCCTCCCAGCTAGTTCCGTGAATGTTCGTGTCGCTACAAATATAATCGGTTGGCTCCCATAAGTGGAGGATGCGTTATATAAAGGCTACATTCTCTCTCCGCATTTTCAGTGCGCTCTTCTAAGAATGGATCCGCGCCAGTGGGAGTTGTAGCGACTGTGTTACTAACTAAAAACGTGCTTGTTCGTTGAAAAGGGTACATCAGAACAATAAAGACGTACAAGTACAAATCTTTTAAAGATGGAATACAAAATTTAACTCACCACGGCTCCAGTTTCGCGGGGTGCGGTCTTCAATAATCCCTTTATTAATAATAGTGTGCTTATTTTTCTCTCTCACTCTTCCCCAACCCCTGTCTCCACACCCCAGGAATCGAGTGTGTGCGGGGTGGGTTGGGGAGGGGGGTGGGGGGGTTCTGGGGTGATTGGAATGATCCGGCAGAGACAGCCAATTTAGAGACCGGGAACAGATCACAACACTATTAAAGTCACCGAGACGCACTCCAAAATATCCAACGTGCAGCGACTGTTCCCGACCGTAGAGATTTATCTCCTGGTTTTGTCGATGGGCAGTAGCCTGGCCTAGCCTACTCTCACGATCTCCCTGTTTTTCGCTGTATCCGAGCGCGTCGGCCACCGTTCCTAATCCGCCATGTTGTGTCTCTTCGCTTGGAATGGCAAGGCGAGAATCCCGGGCCCCTCCTCCTTTCTTCCCATTAGCGCCGCCGCGACCTCTGGTGGTCAAACCCGGAACACCAGGAATAAACCCCGGAATAACAAAAGCGTCTAACGGAACACGAAGACCCCTCGTGGTTACTCGCAAGAATACACATTTCTATCAAGAACACATTTTACAGCTACGCCTGACACAAATTAACCTTATTATCTCCAACTCAATATCCTGTTAAATTTCAAGCTATACATTCACCACTGATTTCATATAGATGTTTCTTTAAGCCACAAGTCTAACAAAATAAACTATGCAATAGTGTCTATTAAAGAGGTAGTTCAGTTTCTGTTTAAAAAAATAATAATTACTTAGTTTTTGTTTTTATTCTTGATTGGTCCAGAAAGTTTTTGTGTATGATGAAGGATATTTTATATATTTAGAGAAGTTCCTGAAGAAGGAATTATTCCCTATGGCACATGCAATGTGAGACCACAGGAAACATAACTAGGGTACTGGCTGAATAAATAAAACTGATATTTATGTTTTTAATTGTGAGCAAACATTTTTTAATGAATCTGTTCATATGCACAGCATCTGGAAAAGTAATGTAATGTATTTAACCCTACCAGCCAGTTTATGAGAAACTTTAATAATATTCTCCACATTTTCACTTCTCAATAATGTTTATTAGGGCATTTTAACAATATTTAAACAAATACAAATGAACGAACGTGTGCGCTCACACACACACACACACACACACATTCAATCTTGGGGTGTATCAGAACAATACTATTTCAACAAGACTTGCAAAAACTTATAACTTATAAACTGAAAAGATAACTCAACCTCTTACCCAAGGATGCTATCCCCATGTCTCTGCATGTGGATAAGAAATCTGAGGACAGGTGCAGCGGTTTCTTTCTACTGCCCGAGACAGTTTAGGAAAGGCGTTGGCAATGTATTTAAATGAGCAGATAGTGCCATCTAGTGGCACACACTGGACTTGCTTATCGAGAGAATGACGGGTTTCTCCCGACAAATTATTGACTAAAATCCATTCAGTGGCAAGTGACGAATAAGCAGAAAATTGTTGGAAATTTTTTAAAAATAAATAATATATATATTTTTTAAAATTCAGAGACGTACAGTATGCCATTCAGTTTACCCCACGGTCATATCTCTCTTGCCTTTTTGGCAGAAAACACATTCGCTTTCTTCGGTCAGTTTTATTTAAGGTTAATTAATCTGTAACAGAAGTAGTTTAATTTGTCAATCAAACCCTAGTACAAGTAGCCGGTGCTTAGTTTCTACTCCCGCGGGATAGAGTGCACGTGCTCCTGGAATTCCGAGCTGAGAGGCGGTTTGCCCGGGACCCGGTAGCTGAAAGACAGAAGAAAAAAAGAGCTCCGGAGTTATGCGGACACATGTCAATAAATGTCTTCAGTTTCCACAGCAACGCAGCTCTTGGGTCCACGCAGGCTGCTGCATGTGCACAGCAAAGCAGGCAAACAGGTTTATGGCAATGTGATACCTGCACTTTATGGTACCTGTGATTGTGATGTCATCACACTTGGAAGTGAAATAAGCATCTCATTAGCATAATGCAGCCCTCATATATCCAAGCATCTCATTAGCATAATACAGCCCTCATATATCCAAACATCTCATTAGCATAATACAGCCCTCATATATCCAAACATCTCATTAGCATAATACAGCCCTCATATATCCAAGCATCTCATTAGCATAATACAGCCCTCATATATCCAAACATCTCATTAGCATAATACAGCCCTCATATATCCAAACATCTCATTAGCATAATACAGCCCTCATATATCCAAGCATCTCATTAGCATAATACAGCCCTCATATATCCAAGCATCTCATTAGCATAATACAGCCCTCATATATCCAAGCATCTCATTAGCATAATACAGCCCTCATATATCCAAACATCTCATTAGCATAATACAGCCCTCATATATCCAAACATCTCATTAGCATAATACAGCCCTCATATATCCAAGCATCTCATTAGCATAATACAGCCCTCATATATCCAAACATCTCATTAGCATAATACAGCCCTCATATATCCAAACATCTCATTAGCATAATACAGCCCTCATATATCCAAGCATCTCATTAGCATAATACAGCCCTCATATATCCAAGCATCTCATTAGCATAATACAGCCCTCATATATCCAAACATCTCATTAGCATAATACAGCCCTCATATATCCAAACATCTCATTAGCATAATACAGCCCTCATATATCCAAACATCTCATTAGCATAATACAGCCCTCATATATCCAAACATCTCATTAGCATAATACAGCCCTCATATATCCAAACATCTCATTAGCATAATACAGCCCTCATATATCCAAACATCTCATTAGCATAATACAGCCCTCATATATCCAAGCATCTCATTAGCATAATACAGCCCTCATATATCCAAACATCTCATTAGCATAATACAGCCCTCATATATCCAAACATCTCATTAGCATAATACAGCCCTCATATATCCAAGCATCTCATTAGCATAATACAGCCCTCATATATCCAAACATCTCATTAGCATAATACAGCCCTCATATATCCAAACATCTCATTAGCATAATACAGCCCTCATATATCCAAACATCTCATTAGCATAATACAGCCCTCATATATCCAAACATCTCATTAGCATAATACAGCCCTCATATATCCAAGCATCTCATTAGCATAATACAGCCCTCATATATCCAAGCATCTCATTAGCATAATACAGCCCTCATATATCCAAGCATCTCATTAGCATAATACAGCCCTCATATATCCAAGCATCTCATTAGCATAATACAGCCCTCATATATCCAAACATCTCATTAGCATAATACAGCCCTCATATATCCAAACATCTCATTAGCATAATACAGCCCTCATATATCCAAGCATCTCATTAGCATAATACAGCCCTCATATATCCAAGCATCTCATTAGCATAATACAGCCCTCATATATCCAAGCATCTCATTAGCATAATACAGCCCTCATATATCCAAGCATCTCATTAGCATAATACAGCCCTCATATATCCAAGCATCTCATTAGCATAATACAGCCCTCATATATCCAAGCATCTCATTAGCATAATACAGCCCTCATATATCCAAGCATCTCATTAGCATAATACAGCCCTCATATATCCAAGCATCTCATTAGCATAATACAGCCCTCATATATCCAAGCATCTCATTAGCATAATACAGCCCTCATATATCCAAACATCTCATTAGCATAATACAGCCCTCATATATCCAAACATCTCATTAGCATAATACAGCCCTCATATATCCAAGCATCTCATTAGCATAATACAGCCCTCATATATCCAAGCATCTCATTAGCATAATACAGCCCTCATATATCCAAGCATCTCATTAGCATAATACAGCCCTCATATATCCAAGCATCTCATTAGCGTAATGCAGCCCTCATATATCCAAGCATCTCATTAGCGTAATGCAGCCCTCATATATCCAAGCATCTCATTAGCGTAATGCAGCCCTCATATATCCAAGCATCTCATTAGCGTAATACAGCCCTCATATATCCAAGCATCTCATTAGCGTAATACAGCCCTCATATATCCAAGCATCTCATTAGCGTAATACAGCCCTCATATATCCAAGCATCTCATTAGCGTAATACAGCCCTCATATATCCAAGCATCTCATTAGCATAATACAGCCCTCATATATCCAAGCATCTCATTAGCATAATACAGCCCTCATATATCCAAGCATCTCATTAGCATAATACAGCCCTCATATATCCAAGCATCTCATTAGCATAATACAGCCCTCATATATCCAAGCATCTCATTAGCATAATGCAGCCCTCATATATCCAAGCATCTCATTAGCATAATACAGCCCTCATATATCCAAGCATCTCATTAGCATAATACAGCCCTCATATATCCAAGCATCTCATTAGCGTAATACAGCCCTCATATATCCAAGCATCTCATTAGCGTAATACAGCCCTCATATATCCAAGCATCTCATTAGCGTAATACAGCCCTCATATATCCAAGCATCTCATTAGCATAATACAGCCCTCATATATCCAAGCATCTCATTAGCATAATACAGCCCTCATATATCCAAGCATCTCATTAGCATAATACAGCCCTCATATATCCAAGCATCTCATTAGCATAATACAGCCCTCATATATCCAAGCATCTCATTAGCATAATACAGCCCTCATATATCCAAGCATCTCATTAGCATAATACAGCCCTCATATATCCAAGCATCTCATTAGCATAATACAGCCCTCATATATCCAAGCATCTCATTAGCATAATACAGCCCTCATATATCCAAGCATCTCATTAGCATAATACAGCCCTCATATATCCAAGCATCTCATTAGCATAATACAGCCCTCATATATCCAAGCATCTCATTAGCGTAATACAGCCCTCATATATCCAAGCATCTCATTAGCATAATACAGCCCTCATATATCCAAGCATCTCATTAGCATAATACAGCCCTCATATATCCAAGCATCTCATTAGCATAATACAGCCCTCATATATCCAAGCATCTCATTAGCATAATACAGCCCTCATATATCCAAGCATCTCATTAGCATAATACAGCCCTCATATATTCTTTTTTTTAATTTGTTTCAGATTTTTCCCCATTTTCTCCCAATTTAGTAGCCAATTGAACCCCTATTCTACTTCAATTCCCCCCGTGTAGCAACCGCTAGAGAACCACCGCTATACAACCCCGTCAGCCGGTAGTAGGAAAGAGGCCGCCACGTCCTCTACAGGGCGCGACTCCCCAAGCTCCTGACCGTGATTCCAACTCGCCCGGGGCCTTGTTTTGCGTAGCGATTCTCTTCCGAGCCCTCCCCCCACCCGGAAGCAGCCGCCAATTGCTGCTCCCACAGGGCGCTGGCCATGCTCGGAAAATGGCAGGACCGGGGCGCGAACCCCGATCCTCGGAGTACAACTGCACTGACTGAAAGTCAGCGCTTTTACCGCTGTACTACCGCAGCGGCCAGCCCTCATATATTCAAGCATCTCATTAGCATAATACAGCCCTCATATATCCAAGCATCTCATTAGCATAATACAGCCCTCATATATCCAAGCCTCCATTAGCATAATACAGCCCTCATATATCCAAGCCTGATATTTCTTAAAGCAGATTTACACAATTTTAGAAGTTTTAACATATAGTATAATTTTTTACATATCCAGCTGGATATATAGTGAAGCACTTCGCTCAAGTAAGTCAAGTACTTTGCTCAAGGGTACAGCAGCGTCCTAGCTGGGAATCAAACCTGCAACCTTTTGGTTATAAGCCCAGTTCCTTCACCATTATAGCACACTGCCGCCCTTATGAGGCGCATAATGAGTCCAAAATTTTCCAACTGAGTAAATTTATTAACATTAACATACAGTGCCCTCCACTATTATTGGCACACCTGGCAAAGATGAGTAAAAAGGGTTATAAAAAATTCAGCGTTTGGTGAATTTGCTTAATCTCACACTGAAAATATTAGAAAAATCCATAAATTTATTATGAGAAAAAAAATCCCTCATTAAGAAAAAAATATTTTTAACAAAACCACATGTGCCACAATTATTAGCACCTCTGCATTCATATATAGAATAAAGTAATAATTTTAAATATTTGGTCGCATATCCTTTTGCATCCTGATGTGTGTGACCCAACAACATCAAAAGACTCTTGATATTTTCTGGTACTCTTACAAGCGATACTATAACCTCTCTGTATTTAAATAGATCTTTATGGGAATTGGGGGGTGGGACTAGATTTAGCTGTAAATTACACTGGAAAAGTATGGGACACATGGTTGGCTAAATGGCTGTAAGTCATCAAGAGTCTGGCGTATCAAACAAGCCTTTAACCATCACTCTGCTGCCAGAAATACAGTAGATATGGATGGATAACTTGAATGGTTTCTTCTCCTGACTTATTTTTCCATAGAGTTCAATAGAAAAATTTGTCAGGAGAAACAACTCTTAAAGTGATCCTTGCCAAGAGTCAGAGCAGTTTCAGTGTGCTGAGTCAGAGCAGTTTCAGTGTGCTGAGTCAGAGCAGTTTCAGTGTGAAAGAGTCAAAGCAGTTTCAGTGTGCTGAAAGAGTCAGAGCAGTTTCAGTGTGCTGAAAGAGTCAGAGCAGTCTCAGTGTGTTGAAAGAGTCAGAGCAGTTTCAGTGTGCTGAAAGAGTCAGAGCAGTTTCAGTGTGCTGAGTCAGAGCAGTTTCAGTGTGCTGAGTCAGAGCAGTTTCTGTGTGCTGAAAGAGTCAGAGCAGTTTCAGTGTGAAAGAGTCAGAGCAGTTTCAGTGTGCTGAAAGAGTCAGAGCAGTTTCAGTGTGCTGAAAGAGTCAGAGCAGTTTCAGTGTGCTGAAAGAGTCAGAGCAGTTTCAGTGTGCTGAAAGAGTCAGAGCAGTTTCAGTGTGCTGAAAGAGTCAGAGCAGTCAGCAGTCATGGAGATGCGGGAAAGGGGTGCCTGTCCCCTCTCGAACTTGACGCACTGATACCAGTCACAGGGCGCAAGAGTGGTTGGAATGCCATTTCGATGGTTAAAAAAGTCTTGCATTAAAACAAATCTTTTACTGTTACACGGCTGTGAGGAAAACATTGTTATCGATCACAATATTTTGACATAGATCTAGTGCAGGAAAGGCATATTGAAATTTAAAAATAATATTATGGTCTTACCTTGAACTTTAGCAACTTTAATCTTGTTCTTTTTCCAGTTGGAAGGCGTTAATCTTCTAACCTGACTCGGCTCTCGATCGTCGGCCATCTTTGCTTGTGAGTCACATGACCAAAAGTCGTATGGCGATTGGTCTTTTAGCACTGAAGCACTGGACTTGTGTACCAGAATAGGATAACCTGTTGTTTCTATTGTGGAGAAAAGAGACTTAGGCACCTTTTCTGTTAACAATATTTATAGGGTGGGCCTTCGCTAAACAAATACAACATGTTTCTATGCTCAACTTGAATTGTCTAGAATTGTGACTTCAGTACTTTTAGCACCCAGGTCTTCAGTTCAGGTCTCCCATTGTAGAGACCGAGACGGAGATCAACTTTTTTATCGGCTCTCCGTAAGCCTCCCTTTCAGTTCCTGCAGACAGAGACTAAACTGAACTGCCCAAAACAGACGTTCTCGCCTCGCCTGTCGTCCACTCCTTTGCTGTGTTCAGTCCCCGATTCCTCTTTTTTAAGACTCGGCTGTTCTTCAGTCTTCCCGAGCACATCTGGCTCTTTCTCAGTGGGGTTAGGTAAGTGTATCCAGAGACCGGCGAATGTGTAGTGACGTTGGCAGAGCAAATACAGTATGCACAGTGCACGTGCACTCTCCATGTGAGCACACAACGTTATCTGTACAGAAAGATTGGATAAAAACACAACAGATATGAGCACAAGACATATGACTATATGTTTAAAGCACATTTAAGGGAAAATTGGTTGAAATGGGTTTTCCTGTCTATGACACAATTAAATATGTTACATTTAGATGTAACCTACTTTTGAAGACTAATAACTGGATTCTATTAACAGTTGACCTTAACCCTGACTTAAAAATAAAAGCTCATTTTTCTTCATTCCAATGCAAGCACAATTCTGTTCATTCAATATGGCCAACCAATATTTGTAAAAAACAATTCATATTCTGTTCAATTGTGCCTTATACATAAAGAATATTTGATTTAACACTGGTCAGACACCACATCTATTCCCAGCTTTTATTGTGAAGGAATGGTCCTGATTGAGGCTTTTACTGTAGCTCTTTATCTCCAAAGGTGTTGAATGTCCATTTTGATTTGAAATAAATTTTATAGAGCAGTTTTCACAAATGCGCATCTCCATAACTCCATAACCATAACCATTACATTAACACTTGATAAGATATCTGAATTGATGTGCAAATATACTAACCCCAATTCCAAAAAAGTTGGGACAGTATGTAAAATGCACATAAAAGCAGAAAGAAGTGATTTGTAAATTCTCTTTTACATATATTTAATTGAAAACAGTACAAAGAAAAGATATTTAATGTTTACCTTATCAACTTTATTGATTTGTGTGTTTTCATGCCTGCAACACGTTCCAAAAAAGTTGGGACAGGGGCAAAAAAACAAAAAAGGTAAACAGGGATGCTCTCATTCCACAAGTAAACAGTGATGCTCTCATTCCACAGGTAAACAGGGATGCTCTCATTCCACAGGTAAACAGGGATGCTCTCATTCCACAGGTAAACAGGGATGCTCTCATTCCACAGGTAAACAGTGATGCTCTCATTCCACAGGTAAACAGGGATGCTTTCATTCCACAGGTAAACAGGGATGCTCTCATTCCACAGGTAAACAGGGATGCTCTCATTCCACAGGTAAACAGGGACACTCTCATTCCACAGGTAAACAGGGATGCTCTCATTCCACAGGTAAACAGGGATGCTTTCATTCCACAGGTAAACAGGGATGCTTTCATTCCACAGGTAAACAGGAATGCTCTCATTCCACAGGTAAACAGGGATGTTCTCATTCCACAGGTAAACAGGGATGCTCTCATTCCACAGGTAAACAGGGATGTTCTCATTCCACAGGTAAACAGGAATGCTCATTCCACAGGTAAACAGGGATGTTCTCATTCCACAGGTAAACAGGGATGCTCTCATTCCACAGGTAAACAGGGATGCTCTCATTCCACAGGTAAACAGGGATGCTCTCATTCCACAGGTAAACAGGGATGCTCTCATTCCACAGGTAAACAGGGATGCTTTCATTCCACAGGTAAACAGGGATGCTCTCATTCCACAGGTAAACAGGGATGCTTTCATTCCACAGGTAAACAGGGATGCTCTCATTCCACAGGTAAACAGGGATGCTCTCATTCCATCTCTACTGTCTTGCAATACAATTTTGATGCAAAGCAAATGTCGGTTTGTAAACACAGAACAATGGCAAATAAACTAAAAGAGCTAACTAAATAACTAGCTAAAGGACCTAACTAATGAATTAACTAAAGGAATTAACGAATTAATTAACTAACTATATGAGCTAATGAATTCACTAACTACAGGAGCTAATGAACTAACTAAAACAATTAACTAATTAATTAACTAACTATATGAGTTAACTAATGAACTAACTAAAGGAATTAACTAATTAATTAACTGATTATATGAGCGAACTAATTAATTAACTAATTAAAGGAGCTAACTAATAAACAAATTATCTTGGTGTTTAGTCATAACAGCAGCGTTCAGGATATGAGCAGTTTTTAATGGGTCTGGTAAAATGTAAACAATAGATTTCCTGAATTCATATTTGGAATACATAGGGAAGTGAGATATTGATTACAGGAGCAATATTAGTTGGGGAATTGTGTCACATTTTGAAGTGTACTGCTGGAATGATGCATTTCTAGTAAAGCTTCAGAGTATTAAAATACATTTTAAACACAGACAGGAAGTACAGGGAAACAGGTTTATTGGTGACATTGGAAGCTAGATTAATACATTGTGAATTTCACTGCGTATGTACTGTAAAACAGGATGAGTAATCGGACACGTTTCTCGATAATGAACCGAGCAATAAATGCTGATCATTTATAATTATGAGTTGCAGGCAGATTGGTACATTGATAATAATTGAAAGACGATTTTCAGACATTTTTACTAGCAGATGGGTACATGCTAAAATGTGGGATTTAGCCTGCTATTCCCTGATCTCTCAGTGGGGGGCAGGCTTGTACATGGCGCACTGGTAGCCGCTGAGCTGTGTGTCACAGGTGAGAGTGTAGGAGTACGAGAAGCCTCCTTTGTTCAATCCACAGCTGCCAGTGTGGCTTCCCTCCTGGAGACGTGTACGGCAGGTGCCCAGGTGATCGTCGTACTTCACGTCCTTGTCCCACACTTCGAACTTTAGCTCGTGGTTAGCCTCTACATGGCCCAGGTCATAGACCGAGTTCCAGTGGGGGTTGTCCTCCGATTTTATCCAGTGGGTCTGGTGGAAGTGACGCCAGTACCAGAACTTCACATAGGGATCCGTGCTTCCCACTGGGTCCCCGTCCAAGCCCCAGGCCCTGAGCACCGTAACCCGGAGCCGGCCTCTCGCTGGCTGCAAAGGGCAACAGTCGGAGGAGAGATTGGGTTTCCCAAAACATTGCTGGGCCGGGCCGTCCTTCTCAATGCCGTTCTCCCTCAGGTAGTGGTTGACGGCAGTCTTCACGTTACCCCCAACGGCGGTGTCGGGAATCAGCTCGTGGATGGGGAACAGGGAATAGGACACGATGTCCGGGGCGTCCTTGAGACTCGTCAGCCATCGTCGAAATGTGACGGAGTCGTTCTTGAACAGGGACATCTCTCCCAGCCATTTCTGTCCCCCGAGAACCTCGGTGACGTGGTTGAGATAGGACAGCTGGGACCCCGTCTGGCTGTCCTGGTTCTCCAGCAGAGATCTGCACTGGCTAGTTGTGGCAGAAGGTTCTAGAAACCCCAGGCCCACGGAGAGGCCCGTGTTCAGGCAGTCCTTCACTTCGGTGGCTGAATGACTGTTGACGGTGGCCAAGCAGGTACGGATGGAGGTCAGCCGAGTCAGCCTGCCACCCAGACGCACCTGTTGGATGTAGTGGGTTCCGTAGGTGTTGATGAAGCGCTCGTACAGGTGTCGGGTGCTTGGGTTGTACTCCTGCGGGAGAGAGCGCACCTGCTGTCGGAACTCTGAGCTCAGCGGCGCGTTGCTGGACACGCGGTAGCTACAAGAGAAAAGAGGAGAAATAATAAAACAGGTGCATTACTGGAAACATCTTAGTTACAAGACAGAAGAAAAATAGTAAGTAAAATAGTGATATATCTTTTTCTTTCTAATATAACACACCAATATATACAACTATGCGTCCATGTGTAATGTCATATTGGCACGTATTGCTGAGAAGAGCAGATTACGACTGCTCAGTAACACAAAACAATCATCCTATGTTATGGCTCAGTGTTTTCAAAAATGAAATTGAAATGTAGAGAAAACTCCATAAAAAGGCCGTTCTTTAGTCACCTTGTGGCAAAACTGAAGCCATTTTCCACGTCTGCTTTAAAAATGTCTACTTTGAACATTATACTAACAATGTTGCCAGTGAAAATACACAGGATTTCACTTTAATATTTTTGAAAGGTGAAATGCTCATGGGGTGTGTGTTTCATCCTGCATGGACAATAAATAAATTTAAAAAATAGCCTATTTAGTATTTTACGGATATTGAGAATGACTTAAATGGCTTTTTTGGTAATCAGGTAGGCTACAAGTGCAGGTGTGGTTGACGGTGCACCCCCGTTAATTATTACTTATCTCATAACGTTACAAGTAGCAGTCCATGGGCTGCAAATAGTAACGAAAAAGGCTGTGATCTCCCGATTTTATCTCGCGACAAACACGATTTTATAAGGTATAAGTGTGATACGGACCTATTTACAAAGTAGCTAGACAGTTATTGCTTGGATGCGATATAAAATAAGGGGTGAAAGTTGCAATAACGATTGGTAGATGGCATGAAGGTAAAAATAGCTAACTTAGCCTATTGGAATCAGACAGAAACTAGTTATGCTAATCTTTTAGCCGACTCTTATTTCCGCCGGGGCTCAACCACTGAACTCTATAGTTCTGTGGTTTAGAAAAATATAGTTCTCTGTAGTTCTGTGGGCTCGACGCACCTGTAGTGGTTGCAGCTGAGCTGGTGTGAAGTGAAGACGGACTTGTCGACTGTGGAGGCCTCGGTGGCGAACTCGACCGCAGTGGAGTGACTGCCGCCCACGGTCAGATCCACCAAACCACCGAGTTCCAGCCCCACGGTCCAGTCGTTCTCGATGACTTCGGTCGCGCTGTCGGCCACGGAGGTGACGGTGGCGAGCAGAGCGCTGGACAGCTCCTGCTTGCAGTTGGTGAAGGAGCGCCAGTCCAGGACGGACAGCGGCAATTTCTGCAGCTGGTCTCCGTGCAGGGTGTTCTCACAAAGGGTGCACGAGTTGGTTGGGTTCAGAAAAGTCTGAAGGTCGATCACGTAGGCGCCTTTGTGCTGAAGCTTCACGATGTCGAAGCCCTCTCCCGCCAGATTGTGCCCGGGGACGAAAGGGGCTTCCTGGCATTCCTCCAACGTCCCCTCCCGACAGGAGTAAACCGCGCCCATGTGTCCTAGTGCCAAGAGGCACAGGTAGAGTCGAGGAGTCATAACTGTCACTGGCAATAGAAGAGAAAAAAAACAGTAGCCGTTTTTACATTTTAAACCGTCACTCAGGGTTAAAAACAAAACATGTGCATCAGGTTTATAGTTGGGCAATATTAACGCCAACATCATGCCATATTACCGATCAGATAACTTCAAACAACACAAAAACAAGACAGGCCGATAACTGGGGGAAAGAAAAAGAGAAGATTAGAAGAGAACATAAATTAACAGTCAAAATACAAAATATTTCCCCTTGGCTAGGCACCTAATATTAGCCTAATTAATGTCATAAAATAGCCTATAATCTAGAGGTGTCATCTAATCTGATTGCTTTTGGAATACCAATGTTTCATTATCCAAGTATATTACAAGAATAAATGTGTTTGCAAAATACATTCATTTGTGTTTGACACATTGTGTTTAGTTACAGTGCACACACTCGTGCTCATCAACCTCTGTAGATCTATGTAGTGTGTGTGTGTGTGTGTGCGCATGTTAACAGGTCTGTGCAACTTTAATACATCTAATCCCCATTCAGATATGAAGATTAATTTGCGTAAATTTATCAATTAACAGATTAATCACTCAACAAATGAATCAATTAATAAATTCATCTCAATCCCCAATTCAGCCTCACCTGTTGCTGGAGACCGCAACCAAGCTCAGCGTGTGTAGAACCAGCTCTCTTCAGTTCCCGTAGATCCAGATGTAACGTAAACGTAAAATTGGCCTCTTCTCGTATCTCCCCCTGTACACGCGCTCTGCCGCACGCACGGTCCCCGTTTCTCCTTTTCAAGATGCAGTTGGCCTTCAGTCCACCCGTGCAGAAGAAACCCAGCTGGAGTTTTCTCAGAGACGTTTGAACAGCACTAAATGTGGGAATATCTCTATCATCACAACGTGGAGCCACAACGTGACACCTGCTCGGATATGTATCCTCATGTTGGATTTTTAAGCCAAGTACGATATTACATAAACCCATTACCCTCCCTCATACCATCTCATTTTTTCAGTGTCAAGGGTTCTCGACTCCCACCCTCGGGCTTGTTACGCCCGTTACCTGTGCCCAGTCGTCCTTGGAGCCATATCGCATTTGTTCTTCGTAACCGGGTTGCCCGATTCGCAAGATAATACGGTTATTTTAGTTTTAGTGGATAGGTTTTCCAAGGCGGCCCATTTTATCGCTCTGGCCAAATTACCATCGGCGCCGGAGACCGCTCAGGTGGTGATCAGCCACGTGTTCCGCGTACAGGGATTACCGCAGGATATAGTGTCGGACCGTGGTCCCCAATTTTTCGCCAGTTTCTGGAGTTCATTTTGGGGTGGGAGTCGAGAACCCTTGCCGCTGAAAAAATTAGATGGTATGAGGGAGGGTAATGGGTTTATGTAATATCATACTTGTCTTAAAAATCCAACATGAGGATACATATCTGAGCAGGTGTCACGTTGTGGCTCCACGTTGTGACGATAGAGATATTCCCACATTTAGTGCTGTTCAAACGTCTCTGAGAAAACTCAGCTGGGTTTCTTCTGCACGGGTGGACTGAAGGCCAACTGCATCTTGAAAAGGAGAAACGGGGACCGTGCGTGCGGCAGAGCGCGGTCCGTCGGTTAGTCTATCGTCCGGTTTCCATCCGCAAACTAACGGGCAGACGGATGGAACTAACCAGACTATGGAAAACACCCTTCGCTGCTTGGCAGCTAATAATCCTACTTCATGGAGTCGTCATCTCTCTTTGGCTGAGTATGCCCATAATACCCGGCGCAATGCCTCCACTGGCCTCTCTCCCTTCGAGGTCCAAGTAAATTATCTGCCTCCACTCTTCCCTGAACTTGAGAGGAATGTGGAGGTTCCCTCTGCTGGCTCTTTTGTTCGGAGGTGTCGTTCGGTGTGGAAACGAGTTTGCGCATCTTTGTCTGTGGAATGAGAGCATCCCTGTTTACCTGTGGAATGTTTCAAACGGGTGTTTTGTGAACTTCCCTTTTTTTTTTTTTTTTTTTGCCCGTCCCAACTTTTTTGGAATGTGTTGCAGGTGTCAAATTTGGAATTAACGTATATTTACAAAAATCAATACAGCTCATAAGGTAAAACATTAAATATATTTTCTTTGTACTGTTTTCTATTAAATATATGTAAGATAATTTACAAATCACTGCTTTCTGCTTTTATGTGCATTTTACATGCCGTCTCAACCTTTTTGGAATTGGGGTTTGTATATTTTCCTTATTCTACAGAAAGAGTGTATACGAGTGTACCGCTTATTCAATCTGTGCATCTATTATGAAAATTATTAGTTTTTTTGATGTAGAATAGTTCATCATTATGTTAAAATTGCTCTTTAACTATAATGTCTATATAATGTATTAGTGTGACCATTATATTATTAATCTTGTTTAATTATTAGCATAATCATTTATGCCAGTAATCAACATGATAATAGTTGTCCCATCATATCTGTGTATTTATTTGACAGATGGGTTGATAATTGAAGGATTTCTATCTGTCTATCTGGTTACCGTATTTCTTACTTATAGCTGTAGGCTCACAACATGACTTTGACCTGGCAACGACCAAACAATCCTCATTTGCTGACAAGACATGAATAAAAACTTGTTTTTGGGAGTAGATCACCATGCAGGTGCCTTTTCTCATCTCTGAATTGTACTCCCTGTGTGTGTGTGTGTGTGTGTGTGTGTGTGTGTGAGAGTGTGTGTGTGTGTGTGTGTGTGTGTGTGAGTGTGTGTGTGTGTGTGTGTGTGAGTGTGTGTGAGTGTGTGTGTGAGTGTGTGTGTGTGTGAGTGAGTGTGTGTGTGTGAGTGTGTGTGTGAGTGTGTGTGTGTGTGTGTGTGAGTGTGCGTGTGTGTGTGTGTGTGTTTGTATGTGTGTGTGTGTGTGTGTGTGTGAGTGTGTGTGTGTGTGTGTGTGTGAATATGTGTGTGTGTTCTCTCTCTGATCAGTTCAAATGCAGAGAGCTTATAGTATCGCTTGTAACAGTACCTGAAAATAAGATATCGAGAGTCTTTTGATGTTGATGGGTCACAGACTTCAGGAAGTAACAGCATGCAAAGGATATGCGACCAAATATTAAATATGATACTTTAAAAATATGTTAAAGCAAAGGGTATGAATACTTATGTAAATGAGAAATTTCAGTTTTCGATTTTTAATACATTTGCAAAAATTTCTAAAAACATGTTTTCACTTTGTCATTATGGTCTATTTTGTGTAGAATTTTGAGACAAAAAATGAACTCAATCTATTGCAGAATATGTCTGTAATGTAATAAAACGTGGAGAAGGTGAAAGGGGTATTCAGACTTTCCGGCTTGACTGTAAATGTGTCTTAGGTCCTGGCACTTAAGCTGGACATGATCTGTAGCCTTTTGCTTCCATTTTTAAACAAATATTTGAGAGCAATTTTCAGACACCCTTGTGTGTGAATATCCTTGCATTCAATAACACAATACAGAACATAAAAACAATGGTCTCCAAGGTTTCACTGAATATAGTGTATGTATTGGGTAATGTGTAGAGCACCATTCTGTTGCTGTTATACTGTGATGTCTCTCTACATCTCTACTGTCTTTTTCATGCAATACAATTTTGATGCAAAGCAAATGTCTGTTTGTAAACACAGAACAATGGCAAATAAACTAAAATTAATTAACTAAATAACTAAAGGAGCGAATGAACTAAATACCTAGCTAAAGGAGTTAACTAAGGAACTAAGTAGCTAACTAAAGGACCTAACTTATGAATTAACAAACTACAGGAGCTAATTAATTAACTATATGAGCGAACTAATGAATTACCAAACTACAGGAGCTAACTAATGAACTAACGAACTACAGGAGCTAACTAATGAACTAACGAACTACAGGAGCTAACTAATGAACTAACGAACTACAGGAGCTAACTAATGAACTAACGAACTACAGGAGCTAACTAATGAACTAACGAACTACAGGAGCTAACTAATGAACTAACGAACTACAGGAGCTAACTAATGAACTAATGAACTACAGGAGCTAACTAATGAACTAAAATTCCAAAAGACTCGGGGCCTGATTTACTAAGACCTTTAGTGTGTGCAAAACTTTTTAGCACATGCAAAACCAATAACACGACAAATGATTGTTCATGGTGTTCGTTTTTCACCAAATCATTGGGTGTGTTATTAGTTTTGTGTGCTAAAAGGTTTTGCACATGCTGAAGGTCTTAGTAAATCAGGCCTTTGGTGTTTAGTCATAACAGCAGCGTTCAGGATATGAGCAGTTTTTAATGGGTCTGGTAAAATGTAAACAATAGATTTCCTGAATTCATATTTGGAATACATAGGGAAGTGAGACATTGATTACAGGAGCAATATCATTTGGGGAATTGTGTCACATTTTGAAGTGTACTGCTGGAATGATGCGTTTCTAGTAAAGCTTCAGAGTATTAAAATACATTTTAAACACAGACAGGAAGTACAGGCAAGCAGGTTTATTGGTGACATTGGGAGCTAGATTAATACATTGTGAATTTCACTGCGTATGTACTGTAAAACAGGATAAGTAATCGGACACGTTTCTCGATAATGAACCGAGCAATAAATGCTGATCATTTATAATTATGAGTAGCAGGCAGATTGGTACATTGATAATAATGGAAAGACGATTTTCAGACATTTTTACTAGCAGATGGGTACATGCTAAAATGTGTGGGATTTAGCCTGCTATTCCCTGATCTCTCAGTGGGGGGCAGGCTTGTACTTGGCGCACTGGTAGCCGCTGAGCTGTGTGTCACAGGTGAGAGTGTAGGAGTAGGCGAAGCCTCCTTTGCCTATGTTACAGCTACCGGTCTGGCTTCCCTCCTGGAGACGCGTATGGCAGGTGCCCAGCTTATCGTCAAAGTTCAAATCTTTGTCCCACACTTCAAAAATTAGCTCGTGGTAGGCCTCTACGTGCCCCAGGTCGTAGACTGAGTTCCAGTGGGGGTTGTCCGCCGATTTGATCCAGTGGGTCTGATGGTAGTGGGGCCCGTACCAGAACTTCACATACGGATCTGGCTTATTCCAGAAGTCCCCCTCCAGCCCCCAGGCGTTTTTCACCGTAACCCGGAGCCGGCCTCTCATTGGCTGCAAAGGGCAACAGTCGGAGGAGAGATTGGGTTGCCCAAAACACTGTTGAGCCGGGCCGTCCTTCTCAATGCCGTTCTCCCTCAGGTAGTGGGTGATGGCAGTCTTCACGTTACCCCCAACGACGGCGTCGGGAACCAGCTCGTGGACGGGGAACAGGGAATAGGACACGATGTCCGGGGTGTCCTTGAGACTCGTCAGCCAGCTTCGAAATGCGACGGAGTCGTTCTTGAACAGGGACACCTCTCCCAGCCATTTCTGTCCCCCGAGCACCTCGGTGACGTGGTTGAGATAGGACAGCTGGGATCCCGTCTGGCTGTCCTGGTTCTCCAGCAGAGATTTGCACTGGCTAGTTGTGGCGGAAGCTTCCAGAAACCCAAAACCCACAGACAGGCCCGTGTTCAGGCAGTCCTTCACTGCGGTGGCCGAATGACTGTTGACGGTGGCCAAGCAGGTACGGATGGAGGTCAGCCGAGTCAGCCTGCCACCCAGACGCACCTGTTGGATGTAGTGGGTTCCGTAGGTGTTGATGAAGCGTTCGTACAGGTGTCGGGTGCTTGGGTTGTACTCCTGCGGGAGAGAGCGCACGTGCTGTCGGAACTCTGAGCTGATGGCCGGGTTGCTGGACACGCGGTAGCTACAAGACGGATGAAAAAAGAGGAGAAAAGAATGATAAAAGAGACGCATTACTGGAAACATCATAGTTACAAAATAGAAGAAAAAGATTAAAATAGTGATATAATATTGCTTTCCAATATACTTTTCAGTGTGTGTTAACGGTTACCCTAGCAATTCAACTATGCGTCCAAGTGTAATGTCATATTGGCACATATTGCAGAGAAGATAAACAGATTATGATTGCTCAATACCACACAAAATAATCATATTACATTACAGGCATTTAGCAGACGCTCTTATCCAGAGCGACTTACACAACTTCATGTAATGGCTCAAAAGAATTATTAATGGAAATAACAAAAAAAACATTTTTGGGTATTTTATGGTGGACATGATTATAAATCATGATCAATCAAACTCAAACTTCAGACTTAAGGAGTAAGTACACCCACTGTCTCTGCCTACTACACAATTTATAAAAAATACTTTGTGGGGTGAGCGAGGGAGACGGGTGGGGGTGGAGGAGGGGTGAGGGTCACCATTTGCATAAATGAACGTACAATGTACAAATTATTTCATATAACTCGGATCAAACTGTCATACTAGACATTGCAGATCAAATATGAATCAAGATTCTGCAACCGCATGGCCTATTTCTCACCTCAAATATTTTCAGAAACATATTTCAGGGGACTATTTAGGTGGAATAAGAGAGTTTATGAACAGGACACCGCATTGTTCCGTAACGAAAGGAATGTAGTGGTTCTAACCAATCAGGCGCCGGCTGTTTCCGCTGTAGGCGACAACAATTATCCATATGACGTAGCGGTCCCTCCAAAGAGGTACTCTGACATCACGATTGGGGCGGGGGCAGGGGCAGGGGCAGTGTGGCGAGCAGAAATGGAATTTCAACCGTTAGGGGCAGCACAAAGACGCTTTTCAACCAGTTTCTTATGATATACAATATTACTTCTGAATTGTTAAAATAACAGAATGGATGAATAAGTTTCATTATAAAGTAGGAATACAAACACAATTACAGCTAAAAACAAAGTGATCTAAGGTGTACTTACCCTTTAAAGTTTGAAAAAACACCCTGAAAATGTCATTCTTTAGTCACCTTTAGGCAAAACTAAAGCCATTTTCTACGTCTGCTTATAAATTTCAACTTTAAATATTATAGTAACAATGTTGCCAGTGAAATTAAATATGATTTCACTTCAATATATTTGAAAATGTTCTTGGTGTGTGTGTTTCATCCTGCACAGGTATGGACATATACACAACAAATTAATTAATATAATAATTTTACAGATATTGCTAAAGAATGTTTTAAATTACTTTTTGGGTAAACAGGTAGGCTAGGCTACAAGTGCAGATAATGTGTTCTTTCAATGGTTTTGGTGCATCTCTCTTAATTATTACTCTTACAATATTACCAGTAGCAGCAAGGTTGTAATCTCCTAGTGACAAACACGTTTTTATAAGGTAGCCAATACCGACCCATTTACAAAGTAGCTAGAAAGTTATTGCTTGGAGGTGTTAAAAATAAAGGGGAAACGTTGCAGGAATTATTTATGGTAAAAATAACCTAGCCTGTTGGAATGAGCCAGAAACTAGTTGTGCTAATCTTTTAGCTGACTATCTTTTCCGAGTCTTGACCCACCTGTAGTGGTTGCAGCTGAGCTGGTGTGAAGTGAAGACGGACTTGTCGACTGTGGAGGCCTCGGTGGCGAACTCGACCGCAGTGGAGTGACTGCCGCCCACGGTCAGATCCACCAAACCACCGAGTTCCAGCCCCACGGTCCAGTCGTTCTCGATGAGTTCGGTCGCACTGTCGGCCACGGAGGTGACGGTGGCGAGCAGAGCGCTGGACAGCTCCTGCTTGCAGTTGGTGAAGGAGCGCCAGTCCAGGACGGACAGCGGCAATTTCTGCAGCTGGTCTCCGTGCAGGGTGTTCTCACAAAGGGTGCACGAGTTGGTTGGGTTCAGGAAGGTCTGAAGGTCGATCACGTAGGCGCCTTTGTGCTGAAGCTTCACGATGTCGAAGCCCTCTCCCGCCAGATTGTGCCCGGGGACGAAAGGGGCTTCCTGGCATTCCTCCAACGTCCCCTCCCGACAGGAGAAAACCGCGCCCATGTGTCCTAGTGCCAAGAGGCACAGGTAGAGTCGAGGAGTCATAACTGTCACTGGCAATAGAAGAGAAAAAAAACAGTAGCCGTTTTTACATTTTAAACCGTCACTCAGGGTTAAAAAAAACCATGTGCATCAGGTTTATAGGCCAATATTAACGCCAACATCATGCCATATTACCGATCAGTTAACTTCAAACAACACAAACACAAGACAGGCCGATAACTGGGGGAAAGAAAAAGAGAAGATTAGAAGAGAACATAAATTAACAGTCAAAATACAAAATATTTTCCCTTGGCTAGGCACCTAATATTAGCCTAATTAATGTCATAAAATAGCCTATAATCTAGAGGTGTCATCTAATCTGATTGCTTTTGGAATACCCAGTTTCATTATACAAGTATATTACAAGAATAAATGTGTTTGCAAAATACATTCGTTTGTGTTTGACAAATTGTGTTTAGTTACAGTGCACACACTCGTGCTAATCCACCTCTGTAGATCTATACGTAGTGTGTGTGTGTGTGTGTGTGTGTGTGTGTGTGTGTGCGCATGTTAACAGGTCTGTGCAACTTTAATACATATAATCCCCATTCCGGTATGAAGATTAATTTGCGTAAATTTATCAATTAACAGATTAATCACTCAACAAATGAATCAATTAATAAATTAATCTCAATCCCCAATTCAGCCTCACCTGTTGCTGGAGACCGCAACCAAGCTCAGCGTGTGTAGAACCAGCTCTCTTCAGTTCCCGTAGATCCAGATGTAACGTAAACGTAAAATTGGCCTCTTCTCGTATCTCCCCCTGTACACGCGCTCTGCCGCACGCACGGTCCCCGTTCCTCCTTTTCAAGATGCAGTTGGCCTTCAGTCCACCCGTGCAGAAGAAACCCAGCTGGAGTTTTCTCAGAGACGTTGAACAGCACTAAATGTGGGAATATCCCTATCACAACGTGGAGCCACAACGTGACACCTGCTCGGATATGTATCATCATGTTGGATTTTTAAGCCAAGTATGATATTACATAAACCCATTACCCTCCCTCATACCATCTCATTTTTTCAGTGGCAAGGGTTCTCGACTCCCACCCCAAAATGAACTCCAGAACCTGGCGAAAAATTGGGGACCACGGTCCGACACTATATCCTGCGGTAATCCCTGTACGCGGAACACGTGACTGATCACCACCTGAGCGGTCTCCGGCGCCGATGGTAATTTGGCCAGAGCGATAAAATGGGCCGCCTTGGAAAACCTATCCACTAAAACTAAAATAACCGTATTATCTTGCGAATTGGGCAACCCGGTTACGAAGAACACATGCGATATGGCTCCAAGGACGACTGGGCACAGGTAACGGGCGTAACAAGCCCGAGGGTGGGAGTCCAGAACCCTTGCCACTGAAAAAATGAGATGGTATGAGGGAGGGTAATGGGTTTATGTAATATCATACTTGGCTTAAAAATCCAACATGATGATACATATCCGAGCAGGTGTCACGTTGTGGCTCCACGTTGTGATGATAGGGATATTCCCACATTTAGTGCTGTTCAACGTCTCTGAGAAAACTCCAGCTGTGTTTCTTCTGCACGGGTGGACTGAAGGCCAACTGCATCTTGAAAAGGAGGAACGGGGACCGTGCGTGCGGCAGAGCGCGGTCCGTCGGTTAGTCTATCGTCCGGTTTCCATCCGCAAACTAACGGGCAGACGGATGGAACTAACCAGACTATGGAAAACACCCTTCGCTGCTTGGCAGCTAATAATCCTACTTCGTGGAGTCGTCATCTCTCTTTGGCTGAGTATGCCCATAATACCCGGCGCAATGCCTCCACTGGCCTCTCTCCCTTCGAGGTGCAAGTAAGTTATCTGCCTCCACTCTTCCCTGAACTTGAGAGGAATGTGGAGGTTCCCTCTGCTGGCTCTTTTGTTCGGAGGTGTCGTTCGGTGTGGAAACGAGTTTGCGCATCTTTGTCGTGAGCGTCAGCGTCCCAAAAAGTTTTGGCCGACAGACACCGCCAGACAGCTCCCTCTTATCGGGTAGGTCAGCGAGTCTGGCTCTCGCCACGAGATTTGCCTTTGAGGATTGAGTCGCGTAAACTGGCTCCACGTTACATAGGACCATTTAAAATTATCCGGATAAATCCAGTAATGGTGCGTCTTCAATTGT
>CM040394.1:2502831-2522831 GCA_022702515.1 Ilyophis sp. 1 JC-2022 | reverse complement strand
CGGGCCGTCCTTCTCAATGCCGTTCTCCCTCAGGTAGTGGGTGATGGCAGTCTTCACGTTACCCCCAACGACGGCGTCGGGAACCAGCTCGTGGATGGGGAACAGGGAATAGGACACGATGTCCGGGGCGTCCTTGAGACTCGTCAGCCATCGTCGAAATGTGACGGAGTCGTTCTTGAACAGGGACACCTCTCCCAGCCATTTCTGTCCCCCGAGCACCTCGGTGACGTGGTTGAGATAGGACAGCTGGGATCCCGTCTGGCTGTCCTGGTTCTCCAGCAGAGATTTGCACTGGCTAGTTGTGGCGGAAGCTTCCAGAAACCCAAAACCCACAGACAGGCCCGTGTTCAGGCAGTCCTTCACTGCGGAGGCCGAATGACTGTTGACGGTGGCCAAGCAGGTACGGATGGAGGTCAGCCGAGTCAGCCTGCCACCCAGACGCACCTGTTGGATGTAGTGGGTTCCGTAGGTGTTGATGAAGCGCTCGTACAGGTGTCGGGTGCTTGGGTTGTACTCTTGCGGGAGAGAGTGCAAGTGCTGTCGGAACTCTGAGCTGATGGCCGGGTTGCTGGACACGCGGTAGCTACAAGACGGATGAAAAAAGAGGAGAAAAGAATGATAAAAGAGGCGCATTACTGGAAACATCGTAGTTAGAAGATAGAAGAAAAAGAGTAAAATAGTGATCTTCTAAATAGTGTAATCTCCTCGTGACAAACACGTTTTTATAAGGTAGCCAATACCGACCTATTTACAAAGTAGCTAGAAAGTTATTGCTTGGAGGTGTTAAAAATAAAGCGGAAACGTTGCAGGAATTATTTATGGTAAAACAAATAACCTAGCCTGTTGGAACGAGCCAGAAACTAGTTATGCTAATCTTTTAGCTGAATATCTTTTCCGAGTCATGACCCACCTGTAGTGGTTGCAGCTGAGCTGGTGCGAAGTGAAGACGGACTTGTCGACTGTGGAGGCCTCGGTGGCGAACTCGACCGCAGTGGAGTGACTGCCGCCCACGGTCAGATCCCCCAAGTCCTCCACTCCCAGCCCCACGGTCCAGTCGTTCTCGATGACTTCGGTCGCGCTGTCGGCCACGGAGGTGACGGTGGCGAGCAGAGCGCTGGACAGCTCCTGCTTGCAGTTGGTGAAGGAGCGCCAGTCCAGGACGGACAGCGGCAATTTCTGCAGCTGGTCTCCGTGCAGGGTGTTCTCACAAAGGGTGCACGAGTTGGTTCGGTTCATAAAAGTCTGAAGGTCGATCACGTAGGCGCCTTTGTGCTGAAGCTTCACGATGTCGAAGCCCTCTCCCGCCAGATTGTGCCCGGGGACGAAAGGGGCTTCCTGGCATTCCTCCAACGTCCCCTCCCGACAGGAGTAAACCGCGCCCATGTGTCCTAGTGCCAAGAGGCACAGGTAGAGTCGAGGAGTCATAACTGTCACTGGCAATAGAAGAGAAAAAAAACAGTAGCCGTTTTTACATTTTAAACCGTCACTCAGGGTTAAAAACAAAACATGTGCATCAGGTTTATAGTTGGGCAATATTAACGCCAACATCATGCCATATTACCGATCAGATAACTTCAAACAACACAAAAACAAGACAGGCCGATAACTGGGGGAAAGAAAAAGAGAAGATTAGAAGAGAACATAAATTAACAGTCAAAATACAAAATATTTCCCCTTGGCTAGGCACCTAATATTAGCCTAATTAATGTCATAAAATAGCCTATAATCTAGAGGTGTCATCTAATCTGATTGCTTTTGAAATACCCAGTTTCATTATCCAAGTATATTACAAGAATAAATGTGTTTGCAAAATACATTCGTTTGTGTTTGACAAATTGTGTTTAGTTACAGTGCACACTCATGCTCATCCACCTCTGTAGATCTATACGTAGTGTGTGTGTGTGTGTGTGTGTGTGTGTGTGTGTGTGTGTGCGCATGTTAACAGGTCTGTGCAACTTTAATACATCTAATACCCATACAGGTACGAATCAATTAATAAATTCCTCTCAATCCCCAATTCAGCCTCACCTGTTGCAGGAGACCACAACCAAGCTCAGCGTGCGTAGAACCAGCTCTCTTCAGTTCCCGTAGATCCAGATGAAACGCACGGCCCCTGTTCCTTCTTTTCAAGATGAAGTTGGCCTTCAGTCCACCCGTGCAGAAGAAACCCAGCTGGAGTTTTCTCAGAGACGTTGGGACAGTGTCCAAGAACAGCACTAAATGTGGGAATATCTCCATCATCACAACGTGGAGCCACAACGTGACACCTGCCAAGTATGATATTACCTAAACTCATTACCCTCCCTCATACCATCTAATTTTCTCTCTTTTATAGAGTAATTTATGCATTTAATCTGGGGTTTTACATTGCAGTGTAGCCGTTATCTATTGAGCCACAAAACTATATAATGTAGGGTTTTTAATGTCCAGAAGTCCCACATGTGGCAAACCGTGCGGAGACTGAGATGGACCTTCCTGTACTGAAGGTTTCCTTTCCGTTTTGGGGGTATTCCACAAAGCAGGGAAGAAAATTGGCCAGAGGACTTTAAAATAATACCATGACATAACCTCAGAATATTTCTTCCATATCCGCAGCTAACAATAGCTACAATATGTATGACTAAATTACACTCCTAAACCTGTCATTGTTTTCTTTTTTCGCTGCTGTTTTCGTCTTTTGTCTCCCGTTGAGAATCCATCAGATTTCTTCCTCGTTCCGTCCCGGGGTTTTGCTTCGCCTCGCTCGTTATTCAGATCACCTGTGCTGCGACCTGCGGGGTATTTAAGTTCCTCTCTTCCGCTTCTCCGGTGCTTCTTTGTCATTCATTTGTAGATTGAGCCAGGTATAGCCAGGTTTAAGCGACCTCCTGATATTAACTTGTTTATGTTCACGAGGGACTTGCTTTGAGCTGTTATCAGGTATAGGATTGTTCCCTCCTGTTCTGTGCTATTATTCTCCGTCTTTTCTTTTAATGGTTTTGTTTTGTTTCACCTTCTATTGGACATTTTAGTGTTACATTCCGAGAGTGTTTTTTTTTGCTTCTCTAGCTTCCCGTTTGGGCTCTAGTATTGAGTTCGGGAGATTTAGATTTGTGTTTCACTCGTTTTATTCGAGTTCGCCTTATTTCCTTGGGTAGATTTCTTTTAGCTGTTTAGCTCTCAGGAATTAAGTTTCTGTTTTTTCCTTATTGGTTCTCACCTGTGCGGGTGACTTGTTCTGATCTCCCTCACCTCTGCGTTTGATTCACCGCCACTAAACCCATCACAAAACCAGATTCTAGTGCATTTTCATGGACTGAAATCTCACTAATGTGACGATACAGCTTTACCGCTCTCACAGGGTAATAGCCCCTCAAGTATGACACTGCAATTTCATAAAAATGTTTAAATTCTAATTATTATTACAGTATTATTTTGCTTAGGAAGCAACAGTGTCAAAGTGCCAGATTAAGGTACACAGATCATCTTCACTACCTTAGCAGGTGAACACACATATAGTGATTTTTAAAAATTAAATACCATAATTAAATAATTAGTCAAAGAAAAAATATACAATTGAATGGAACAGATTGGTCACATCCACAAACAGGAAGTTAATTTTCCTGGTTTAAGATGTATTTCTAAGCTCCCGATTTTGAAACTGGGGCTGCATTTGGATTCTAATTTTATGGTTTCTTTCTTTCGTTCTCTCCTCAAAATGCCAGTATGAAATATGGCAGCCACATCAATTGGGATTCGGTTTCAATTTAAGGAAAAAACGTATATTCTCACTCCCTCGTTCATCCTCCCTTCCACCAAGGGTTTAAAATGCAAGCTTCCAGCAAGAAGGGAATCCCACAATGCAATGCTCCAAATGGAAAAAGTTGGCAGTCACATGTCAACTCTTTGGGGTAGCACTTCCTTTTGGTTGTGAGGGCCGTTCAGTTTAATTTTGGTTTGTTTCCTGTCTACCCTCCCTTGTAGAACACCTGTTAGGTTCACTTGTTGCACGTCACAAATTTTATCTAAAAACAGCTCACTCAAGGAAAGAGAGCCAAGGAAGGGAATGTGTTAAATTGGATCTGAATGCAGCCTGTGGCTAAAGTTTTGATTGTTCGGCAGTATTTAAATAAGCGATCCTTGTGCTTGCAGCATCGATCCGCAGAGACAGAAAAAACATGCTTCCACACCCAGTAATCTCAAACTGTTTATTTCTGTTCATCAATACTCGGAACAATAGATTATCTGTAGAATAAATAAGAATAAATATACACTTGTATGTTTTCAACTGTTAAGGATATTGCATTAAAACAAGGTCCAGTCACTAAAACGTTAAGCGCTTAAGAGTTCACCGACTACCCCACACAAAAGCATAGCTGACAGGGGTGTTTCGTTGTCCAAAGACCTAAAACATAACAATGTTCACATCAAACATAAAGGGGGATAGAAATGAATGTCATATCCATACGTGTCCATTTACTGCATGCTATTAACTGTATATCAGCACCCTCAAAAAGGAATGAACACATTAACTTGCAAATGTAACATTTTGAACTTGTTTCCAGTATAAGGTTTCTGAACAGTGTAAAGCTTGTAAAAATGTTGGCTGATGAGATTCAAATTGAGCTACAAAATGAATCATATGAAGATAGATCATCACGGAAACGGGCTGTTTTATGAATGTACGGCAGCCAAACGGGTCCAGAAAGGTTATCAGTCTAAAGGCAAACTCCCTGCCTGCTCCATGTCTCTCGATACGCCACTGCCTCCATAGAATTATGGTTCCTGCATGTCATGCAAAATGTTGTGCTTTATAACTGCTAAACTAACAGCTGCCTCGATCCGTTCCCAGACGATATGGGAAATAAGTTCAGTCTGCAACCAGGTCAAAGCGTCTTTCCTTATGACAGTAAAAAAACAAACAAAAAAAAAAACGACAAAAAAACCGTTGGATTCCTCAATTAATGTTTTGTTCAGAAATGAAGGTAACACAGGGCCATACCACCATAACCTCACCTGTCTGCAGCGGCAGGGCTACTTTAACCGCTGCATTTAAATGTTTAAAAGCTTTTCCACAGGGCCGCAGGAGAGACTGATATACATTCAGGAGACAGGAGTTAAAATGCAAGCCTGAGTTATCAGAGCTGAAGTCACAGAGCAGTTGTGTGTGTGTGTCGGGGAGGAGCAGCGGGGGCGAGCGTAATGGTGTGTGTGTGTGTGTGTGTGTGTGTGTGTGTGAGAGAGAGGTGTCACAGTGGAGAGTGTTTGAGAGTGGCCAGTGGGCGTGTCTGGGGTCTGGGGCAGGAGGCAGCATAGGGGTGTGTGTGCATGTTTACAGTGGAGTGTGTATGTTGAGGTTTGGGAGTGTGGGGGCGGGGCAGTGGGCGTGTCCAGTGTGTGGGGTCAGGGCGGGGCGGGGTGTGGCGTTCAGACGGACAGGTTGCTGATGACGGCGCGGGTGAACTCGTCGCTGGTGGCGTACCCCCCCAGGTCTCCTGTACGCACCTGCCAGAGAGAGGGAGGGGGTGTGTTACACACCTGCTGCCTTCTCACACACACTCACGCACACCAGATACCATACACACACACACCCACACTTCACACACACGCACTCACACACATCTCTCTCACACACACACCTCTCTCATACTCACACACGCACTCACTCACGCACATCATATACCATGCACATCATATACCATACACACACACATCTCACATGCATGCACACCAGATACCATGCATATCACATACCATACACACACACATCTCTCTTACTCACTCACTCATTTACATGCACAAACGCGCACAAACTCGCTCGCTCGCTCACACATGCACATACTACCCTGTGCAAATCAAAGTCAGAGTATAAAACTCCCAACATCTGGCCCCCAAATTCCCTTTTCAAAAACATTCTTCACTACAACAAAGCAGAAACAACCCTGTTTGGCACATCTGTTTAATTTAACTTTAATTTATGAGTTTGGAGAGCAAGTACAAAATTAATCACATTCACAACAGCAACTGAATCAGCCCAAAACTAGAGGGAAACCGTGAGACTTCTGTCACTCCAGCTTCCACGAAAACTGAAGTGCTCTTACAGAACTGCACAGCCTTCCCCCACTCACAGGACTACTATACACATACAGGTAGGGCTTGCACTTTTGGATTTAAAAAACAAACCACCAAAAAAAACAAAAAACACAAACCCTCCCCCGCCAAACAGTCCCGTTCATTCAATTGAATCATTCACTTTTTATCCCATCAAAACGTGTAAAGCAACATGGATACAGTATTTGAAATCTTCACAGTGAATTTAAATTCGGAATTACTCCACCTCTGCCTAACATTCATTCCGAAAGCTTGTGGATATTTTGGGCGTGTGCGTGAGCACAAACTCTACAGGACCACCGCTCCAACAGCAGAACACTATCTACATATGAGGGACTTAAATAACCGTTTGAAAACCGTCCATAACTGTGTCAAACGGCATCCTTGTGAATACCATATTCCAAAACCATAATTACATTCAATTTGAGGATGTTATAATTACACACTGTAGTATGGACTGTCCAATATTTGTTTCGATAGGTTTAAAATCAGAAAATGAACAGTTTAGATTACCTTGTTACCTTGTAAACCATTAATAGACAAATTCAGTAAGAATTACAAATAAATGTTAAAAAAGAAAACCGTAACAAAAACCAAAAAATGCAAGCCTGATACAGACAAACGTTTAGAGACAGTCAGGTTACCTCACATACAGATACACCCCACGTCTTATTCATTCATGTAATAACTGTTGTAATGTAAAATAAACTGTCCCTTCAGTGAAGCCTGGCCTGTATCTTAAGATGGCTGTTTACACACAAGGTATCAGGCCCTTATGCCGTCGCCATGGAGACATTCAGCAGTCGTTTCAGTGAAAACCGTTCTATGTGCCTTAGAGATGCACCTCTCTGGCTTCACAGCCTCTTTGAAGCGGTAGCTCCATGTGCTAGCCAGTGATGTGTGGGCAGGTTGGACACAGACTGCACCGTCTGGCTTGAGGAAATCCCACAGAAATACAGTTATTAAATTGTATATGTTCATTTTCCTGGACTTTTCATGAGCCTTTACTATAGGAGCCGTTTTCTGCACAGTGGAAACTAACTTAGCATTAGCGTACGGTGAGGTGTGTGGTTTGGAAGGCACTGGATAGGACACGCCTCTACAGGTAAGAGAGTGTACTTTTCTGTCCGTTTTGCACTTGTGTTGATATCTAACACCCTGTGGCCTGCCTTGGAGAGCCAGGTGTGTGCGTTCCGTACACCTGTGACACCTGAACTGGTCCGAAGGGAGTTTCCATAAGAGCAGCGGATCCTAAAGACCAGCGACCAAGGCGTCCAAAAACCTCTATAATTGCATTTCCACTCTTTCCACAAAGTCCTGCTTTTGGCATTTCAGAATAATACAGTTACAAAGGAAGAAATCAGTGTTTCATACGTACGGTCAGATTGTGGGTGAATCTGTATGCACATGCCATCCTGATTGTGAAATAAAAGCCCCTTTTTGTGTCCACGCAGCTGGTGAACACCGCCCATATCACCCCAAAGCGGGAACCTTGCGATGACGCTCGCGGCGCAGCTGGAACCGTAAAGGACGGCGAAGCGGAGGTCGGAGGTCACCGACACAAAGAGGCGCGGGAGAAATTAAGACGCACGAGCTGACGTGCTGGTGCGGGCGGTAACCCAACACTTGCGGTTGGTTAGAAAGCCAGCCTTAGAAACGTTAATTGGAATGTTTGCCCCAGAGACGGACAGACAGAGAGGAGATACAGGAGCACGGGCCTGCAGTGGGTTCAGCCCCTAGGAGGGAGAGGGAAACAGAGCGTGTGTGCGCCGCCATGTTGAGTAGAGGATGTGACTCAACACGTGCGTGTGCGCCGCCATGTTGAGTAGAGGATGTGACTCAACACGTGCGTGTGCGCCGCCATGTTGAGTAGAGGATGTGACTCAACATGTGCGTATGCGCCGCCATGTTGAGTACAGGATGTGACTCAAAACGTGTGTGTGCGCCGCCATGTTGAGTAGAGGATGTGACTCAAAACGTGTGTGCACCGCCATGTTGAGTAGAGGATGTGAGCGGGTTAAAGTGTTCAGGCGGTGAAAAATACTGACACAGGGAGAGGCAGTCAGGGTTTAGGGATGAATTAATTAAATTACAGGCAAGTAAATTCAAATTCAGTTAAATTATTGAAGAATTACCGTAAATTCCGGACTATTGAGCGCACCTGAATAAAAGCCGCACCAACGAAATTTAGAAGAAAAAAAAATTTGTACATATATAGGCCGCACTTGTCTATAAAAGCCAGGTGTCCGTTGTGTGTAATACATGAGATATTACACAGAAAGAACATACACAGTAGGGATGTTAGGGATTTTTAGTTTTAGTGACGACGAAAAAATGCTGCCCTCTACGTAGTCGCACACGGAATACTACTAGTCGGTTAAACTTATTTATTAATATAAATGTACACATTAAATGACATATTTAAATATGTTTTGAAATGTCAATTTTGTTTTTTCCTGAAAAAAATATTAAAAAAAAAAAAAAAACGACTATACAAAAAAACAACGCAGGAAAAAAAAAAAAAAAAAAAAAAAAAAAAAAAAAAAAAAAAAAAAAAAAAAAAAACTAGCCTGAAAACCTGCAAGTTAAAAAAAGTGCGAAAAAAAAAAAGTATAAAGTTCGCGAATAGCCCAATAAAATCTAAAGATGATCTAATGTCGATCAGGCCTATATTGTTTTTTTTTTTTGATTTATATATTATTTTTTTTTTTTTTGATTATTATTATTATTTTATTTTTTTACTATATTTTTTATGCGATCGCGATCGCATGCAAATAAAATTAATATAATTTGTTGTAATTCCTAAAAATTTTTTAAATGTTTTTGCAGCTTCCTCTTTCTTTCAGATCAGCGATTCCTTCGATTTGCTTTAAAAAAAAAGCATTCATTTCTTTCTTCGTTGTGTGTGTTTTGATGTGTGTGTGTGTGTGTGCTGTGCAAAACACTGTCAAAAAAAACAAACAAAACAAATCCTTTCTTCGGCGCATTATCTTATCCATTAAAAACGATTTAAACTTAAAAACAAATTAAAAAAAAAAAAAAAAAACAAAAAAAAAAAAAAAAAAAAAAAAACGGATAGCCTGTTCGCCTGCAAGTTAAAACAGGTGGAAAAAAAAAAAAGCCCTATCGCGTTGTTGAATGTTGATTAAAGCATAGAATCTAATCGATTCGTATCAGGCCTTTTTAAGTTTTTTTTTTTTTTTTTTTTTTTATTATTTTTTTTTTTTATTCTTTTTTTTATATTTTTTTTTTTTTTTTTTTTTACTGATGCTGCGTACACCCAATGCAAATACGTTTTGCCTAAAAATGTTTTTTTTTTAAAAATGTTAATTTCAGCAGCCTCAGTCTTCATTTTTTCTTCGAATCGAGATCGATCTTTTTTTCGAAAAAAAATATGCATCTTTTTCATGTGTTTTGTTTTTGATGAGATTGCTGTGTGCGCATTTCCAAAATAAAAATCAAACAAACACAATCAAAAAAGCTTCTTCAATCCTATCTCTCTGTCTCTCTCCTTCTTGCGCTTCGCCGCTGCTGCCCCCCCCCTGCCCCCTAGCTCCCGTAAAAGCCGCAAGATAGTATTGCGTTGTAAAGGTGAAAAGGTTCAAAGCCAAGTAAAAAAAAAGCCGGCGGGGGTTGTACCATAGAAAACTATGCAAATTTTTCATCAATTTGTGAATTTAACTTTCCAGAATTGAGGAAAAAAAGAAGAGAAACAGAGGAACGAGAGGAGGCAGAAATAACCGGAGAGGTAGACGTAGCATTGTGCTTGAGATTTCAGGTGTGTGTGCGTGCGTGCGTGTGTAAAAATCAGGATTGGGTTCCACGCAGTGCCGTTGGCAACTGACGGAGGGTTGCCAGTATAGAGGTGGAATGGGGAATTAAGGTCCGGGCAGTAGGTGACGGGTTGCCAGAGTGGGGAGGGGTTCTTCAGTATGCGGGCCGGAAACGCAGGTTGTCAACGACTGCATTTACAAAATCCACTGTAGTGCAGTACCCACCCAGGTCTCTTGTCCGTACCTGGGACACACGGACACGGCGGGGGAGAGGGAGGAGAGGAGGGAGGACTACTTCAGACATGACTACTGGAGGCGCATCGTCAAACACTGTCCGTCTTTCTCATTAACATTCATATGTTCCGCCAGACATAAGCTACGGAGGACTCAATTAGAGCCAAACTTTAACAGTAGAGATGTAGCACACTTGCGCGCGCGCTCACACACACACACACACACACACACACACACACACACACACACACACAGACACACACACACACAGACACACAGACACACACACACACACAGGCACACACACACACACACACACACACACACAGACAGACCTACCTTGCCCTGCTTGATCACCCTCTTCACAGCATCAGACACCATGTTGGAATGATACTCCAGACTGCAACAACAACACAACATTACAGCCCTACAAACACAACCCAATACACACAACCAAAACACACAACTCAATACACACAACCAAAACACACAACCAAAACACAACCCAATACACACAACCAAAACACACAACCCAATACACACAACCAAAACACAACCCAATACACACAACCAAAACACACAACCAAAGACACACAACCCAATACACACAACCCAATACACACAACCAAAACACAATCCAATACACACAACCAAAACACACAACCAAAGACACACAACCCAATACACACAACCAAAACACAACCCAATACACACAACCAAAACACAACCCAATACACACAACCAAAACACAACCCAATACACACACCCAAAACACAACCCAATACACACAACCAAAACACAACCCAATACACACAACCAAAACACAACCCAATACACACACCCAAAACACAACCCAATACACACAACCAAAACACAACCCAATACACACAACCAAAACACAACCCAATACACACAACCAAAACACAACCCAATACACACAACCAAAACACAACCCAATACACACAACCAAAACACAACCCAATACACACAACCAAAACACACAACCAAAACACACAACCAAAGACACACAACCCAATACACACAACCAAAACACACAACCAAACACATACAACCAAAACACACAACCAAAGACACACAACCCAATACACACAACCAAAACACACAACCAAACACATACAACCAAAACACACAACCAAACACATACAACCAAAACACACAACCAAAACACAACCCAATACACACACCCAAAACACAACCCAATACACACAAACAAAATACAACAAAACAAATACCAAATCTACATTTAAGCAATAAATGTATTTATTCACATTCCTTAACTACCTATAAGGATAAGTCTAAAGTTTCAGTTCTGTTACAAACTAGTTTTGTAAATGTAAGGGTCTAATCTAGAGAATAGCAAGGTTAAGATTTATTTGCATGAATGGTCAAAGAACTACGTGAAAAATGTATTAAGAGAATATGAGACCAAAGTCCAACTTTTTCTAGTGAGGGCAGTGCGTATGTATGGTGTGTGTGTGTGGATATGTGTGTATGGGTGTGGTGCGTGTGCCAGTGTGTGTATGATGTGTTTGTGGGTTCGGTGTGTGTGCGTGTGCGCGTGTGTGTGTGTGGATATGTGTGTATGGGTGTGGTGCGTGTGCCAGTGTGTGTATGGTGTGTTTGTGGGTTCGGTGTGTGTGTGTGTGTGTGCGTGTGTGCGTGTGTGTGTGAGAGAGAGGGGGTTGCTGGGATACTGACTTGAGGTGCTTCAGCATGTTGGCGGCGCTCAGCAGCATGGCGGTGGGGTTGGCGATGTTCCGGCCAACAGCCTGAGCGAAGGGATGCCGTGCGCCCTGAGATACAGAGAGCATTTAGACCCCATACCAAACATATACACACCCCTACCTATACCACGCGCCCTGAGATACAGAGAGCATTTAGACCCCATACCAAACATATACCCAACCCTACCTATACCACACGCCCTGAGATACAGAGAGCATTTAGACCCCATACCAAACATATACACAACCCTACCTATACCACACTCCCTGAGATACAGAGAGCATTTAGACCCTATACCAAACATATACCCAACCCTACCTATACCACACTCCCTGAGATACAGAGAGCATTTAGACCATATACCAAACATATACCCAACCCTACCTATACCACACTCCCTGAGATAGAGAGCATTTAGACCCTATACCAAACACGCACAGGAAGAGACTCACGCACACATGCACAGAGGAAGAGGAAGAGACTCACGGTCTCGAAGACGGCGTACTCTGCACTGAAGCTCTCCCCGGGCACCACGCCGGCCCCACCCACCAGCCCGGCCGCCAGGTTGTCGATGATGTTGCCGTAGAGATTGGGCATCACCAGCACGTCAAACTGGTAGGGGTTCTGCACCAGCTGGGGGAGATGGGAGAGCGGCCAGTTAGCGCCCACGTTTTCCTCTCAGGGCTCAGACCATGTTCACACCGCTCGCAACTTTTCAGCACGTTTCAGGGACAAATGTATGACTTTCAGAGACAAATGTATGACTTTCAGAGACAAATGTACGACTTTTCAGAGACTTCTAGTGCAATCATTATGGGCTCTTAGAGCTGTAAAGCTACATTTTTGAGGCGGGCCAACATTTTGAGGCCCATAACTCAACTAGTGCTAGCTCTCATAGCATCGGGGCAGCTGTGGATATGTGGCTGATGCCCCCCACAGAAGGGGGGGGGGGGGTTGGGGGTACCTGCATGCAGCAGTTGTCGATGATTATGGTTTCGTATTTGATCCTGGGGTACAGTTCTGCCACCTCTGCACAGCTCTGGAGAAACAGACCGTCTGCAAGCTTCCTAGAAGGGGAGAGGAAGTGAGGGGAGGGGGGGAGAGGAAGTGGGCGGGTTGCTTGCTTAGTTACATATTTGATAGTTTAAACTGGATCAGGCGTTATTAACACCAAACTGTATGCAAAACATCCGACAGGCAAGCAGACAGACAGGCAGACAGACGCAGACAGGCAGACAGACAGGCAAGCAGACAGACAGACAGACAGACGCAGGCAGACAGACAGACACAGGCAGGCAGACAGGCACAGGCCTCACATGATGTTGGCCTTGTGCACGGCGGTGACCTTGCTCCGCCCCTTCTTGGTGGCGTAGTCGAAGGCGAATTTGGCGATGCGGCGGGATTTCACGCGGGTGATGATCTTCAAACACTCGATGACACCCGGCACACTCTGAGAGATGAACAGAGCGAAACAGAGAGAGAGAAAGGGAGAGAGGGAAGGAGAGAGAGAGAGGGAGAGAGGGAGGGAGGGAGAGGGAGGGAGAGAGGGAGGGAGAGAGAGAGGGAAGGAGACAGAACTTCATTGTAAGGAACTCTATATCATCATTACTAATACTAACATTATTATTCTTGCACTGTGTTTGGGAATTAAACTGTGAAAAATCTACCAAAAAAAGTACCAAAGTTGTATGTTGGTTGTGCTCTGTCCTGTGCTTTAGTCACAATGCACAGGTTTTACTTTGCTTCCTGTATTTTGGATGCACTGCATGTGGGTCTGTGGTCCTGCCGTCCACTGCATGTGGGTCTGTGGTCCTGCCGTCCACTGCATGTGGGTCTGTGGTCCTGCCGTCCACTGCATGTGGGTCTGTGGTCCTGCCGTCCACTGCATGTGGGTCTGTGGTCCTGCCGTCCACTGCATGTGGGTCTGTGGTCCTGCCGTCCACTGCATGTGGGTCTGTGGTCCTGCCGTCCACTGCATGTGGGTCTGTGGTCCTGCCGTCCACTGCATGTGGGTCTGTGGTCCTGCCGTCCACTGCATGTGGGTCTGTGGTCCTGCCGTCCACTGCATGTGGGTCTGTGGTCCTGCCGTCCACTGCATGTGGGTCTGTGGTCCTGCCGTCCACTGCATGTGGGTCTGTGGTCCTGCCGTCCACTGCATGTGGGTCTGTGGTCCTGCCGTCCACTGCATGTGGTCCCCATGTGCCCTTTATTTTATTGTGCAGCCCCACCAGGATCTCGCTGAGTTTTTTCTGATTGTTGCGGCCTAAAATGCCTGATTTTGCGGCATTCCCCACCTCCTTTCCTCCACTCCCACTCCCACTCCCACTCCCACCCCTCTCCCACTCCTTTCCTCCACTCCCACTCCTCTCCGGAAATATGCAAAACTGCCTGAACGTTTTGAGTACAAGTATTTGCATGTACAGTATACAATGTACCGGACATTGCGGTTTGCGTCCAGACATTAATTAATATGTAACCATTAATACGTAATTAAGATGTGATCAGCAACATTAGATTAAAACACAAAGATCTGTTTCCGGGGCATGGAGGAGAGGAGGTGCATTTTTGAGTACTGGGACGCACCCCTATACTCTCGACAGCAGAACCCAAACGCGCTTTTATTATGAAGCCATTTTTACGTTCAGTAATGACAGGGAAACTGACCCTGCTTTATGGGACTTGCTACAATGGAGGAGATATTTGAATAAAAACATTTTGTAAGTTGCCTATTTGTGTTTGAAATCATTTGTGTTGCGGCCCCTTCAACCCGGGGTCGTAGCACAACGATTTGACAATTTTTTGCGGGAAAGTTGTGGTGATTGGAAAAAAATGCAAGCCCTTGCATATTTTGGTCACGTTGGGCCCTGTATTTTGGTCACGTTGGGCCCTGTATTTTGGTCACGTTGGGCCCTGTATCTTGGTCACGTTGGGCCCTGTATCTTGGTCACGTTGGGCCCTGTATCTTGGTCACGTTGGGCCCTGTATCTTGGTCCTGTTGGGCCCTGTATCTTGGTCCTGTTGGGCCCTGTATCTTGGTCCTGTTGGGCCCTGTATCTTGGTCCTGTTGGGCCCTGTATCTTGGTCCTGTTGGGCCCTGTATCTTGGTCCTGTTGGGCCCTGTATCTTGGTCATGTTGGGCTCTGTATCTTGGTCCTGTTGGGCCCTGTATCTTGGTCCTGTTGGGCCCTGTATTTTGGTCCTGTTGGACCCTGTATTTTGGTCCTGTTGGGCCCTGTATTTTGGTCACGTTGGGCCCAGGCTGATTTACCTCATGCTCCAGGGAGCTGTATTCCCCCTCGGTCTGCTCGCGGATGATGACCAGGTCCAGGTTGTTGTGGCGGGTGCTGTAACCGGGCAGACTGGCCACAGGAACCACATTAGCAAACAGGTCCAGCTTCCTCCTGGGAACAAAGCACACTTTTAAACAGGAAGAAAGCTTTTCCGAAAAGCATACTTTTTCAGACATTAATAACAGTAAAACCAACCAAAAATAACAATATAAATTGGGTACACAAGCCTGGCCTGAACATTTATTATAATAAAGCTTCCAAATTTTACTATATGTTTTGCAGATTTTATGTTTTGTACAATTTTAAATTATTGTGAAATTATGGTAAAATTTGACTCCTGTTATTCCTTTTCTGAGCAGTAGGTGGCGCTCCATATACACAAATGATATACTTTCATACAGTCCAAAAGGTGAATTCTTATGTTTATATATATATGCACACCAGACCAAGAAAAGGACAAGGGAACTTAAATTATTAATCCAATGAGGCCAGAGGTCAGGAGAGATGAAAAGCACCTCCTTACAAACTGGAGCGTCGTGCGGCGCTGTACTACACAAGATCCGAGTCCCTATCTGAGAGAGACGGGCCGAACCTTAGCTTCATCTCGTAGGATGTCAGATCTCCCTTGTTCTCCATCGGGGTGTGGATCTTCCCTGCGCAGAGAGAGACAGGGACGTGACAGAATTAAATTCAGTAACAGCAGAATAGATAAAGACCAGAGACATATACAGAGCGGGGGGGGTTATGTATAAAAAGGTCTACAATTAATGCACGGCTCACCCTATATGGATGTAAACACCCTCAAATTAAAGCTGAAAATATCTGCACTTTAACCTCGTAGTTACTGTTACATTTCAAATCCAATGTGCTGGAGTGCAGAGCCAAAACAACAACAAAAAGATTCTCATACGTTGGGACTGCACAGTATTTACCAAGCACAGGCTAAATGAAACAGGACCAGTTCTACTGCGTGACAGTTCTTCCTTTAGTTCACTCATTCAAACCCCCTCCCCTCACCTTTAATAGCCACCCTGTTGGCCTTCATGGAGGTGAGTACCTGTTCCAGCTTCTCATCGCTGGCCATGTTCTGCACCTCACTCAGGTGGAACTCCTCAAACTCCACCGGCACATCACCTGCCTGGGGAGAGATGGGGGGGGGTTAAAGAGGACGGACAGCCCGAGAGTGATACCACAGATTACACACTCTCAGCTCTGTGCCACATTTTCATCTCCCTCTCAGATTCTCAACTACTGGAGGTTCCGCTTGGCAACAGCAGTCCTTGATGCAATATTACAGGACAGAAGATCCGTTGCCACGGTAATTAACTTGGTCACAACCCCTTTGTGAATGCCTGAGGTAGCCGTGCATCTTGTGAGTCTACAGAACCTGTGGGAAATCGAACGAGCAGCTCGTCTTCTGTGAGAGAGTAGTGATTACATCACATCAAACGCAAAAAAACAAACTACACTGGACAAAATTTTTTAACTATATGAGCTCAAGAAAAAAATAACAAGTTAACAAAAAACATTTCCATAAGGAGGACCCGAGACAATGCTAATGGAAGCTTGTGGACACAGCTAATGCTAATAAGACTAAGAGTGGCAGAGAGTGCCGAGCATCAGACGCGTTACCTTGAAGACGTCCTTTACAGCCGCCATGAGCTCAGGTCCCACCCCATCTCCTGGTAGCATGGTAACCCTGAAGGTGCTGTCAGCACGAGCCGGGGGGGCCTCAGGGGCCCGCAGACAGGCCGCCACACTGAGGGGCCGGGACCCCAGATGATTAAGCCAGGGGCTGTTAAGACCCTGAAAGAAAGAGAGGGAGATGACGTAACACAGAACAAGTGCCTTCCTAAAAACAGACGTGTGCCCGGAACTGTACTTTTAATAAATAATATAATGTTACTGTACAAATGGATGAAATTCACAATTCATCCACTATTGGCGCTATAATTTCTCTCGCCTGGGTGGTAATATATGGTGAGAGTTCTGGCTCTGGTGCACCACGGTAAATTTTCCTCCTTCACTGTAAAGTCCTTTGAGATTGTGCAATATAAATACCACCCACTGGTATCATTACAACCAGAACACTGAGAGATGACTTTCTGTAGCATGCACACCAGAATACTCTTGTGACAAAGTAAAACACAACTACATAGGCTGTCAAGCACGTGATCTTTCTCATATAACGTTAGCCATAGCGGTACGGGTCAGTGTTGAAATGCACTGCGACAGGGTTCGGGGAAGGTTCGGGTGTCACTGCGGCAGTCTCTCGACTGATGAATACATCATTCACCATCAGAAGCGCGTTTCTCAAATTGCACACATTGGCGACACAAGACACCTCTAATGATCATAGCGTTAGCTCAGGACTTGTCAGTCATCACTGTTAAACTACCAGCCTTGACTGGCTATCATAGCTAATAATAGCTGTACCATTGAGGAAAGAATGAGCTAATGTCACACAATCAGTTTCCGTCGTCAGAAAACATTTGTGGCATTTGACTTCGTTTGTGTAAATCACAAGTAGATTAGCTAGCACTAGCTGTTTGCCAAATAGCAAGTTAGATTGCCCAATGCCAGGAAGGCTAGCAAGCTAGCCGACTAGCAACAGATTACATTATAGCATTTTTAGCAGCTCTTATTATCAGAGCGACGAACACACAACTTTATTATATGTTATCCATTCATACAGCTGATATATATATAAGCAATCAGGGTTAGGTACTGCTCAAGGTACAAGGTACAACGCGGTGTCCCTACCTGGGAACAACCCTGCCTTTCCCTTTCGTTTACAAGTAGTCTTAACCTACACCACTACTACACCTCAGATCTAGCGAGACCAAAGAGTATCACGCTGTGCGAGAAGCCATGTTAACTATGTCCACCACCTCAGCCTAGTAACGCTTACCTTTGCTAATGTAACGAGGCTCCCTCGGAGTGATGCCGCCATGCTTGTATCTGTCAATTAGCTACCGTTAGCCTCCTGCTAACACTTTGTAATGTTCGTAGTGACCCTGACACCGGAAATACTTCTATTCCACAGTTCCGGTGGGGGAAAGGTGTCACGGCGCAGCCGCAGTCTTTGGTCAACAGTTATCCTGTCTATAATCTTTGGAAGAGCGTAACGTAACATACATGTAACAAATCAATGCAGCCTACAGCACAGTAAGTATGTTCTTGACACAGCTTTCCGTTGAGAAATAAAACAGCTAATAAAGGTTGCTTTGATGAAGTGGACTACTTGCGTTAGTAAAAAAAAAAGTATGTTATTGGAGTTAGAAAGCTTGGTGCGAGACTAGGCTGTAGATGGCTATGTTCAGCCAGCTAGTGAACAACTAACATTAGCTAGTGGCCTGCCTAAGATTATGGTAAAGCTGCTTGTGGAATATTAATTGCCACCTAGCTAATAAACTTCACAACTTAAAAATACAGTTGGAAAATACACAAGCTAGATGGCCCTGTACAAAACAAAACAGGGCAACAAGGGTCTCTATTGTCATTCAAGTTTGTTAAGAAAACTGTCCAGTTGCGTAATAAACTACAGGCTATACTGCGCATTGATAAACAACGAGCCACCTTGACAATGAGACTGGTCTAATCTGTCATAGCACCAAAATAAATGTACCACGATCCATGATAAGTCTATTAATAAGCATGAATTTCCGCACAAGATAAGAACTCCCACTCTCATCCCAGCTGTCCCACATGTGTCAGAGCCGAGGGATGAACTATAATAGGCTAACAAGTGTCGTCTACCTCATTGCGAGCCCCGTGTGGTATAACACAGGGGGACGTTTGTACGAATTAACGCATTCATGCTAGGAAGCTCTGACACCTCATGTACAGGATATAGGCTAACGTCCTTCCCCACCACAGTCGCCACCACAGCCCTTTAATCGGGAACAGACTGTAATTCTTGTGGATTTAGGCAAGGTTGGTAGAGGATATGCAGTCACTGCGAACATATTATCCCGCGCATTGGCTCTTAAAAGCCAGTGGGAGGTCAAGTGATTTCCGCTCGGAAAACAATAACAGCAGGCTATCACGCGACTTGTTTCATCCTGTCACCATAACGTGTCACGCACATTGTCAAATTGTTGCTCTGGCTTTAACGATCCCCCACTGCTATCGTTAGCTATTTATAACTCAAATATGTGATTATTATAATTGACTATTATTATTATTAATAATAATAATAATGTGATCAACAAACATCATCCGAGATATTTTTTCCACAAACGTTTAGTAGCCTAGCTTATGCTCATCACTATCATCACGAAATTGAAGAATGCAATGTAGCCTATTTTCTCAGCTATATTAGCCTACAGTGGGCTATATTGTGGTTCAGTGACAGTTGTTTACCTCCAACATCTACACGTGGGAGAGAGGGGCGGGGCTTCGCGATGACTGACACGCTTACGTGCTCCGCGAGCAACAGCGACACTGAATGCGGAGCGAGATCGAAAGCGACAGTAAGTGTTCCATCGCAGAACTGTGCGCCCGTGCGTGTTTGTCAGAGCTTCCATCCGCACTATATTGAACACAGCGGCTGCCGACAATGTCACTTTCCGGCTCCCAGGCACCAGAAGACGTCTTGCACGGTCAGTAGGCTATCTTTCACTCCATTCTGTTTTTATGATGTTGGCACTGTCGGAAGGCAATGTTATAAAATCTGTCTTTCAGGGGGGGGAAAAAAAACATGATGTAACAGAAAAAAGGCCTAACATAAAAATAATAATAAAAACGCTATTTACCAGAGTTAAATAGTTTGCGTTTATTTGTGGATATAAAATAGTTTAACGATTTAGATAATGAATTTGAAAAGGCACTGAATATAAAAACTATTTAGTTTAAATACAGCAAA
>CM040394.1:2472831-2497831 GCA_022702515.1 Ilyophis sp. 1 JC-2022 | reverse complement strand
CACGCAAATGGAATTATGTTCTGTCAGCCTTAACTAACAAGAACTGAAGGAATTTGATGATTTTTTTTACGGGGCTGGATGTGTGGCCCAGTGGTGCACTGTCAGCCCCAGATGTGCAGGTGTTTTTTTATGAAATGTGATATGAAAATATTAAATGTAATCTGTTTTACTGTCATATATAGTTTCTCTCATACTGGTATAGTTTTAAATGTGAAAACCATAAAAGTGTGGCTGTCAGCTGTTTGAGGTACTTTGCAGTAAATAGTTAGAAAGGGGACGCAGCAAGCAGAAGTTTAATGACTGAACGAGTTCTTTTTTGTCGCTTTACTAATGCATGTTTGACACGTTCAGTATGTTTAACTTCAGGGTGTGGAATTAACACCAGCCACATACTGGTCAAATTTTGATTGTAGCTAGTAAGATTTTTTATTCTAGCAGCAACATTGGCAGGTAACCAACCAAGTTTTTATATTGTAAAAGGTATTGGGTGGTAAAATGTTGAAAATGGCTGGTGATTTGTAGAATCTCTAAGCCACTCTGGCCTGTGGGTGAAAGACGTAACGTCATGCCCTGTGTAACATGTTCAGGATGATTAACACGCTCAGATGACCTCACACATTGCCGTTGGTGCGGTTGAATGCCTCTCGTTCTTCATTCACTATTTCACACGTCCTCCCTCCTCTATTTGTTCCTCTCCTCCTCCCTGTCACTCCTCTCCTCCTCCCTGTCACTCTCTCCATCAGGGATTTTGTATTTCAGCACCGGAAGCATTCAAGTTCTCTGAGCGTGAGGAAGACTGAGGTGATGAAGAGGGGGCTCTTCTCCTCCGACACGCTCCACATCCTCATCCCCTCTCTAGTGGCATCACATCTGCTCACACTGGGACTTGGGTACGATAACTCCACTACCCAGCATGCACCAGCACCAGATATACACTGACACTGTTAATTTACACCCGCTCACACTGGGACTAGGGTAAGAGAACTCCACTACCCAGCATGCACCAGCACCAGATATACACTGACACTGTTAATTTACACCCGCTCACACTGGGACTAGGGTACGATAGATCCACTACCCAGCATGCACCAGTACCAGATATACACTGACACTGTTAATTTACACCCGCTCACACTGGGACTAGGGTACGATAAATCCACTACCCAGCATGCACCAGTACCAGATATACACTGACACTGTTAATTTACACCCGCTCACACTGGGACTAGGGTACGAGATATCCATTACCCAGCATGCACCAGTATCATATAAACTGACACTGGGTACGTTTACATGCACGCTAATACTCCGTTCTGAACCCGATTATGGCAATACTTACTGAAATGGTCATGTGAACACCTTTATCCGATAACGTAAGGTCATAATCCGTGTTTTAGAAACCCGATTTACACCTCTGGTTTTTTGCCCAAACTTTCTATTTTTTGGTGCACGTAAACACCTTTCTCCGATTTCTTACGGCTTTTCAAAACTACGCATGTCAGGCAGAAAAAGGTGGTGTAACGTAAAAATTGTTCTACCCGTCAACATTTGCTATGCCTGAGGTTCCTTCTGGATCTCACATCCATTAAATTAATGCATTTCACCTGTGAAAATATATTGTTCAGTGTTAAGTGCTTGTATTTGCACTAGCTAGCTGGCTAGCACATTAAATAACAGAAATGATTGGGAAATTGGCCAGATTTAGAGATCGGTAAAGCTAGCTAGTACAGTAATATAAATGAACCACTACTAGCAATTAGTTATAAAAAACTCTGTATGCTATAATTACCAGCATAATACATAATTATGCAGTTATAGGTTTGGATGGGGCAGGCACATCTCTGGCACAGAGTTGCCTGGCCCTGATCTACACTAAAACCAGACTACCTGACACTGATAATGTAACTCCACCTGAAGCACAGAGACTGGGCGGTAGAGAGAGAGGGAGAGAGAGAGGGGGGGTGAGAGAGAAAGAGAGAGAGGGGGGGTGAGAGAGAGAGGGGGTGAGATAGGGAGGGGGTGAGATAGGGAGAAAGAGAGAGAGAGAGAGAGAGAGGAAGAGAGAGGGGGGGGAGAGAGAGGGTGAGATAGGGAGAAAGTGAGAGAGAGAGAGAGAGAGCGCGAGAGAGAGAGGGGGGGGTGAGAGCAAGAGAGAGAGGGAGGGTGAGAGAGAGGAAGAGAGAGAGGGAGGAGAGAGAGAGGAAGAGAGAGGGGGAAGTGAGAGAGAGAGAGAGAGAGAGAGGAAGGGAGAGAGAGAGGAAGAGGGGGTGAGATAGGGAGAAAGTGGGAGAGGGGGGGGGGGGGGTAAGAGAGTGGCTCTGACCCACTGGCTCTGCATCTTAAGCTCTTGTTTATAGTGATAAGTGTAGCAGCTTGCGGAAGTTTGGCTTAGACCCAGGAAGCTGTAGCTTGTAATACTGAGTGTGTCTTAGTGCCCTTGAGAAAGGCACATATCTGGAATTGCTATAGTAAATAGCTGGCCCTTTAAATCGATGTTATGTAAACTTTGTAAATTACCCACCCCAGGTAAGACGGATGGAAATTGTGTCCCCAGCACTGCAGGTCATTACAAGCGGGTTTAGGTGCACTGAGAGAAACTGACCAGCAGAGGGAGCCCACATGGGATAATCACCAGTATGAAAACTGGGAACAGCACAAACCGCTCTGCTCTGTGAATGCTAGATCCTTGCAGTCTGTGTCAACCTAATAAATACAAATAGGACACATCTGAGTGACGGGTTAACAGGGCGGTGTTTCACAAAGCAGGATTACTGAGTTAGCTGGTTAACTGCACTGCAGGATTACTGAGTTACGTTACATTACATTACATTACAGGCATTTAGCAGACGCTCTTATCCAGAGCGACTTACACAATTTCTTATTACATCGTATTACATTTATCCATTACAGCTGGATATATACTGAAGCAAGACAGGTTAAGTACCTTGCTCAAGGGTACAACGGCAGTGTCCTACCTGGGAATCGAACCTGCAACCTTTCGGTTACAAGTCCAGTTCCTTGACCATTATACTACACTGCCGTACGTTAGCTGGATAACGGCACTGAGTAAAACCCGGAACCCTCCCGAATCTGGAAAATGGACCGAAGTAAAAAGAGCTGTTCTACTGAGGGTTTTACTCAGTGCAGTTATCCAGCTAACTCAGTAATCCTGCAGTGCTGTTATCCTGCTAACTCATGTAAACAGTCATTATTGCTGTGTGTTGTATAAAAAAACAAACAACTTTTCTTTTTCTTTCAGGATTTATATTGGGAAGCGATTGGCCACCTCCTCCACCTGCACGCTGTGACCTATGACCCCGGGCAGTGGCCCCACCTGCTACGCCCTCTGCCAATAGGATCACTAGCCTCGTTTCTTATTATCACCGTCACGCCCTCTTATTCTCATCTTCTCCTCAAGCGAGGAAACCTGAGGATAATCCTGTCTTTATAACTCTGTCTGTCTTTCTTCATCGCTCTGTGCATCTCTTCAATATAAGGTTTAATCCAGAGTCACTTCAGTTCTACAGTGGGAACAGAAAGTCGGGGTAGGAAGAAAAGAAAAGTGGTGATTGGACGGTAAGAGGATCCCAAGAGAAAGAGAGGAGGGGAGAGGAATAAGAGACAAAGAGAAATACACTGAGCAAAAATAAAATAAAATAACTTACAACTCAGCAGCAATGACAGATAGCACCAGCAGGGTGTTAGAGAGTTTCACACGCCCAGCGTAAACTCCCTCCAGATGGATTGCTTCAGATTGGGCAGGTCTGTTTAAAACAACGTTGGCAATAAACGCGATGCTGGACGGAATGCGAAATTGTCTCCAAAGTGAGATTGATGGACAGGGAAGGAAGGGGGGGGGGGGCAGCCAATCAGCTGGTTGATTTATATCTGTCCGTCAAAAAGTGGAGAAGGCGAGATTGCGCCTGGACCGGCGGGATTTCCGCCGTGCGATCTGCAAAGGTGTGATTCATTGTTTTGATCAGCAAGTGCGACTCAAGGAGGGTTTCTGTTTCACTTACGGTTCCCCTGAGTTTGGTGGGTACCCATGGAGCTGTGTGTAAAACCGACATTACTAAACTACATTAAACCTCACTCTCACGTCTCCCTGTCTCCTGGGCCTCAGTGTCTGTCGTTTCAGGTTCACCTGCTCTCCTCAGAAAACCTCCAGCTGTGGAGAATGTTGTGCCATTGATAGATTTCAGAGCTTTGGGATCCGGACGACGTGTCTGCCCGCTATTTAGCTTTAGCGCAGAGGATGAGCCGTGTTGACGATCGGCTGCAGTACTCCGTAATCCCACAAGAGGGCACAGTAGATCCGTTGCTAGGTTCTCACAAATGAGACGCTTCACTGTAGGAAAATAAGTTGTGAATCCATGCGATAAAAAATCTAAACCAAATCAATGTACTGATTTTTAAATACCGAGAGTACTTTGGACCTGATCGCAAACCTCCAATCAGACATTAAATACCGAGAGTACTCTGGACCTGATCGCAAACCTCCAATCAGACATTAAATACAGAGAGTACTCTGGACCTGATCGCAAACCTCCAATCAGACATTAAATACAGAGAGTACTCTGGACCTGATCGCAAACCTCCAATCAGACATTAAATACCGAGAGTACTCTGGACCTGATCGCAAACCTCCAATCAGACATTAAATACAGAGAGTACTCTGGACCTGATCGCAAACCTCCAATCAGACATTAAATACAGAGAGTACTCTGGACCTGATCGCAAACCTCCAATCAGACATTAAATACAGAGAGTACTCTGGACTTGATCGCAAACCTCCAATCAGACATTAAATACAGAGAGTACTCTGGACCTGATCGCAAACCTCCAATCAGACATTAAATACAGAGAGTACTCTGGACCTGATCGCAAACCTCCAATCAGACATTAAATACCGAGAGTACTCTGGACCTGATCGCAAACCTCCAATCAGACATTAAATACAGAGAGTACTCTGGACCTGATCGCAAACCTCCAATCAGACATTACATACCGAGAGTACTCTGGACCTGATCGCAAACCTCCAATCAGACATTAAATACCGAGAGTACTCTGGACCTGATCGCAAACCTCCAATCAGACATTACATACAGAGAGTACTCTGGACCTGATCGCATTTAAGAAATGTAAACACCAAGCAATTTTGTCATCATATAGGCGGAATTTTATTTATTTTGTTCCTGGGTGTACATATGTACATGTATTAGTAATAAGCTCTCAAGCAAGCCCAATGCATGCTAGAAAGAACATGTGTCACACAGCAGAATCTTCAGTGATAATGCTAATGCAATAGCTAATTTGAGACTACACTGGGTCAAAAATTATTAGTGTAGAATGCATTTTGCGCTCTTATTAGTGTATGCATTTTCTCAAAGCCGATATTATGCTGAGCGCTTACTGCATCACAACCTGTGAATTCTGGGGAGAGGGGGGCGAGAGAGGTATAGGGGGAGGGAAAGAGGGAGAGACAGAGAAAGAAAGAGAGAGGGAGAGAGAAAGAGGTGGAGAGACAGAAAAAGAAAGTGAGTGAGGGGGAGAGAGAAAGAACGAGTGAGAGGCAGAGAGGAGTACATTAGCCTAATAACACAAGGCAGTCGGTGCCTGCAGTCTGCTATTACAGGGACGTTTAGAGTCACAATAACAAGCAGTCAGGACATCGCTGAAGGGGACAGCCGGAATGCAGTGGCTCATTTGTGGCTTTCTTTGTGAACACTTCCGCAGCGAGTACACGCACGTCTGTCACAAAATAAAGAGTCCTCATTCTAAAGGGTCTTCTGTTTCTAATCAGATCTGTGTGCCTGTCCCAAGTGGCAATCCCTCCCCCTCCCACTCCTCAACAAATCTTCCCTTTATCAGATCAAGGGGGAAAGGCTAACTGCAGGAGAAGCGCCCGAAAAAGCAATTGAATGGAAAAAAAACATTTTTCAGGAACAGACTCTGACACAAAGTGTGTTGTGTAACAGGGCTTGAACAGGGGTGGATTCAATTTGGCCCAGTGTATCGTCGAGGAGATTTGAGCAGTCTTTCGGAGATGAGGCGCTATGTTCCGGGGATTAGGAAGGAAGGTGTCACTAGGGTTAAATAAATAAACAAAAGCCCCCCCCCCCCAAAAAAGAAACCGTAACTCGTATAGTCCGTGTCTTGCATTACCGCCCTTGGCCAGCAGGGGGTGCATTTTCCCACTCCAGCTTCGCAGATGTCAAGTGGATATTTGCGTGTAATATAAGGTCAATCATGAAAAGATTTCTTCTTTCGTCACTCTCCAGCATACAGTGGTATCTCTCTGTTTTACACAGACTAAACTCCGCTTTGTCTGTCTTTCTCTCTCCTTTTATGGAGCCTATGTGTTTGTTGAGAATTTAGAGTTTGAGAAGAATGCAAAGATTTGAAAGTAGAGAGAAATGAGTCCCTCACTCTCTCTCTTGAGCATTTGCAGCATTTTACGATACAGTTTGCGGTCGCAGGTTTGTTTCAGAATCAACTGAAAGAATGGAAGTTGAGTTGATTTATCATACATCGGTGTGATGGACCTGGTTAGCAAACCTATACTAAGATTATGAGTCTGATAAGAGCGACAGCGGAAACACACTGAGAAGAGTGCTTATCACCACTGTTATAATGTTATCAGGCACGTTTCAAATCAAATAAATTGTCCAAAAGCCAGTTTACTTTAGCCATTAGTTCCATCAAAATATGCCCGAATGTTCTCCCGTCGCCGTGGTCGCTACGAGACGGTCAGACGTGCAGGGACAATCATTTAACGTATGATCCGCCTTGATGCGGCAATTAGGCTATATGTGGTATTTGGAATAGCCTTCATGAGATAGGCTATTTGCCAGCTGGCGACTGACGAATTGCGGGAACACGCACAGAGAAGGACAAAGGGTCTCATTGTTGAAATGTTAATGACAGGTTCGTGAGACATCGCGGAGATTTACGAGTTTCCCTCGCCGGGCTCGCGTGTCCCGACGCTCCCGTATATAACCCCGTGATGGGTGAGAAGTGGCGGCGTTTCAGTCACGGAACATAAAATAGCGCGCGCCACTGTGGGGATTAGCGGAGGAACACCGCCGTTCAATTACGAACGCTCCGTTCCGTCATTACCAAGACTAACAGGAACACGAGCTAAAACGATCCAACCTGAGAAATGCTCGCGGGCACAAGTAATGCCAGATGATGAAAGCAAAATGAAAGGCCATTTATTGAAATGTACTGCGCGCATTAGAGAATACATCAGGCATTTAAACCTCCACAGGCCTAGGCTACGCGTATACAGAGTGGAAATTACTGACATATTTCAAGATTTTTACATATAGCCTATTGAAATATTCACATTACAAATTTCATAGTTTAACATCTTTTTACTTTAACTTTGCATGAGGCACCAAAAATATGTTTTTATACACTGCAAGACGGCATGGTATGAATTATTATTCTACAATAGCTTACTACTTCTAATAGCCTAGAACTGCTGCTGCTTCTGTTACTACTTCTACTAATAATTATTATTTTTATATATTTGTTTTACAATATTTTTGTATGTACAAGTAGCCTAATGATTAGCAAGGACTTAACAATGTGCTATATATATTCTCCATGACAACAATCTCCACCATGTGCACAGCAGACATTAAATGAGAAAGCAATTTGTTGTAAAAACATTGTGGTGTGACATTTAGAGCGAATTATGTAACAGATTGCGGTTGAAGGAACCTGATGAAATACACTGACATTGTGTGGCCCCTTATACACAGCTTTGGAAGCCACTGAGGGCCCTTATACACAGCTTTGGAAGCCACTGAGGGCCCTTATACACAGCTTTGGAAGCCACTGAGGGCCCTTATACACAGCTTTGGTAGCCACTGAGGGCCCTTATACACAGCTTTGGAAGCCACTGAGGGCCCTTATACACAGCTTTGGAAGCCACTGAGGGCCCTTATACACAGCTTTGGAAGCCACTGAGGGCCCTTATACACAGCGTTGGAAGCCACTGAGGGCCCTTATACACAGCTTTGGAAGCCACTGAGGGCCCTTATACACAGCTTTGGAAGCCACTGAGGGCCCTTATACACAGCGTTGGAAGCCACTGAGGGCCCTTATACACAGCGTTGGAAGCCACTGAGGGCCCTTATACACAGCGTTGGAAGCCACTGAGGGCCCTGATACACAGCTTTGGAAGCCACTGAGGGCCCTTATACACAGCGTTGGAAGCCACTGAGGGCCCTTATACACAGCGTTGGAAGCCACTGAGGGCCCTGATACACAGCTTTGGAAGCCACTGAGGGCCCTTATACACAGCGTTGGAAGCCACTGAGGGCCCTTATACACAGCTTTGGAAGCCACTGAGGGCCCTTATACACAGCTTTGGAAGCCACTGAGGGCCCTTATACACAGCTTTGGAAGCCACTGAGGCAGGCATCTCAAAACAGACTGTTCTCAAAAATGATTTATTAGTATATTGTGCAACTAAAAAAATATATTTGGACACACTCCGTCCTCTGCTTGAACAGTAGGCTACATTACAGAGCTGGGTATTTATTTATGTCAGCATAGCCTTGGTCCACAGCCATGACAGTGCAGGCTATCGATTCCCAATTAGAATTCTGAACGGATTCAAGTTTTCCTCTCTTCCAATCGCTTGTCTTTCTAACTAAATTACCGGAGTATGACATCAAAACTGTAACAATCGCATTACTGAACTTAAGCAGGGGTACTGGAACAGATGTAGGGGGGGGAGGGGGCGTTGTGGGAGAAGTGTCTGTTTGGGGAAGTAAAAGGGACCCCACTGATTTAGGGGTAACCAGTGAAGAAACATTGATCGCAGTGACTCAGATTTTCCATCAGGAGAAGAAGAAAAGGCTAAAGTAATAGATGGAGAGGAAAGGATTTCCAGGGAAGGACTTACTTTGCTCTGTGGAACGGGACACTGCTACCTACACTACAGACCCACTAATACAATTACAATGAAGAAAAACAACTAGAGCAAGCAGGAAAATGACACGCGCACGCGCACACACACACACACACACATACACACACACACACACACGCGCACACACACACACATATACAACGCAGATACAAACACATATACAACACACACGTGCACACACACACATAAACACACACACACACATATAAACACACACACATATACACACACACACACACACATATACACACGCACGCACACACATGCACACACACACACACACACACACATATACAACACACACACATATACAACACATATACAACACGCACACATGCTCACACAAACACATGCAACACACACACACATATACAACATACAGTCAAGCCGGAAAGTCTGCACACCCCTTTCACCTTCTCCACGTTTCATTACGTTAGACATATTCTACAATAGAGTGAGTTAATTTTTTGCCTCAAACATCTACACACAATAGCCAATAATGACGAAGTGAAAACAGGTTTTTAGAAAATATGCAATTTTATTTTACTGACAAAAATAGGTTATTTAGGGGTTACATATCTGTACACACTCTTAGCCTAATACTTGGTTGCTATACCTTTGGCAGCGATTACAGCTTCAAGGCGTCTTGGGAAAGAAGCTACGAGCTTGGCACACTTGTTTATGGACATTTTTGCCCATTCCTCTTGGCATATCCTTGCAAGCTCCGTCAGGTTGGATGGGGAGCGTCGGTACACAGCCATTTTCAGCTTTTTTTCACAGATGTTCAATTGGATTCAGGTCGGGACTCTGGCTGGGCCACTCAAGGACATGCACAGACTTTCTCAGAAGGCACTCCTTTGTTCTCTTGGCTGTGTGCTTTGGGTCGTTGTCATGTTGGAAGGTAAACCTTCGCCCCAGTCTGAGGTCCAGAGCGCTCTGGAGCAGGTTTTTTTCCAAGGATCTCAGTGTACATAGCTGCATTCATCTTTCCCTCTATCAGGACTAGTCGCCCCGTTCCCGCTGCTGAAAAACATCCCCACATCATGATTCTGCCACTGCCATGCTTCACAGTAGGGATGGTATTAGCCAGGTGATGAGCGGTGCCTGGTTTCCTCCAGACGTGACGCTTGGTATTCAGGCCAAAAAGTTCAATTTTGGTTTGATCAGACCAGAGAATCTTGATTCTCAAGGTTTGAGAGTCCTCTATGTGCCTTTTGACAAAATCCAAGCGGGCTGTGATGTGCCTTTTACTAAGGAGGGGCTTCCATCTGGCCACTCTACCATAAAGGCCTGATTGGTAGAGTGCTGCCTGGATGGTTGATCTTCTGAAAGGTTCTCCCATCTCCACAAGGATACGCTGGAGCTCTGTCAGAGTGACCCTCGGGTTCCTGCTCACCTCCCTGGCTAAGGCCCGTCTTCCCCGATTGCTCAGTTTGGCTGGGCGGCCAGGTCTAGGAAGATTCTTGGTGGTTCCAAACTTCTTCCATTTGCAAATGATGGTGGCCACTGTGCTCTTTGGGACCTGTAAAGCTGCAGAGATTTTTCCGTACCCTTCTCCAGATCTACGCCTTGACACAATCCTATTTCTGAGGTCTGCAGATAATTCCTTTGACCCCATGGCTTGGAGTTTGCTCTGACATGCACTGTCAACTGTGGGACCTTATATAGGCAGGTGTTGGCAATCCCCAATCATGTCCAATCAATTGAATTTATCACAGGTGGACTCCAATTAAGTTGTAGAAACATCTCAAGCAGTATCAGTGGAAACAAAATGCACCTCAGCTCACTTTTGGGTGTCATATCAAAGGATGTGCACACTTGTGTACATATGATATTTTACATTTTGAATTTTAATAAATTAGCACAAATGTCTAAAAACCTGTTTTCACTTTGTCATTATGGGCTATTTTGTGTAGAATTTTGAGACAAAAAATGAACTCAATCTATTGTAGAATATGTCTGTAATGTAATAAAACGTGGAGAAGGTGAAAGGGGTGTGCAGACTTTCCGGCTTGACTATATGTATGTACAGTTGTATTTTAAAAAAATAGCAGTACAACATCAGTAACCTGATGAACCACTTATTAGTAGTAGTGATATTTCTGCATGGCAAATAATTGACTTTTAGATGTAGTAGTGTAATAGAAAAACAACAGACCCAACTGGCATGACCGGCACGCTGCTTGTTCTGAGTAATTGACTCATTCATTGAAAGGGGTGTGCTCAAAATAATAGCATACAAAAAAAAAACTTTCCAGCTTGACTGTACACACATACACACACATACACAACACATACAATCATGTCAACACACACATGCATAACACACATACACAAACACACAAACTCACTCATACACACAGTCACACACACACACACACACCATACACACAAGCACGCAGAGCCCCCGAGGACCCCCTGAGTAGTGGAATTGAGCTGCCCGTGGATATGCCGGATCTGTTGTTATTTCCGAGGCATTTTTTCGGAAGTGGCAGCAGGGGTTGACACGTCTGTGTGCCGAACGCTCCTGAAATAGCACACGCCAACTTGCGTCCTCTCTGCCAACAACGACAAAGGCTGAGTAAACAAATGTCCAAAATGACGACACACAGCAGTAGTCTTTATGATAGTGAAGAGAAAATTCTTTAAGAAAAGAAAGGCTACACAGTAGGCTACCTATTAAAAAATGTGAAAATATTGTACATCATATTATTTCATAGGTCGTGGACAAGGGACACGCCTTCTCTTTTAAAGCCATGGCTAGTCACACGTATGTGCTAGATAGTGTGTTTGGAAAGATACCCTGTGTATATTTACGCGGTGGGAGTTATTCTGAGCTGTTTTGAGCGGAGCGTCAGCAGACGTGCGCAGCGACGGGTTTACTGGGCTGGCAGAGCTCCACCTGATATACGACCGCAGGCTTTTAAAGACCACAGTAAACCGTCACTTCATCCTCACTATTTATTGGGGCTTCACTGTGGACACACCTCCTGTCTTCTTCTCGAATGCTCGATCCCTACCCCAAACCCCCCCCCCCCCCCCCTCTCTCGCTCCCTCTCTCTCTGTAACACAGCACACTACTCACCTTATCTTGAGATAGTCTGAGCTTGTTAGCATTGAGACGAGCAGCTTAATCGACATAGTGCCTCATTTCCAGTCTTGGGGGGTTAGAGGGGGTTATGGTTAGGGTTAGGGTTATGGTTAGGGTTAGGGTTAGGGTTATGGTTAGGGTTAGGGTTAGGGTTAGAGGGGGTTATGGTCCTCCGACTGCACCCAAAAGCAAAAGTGTGATTCAGTTGCTGGAGCAGGGCAGCTGGGCAGCAGGGCAGTATAATGTGCGAGGAAAAGGGTTGCAGGTTTAATTCCCAGGTAGTTCACTGCTATGGTGCCCTTGAGCAAGATACTTAACCTGCATTGCTTCAGTATATATCCAGCTATGTATGGATAGTATGTTCAGTATATATCAGGCTGTATGTATGGATACTATGTTCAGTATATATCCAGCTATGTATGGATACTATGTTCAGTATATATCAGGCTGTATGTATGGATACTATGTTAAAAATGCACATAAGTCACTCTGTAAAATAAACAAATAAATAATGCATGCAAGTTGTTCTGGATGAGAGCGACTGCTAAATGCCAGTAATGTAATGAGATGTAATCCATGCTGTTCCCAGCGGACAAACTCACAGTGTTGTTCTGACACATAGCACTCCTGGGAATATGCTGACTGGCTGTTTGTGGCTGACTGGCTGTTTGTGGCTGACTGGCTGTTTGTGGATGACTCGCTGTTTGTGGCTGACTGGCTGTTTGTGGCTGACTGGCTGTTTGTGGCTGACTCGCTGTTTGTGTCTGACAGCTGATCCTGAATCAGTCACCAAATCATCATTCTGATGCCATCATGTGAAATACAAAAGCTGAAACTGTTCCATGACCACAGCTTGTTTAAACACAAATCCACCCTTGGTGTTTTCCACACAGAGTGTGTCGAAGCAGAACTGGAGAAGGATACTGTGTTCCTAACTCTAAGCATCCTTTATGCACATACTTCATTTAAAATACTTTCACTCTTTAGACACCAGAAAAATACCCTCACATTACAGGTGACATATACAGTCAATATTTGAAACTGAATTCTTCTTTCATATATCTGTACATTTCATTGGTAACACATTTTGTTGGAAATTCTCAGGGATCTTCAGGAGTGTTTTGAGCATATAAAGGGTTAAAGCATGTCCCAAATGCATATTTCACCCAGGCCTTGATCCACTGAGTAAGTTCCTTTGCCAGGAAAGGAAGTAAAGGTCACTGTGATGACACAGGAAGTAAAGGACACTGTGATGACACAGGAAGTAAAGGTCACTGTGATGACACAGGAAGTAAAGGTCACTGTAGATGACACAGGAAGTAAAGGTCACTGTGATGACACAGGAAGTAAAGGTCACTGTGATGACACAGGAAGTAAAGGACACTGTGATGACACAGGAAGTAAAGGACACTGTGATGACACAGGAAGTAAAGGTCACTGTGATGACACAGGAAGTAAAGGACACTGTGATGACACAGGAAGTAAAGGTCACTGTGATGACACAGGAAGTAAAAGTCACTGTGATGACACAGAAAGTAAAGATCACTGTGATGACACAGGAAGTAAAGGACACTGTGATGACACAGGAAGTAAAGGTCACTGTGATGACACAGGAAGTAAAGGTCACTGTGATGACACAGGAAGTAAAGGTCACTGTGATGACACAGGAAGTAGAGGTCACTGAGATGACACGGTGAAGTGTGGCCTTTGGCTGGCATGTAGTATAGCAGTCATTAGCTCATTAATCATTAGCTCACTGTCTAGGTTTCCTGATAATGGTAATTATGCTCATATTCCAAATCAGCTGTATACGGACACCATGATATGCAATGATCACTAATATTCCTACACATGGTCTTCAGAGTATCCTAGATCGGCCTTGTTAAGGTCATACATGAAATTTCATGTCATCTATTATTTGAGAGCGATGCACGCTTTTGTGTTCTGGCCGATTTTCTTTGCTTATTGTGAACAGTCATTGTAATAATTATCTTCTCAAAGTCATCGCTGTGGCAGTGCTTTCTTCTGTTCCATAACTGTATTACATTCATATCTTTCATAACTGTATTACATTCATATCTTTCATAACTGAGAGACAAGAATATGTCTCACACTCCAAAAATGTAGCCTATTTTGTTTTTGTCATGATGGCAAGCCAGAGTGAATAATGACCCAAGGCTCCACAAAAAGTATAACGTCCGTACATTTCTCAGTAGGACGTATTCTGAATTAGTGGTCTAAATGACTCTATATTCTGTTTAATACAGAATATGTAATACTTGTTACTCTTAACCGAGATATTGACTTAATCGAGTTATGGTTATCGAAATTAGGTTTTAACATTACGTACGTTAATACACGATTAAAAGAAAAGAAGGGCCGGGCACATCAAAATTGCAGAGCAGCCATTGTGACATCACCGGGGTTACCGGGGTTACCACGGCTACTGTACGTTCTACGGAGCTGAGAACGGGAGGAAAGTTAGAACTCCCGGGAAACTTTTTAACGAAGCACAAAATTAAATAAATAAACACATAAATAAAATGTTCACCTGCAATTTGAGAGACGGCAGAAATAACAGTCCGGCGCTCTTTCCCAAAGCGCAGTCTTAATTGAGCTCTTCCATATCGAACCCGGCTCAAACCGGCCATTTCGGCTCTCCAAAGACCTCCGCCTCCCCTGTCGTGTAATTATTTGCAATATTTTAGACACCAATAAAAAAATCTTTCTAGATTGCTTACACGTTTAAAAGGAACATGTATTTTCAGCAATATTCAGAACAAAATTCTTCTTTCATGTGACTAAACGCTTTGTTTAGGATATAGTTTCAAAATTCCCAAGGCTATACAGGAAATGTTTTCAAGTGTTACTGGTATCTAGAGTCAAATATGTAGCTGGGTCCTGACAGTATAATGAAGGCTCACAACTAGTGGCAGTGTAATAATATCTGTTTAAAAGAAATGTATTACAGCGTAGCCAACGGTGTAGTCTACGTTATTGCCAAGCGATGTACATATCTAAGGATAAAAACAAAGACAAATATACAGTAATATGCAGGCATTTGCAGAGGAGGGGGGGGGGGGTGCCTGAGTAACTGCCCCTTTCATTTGATTTAAATGAATCAGTTTATAAAGAAGCTTGGTTTTACTAATTCTCGTATTTGCATGATGTTGAGTCAGGTACTTTTTTTTAGGGGTGGTAACCAATCATAACCAATCGCCCTGACAGCTGATCGAAACTTTGGGTTCAGGTGAACATATGACATATGGTACATCAACATGTACAGTATTGAGTTATAGAATAAGACAGGTAATGACTCTTATTTTAGGAAATTGCATGTATACAGTCTAATATGTACACATATCTGCTTTTAGTTTGTTAAACTGTCCAACATTGTACAGGTAAATGCATAAACAATCAAAGTGTTTCCCAGTATATGGAGTCATTGCCCATTTCATTGAGAACACATTTGATTCATTTATTTTCTTATATCATCTTTTCTTCCACAGGGAGGTTACGGCTACGTCGTTAGCATCTCGGACCTCACCCTAACCCACGGTTATTCTGAGAGTTTAACGAGCCACGACTGTCAGGTATATAATTATAGAGCCCAGCGTCTGAGGCCGGTCCCTGGGGGCGAAAATATCGCCATACCCTGCAGGGCCATGATCAAGATTCATGTCAATAACGGTTTTACCCTCCCCCGCCCTACCGCCCCGTCTGACTGCACACACAGGGGTCACGTCAAAAGCATTTCCATCACCTCAACGCCTCCATACCGTGTCAGAGAGCATAAATGAAGATAAAGGGATAATGTGTATAGAGGAGAGAGAGCAGGGGGAAGGCTACGGACGGAGAAAGGCTGAAATGAGAGAGGGAAGACAGATAGAGGATGGAATAAAGGGTTGACAGAGAGATGGAGAGAGAGAGAGACAGAGAGGGAGAGAGAGAGAGGGGGGAGAGAGAGGGAGAGAGAGAGAGAGAGTGAGAGGGAGAGAGAGAGAGAGATGGAGAGAGAGAGAGAGAGAGAGGGAGAACCTCCTGTAGTTTAGAAGCAGAGAGGACAGAACCAGAACCTCCCGTAGTTTAGAAGCAGAGAGGACAGAACCAGAACCTCCCGTAGTTTAGAAGCAGAGAGGACAGAACCAGAACCTCCCGTAGTTTAGAAGCAGAGAGGACAGAACCAGAACCTCCTGTAGTTTAGAAGCAGAGAGGACAGAACCAGAACCTCCTGTAGTTTAGAAGCAGAGAGGACAGAACCAGAACCTCCTGTAGTTTAGAAGCAGAGAGGACAGAACCAGAACCTCCCATAGTTTAGAAGCAGAGAGGACAGAACCAGAACCTCCCGTAGTTTAGAAGCAGAGAGGACAGAACCAGAACCTCCTGTAGTTTAGAAGCAGAGAGGACAGAACCAGAACCTCCTGTAGTTTAGAAGCAGAGAGGACAGAACCAGAACCTCCTGTAGTTTAGAAGCAGAGAGGACAGAACCAGAACCTCCCGTAGTTTAGAAGCAGAGAGGACAGAACCAGAACCTCCTGTAGTTTAGAAGCAGAGAGGACAGAACCAGAACCTCCTGTAGTTTAGAAGCAGAGAGGACAGAACCAGAACCTCCTGTAGTTTAGAAGCAGAGAGGACAGAACCAGAACCTCCTGTAGTTTAGAAGCAGAGAGGACAGAACCAGAACCTCCCATAGTTTAGAAGCAGAGAGGACAGAACCAGAACCTCCTGTAGTTTAGAAGCAGAGAGGACAGAACCAGAACCTCCTGTAGTTTAGAAGCAGAGAGGACAGAACCAGAACCTCCTGTAGTTTAGAAGCAGAGAGGACAGAACCAGAACTTCCTGTAGTTTAGAAGCAGAGAGGACAGAACCAGAACCTCCCATAGTTTAGAAGCAGAGAGGACAGAACCAGAACCTCCTGTAGTTTAGAAGCAGAGAGGACAGAACCAGAACCTCCTGTAGTTTAGAAGCAGAGAGGACAGAACCAGAACCTCCTGTAGTTTAGAAGCAGAGAGGACAGAACCAGAACCTCCTGTAGTTTAGAAGCAGAGAGGACAGAACCAGAACCTCCTGTAGTTTAGAAGCAGAGAGGACAGAACCAGAACCTCCTGTAGTTTAGAAGCAGAGAGGACAGAACCAGAACCTCCTGTAGTTTAGAAGCAGAGAGGACAGAACCAGAACCTCCTGTAGTTTAGAAGCAGAGAGGACAGAACCAGAACCTCCCATAGTTTAGAAGCAGAGAGGACAGAACCAGAACCTCCTGTAGTTTAGAAGCAGAGAGGACAGAACCAGAACCTCCTGTAGTTTAGAAGCAGAGAGGACAGAACCAGAACCTCCTGTAGTTTAGAAGCAGAGAGGACAGAACCAGAACCTCCTGTAGTTTAGAAGCAGAGAGGACAGAACCAGAACCTCCTGTAGTTTAGAAGCAGAGAGGACAGAAGGCACGTAGGAGTTGAGTATCTTGTGTGTCTAAAGATTCTGTGTTAATTTGGGGTGTTAAAACTAACATGGGAGAGGGATGCCCTTTTACAAATGAAAAATACTGCAACATATATTTAAATATGTAGACTTTTTTTAGAATATAGTTTGTATTTTTCACAGCATGGTATTTAAAAAAAAGCCGTCCCCGGCTACGTGTTGTATATGCACTGACACTTTTACACAAATGAAGTTTCTAACGAATAAATAAAGTTATTTTGAATTTAATTGAATTAGATCATATAGTGTTGTGAATATTTTGATAATATATAAATATATATATATTTTTAATAATTTATTTTCTGTAAGGAAAAGATGACTTGGCAGTTACACCCCGTGAATCCTGATCTCTCTTTCTATCTGAATCCTGAGCTCTCTTTCTATCTGAATCCTGATCTCTCCTTCTATCTGAATCCTGATCTCTCCTTCTATCTGAATCCTGATCTCTCTTTCTATCTGAATCCTGATCTCTCTTTCTATCTGAATCCTGATCTCTCTTTCTATCTGAATCCTGATCTCTCTTTCTATCTGAATCCTGATCTCTCTTTCTATCTGAATCCTGATATCTCTTTCTATCTGAATCCTGATATCTCTTTCTATCTGAATCCTGATATCTCTTTCTATCTGAATCCTGATATCTCTTTCTATCTGAATCCTGATATCTCTTTCTATCTGAATCCTGATCTCTCTTTCTATCTGAATCCTGATATCTCTTTCTATCTGAATCCTGATCTCTCTTTCTATCTGAATCCTGATATCTCTTTCTATCTGAATCCTGATATCTCTTTCTATCTGAATCCTGATATCTCTTTCTATCTGAATCCTGATCTCTCTTTCTATCTGAATCCTGATATCTCTTTCTATCTGAATCCTGATATCTCTTTCTATCTGAATCCTGATATCTCTTTCTATCTGAATCCTGATATCTCTTTCTATCTGAATCCTGATATCTACTTGTATCCCAACCTCTCTTTCATTCCTTCTCTCTTTCTATCTATCGGCATCTCTCTCTATCTTTCTCTATCTTTCTATTTGTACCTCTCTCTCGATTCCTCCACTCTTCTCCTAAAGAGTCATTTCTGCTCCAGGGAGACAGTTCACACACTGAGTATTTACTGAATCTAAGCAGAGTTATGGATTGAGATGAGGAGAAGGTGCAGTGGTTGCTCAGTGTTGGTTTTTACTTAAAGATTTCTGAATCTGTGAGATTTACAGAACTCACTGGACCAGTCAAGATTCGTGGGGCGAGGGGGGGGTTGTGGCATTAGAAGACATAAATACTTCAGAAATATGGCATTTTCACAAATTTTGCTTGCAAAATAAATTCTTCAAAAATGCTGCAAACGCAGCGTGTGCAGGGATACTGGCCGTGTGATTTTTCAGCCTGGCCGTGTGATTTTTAGAGTGATTGAGCAAAGGGGGCTGAGGGGGGGGGGGATTAAGGGGTGGGGGTCCCGGGGGGTCTGTAGACAGCCGGCCGGTTGTCAGTGTCCCTGCCTTGGGCGTTTTGTCGCTGTTTTAGAATGCACAAACGCTTTCAGTCTCATTAAGACGGTGATTTCTCTGTCAAACGCCTCTCATCCTGTCACACACAGAGAGGCAAGCAGACAGGACAACAACCAAATACTAATCCTGTCACATGCAGAGAGGCAAGGAGACAGGACAACAACTAAATAAAGCCCAGCTCCACTCAGGGAGGCAAACAGAACAGAAAGAAAACACAAAAAAAGGAAACTGGTAAACACAGATATTTTCAGAATAATCTGCTTCATTTAAAGAAGGAACTGGCATTAGCTTGATGGCCAGTCGGTGTGTGTGTGTGTGTGTGTGTTTGTGTCTGTGTGTGTTTGTGTCTGTGTGTGTGTGTGTGTGGGGGGGGGCGCGGGGAGGGGGGGTTGGCCAGGCTCATTACAAATTCAGACACGGTCTTGGACGTTACCCTATCACCAGACATGATGGATTTTGTTCGCCCCGAAGACGAGAACGTTGGAAATTGCCTAATGGGAGCCCGGCAGATTACTGTCTCACACAGTCATCCATCACGCTTTAAGTCACGAGATGGGCCAACCATAAGGACCTTTTCAGAAACGGGCGCTGTCGGACCTTGGCCTCCCAGCCTCCCTCTCTGCATATCGCATTAGGGCTCAGGATTGATGGTCAGATCTCTGCTGGCACAAACTGGCTGCTTCAGGGATCGGTCGTGCAGTCAGGGAAATCTCCCACTGATTTATGAACGCCACGGAAAGTTTGTTCTGCGTCTCCTGAGAAGAGCCCCTCCCCTCCTGGTTTTTAGGAGAACAAATGGATGAATTTACATCTCACTCTGCTGGCCTTTTTCAGTTCCCTTACTCGCCACCAGAGGGAGCTCATTTCCTCTCGCTCGGGGACGTGGTTATGTACTTTGTGTATATGAGCGGTGATCACGTCCATCAATCAAACAAGCAAGCGCTCCTTACTCAAAAAAAGTCACTCTCCTTTTTGCAATTGGCTTAGAGAGCCTTGAAGTGCATAGCTCTGAAATTTATAATGAAAAAAATTATTATAAACAAAACAGAATTATGTCAAATTATCACATTGAAGCAGACGCAGAAACACGACTGCTCTGCAACGGCACGGAAAGGACGCGGGGCGATTTCATTAGAGATGCGGTTACAGAACAAACAATATCAGATCAACATTAGTTTCAGTAACGGTGCAATTAGATCCAGTTTTATGAAATGTGGCCCAAAAAGATTAATGTAGTACAAAAAGAGTCTTTTGGCTCGCTGAATAAGAGTTCTGATATTGCATTTAGGCTTATAGGTCCATGTCAGATGAATTATGCCGTACCACTGCGAGGGAAACCTTGTTCTAAATATCCCTGAGCGCGTAGGAATCCCGGACAGGAGCTTGAGGTGTCGCGCCCTGAAGAGGACTTGGCGCCCTCCTTCCCACTACTGGCTGACGGGGTTGTGTAGCAGTGAATTCTCAAGCGGTTGCTATACGGGGAATTGAATAGTGATGGCGGTAATGAGCTCCTTGCTTGCGAGTTTCTCTGTCGGATGTGGAGATCACATCAGGGTCAGGACCAAAGAGGATTCCCAGCCTCCATTCATAAACCATCTCAGAGTGAGAGTTCTGATCTCAGGAGGACCAGTTTAGGATCAGCATTTTACCTCATAATTTATAAGGTTTGCATGGAGACTGGGAAGACCTGATCTTTGAACCCTGAGTCGCTTTAGAAAAACAGGCCCATGGTGGAGGTTCAGTTTTAGCCTATTAGGCCATAGAAAATAAGATTAGAATATAGACAGGATAAATCCATCCCTTTACTCTGCTCTCTGATGCTTTATGAATAAAGACTCTCGTCTGTTGTTTGACTCTTCCATCTCGGTCGCGTATGGTCTAAATGATTATGACCGTGAAAAAGAGATGGTCAGCATGTGAAACGCCGTGAGACACAAAAACAAAGCGATGTTCTGGACTTCCGCAACAACAGCCCCCACGGAATCAGGATGAATAAAGACATAAATAGTGTGGACTTTTAAAAAAAATGTAGCCGTTGATTTAAAAAAAAGAAAGATGTTTTCTCTCTCCTCAGTGCTCAGTGGCTTGTCTTATGAAGCAGAGAAAGTTGTCCTGTTTTAATATGTGCGGTGTGATATCACCGGGGTGGCCATTTTGGAGAATGTGTTTAACGCGGCAGCACACCTGTAATTCCACCTCCTGGGGGGGGGTGGGGGGGGGGGTGAGGGTGGGGGGGTATGACTGGGATAATCCTTTAAGCTACAAATTCATAAACAAGGCCGCCGAATTGCGGGCCAAAACCAGGGTGTCATTTCAGGAGGGGGTAAGGAAAATGGGGCTTTGGACTTTTTAGAGGACAGAAACTAAAAGTCTGTCTGTATTCCCATGCAGTACAAAAAGGAAACGGAGGTTATTTTGAGGCCTATGTTTGAGGCGATGTGCAGCGCTCTGATGCTGTGGTCAAACTTTGGATGTGGAAGGACGCTCACAGTTTTGTTGTGGAAGGACGCTCACAGTTTTGATGTGGAAGGACGCTCACAGTTTTGATGTGGAAGGACGCTCACAGTTTTGATGTGGAAGGACGCTCACAGTTTTGTTGTGGAAGGACGCTCACAGTTTTGATGTGGAAGGACGCTCACAGTTTTGATGTGGAAGGACGCTCACAGTTTTGATGTGGAAGGACGCTCACAGTTTTGATGTGGAAGGACGCTCACAGTTTTGTTGTGGAAGGACGCTCACAGTTTTGATGTGGAAGGACGCTCACAGTTTTGATGTGGAAGGACGCTCACAGTTTTGATGTGGAAGGACGCTCACAGTTTTGTTGTGGAAGGACGCTCACAGTTTTGATGTGGAAGGACGCTCACAGTTTTGATGTGGAAGGACGCTCACAGTTTTGATGTGGAAGGACGCTCACAGTTTTGATGTGGAAGGACGCTCACAGTTTTGATGTGGAAGGACGCTCACAGTTTTGATGTGGAAGGACGCTCACAGTTTTGATGTGGAAGGACGCTCACAGTTTTCATGTGGAAGGACGCTCACAGTTTTGATGTGGAAGGACGCTCACAGTTTTGATGTGGAAGGACGCTCACAGTTTTGATGTGGAAGGACGCTCACAGTTTTGATGTGGAAGGACGCTCACAGTTTTGATGTGGAAGGACGCTCACAGTTTTGATGTGGAAGGACGCTCACAGTTTTAATGTGGAAGGACGCTCACAGTTTTGATGTGGAAGGACGCTCACAGTTTTGATGTGGAAGGACGCTCACAGTTTTGATGTGGAAGGACGCTCACAGTTTTGATGTGGAAGGACGCTCACAGTTTTGATGTGGAAGGACGCTCACAGTTTTGATGTGGAAGGACGCTCACAGTTTTGATGTGGAAGGACGCTCACAGTTTTGATGTGGAAGGACGCTCACAGTTTTGATGTGGAAGGACGCTCACAGTTTTGATGTGGAAGGACGCTCAGGATCCCCAGGTGGAGGATGCTTTCTGGGGCGGAGGCCGGTAGCTGTGTCTTGGGGTGGGGGGTGGGGGGGGGACGTCTAGAAGAGAGATGGATCTCGGACTCTGTGTCCCTGAGCGAACTCCCACCCCGCCCCACCTGCGACAGACTCAGCGCTCCCCGTTACCAGGCCAACGACAAAGCCCCCCCCCAACCGCCCCCCCCCCCCTTTCCCCTCTATCAGTGATCACCAGATTTACCCACACACACACCAACACATACGCACACACACATACATGCTTACACACATGCACATACGCACACACACATACATGCTTACACACACACACATACGCACACACACACACACACACACACACACACACACACAGACCATTGAACGATATCCATTCATAGCTCCTCCATAATGTGTCAGCTACAGGTCGTTCAGACCGGGAGGAATCGGGTTTTTAAAGCCCTCAGATGTGGGGAAGCTGCCAACAAGCTTCCTTTGAGTCACGAATGAGGCCATTTTAAAGACAGAGAGACAGAGAGAAAGAAAGAATGAGAGCAACAAGAGACAAAGAGAGAGAGAGAGGGAGAGAGCGAGAGAGAGAGCGAGAGAGAGAAAGCACAGATAAGTACACAGGTAGATAAGATGGAGAGAGAGAGAGATGGAGAGAGAGAGAGAGAGAGAGAGAGAGAGAGAGAGAGAGAGAGAGAGAGATAGCACAGATAAGTACACAGGTAGATAAGATGGAGAGAGAGAGAGAGAGAGAGAGAGAGAGAGAGAGAGAGAGAGAGAGAGAGAGAGAGAGAGAGATAGCACAGATAAGTACACAGGTAGATAAGACGGAGAGAGAGAGAGAGAGAGTTAATCACTTGGTGATGAGACACCCAAAGTACCGCCACCTCACCACACCCCGGGGCGGCTGTCATCGCTCCACACCCCGGGCGACACGCCTCTATCTTTCCATCTTTCTATGGTAAGTTAGGAGAGAGAGGAAAGCCAATAGAAAGAGAGGTGAGGCAGGTGTGCAGCTTTGCTCCACAGAATGGTTTATTCTCTGCAAACATACAAACATACAAACACATACACACACACATACACATACACACACACTCACACACACATACACATACACACACACACATACACACATACACACACACATACAATAAATACATGCATACATACATACACACATACAATAAATACATACGCACATACATGAAATCAATCATGCAATCACATGCACACAGTTACACGTCACACATATGAACATACACATGCCCACTCACACGCACGTAAACACACCACATATAAAAAATATACACTCTCACACATGTGCTTTGTGATCGGTGCGGTGTTCTGGCTCTCTGCTGGATGCTCTGTGATCTGCACAGTGTCCTGGCTCTATGTTGGGGCTCTGTGATCGGCGCGATGTTCTGGCTCTCTGCTGGATGCTCTGTGATCGGCGCGGTGTCCTGGCTCTCTACTGGATGCTTTGTGATCAGCACAGTGTCCTGGCTCTCTGCTGGATGCTCTGTAATCGGCACAGTGTCCTGGCTCTCTGCTGGATGCTCTGTGATCTGCACAGTGTCCTGGCTCTTTGCTGGATGCTCTGTGATCAGCACAGTATCCTGGCTCTCTGCTGGATGCTCTGTGATCAGCACAGTGTCCTGGCTCTCTGCTGGATGCTCTGTAATCGGCACAGTGTCCTGGCTCTCTGCTGGATGCTCTGTGATCGGCACAGTGTCCTGGCTCTTTGCTGGATGCTCTGTGATCGGCGCAGTGCCCTGGCTCTCTGCTGGATGCTCTGTGATCTGCACAGTGTCCTGGCTCTATGTTGGGTCTCTGTGATCGGCGCAGTGCCCTGGCTTGCAGGGCCATGTACCTGCTGTTCTCTCTCTGACTCCTTCTGCAGCTCAGTCAGATCTCCGCTTCAACACTGCCTCCTTCTGAGGCTTTATCTCCATCTCCCTCTTTATCTCTCCTTTTCCTGCCTTCCATCCGTTTGCCTCCTTTTATCTTCCCCACTTTCCATTTCTCATTTACTCCAAACTCTACTCCTCCTTTCTCTCTCTCTTTCACTCTCTCTCTCTCTCTCTCTCTCTCTCTTTCTCTCTCTCTCCTGCACTCCTCCTCTGATACACTCATTATTACACTCTCCCCACTTACAACTTTCTCTCCTCCTTTCTTCTTCCTGTTCTGCCTCACCACCCCTCTCCCCATCCTTCTCTACCTCCCCCCAGAGTCACGTCCACTTCTCTCATCCCTCTCTCCTCACCCTCCACCTCCCACCAGAGTCCCTCTCTCCTCACCTTCCCTATCTCCCCCCAGTCACTTCCACCCCTCTATTCTGCCAGCCCTGTCACCTCCCTCCCTCCCTTCTCAGCTGTGCATCCTCTGTTTTTTAATTAAACAGAAACACATGCTCACAGCCCCTCTCTCCTCCTCCCTCCCTCTCTCTCTCTCTCTCTGCTGACGATGACACACGCTGACTAGTGCTAGAATACAGAGAAGGAGAGAGAGAGAAC
>CM040394.1:2460331-2467831 GCA_022702515.1 Ilyophis sp. 1 JC-2022 | reverse complement strand
CTCTGTACCTCTCTCTGTACCTCTCTCTGTCCCTCTCTCTGTCCCTCTCTCTGTACCTCTTTTTCTCTCCGTCTGGTCTTGGTCTGCACGCGTGCTGCCGCGTTGTAACCAGACAGGAGAGCGTTACAGAACTCAAGCCTGCCAGTAATAAAACCATGCATTATTTTTTCAGTATCAGCTTGAACTCTAGCAATATTCCGTAAATGGTAAAAATATAATTTTCTCAAAGTTCTGATGTGGGCCTCCAAATTCATAATTTTGGTGTGGAGTGCAAGTGATTGTAATTTTAAAGACAGTTTCTCTCTCTGGGACTTTGCCGCAATGACTAAAATCTCAGTTTTATCTTCGTTCAACTGGAGAAAAGTTTCTGACATCCAAACATTTATGTCAGAAATACACGAAGGTGTCAATGTGGCTAAAATCATCTGGGGATACAGAGATATATAATTGGGTGTCATCAGCATAACTATGAAAATCAATTTTGTGCTTTCTGATGACACAGCCAAGTGGTAACATGTACAGGCTGAAGAAAATAGGGCCCAAAATAGAGCCTTGGGGAACACCACATGTTATATCTACTATTCCTGAGGAATGATCACCCAATGCCACAAATAAACCTCGACCAGTCAAATAGGATCTGAACCATTGGAGAGCCGGACAGACTAACACAGTTCTGTCCAGAAGGATCTTATGATCAACTGTATCAAAGGCAGCGCTGAGGTCTAAGAAAACAAGGACAGAGAGCTTTTTGGCATGTTCACTCTAAGATTATTTAATACCTTGACTAGGGCAGTCTCTGTGCTGTGGTTTTCCCTAAAACCAGACTGTAACATCTCAAGCACATTGTTATTGCGAAGGAATTAATTTCGCTGAAAAATTTTTTTTTTGTAAAATCTTACTTAAAAAAGGGAGGTTGGATATGGGCCGATAGTGCTAAGAAGCAAACAATCCATATTATTTTTTTTGAGAAGTGGTTTAACTATGGCAGCTTTGAGTGCTTCAGGAAATGGCCTGTAAACAGGGAGTGATTGACTAATCTTAATAATTCCTCTGATAAACAGTCAAAAAATGTTTTTAAGCTGTTTAATGTTCAGAAGCTGTTGCTGAGAATGTGAGCGTGTTCAGAAGCTGTTGGTGAGAATGTGAGCGTGTTCAGAAGCTGTTGGTGAGGACGTGTGAGGATGTGAGCGTGTTCAGAAGATGTTGGTGAGGATGTGAGCGTGTTCAGAAGCTGTTGGTGAGGATGTGAGCGTGTTCAGAAGCTATTGGTGAGAATGTGAGTGTGTTCAGAAGCTGTTGGTGAGGATGTATGAGGATGTGAGCGTGTTCAGAAGCTGTTGGTGAGGATGTGTGAGGATGTGAGCGTGTTCAGAAGCTGTTGGTGAGGATGTGTGAGCGTGTTCAGAAGCTGTTGGTGAGGATGTGTGAGGATGTGAGCGTGTTCAGAAGCTGTTGGTGAGGATGTGAGCATGTTCAGAAGCTGTTTGTGAGGATGTGAGCGTGTTCAGAAGCTGTTGGTGAGGATGTGTGAGGATGTGAGCGTGTTTAGAAGCTGTTGGTGAGGATGTGTGAGGATGTGAGCGTGTTTAGAAGCTGTTGGTGAGGATGTGTGAGGATGTGAGCGTGTTTAGAAGCTGTTGGTGAGGATGTGTGAGGATGTGAGCGTGTTTAGAAGCTGTTGGTGAGGATGTGTGAGGATGTGAGTGTGTTCAGAAGCTGTGTTGTTGTGCGTGTCTAAGTTGGTTTGTTTATGTGATATAAAGTATTGCTGCGAGTACATGGTGTACACATAACATGGTGTGTCTACATGTGTGCGGGTGGGTAGGTGTGTGTTTGTGCAGGTATAGGGTCGATGTGTATTTGTGTAGTATAGTAGGTGTGTGTGTTTATTTGTTTAGGTCTAGGGTAAATGTGTATATGTGTTTGTGTAGTTGTGCATTTGTGTGGTTAGGTGGAGGGTAGGTGTGTGTGTTTGCGTAGGGTAGCTGTAGAGCAGGTGTGTGTTTGTGTGGGGTAGGTGTGTGTATAGGTGTGCGTGTAGTGGGTGGCAGTGTCGTATAATTGGTAGGGAACTGGGCTTGTAAACCAAAGGTTGCAGGTTCGAATCCCAGGTAGGATACAGCAGTGCACAGGTGCTCCTCTCTACATGCCCCCCCCCCCCCCCCTCCTCATCCTCCTCATCCTCAGCATAGGGCATCATTCACAAGGTGCTCAGATGCCAGCGTCTCATTGGCTGAATTATATTAGATTTATGCAGCACATTGAGAAAGAAAAAAGGGGAAATTAAAAAAACAAAATCCAATTACCTACAGCACCATCTGCACACGACAGCTTAATGTGATGGGACTGGTTTTCCCTCTCTCTAGGTTTCATAGGCACAAACACAAACAAACACACACACGCAAACACACACACACACACATGCAAACACACGTACGCAAACAAAAACACTCAAACACACAAACACACACACACACACAGGCTGCTCCCTGGCACCCTCCTCTGCCTCTCCGTCTCCCTCTCTCTCTCTCTCTCTCTCTCTCCCTCTCTCTCCCTCTCTCTCTCTCTCTCCCTCTCTCTCTCTCTCTCGCTCTCTCCCTCTCTGCGCTTTGAGTCATTAGACGGCAGTAAAGTCAGAAATCCCTGCAGCTCCCTCAGGGGTTCGCACTGAAATATCTGAACAAAATGCACAATCGCATGAACAGAATCATTTTGTTCTGAAAGTTGGGGAAGATTGTCGATGCATTAAAAATGGGCAGTAGTCTGCGGATGAATATTGGTGTGTAAAGTATTAGACTTTACCTGGACTGGTTATTACCTGTACCTATGCCCCTTATGTTTCTCATTCAGGCCTCTCCTCTATCTGTCCCTCTTTCCTTCCATTTCTATCTCTTGCCCTCTCTTTTCTCTCTCTCTTTCTCTCACGCACTCTTCTCCAACTCTTACACTTTTCTTTCCTGTCATTGATGTGTGTTTTGAAGAGCCAGCTTAGGCTCAAAGCCAGATGTTTAACCTTGCTCTCTCTCTGTGTGCTCTCTCTCTCTCTCTCTCTCTCTCTCTCTTTCTCTCTCTCTCTCTCTCTGTGCTCTCTCTCTCTCTCTCTCTCTCTCTCGCAAAGCTTGGCGGATAACCTTTCTCTTGCAGTTCTGTTTTTAACCGTTTTCCCGTTTAATATAACCCAGCGTTTTTTTATCGCTGACGTGATGATCTGCGTAGGGGGACGTCCTTCCGGAAAGGGTGTGTGTGTGACTCACGTCCGACCCAGTCACTTTGAGGAGACCTGACACCCCCCCCCCCCCCCCCCTCTTTCACAGTGCTGTCCGGGACCTTTGTACCCAGACACGCCCACCCCCATCTCCCCTGAACAGGATGTAGAGCTGTGACTTTCCACACCAGCCGGTGCCCGTACCCCCCAGGGAAGAGCCCAAAGACTCACACAGCGTCAGCGTTTATGACCCCCCGCACCCCCCTGCTGTGTCAGGCCCCTCCCTGATTGGCTCTGCTGTGTCAGGCCCCACCCTCAGAACTCCCATACCAGCTCTGTCTCCTGATGAAGGTCCTTGTGAATAAAAGCATGGTTCTGCGTGCAGGAAGATTTACGTTATTTTAACGCAAGATGACCCTGCTGAGTGTCTCTTTCTATCGCTCATGCTTTTAGTAGAGTGTGGCACCTTCTTTAGGTTTGTGTGTGTGTATGTGTGAGTATGTGTGTGTGAGTGTGAGCGTGCATGTGTGTGTATGTATATGTGAGAGTGTGTTTTTATAAGCTCTGTATTCCCATAATTGTGAGGACAGATACCACATGCAGTGCTGATCAATGGCTGGTGACAGGACACTGCGGGGTAGAGCCGTAAGTCTGCTCATTACGAAACTGGCGGACTGCATTTGCGTCCAAGGGGTCGTGGCTTGGGACGCTCGTTAACGGGACGGGGCCCGTCAGGCGACTGTCCTGCAGGGCTGTAAAAATGTCAGAAACGTCAAAAAACTGACAGATCGTCCCTCTGCGGGGGCTGTTCTTCCGCTCGCCGGTCCAACCTTGCGATGCCAATATAACATCATACATCGCTCTCTGTCTCTCTCTCTCCATATGCGTATATACACCTTTAGCATTTGTATTAATACCAAACTCAACACCTTTAGCCTTTAAGGTGGAAATTCTCGATGTCTGCTATTCTGTCATTTTTCCGCATACGTTAAGCTTCTTTCTCATCCAGGTGCCCACCCCCCTCCACCGTATCTCAGCAGGACTACTTTCAATAAAATAAAAAATTTATAACGGTTGAACCCTGACCGTGACTGTTTCCGCCACAGCAGGTCGCGCATCACTTCCATTTCCTCTCTGTGTCTCAAATTCAGCTCAGCTCTACTGCAGCTTTCTCTCTGTGTCTCAAATTCAGCTCAGCTCGACTGGCCTGACAGACTCTGGGCCCCGTATGAACTCAACAAACACAGATGGAAACAGCCCAGGAATAATAATAACAAGAGAGAGTATTAATTTATTAATAAAACAATAGGGATAAAAATAAAAATCATAAAGCAATATCTGGTTCGCACTCTTTCTCTCCCCCCATAACTCTCTCTCCCTTGCTCTCTCCGACCTCCTTTCTGTCTCTCCCTCTGTCCCTCCATCTCTTTTTCTCTCCTTCTCACTGCCTGTCAATTAAATTCAATTCAATATGCTTTATTGGCATGACAAAATTGTACAATTGTATGAGAAAAAGTAACAATGAAGTAACAATAATAATACTAGTGGATAATATACAATAATGTGGATAATATATATATACAGTCTGTCTCTCTCTCTCCCTACCCCCCGCTCGCTCTCTCTCTGTCAATCTCTCTCTCTTGCTCCCCCTCTCTCTCTCTCTCCCTACCCCCGTCTCTCTCTCTCTCTCTGTCTCTCTCTCTCTCGCTCCCCCTCTCTCTCTCTCTCTCCCTACCCCCCTCTCTCTCTCGCTCCCCCCCTCTCTCTCTCTCTCTCTCTCTCTGACTCTCTCTGTCTCAAACTCATCCTCTATAAATACATCAATCCATGTTTACCTTTCTCCACCCCCCCCCTGTCCGATACAGTTAACCGGGCTCCAACAACCCAATCTGACACACCTTTACATAACATTTCAATCTGTGCCGCCCCCACCGCGCTCCCCCGCCATCTCCCTCCCTCTCATCCCACCATCTCCGCTGGCGCACGCCACATTCACAGCGGCGGCCCATAGTCCCGCCCGCCACCCGCGCCACACACACGATAATTACATAAATCACTTTTGCTCCGGGTTCCTTTCCTCTGCTAGTCTCTGAGAAGTTTACACTGGGCCCCGTTACCGCTAAAGCCCGCCATAAACGCCGTCGCAGTGCAACAGCGCCTCGGATGTGTTCTGGGTTACCGCTAAAGCCCGGCACGTGGGACGAGTCCGCCATAAACGCCGTCGCAGTGCAACAGCGCCTCGGATGTGTTCTGGGTTACCGCTAAAGCCCGGCACGTGGGACGAGTCCGCCATAAACGCCGTCGCAGTGCAACAGCGCCTCGGATGTGTTCTGGGTTACCGCTAAAGCCCGGCACGTGGGACGGGTCCGCCATAAACGCCCCCGCAGTGGAACAGCACCTTGGATGTGTTCTCGGTTACATTCTGCATTGCTGACATTATTATACTGAAAAAAGTTTGGTCAGGTTTATTCAAACGTGTGTTAGTGTTCGTACACACAAGTATACACACCTCAAGTAGAACGCGTACCTGTAAAGACATGTGCAATAGATACGCACACACACACAAATTCACACATACACACGCACACCTACACCTACACACACCTACACACACACACACACAGTTTATTATTTATTTTTTGTATTTTTGCATTTCCCAGGGTGCTTCAGGCTCCGTTGCAGTGAAAGCTCTCTCAGAGGAAATGGCCACAATAACAGAACATGGGAGTTTAGGCACGTGACACGGAAACATTTTAAATTTAACTGAATTAACGGTTTTACTGTTGCCATGGTCAGGCCAGAAGTATCCCCTGCGTCACCCGTGGAACATTTTAATAACAATAACCTAGAATTATGATCTCTCTGAGATCCTGCAACCATAACTCCCCACCCCCATACTGGAGATTTATCGCATCCCTTCGCAACGTGGACCCACAAAACGAGAAGATGGGGGTGCACTGTAATAGTGGGGCTTAAGGGGAGCGAGCTTCATTAAACTGTCTGAGTAAATCTCCTGCTTGGGCGGGGGATGGGGTTTGGGGAGAGAGAGGGAGGGAGGGAAGATTCATTAAAAGATGGAGAGTGGGAAATAAGGCAACAGGAATGGAAAGAGAGTTGAAAGAAAGAGAGAGAGACAGAGAGAGGATGGGAATGAAGGATGGGTTAATCAAAAAGAGAGAGAGGGGGGAGCAGTAGAAGAAAGAGGGAGAAGGAGGAGAAGAAGAGGCTGTGGGGAGGAGCTGCGCTAAAAAAGAGATGGAGAAACATTCACGTAGCACAGAGAGGGAGGGAGAGAAAGAGAGGAGAGAGAAAGAAAGGGAGGATGAATGAAGAGATGGAGGGAGGGAGAGAGGTAAAGGAGGAAGAGATGGAGGGAGAGAGGTAAAGGAGGAAGAGAGAAATGGAGGGAGAGAGAGGTGAAGGAGGGAGAAAGAGGTGAAGGAGGGAGAGAGAGGTGAGGAATTATGGAGAAGGGGAGCTAGGGAGACAGAGAAAGGGAGGGAAAGATGGAAAGAGAAATAAAGCCATTTTATCCCTCCTATGGGGAGAACAATATAACTTGTGGGGTGGAATAAATACAGGAAAGAGGGAACATTTAGAGGGGGGGTGGGGGAGAGCAGAAATGAGGGGCAAATGCAGTGTAGTATAGTGGTTAGGGGACTGGGCTTGTAACCCAAAGGTCGCCCAAAGGAGGTTATATCCAGCGGTGAGTAAAATGTAGAAGTTGTGTAAGTCACTCTGGATAAGAGCTAAATGTCTGTTTTACATAAAACTTTGGAAAAACTTCCTTAGAACCATCATAGTGCATAATGACTCTTTCTCCAGAGAGTCGCATCCAATCAGATCACAGAGGCTCTGTAGCCATGGGCAACGGAAGAAAACATAAATACAAACAAAAGAAAAATTTACGGTGTTGTTAAATATATATACGAACGCGCTTTGCGTTGCATGTTGGGTACACGCGCGTGAGTCAGCTCGGAAGCTTATTATTGCATGTTGGGTACACGCGTGTGAGTCAGCTCGGACGCTTATTTCTGCTTTCTATCATGTGGAGCGTGATGGTAATCATAATAATCATAATTAATCCTAATAATCATGTTTAGAAGGTGGATGACAGAGACAGAGCCATGACATTAATACTTTCTGAAAAGCAAACACCCGCCAGCCCTCCACCAAATAACACAAACACACACACACACACACAAACCCACAAGCACACACACACACACACAAACCCACAATCACACACACACACACACACACACACACACACAAACCCACAATCACACACACAC
>CM040394.1:2430331-2455331 GCA_022702515.1 Ilyophis sp. 1 JC-2022 | reverse complement strand
GGGAAAGCAGAGAGGGGTACAGACAGAGGGAAAGCAGAGAGAGGTACAGACAGGGGGAAAGCAGAGAGAGGTACAGACAGGGGGAAAGCAGAGAGGGGTACAGACAGGGGGAAAGCAGAGAGAGGTACAGACAGAGGGAAAGCAGAGAGAGGTACAGACAGAGGGAAAGCAGAGAGGGGTACAGACAGGGGGAAAGCAGAGAGAGGTACAGACAGAGGGAAAGCAGAGAGAGGTACAGACAGGGGGAAAGCAGAGAGAGGTACAGACAGAGGGAAAGCAGAGAGAGGTACAGACAGAGGGGCCGCAGAGAGGGGTACAGACAGGGGGGAAGCAGAGATGGGTACAGACAGGGGGAAAGCAGAGAGGGGTACAGACAGGGGGAAGCAGAGAGGGGTACAGACAGGGGGAAAGCAGAGAGAGGTACAGACAGGGGGAAAGGAGAGAGAGGTACAGACAGAGGGAAAGCAGAGAGGGGTACAGACAGGGGGAAAGCAGAGAGAGGTACAGACAGAGGGAAAGCAGAGAGAGGTACAGACAGGGGGAAAGCAGAGAGGGGTACAGACAGAGGGAAAGCAGAGAGGGGTACAGACAGAGGGAAAGCAGAGAGAGGTACAGACAGGGGGAAAGCAGAGAGAGGTACAGACAGAGGGAAAGCAGAGAGGGGTACAGACAGAGGGAAAGCAGAGAGGGGTACAGACAGAGGGAAAGCAGAGAGAGGTACAGACAGAGGGAAAGCAGAGAGGGGTACAGACAGAGGGAAAGCAGAGAGAGGTACAGACAGGGGGAAAGCAGAGAGAGGTACAGACAGAGGGAAAGCAGAGAGGGGTACAGACAGAGGGAAAGCAGAGAGGGGTACAGACAGAGGGAAAGCAGAGAGAGGTACAGACAGGGGGAAAGCAGAGAGGGGTACAGACAGGGGGAAAGCAGAGAGAGGTACAGACAGAGGGAAAGCAGAGAGAGGTACAGACAGGGGGAAAGCAGAGAGGGGTACAGACAGGGGAAAGCAGAGAGAGGTACAGACAGGGGGAAAGCAGAGAGAGGTACAGACAGGGGGAAAGCAGAGAGAGGTACAGACAGAGGGAAAGCAGAGAGAGGTACAGACAGGGGGAAAGCAGAGAGGGGTACAGACAGGGGGAAAGCAGAGAGGGGTACAGACAGAGGGAAAGCATAGAGGGGTACAGACAGAGGGAAAGCAGAGAGAGGTACAGACAGAGGGAAAGCAGAGAGGGGTACAGACAGGGGGAAAGCAGAGAGAGGTACAGACAGGGGGAAAGCAGAGAGAGGTACAGACAGAGGGAAAGCAGAGAGGGGTACAGACAGAGGGAAAGCAGAGAGGGGTACAGACAGAGGGAAAGCAGAGAGGGGTACAGACAGAGGGAAAGCAGAGAGAGGTACAGACAGGGGGAAAGCAGAGAGGGGTACAGACAGGGGGAAAGCAGAGAGGGGTACAGACAGGGGGAAAGCAGAGAGAGGTACAGACAGGGGGAAAGCAGAGAGGGGTGCAGACAGGGGGAAAGCAGAGAGGGGTACAGACATGGAGGAAAGCAGAGAGAGGTACAGACAGAGGGAAAGCAGAGAGGGGTACAGACAGAGGGAAAGCAGAGAGGGGTACAGACAGAGGGAAAGCAGAGAGGGGTACAGACAGGGGGAAAGCAGAGAGAGGTACAGACAGGGGGAAAGCAGAGAGAGGTACAGACAGGGGGAAAGCAGAGAGGGGTACAGACAGGGGGAAAGCAGAGAGAGGTACAGACAGGGGGAAAGCAGAGAGAGGTACAGACAGGGGGAAAGCAGAGAGGGGTACAGACAGAGGGAAAGCAGAGAGAGGTACAGACAGGGGGAAAGCAGAGAGAGGTACAGACAGGGGGAAAGCAGAGAGGGGTACAGAGGGAAAGCAGAGAGAGGTACAGACAGGGGGAAAGCAGAGAGGGGTATAGACAGAGGGAAAGCAGAGAGAGGTACAGACAGGGGGAAAGCAGAGAGAGGTACAGACAGGGGGAAAGCAGAGAGGGGTACAGACAGAGGGAAAGCAGAGAGAGGTACAGACAGGGGGAAAGCAGAGAGGGGTACAGACAGGGGGAAAGCAGAGAGGGGTACAGACATGGAGGAAAGCAGAGAGAGGTACAGACAGAGGGAAAGCAGAGAGGGGTACAGACAGAGGGAAAGCAGAGAGGGGTACAGACAGAGGGAAAGCAGAGAGGGGTACAGACAGGGGGAAAGCAGAGAGAGGTACAGACAGGGGGAAAGCAGAGAGAGGTACAGACAGGGGGAAAGCAGAGAGGGGTACAGACAGGGGGAAAGCAGAGAGAGGTACAGACAGGGGGAAAGCAGAGAGAGGTACAGACAGGGGGAAAGCAGAGAGGGGTACAGACAGAGGGAAAGCAGAGAGAGGTACAGACAGGGGGAAAGCAGAGAGAGGTACAGACAGGGGGAAAGCAGAGAGGGGTACAGACAGAGGGAAAGCAGAGAGAGGTACAGACAGGGGGAAAGCAGAGAGAGGTACAGACAGGGGGAAAGCAGAGAGGGGTATAGACAGAGGGAAAGCAGAGAGAGGTACAGACAGGGGGAAAGCAGAGAGAGGTACAGACAGGGGGAAAGCAGAGAGGGGTACAGACAGAGGGAAAGCAGAGAGAGGTACAGACAGGGGGAAAGCAGAGAGGGGTACAGACAGGGGGAAAGCAGAGAGAGGTACAGACAGAGGGAAAGCAGAGAGAGGTACAGACAGGGGGAAAGCAGAGAGGGGTACAGACAGGGGGAAAGCAGAGAGGGGTACAGACAGGGGGAAAGCAGAGAGAGGTACAGACAGGGGTAAGCAGAGAGGGGTACAGACAGGGGGAAAGCAGAGAGGGGTACAGACAGGGGGAAAGCAGAGAGGGGTACAGACAGAGGGAAAGCAGAGAGGGGTACAGACAGGGGGAAAGCAGAGAGAGGTACAGACAGGGGGAAAGCAGAGAGGGGTACAGTCATGGAGGAAAGCAGAGAGGGGTACAGACTGGGGGGAAGCAGAGAGGGGTACAGACAGGGGGAAAGCAGAGAGGGGTACAGACAGAGGGAAAGCAGAGAGGGGTACAGACAGGGGGAAAGCAGAGAGGGGTACAGACTGGAGGAAAGCAGAGAGGGGTACAGACAGGGGGAAGCAGAGAGGGGTACAGTCATGGAGGAAAGCAGAGAGGGGTACAGACAGAGGGAAAGCAGAGAGGGGTACAGACTGGAGGAAAGCAGAGAGGGGTACAGACTGGGGGGAAGCAGAGAGGGGTACAGACAGGGGGAAAGCAGAGAGGGGTACAGACAGAGGGAAAGCAGAGAGGGGTACAGACAGGGGGAAAGCAGAGAGGGGTACAGACAGGGGGAAGCAGAGAGGGGTACAGACAGGGGGAAAGCAGAGAGGGGTACAGACAGGGGGAAAGCAGAGAGGGGTACAGACAGGGGGAAAGCAGAGAGAGGTACAGACAGGGGGAAAGCAGAGAGGGGTACAGACAGGGGGAAAGCAGAGAGGGGTACAGACAGGGGGAAAGCAGAGAGGGGTACAGACAGAGGGAAAGCAGAGAGGGGTACAGACAGGGGGAAAGCAGAGAGAGGTACAGACAGGGGGAAAGCAGAGAGGGGTACAGTCATGGAGGAAAGCAGAGAGGGGTACAGACTGGGGGGAAGCAGAGAGGGGTACAGACAGGGGGAAAGCAGAGAGGGGTACAGACAGAGGGAAAGCAGAGAGGGGTACAGACAGGGGGAAAGCAGAGAGGGGTACAGACTGGAGGAAAGCAGAGAGGGGTACAGACAGGGGGAAGCAGAGAGGGGTACAGTCATGGAGGAAAGCAGAGAGGGGTACAGACAGAGGGAAAGCAGAGAGGGGTACAGACTGGAGGAAAGCAGAGAGGGGTACAGACTGGGGGAAAGCAGAGAGGGGTACAGACAGGGGGAAAGCAGAGAGGGGTACAGACAGAGGGAAAGCAGAGAGGGGTACAGACAGGGGGAAAGCAGAGAGGGGTACAGACAGGGGGAAGCAGAGAGGGGTACAGACAGGGGGAAAGCAGAGAGGGGTACAGACAGGGGGAAAGCAGAGAGGGGTACAGACAGGGGGAAAGCAGAGAGGGGTACAGATATAGATGAGATAACAGTACAGAATGTGCCACAGCACGGAATCGAACCTGCATTCAGAGATTCATATATCAGGGTTTGAGAATGAAAAACAGCCAAAAATGTACCTAGGTGCACTACCCAGGTGGGACACAGGTAAAACCGTTCCTCGTAAGGAACGGGTCCTGTGTACTAAATTCTGTGTCTCTAGGGATAATGGGGCACAAGAGCTGGCCTTGGGAAGTTTTCATGTGTACTATTGCGCTACCAGGTGTCCAAACTGTGCCATATATTAGATGATCCAAGAGTTCATCCACCCAAACAACTTTGATAAACCTGAAGACTAAGCAACTCAATGTCACTGGGGTCAACAGGCAGAAAAATAGAAAAAATAGATTCCAAACAAAACATGCATTCCAAAGTGTTTCACAAACAAATAAACAAATAAAAAACGAACAAATTAACAAACATATACAGCATATGGATATATATATATATATATATGTGTGAGAGGGGAAGAAGAACACAAACAGCCTCAGGAAAGTGTAAATGGTTGTAGAGGACGCAGCAGGTGTTTGGAATGGTATCTGGGTAAAATAATAATTAAAAATACTTCAAAGCTCTAGACACTAGTAAAATCCCTGCAGTTTTCAAAGAAAAGGTCTATTTTCATCAATATTCACAGCAAAATTTCCTCTTTGGATCTTACATTTTGATCGGTTGCCAGTTTCATTGAAAGTTCTCAGGGAGAATTCTCAGATTTTACCAGCATTTAAAGCGTTATATGTGTGTGTGTGTGTGTGTGTGTGTGTGTGTGTGTGTATGTGCTAAGGATGTATGTATATACTGTATGAATTTCATACATTTGCTGTACCCAAGTTTATGAGGGATCAAGGTGAATTAGCATAGATGCTAATAAGAGAGAGAGCAGTAGGGATAAAAGACCATTTGAGCTTTGGGCCAATAAGGTTTCAGTTCTCCGCACTATGTGAATATCCACATTTAGCAGCAGCCGGGGCAGATTAATGTAACTCCAGGTTGTCCGACAGCCCATTACTGTTAAGAGCAGGACTTGTGAGGACCGGTGTGGTGTCGGAAGGCGGGCTGTGGGAAGACGCTACGGTTGTGGAAGTGTGAGGTAATCTGAGCCTGGCTGCTTAATTGCGGTAATGAGCGCCCCCAACAGAACCATTTGTTCCAGAGAGTGGGATCGATGTGGGCCTGATCACGGTGATAAACCGGGCAGGGGAATAACAGCTTGTGCTTGGTGTGCATCTCCTCGTCGGCTCGCGGAGTGTGTGTGGGTGTGTGTGTGTGTCCAGGTCCTGAGATGCTCGTGGAGCGTCTGTGTGGGCTTACTCGTGTGTATGTGTGTTTATGGTTGTCTCTAGGACCTGAGTTGGCCACAGAGATTCAGAGAGAGAGAGAGAGAGAGAGTAAGTTTGTGTGTGTGAGTGTGTGTGTGTGTGTGTGTGTATGTGTGTGTTTTGTGCAAACAATGTGCTTGTGGGTTGTTTGGTCATGCCTTTCGAAAGTAACGTTTGCTTTGGGTCCTTGCAGGTAGTTTTGTTTTGTGTGAGGTACAGTTACCTTACTGGCCATGTTCAGCTTGATTAACAAGTGTACCAATGCAAGGCTCATCCATCTTTGTCTTGTGTTGCAAAGCTACAGTGCCTTTCCGAGCCCCATATAAAGCGATTTAAAAAACCTTTTCTTTATTCCTTTGTTACTGAAGTGAATTAATGTGGCATTTGCATTCGTTGGCCATCGCAAGCTAACAAGCTAAAAGGACTATTAGTATTAGCTAATTTAACTTTTGCTGGTTAATTGTGTAAAGAAGTTTAGGAAGAATTATCAAATAAATTGAAGCTCAACGCCTCCCCCTTCTCTTTTACATTTTGTCGTCACATGAAGCGAGTGTGTGTCAGTTAACATGTCGCTGGCCAGTGTCTGTCAGCCTGTAAGTGTGAACATGTTTCTGTTGTCACGTGAAGTGAGTGGGAGCGTCTGTCAGTGAACATGTCACTGCCGTGTGTGTCGGCCTGTATGTGCGAACGTGTTCTGTCGTCACGTGAAGCGAGTGGGAGTGTGTGTCAGTGAACATGTCACTGCCGTGTGTGTCGGCCTGTATGTGTGAACGCGTTTCTGTCGTCACGTGAAGCGAGTGGGAGTGTGTGTCAGTGAACATGTCACTGCCGTGTGTGTCAGCCTATATGTGCGAATGCGTTTCTGTCGAGTGTGAGTGTGTGTCAGTGAACACGATTTGTTAGAGCCGAGTATTCTGACAGCGTGTCTGGAATACAGAGGAAAGATAATGTCCCGTCAATAGTCGCTACGTGACAGAGACACAGAGGGTGTGTGAGGGTGTGTGTGTGTAATGTGTGTGTCTTTGAGTGCGCTTCTGTGTGTGTGTGTGTGTGCGCGCATACATATATGTGTGTGTTTGTGTGTGTGTGGTGTGCAAGTGTGTTTGTGTGTGTGTCTGTGTGTGTAAGATGTGTATTTGTGAGTGAGAGCATGCGTACATGTCTGCGTGTGTATTTTAGAGGGGGGGGGGGGTAGCGGAGCATGGCGGCTGGTGCCCGGGGGACGCTGCGGCGGTAACATCTCCGTGGTGACGCTTGATGAGCGCTTAACGAGCGGCAGGTTAATTACATCTGTCAGCGGCAGGAACGCTGGCCCCCGCCTCTCCCCGTGTCTGACTCACCCACCCCCCCCCCACCTCACTCTGAATCCTCACTTTTTTCTTTACTTAAAAGAGTAAGAGGCGGATAATGGCCCCATCTTCATTACAAATCCCCACTTAGGAGACGCTGCGCTTCTCCTTCTTTTTTCCTCTGAATGAAAGAAGCCAGAAAAGAAGCACAGAAACACACCATAAGCACACCAGATACACAGCAGATACACAGCAGATACACACCAGACACACACCAGACACACAGCAGATACACACCAGACACACACCAGATACACACCAGACACACAGCAGATACACAGCCTAAACACAGCAGATACACAGCAGAAACACACCAGACACACAGCAGACACACAGCAGATACACAGCAGAAACACAGCAGATACACAGCAGAAACACAGCAGATACACAGCCTAAACACAGCAGATACACAGCAGACACACAGCAGATACACAGCAGAAACACAGCAGATACACAGCAGATACACACCAGACACACAGCAGATACACAGCAGAAACACAGCAGATACACAGCAGAAACACAGCAGATACACAGCAGATACACACCAGACACACAGCAGATACACAGCAGACACACAGCAGAAACACACCAGACACACAGCAGACACACAGCAGATACACAGCAGAAACACAGCAGATACACAGCCTAAACACAGCAGATACACAGCAGAAACACACCAGACACACAGCAGACACACAGCAGACACACAGCAGACACACAGCAGATACACAGCAGAAACACAGCAGATACACAGCCTAAACACAGCAGATACACAGCAGATACACAGCGGAAACACAGCAGACACACAGCAGACACACAGCCTAAACACAGCAGATACACAGCAGATACACAGCATAAACACAGCAGACACACAGCAGACACACAGCAGATACACAACAGATACACAGCAGACACACAGCAGACACACAGCAGATACACAGCAGATACACAGCAGATACACAGCCTAAACACAGCAGATACACAGCAGAAAAACCTTGAGTATCAGACACACCTTCCAGGGTCAAATAATGACAAAGTTTTTATATATATTTTTTATAGATTTTTTTCCAGCTTTATTGGACAACACATTGTAGAGAAACAGGAAGAATGGGAGTGAGAAAGAGGGAGAGGCGTGCCACCAACGTCGCGGCTCGCAAAGAGCATGTGGACGCACCACTGAGACACCCATAATGACAGATTTTTGAGTTCCTGTTGATGCCAGTCTAAAACTGTAGTGTTAGAAGACCTTATTGGAAACATGCATATTAAGGTGCGATCACGTGGTAGGCAGAAGTCACTTGAATCTCACCATAGATTCACATTTTCGCTAAGTCTCGGCCAATAATGTGTGACAAAGACACATGATCCTTTCCAGGGGTCGGAGGTCAGTTCAGGACGGGAGCTGAAAATCCGATGTAGCGACTGAAAAACAGCCATTTTCCTGTCAATTAATCGAATGTTAATTCCACTCCTGAATTGAAAAGGAACTGCCCCCCAGCCCCTCTGTGTGGGGCAGAAGGGCATTATGAGATAGCCCTGTTTTGGGTCAGCTTTGGATCCCTCTGCTTGACTCTGTTAAACAGAGATTTAGGGTGAAGGATCTGCGGGTATTTGACCTGCCTTCTTTACCCCATTCCAGGGGGTATTTGTGGGGCGTGGGGGCATTCATGTCAATCCATATAACAAACACCCCCTGCATTAAAAAACACTGCATTAAAAAACCCTCATTACAAACCCTGCATTAAAAAACACTGCATTAAAAAAACATGCATTACAAACCCTGCATTACAAACCCTGCATTAAAAAACATTCGATATATTGTGTTATTTGATACGATTGTGCTCATCTTTATTAATGAGGGCAATTTTTATGATACTCAAATGCTGTTTATTCATGATAATCAAATGCTGTACATTGTCTAGCCTCTTTAGTGTCAGAAAGTATTTGTTGGTGTTGAAATGGGGTGGGGTGCGGGGGTGAGGAAGAGGAAGAGGAAGAGGAAGAGACGGGGGCTAACAGGAAATCTCTCTGATCTTTCAGGCGAACGCCGGCGATTCCACAGATGATGAACGACTGAGAGAGGCAGCGGAGGAGAGAAAACAGAGGACACAAAAGAGAGAGAGAGAGAGAGAGAGAGAGAAGGAGAGGGAGAGAGAGAGCGAGTGAGGGATGAGCCGCTGTGGGGAGCCTGCTCATGCAGCCACCCGCCAGTGGGTGGCGCTGAGGTAAGGGGGCGGGATCAGCAGGAGGAAGGACGGTGAAGAGGGGGAGGAGAGAGAAAAAGAGGTGTGGCTACAGAAAGAAAGGGCAGAGGGAACTATTGTTGAGACTGAAGAGACTGGATTCAACACTGACATGAAACCCTGGCCTGAACTTTGACCCCTGAACTTTGACCCCTGCACTCTCCCTCTCCACAAGACATCATTTCTATGTTTGGATATACAGCTTCAGCCTGGTCAGCTTAGACCGTAAGGGCACTTCCTTGTGAGTCCGAGCCGTGAGAGAGATTCTCTGGGCCCGCGGTGGGGTTCTGGGAGACGAATGGGGCGTCGGCTCGGGACTCTGCAGAAGGAAGCATGCCCCACGTCTCCCGGCCCCTCCCCCCCTTTCAGCTCTGCCTCCCACCGTGCCGCCGATCTTTGATGGGACTCTGCAGACTCACGGACGCATGGAAGGACGGACGCACTACACGGGGGCAGTCATGTGACCTAAGGGCTCCAATCGTCTGCAGGACTTTTTTTCCTCAAACAGGGCTGTTCTGGAACCGGTCTGAGCGCACTCAGTCTCAGGAACTGTGCACTGTGTACCGCCCACTTTGACACACTGACCAATCACCACCATCCTCATAAACCCTGACGGACACAAATCCCAGAATCTGGCTGTGTCCCAAGTCTACATACAAATGGGAAGTAGCAGAATAAGCTTTTAATAAATATATTTTATAAGCCTCTTTTTGTTTGGAAACAAGCAAAACAAGCGTAAAAACACAAAAGACGCATACGTAAAAAAGAATTTTGAAAAAAGTGACCGGAATTTTCTGTTGCGATAGCTGGGATTACAAAGCAGATTAAACACCACGGACAAGAGCTCAGAGATCCAGACGGAACGGGTCAGCGACATGGTCAGCAAGGAGCCTAACCATCTCCCGAGCGCCAACAGCGCCAACGGCAATGCGGACAGGGCGTTGACCGTGCGGTCTGTGCTCCTGAACCGCGACTCTCCGGACATCGAGACCCGCCTAAAGCGCCGCCGTAACCGCACCCAACAGGTGCGCTTCAAAGACCTGGAGGATGGAGGCAGGCTTGGGATGGACGGCGGGCGCCGATGGTCGGGGGCGGAGCAAGGTAGCCCCCACCCCAACCGTAAGAGCTCCGGGGGCGGGGCCCCGAGGGAGGCGGCTAATGAGGCGGCGGCTAACGGGGGGTCGGTGGTGGGGGCCGTCCGGGGAGACATGGAGGGGACGATCGGCGCCGTGGCGGCCATCTTGGCGAGGACGCCACCCCACCCGCTCACCCCGGCCCCCATGAGGCGGACGTGGGCCCCGATTCGCCCCTGTTCCCTAACCCTGCCCAACCCCCGTCGACACTGCATGAGCACGGCCATCCAGACCTCCCCCAGCCTGCAGAAGCCCTCCTCGCTCTACTCCGCTCAAACCCGGAGCCGCAGCTTTGGAGACTTCGAGAGCGGGGGAGGGGCTCTGAGCCAGGACGGAGACCAGGGGGGAACTCAGGATGGGGGCTGCCCCCAGAACAACCATATACTACCCCCCGCTGGGCCTCAGGACTGCCCCATCCCCTGCGGCTACCAGCCCCAACTCTCTCCACAGCGCCCCCTTCTGGACGGGCATCAGTGCTCCAGGCTAAGAACAGCTGTTGCTATGTCTCCCCAGCTGGGGGCGCACTCCAGACACAGGGGTCCCACCTCCCGCCAAAACCAGCAGGGAGGCATGCCTCCGTCCTGCCCCCCCGCCTCTCCTGTGATCAGCTCCAACGGGCCCCCCTGCCCCACCCCCACGCCTCCCCATGCCAAGAAGAAGCGACTGGGCCGGACCGTGAGTGACCCGGAAAAAACTGTGCCCCCCTGCACCTTAACCCCCCAATCTGAGCCACCTAAACCTTCTGAAATCTCTGGGTCACCCCCTAAACCTTCTGCAATCTCCGGGTCACCCCCTAAACCTTCTGCAATCTCTGGGTCACCCCCTAAACCTTCTGCAATCTCCGGGTCACCCCCTAAACCTTCTGCAATCTCTGGGTCACCCCCTAAACCTTCTGCAATCTCTGGGTCACCCCCTAAACCTTCTGCAATCTCTGGGTCACCCCCTAAACCTTTCCCACACAGCAAATCGCCCTCTAAAACTATGCCATACTCTCAAAAGCTTCCAAACTGCCCTTCACCCCCAAAAACCCTGCTATCCTTCGTCTTACCCTGTCAGACTGTGCCCCACTCCGTCTCACCCCTCAAAACTCAAACCGCACTCCACTCCATCTCGCCCCCCAAAACTCAAACTGCACCACACCGCATCTCGCCCCCCCAAACTCAAACTTCCCCACACCACGTCTCGCCCCCCCAAACTCAAACTGCCCCACACCGTATCTCGCCCCCCAAAACTCAAACCGCACTCCACTCCATCTCGCCCCCCCAAACTCAAACTGCACCACACCACGTCTCGTCCCCCCAAACTCAAACTGCCCCACGCTGCATCTTGCCCCCCCAAACTCTGCCCACTCAGACTGACCCAACACCCAAAATGGTGCCCTATTCCTTATCCGCTATGACTGTCCCACACATGACTGTCCCACACAGTACCCCGCCCCCTCAAACTGTGCTACCCTCTGCCTTTCCCCCCCAAACTGTCCCACACAGTACCCTGCTCCCCCAAACTGGCATCGGTCCTCCTCAGGCCCCCAACACCACTCAGGACTCTTGGAGGGGGGGGGAGAAGGAGGGGGGACACAGACGAGACTCCCCACTCCCACCTCCGCGCCCCCCTCCACCCCCGTACACCCCCCGCAGAGAAGGCTGCTGTGGCTCTGTGCCCCCAAAAAGGAGGTCAGCGCCTCCTCCCACCCACCCAGGCAGGGCTGGGACCCCCGCTGTCCCCCGGAAACAAGGCCTCGCCCCCACACAGACCACACCCCTGGCCATGCCCGGTGCCCAGCACATGATATTCTGCACTGAGCCACAAGCCAACGCCCAAAACACGCCCAGCAACGCGCCCGGCAACACACCTTGCACCACGCCGAATAATTCCCACGCCCCGCCCTCCGCAGCACGGGACCCGCTCCTATGCAGGACTACGGACCCCGACCTCACCCCGGGGCAGGCCGAAACGCTCAAACAGGTGCAGGAACTGCTGGGGGGGCTGGTGACGGGGGCCCGGGGGAAGCTGGAGTTGGCCAAGGCCAGGGAGAAACTTCTGGGGGCCCGGGGACCCCTGCACGACATGGGGATTCTGCAGACTCAACTGCACAGCCTGGAGGGCGTGCTGGAGACCAGCCAGAACACCATCAAAGTGCTGCTGGACGTCATCCAGGACCTGGAGAAGAAGGAGGCCGAGAGAGACGGGTGAGTCCGGACCGCTGCCCTCCAACCCCCCCCCTACCCACAATCCTCCTCCCCTCCCACTGCTGTGCCACCACATGGGACTGGTAACGGTGCTGATAGAGTTCCGTGTGAAAAACAACTAAATACAGGCAGGAAAACACTGATCTGAGAAGCCAAACGGTCTGTAAACGCGGCTCTGTTGGCTCTTTGTCCATCCAACCAAACTCTAACTGCAGCTGATTGTCTACAACTGATTGACTGTGACTTTAATATTAAAATTAATTTCTAGCTCAAGAAATTAATCCCAGTGGAGATGAGTAAATATGAGGCAAAATATTGTTTTCTTCTGAGTCCTCGATACCCTTTAAACAAATGGTCTTTTCAACCCTGGGGCGCAACTACCAGTGCGTTAGCACGTTAGCACGAGAAAAGACCATCAAGGCCGAAAGCGTTTTTGCGAGATAAATGGTTTAGTCTGCCAGATCCAGGAGCAGTGACACACAGCGTGGATGTCTGTCAACGGCTGAGCAATTTAGTTTTTGCTTCTATTTGCTTTATTGTCTGCTCGCCCATAAAGGCGCACTCAAAACGCTTTCTGGGAGCATTTTTCTGGTGCAGAATTACAAACTCGTTGAGTGGTTTTAAGCTCCGCTTCGACCGAGGTAGGCTAAGTGCGCAAGCAATCTATCGACTGCGTCCTTAATAGGCAAATCGCGTATGCTCAGCCAAGCCCTGGGACTCGGGGACAAAGTGAAAAATGCAATGCTGCATTCACAGAGAAGATGAAGCTGAGGAGAAGAAGCCCAGCCTGTTAAAGTTGACAATCAAAGTATATAGTATAAAGTATATAGTATAGAGTATAAAGTATATAGTATATAGTTGAAAGTATATAGTATATAGTATATAGTATATAGTATAGAGTATAAAGTATATAGTATATAGTATAGAGTATATAGTATATAGTATAGAGTATAAAGTATATAGTATATAGTATATAGTATATAGTATATAGTATAGAGTATAAAGTATATAGTATATAGTATATAGTTGAAAGTATATAGTATATAGTATAGAGTATAAAGTATAAAGTATAGATTATATACAATAGAGTATAAAGTGATGGATCGTGCTCGACAACAACAGACTGGGAGGGCATCAGGTTTAGCTTTCAGAACCAAAGAGAGAAACGAAGCCAAGTCACTCACAGCAAACTAGTGCTCTCTCTAAAAGAGAGAAAGATAAAAAGCTAGTCTTAATCACATCTGCATTTCACAAGATTACCTCTGTCCACCACCACAACTCAAAGGCTTTTCCCAAACGATGGTTTGTGACCTTTGTGAACAGCTCAGAGTGCAGTTACAGAACGCAGCCTGCTGTAGCCTCACAGATGGAAAAGGCAAAAGGCTCCTGTTCTGGCATTGTGCCGTAATCCTGCAGAGAGAAACTAACGGGAGTTTCTTTTCTTTAGCGCTCATTTCACTGGCTGCATTATATTTTGTCTATTTTTATCGTTTGTCCATCGCGTGTTTTTATCGTTTGTCTCTCCCGGTGTGATGATGTTTTAAATCCTCCAGGAACCCTATTGTGCTGATAAGAATCAGAGAGAGAGAAAGAGAGGGGAGTAAATAGGAGGGAAAAGCCCTCATTTCAGCGCTGTGATGCTTAAAATGCTCTATTGTGCTGAAAACCTGAATTTACCAAGAGACAGGGAGTAAAAAAGAGGGAGAGAGAGTGAGAGGGGGGAAAAGAGAGGGAGAGAGAGAGGGAGAAAGAGAGAGAAATGCAGATGGGGTGAAAGGTCTTCATTGAATCTCTTGAACAGGCTAGTTTTCTCTCGTTTGACACAGCAATGGTAGCGGAATCACACAGTACTTACCTGTGGAACACACACAGCATTGAACACCTGAAACCAAAGGTTTAAACCCTCAGCTCCCAGCACACCTGCAGAGTAAACACACACCCCCAACAGGCCATTCACACCTGGTACACATGCTCACACACACGCTCACACACACCCCCAACAGGCCATTCACACCTGGTACACACGCTCACACACACGCTCACACACACGCTCACACACACGCTCACACACACCCCCAACAGGCCATTCACACCTGGTACACACACTCACACACACCCCCAACAGGTCATTCACACCTGGTACACACGCTCACACACACACTCACACACACCCCCAAAAGGCCATTCACACCTGGTACACATGCTCACACACATGCTCACACACACCCCCAGCAGGCCATTCACACCTGGTACACACGCTCACACACACGCTCACACACACCCCCAACAGGCCATTCACACCTGGTACACACGCTCACACACACACTCAGACGCGCTCACACCTGGTACACACGCTCAGACACACTTGCACACATGACATAACACTCCGCCTGTAAGGTGGCAACTTATATCCAAACGCACACCTGAACGCCACACCTGCCAGCTCAACGGAAACGCACACCTGAACACCATGTCATGACAAAGTGTGAAGCGAGAGCCAGCGCTCAATTTATTTACTTCCTTTATTTGACCTATTAACTATTTAAGTAATTAAGAACTATTAATTAGTTCAACTGAGAACCTGGTTCTCGACAGGGTTGGGAAGGCAAGGGACTCTGCAGCCAATCAGAAAGCTGAAACTGACGTATCATCACACTGTGCAGCCAATCAGAGAGCTGAAACTGACGTATTATCACACTGTGCAGCCAATCAGAGAGCTGAAACCCCACAGAGCTGAACCTGTGATTGGGCGGCTCACCAGGGAAGGTCCTCTTGTGCCTTTTCCTCCGAGCACTTCCTGAGAGGAAGACTTTGTCCTATTTTACAACGTAATTTATTTTCTGGAGGTTATTTACAGAGTCAATAAGTGGGGCAGAGCTCTGGAGATTCCACATCCACAACAGCAAAGAGAGATGCACACACAAACTTACACTGACCAGGCCCAGTGCGATCACTGTTACTCTGGATAAGAGCCCAGTGCGATCACTGTTACTCTGGATAAGAGCCCAGTGCGATCACTGTTACTCTGGATAAGAGCCCAGTGCGATCACTGTTACTCTGGATAAGAGCCCAGTGCAATCACTGTTACTCTGGATAAGAGCCCAGTGCAATCACTGTTACTCTGGATAAGAGCCCAGTGCGGTCACTGTTACTCTGGATAAGAGCCCAGTGCAGTCTTACTCTGGATAAGAGCCCAGTGCGATCACTGTTACTCTGGATAAGAGCCCAGTGCGATCACTGTTACTCTGGATAAGAGCCCAGTGCAATCACTGTTACTCTGGATAAGAGCCCAGTGCGGTCACTGTTACTCTGGATAAGAGCCCAGTGCGATCACTGTTACTCTGGATAAGAGCCCAGTGCGATCACTGTTACTCTGGATAAGAGCCCAGTGCGATCACTATTACTCTGGATAAGAGCCCAGCGCAGTCTTACTCTGGATAAGAGCCCAGTGCGATCACTGTTACTCTGGATAAGAGCCCAGTGCGATCACTGTTACTCTGGATAAGAGCCCAGTGCGATCACTGTTACTCTGGATAAGAGCCCAGTGCGGTCACTGTTACTCTGGATAAGAGCCCAGTGCGATCACTGTTACTCTGGATAAGAGCCCAGTGCGATCACTGTTACTCTGGATAAGAGCCCAGTGCGATCACTGTTACTCTGGATAAGAGCCCAGTGCGATCACTGTTACTCTGGATAAGAGCCCAGTGCGATCACTGATACTCTGGATAAGAGCCCAGTGCGATCACTGTTACTCTGGATAAGAGCCCAGTGCGATCACTGTTACTCTGGATAAGAGCCCAGTGCGATCACTGTTACTCTGGATAAGAGCCCAGTGCGATCACTGTTACTCTGGATAAGAGCCCAGCGCAGTCTTACTCTGGATAAGAGCCCAGTGCGATCACTGTTACTCTGGATAAGAGCCCAGTGCAATCACTGTTACTCTGGATAAGAGCCCAGTGCGATCACTGTTACTCTGGATAAGAGCCCAGCGCAGTCTTACTCTGGATAAGAGCCCAGTGCGATCACTGTTACTCTGGATAAGAGCCCAGTACGATCACTGTTACTCTGGATAAGAGCCCAGTGCGATCACTGTTACTCTGGATAAGAGCCCAGTGCGATCACTGTTACTCTGGATAAGAGCCCAGTGCGATCACTGTTACACTGGATAAGAGCCCAGTGCGATCACTGTTACTCTGGATAAGAGCCCAGCGCAGTCTTACTCTGGATAAGAGCCCAGTGCGATCTTACACTGACCAGGCCCAGTGCAATCACTGTTACTCTGGATAAGAGCCCAGCGCAGTCTTACTCTGGATAAGAGCCCAGTGCGATCACTGTTACTCTGGATAAGAGCCCAGTGCAGTCTTACTCTGGATAAAAGCCCAGCGCAGTCTTACTCTGGATAAGAGCCCAGTGCGAACGCTGTTACTCTGGATAAGAGCCCAGCGCAGTCTTACACTGACCAGGCCCAGTGCAATCACTGTTACTCTGGATAAGAGCCCAGTGCAGTCTTACTCTGGATAAGAGCCCAGCGCAGTCTTACTCTGGATAAGAGCCCAGTGCAATCACTGTTACTCTGGATAAGAGCCCAGTGCGATCACTGTTACTCTGGATAAGAGCCCAGTGCGATCACTGTTACTCTGGATAAGAGCCCAGCGCAGTCTTACTCTGGATAAGAGCCCAGTGCGTTCACTGTTACTCTGGATAAGAGCCCAGCGCAGTCTTACACTGACCAGGCCCAGCGTAACGGCTGTAATAAGGAAGTGTGAATCAGAGCCGGCCTATAAAAGTGTAATCACTCCCGCTAACCTGCTTTATAAATGAATTCCAGTATATTTTTGTGTGAATCAGTGCGGTTCACAGAGGCTCTTCTCTTACCTCCTGCTGCAGCGCTCTGTGCTATAAAACACAAACACATCTATGTGGAGTCAATAACCAGAGACGGACAGGCTTCTGGCACACGCGCACACACACACACACATATGTACACACAGATGTTGTGCTCACACACACACACACACACACAAACACACACACACACGCAAGAATCATATTGCCGATAGGCACGCGGGACCAAAATACATGGTTTTGATTAATGTGTTGAACCACCCCCGCCAACCCAACTTGAATTTGGTAGAATTTTGGGATTATTGACTCAAAGTGTCTCCATCTGTGTTTACGAGAAGATGCTTCATGCAAAAATAATAATTTCAGACAGTACTGAACTGATAAAGAAATTTAACATGAATAATTAATCACAAATATGTAAATCATTTTCATGTAGGGCAACAAGAATGAGGTATTATGGTACACACACTCACACACACACTTCCACGCACACACTCACACTTACACGCACACACACACACACACTCACACGCTCACACACACGCTCACACAAGCACTGACATGCTCACGCACACTCACACATATTTTTTCAGCGGCTGAAAAAAACAGCACTCAAGGTCTAAAGAAAAAAAACCAGTAAAGACTTAATAATAACACTCAACTGCAAATGAGACGGGGGGTGTTTCTCTTACCGGGAGACGGGGGGTGTTTCTCTTACCGGGAGACGGGGGGTGTTTCTCTTACCGGGACGGACGAGAGCAAACGCTTCCACAAAAAACATTCATTAAACTCCTAGCTCGTTTTTTTGCTTAAAAAAAAAAAAAAAGGAGTTGAAAGCCAAGTGAGTGCTGAGTCAGCTCGGAGTGCCGTAGGAAACCAAGACCCCGTTTTCCACCGCAGCGCCAAAGCGAATTAACTCCCGCTGTCGCCATGGAGACCAGGCATCTTGCTGACTACAGGGAAGTCCCAAACCACCGTGCAGGTGTGCCCAACATCACCCGCACACCCACCCTCCCAAATTCCCCCCGACTCCCACTGGCAAACGCCTCCAAACCGCACACTGGGTAGCAGTTACAGAATATCTGTGAGCTGGCCAGACTTGGGCCGCCTCACTAAAGTGTAGCACACTTCAGAACGCTATGACGGCTTCATAAAGCACCAACACTTCAGAACGCTATGACGGCTTCATAAAGCACCAACACTTCAGAACGCTATGACGGCTTCATAAAGCACCAACACTTCAGAACGCTATGACAGCTTCATAAAGCACCAACACTTCAGAACGCTATGACGGCTTCATAAAGCACCAACACTTCAGAACGCTATGACGGCTTCATAAAGCACCAACACTTCAGAACGCTATGATGGCTTCATAAAGCACCAACACTTCAGAACGCTATGACGGCTTCATAAAGCACCAACACTTCAGAACGCTATGACGGCTTCATAAAGCACCAACACTTCAGAACGCTATGACGGCTTCATAAAGCACCAACACTTCAGAACGCTATGACAGCTTCATAAAGCACCAACACTTCAGAACGCTATGACGGCTTCATAAAGCACCAACACTTCAGAACGCTATGACAGCTTCATAAAGCACCAACACTTCAGAATGCTATGACAGCTTCATAAAGCACCAACACTTCAGAACGCTATGACGGCTTCATAAAGCACCAACACTTCAGAACGCTATGACGGCTTCATAAAGCACCAACACTTCAGAACGCTATGACGGCTTCATAAAGCACCAACACTTCAGAACGCTATGACAGCTTCATAAAGCACCAACACTTCAGAACGCTATGACAGCTTCATAAAGCACCAACACTTCAGAACGCTATGACGGCTTCATAAAGCACCAACACTTCAGAACGCTATGACGGCTTCATAAAGCACCAACACTTCAGAACGCTATGACGGCTTCATAAAGCACCAACACTTCAGAACGCTATGACAGCTTCATAAAGCACCAACACTTCAGAACGCTATGACAGCTTCATAAAGCACCAACACTTCAGAGCGCTATGACGGCTTCATAAAGCACCAACACTTCAGAACGCTATGACAGCTTCATAAAGCACCAACACTTCAGAACGCTATGACGGCTTCATAAAGCACCAACACTTCAGAACGCTATGACGGCTTCATAAAGCACCAACACTTCAGAACGCTATGACAGCTTCATAAAGCACCAACACTTCAGAACGCTATGACGGCTTCATAAAGCACCAACACTTCAGAACGCTATGACGGCTTCATAAAGCACCAACACTTCAGAACGCTATGACGGCTTCATAAAGCACCAACACTTCAGAACGCTATGACGGCTTCATAAAGCACCAACACTTCAGAACGCTATGACGGCTTCATAAAGCACCAACACTTCAGAACGCTATGACGGCTTCATAAAGCACCAACACTTCAGAATGCTATGACGGCTTCATAAAGCACCAAAAGCCGCTTTGCACTTCATTAGAAAATTCCTTTTTCTTTTTTTTTTTGTTTAGTCCAACATTAATGAATGTTCATAAATATGTTTGCAAAAAAGACCAGAGAATTTTCTGCACTGAATTACACTAACCTAATAAGTCTTGTTGCTGTTACAAGTAATAAATATCCCACTGGGTGAAATTTCTAGATTTCTGCAAGTACAGCCTCCTTCTTAATAACACAATTTATTAAACGGGCCATCGATTCTAATTATGCATATTGCAAATTATTATGAAGTACTGACTGTAGCATAATGTTACAGAGATATTAGGTTAATCCAAATGCTTTTTCTTATACAAGATTCCTGCTATTCATCTCAAAGTCCACACTATATTACAGGCGTTTAGCAGACACTCTTATCCAGACTGACTAACACGCGTTTAGCTTTTTTACACAGTATCCATTCATACAGCTGATTTATACTGACTGTTAGCATGTGCAAAGCTTTTTAGCTTACGCAAAACCAATAACATGACCAATGGTTGGTCATGGTATTGGTTTTGCACCAATCATAGATTGTGTTATTGCTTTTGCATGTGCTAAAAGGTCTGGCATATGCTTAAGGTCTTAATAAATCTTGCTCAAGGGTACAATGGCAAGTGTCCTACCTGGATATCAAACGTGCAATGTTTAGGTTACAAGTACATGTCTCAGACTTCAGCCCATTTAAAGTGTCAGGTGACCAGTCTGGCCGAACAGTGTGGCCCAAGACATGAGGACACAAAATGGCTGCCTGATGCAGCGGGTTTAGGCGAGAAGCAAGGAAGACAAATGGGTTTTGTGGCAAAAGGAGAGCCACTGCGTACCACGGGTGCAGGAACGGGACCCTCCTGGGTGTCCAGACTGTCAATGAGAGCTTGCATTTACACACCACAGGACTACACTTCCCAGTCTAACGGTCAGAGAACAGCATCATATAAAGCAGAGATACTCAAACATGGCCCTCGAGGCCAATAGTGCTGCTCGATTTATCTTCTACCTGATAGTTAAAGGATAGATTAAGGCCTCTGATTGGCCAGACATTTAACTCACCCAGGTTTAAATCATACATTGTTTCTTTTTCATATATGTATTATGGGCAAAACTGGGTTTAAAATATGATTGTACACTTTTTAGTTCGGTTAAAAAAAAAAAATGGAGTTACTTCCGATTGCACAATCCGCCTTGATGGGATGATTGACAGGTGAAAGTCTGTGACAATGTTAATGCCTAATTTTGCCACGTTGTAGAGTCGTAGGCAAATATACTTAATGGTAAAGACAGGGGGCGCCGTTTCCCTTTTTCCATTTAGATAACCATTAGAATTTTTTCACCTTTATAGCTGTCTTTGATAATGAAATACCTTGCGAGAGTGTCAATGCATATTAGGTAAATTAATTTAAATGATCATTTTGGCACCAATAAATTTGGTGATAAATTTGGTGGAAATAAATTTAAGTTTTCCAATTTGCATTATCATTTGAATAAAGCTAATCATAAATCGTGCAAATCTCAGTTTAAATTAAATGTCAATACTAGTATATAAAATGGAAAATGCAAATTAATTTATTAAATTTAATATTAACACAAAATTAGCATATATGAATGGGGAAATTTCTATTCAAAAGTAGGATTACATTTGATGTAGGATTGCCATTTTACATCTTAAATTTTCAGTTGAATTTTGCCTGCGATATGCTTCCATAGTTGGCCAGGTCTAGAACTATTATATCTGCATATTAACCAGGAGAATGTTCTAACATTTCTCCTCCCTAGTAATCTGCTTTTGATAAGATCCTCTGCTAAATGGACGCAAAGTAAGATATATAAAATATCTATATACATAGGATGTAAGATAAGTACATATTAATATAGGTACCAATAAAACACAGAGAGCTCTGGGTGTTTCTTATGATCATGCAGGAAAGTGCATTCTCCTTGGCCTAATACTGTCATCAACAGTGCGTCGCACCTTGATTGCACTTGTCACATCGCCCCCGGCGAAGTTGGTCCAGTCTGTTTCGCCTCCCAAGCTACTCTACAGATTACACTGTGAAAGAGAGACACAGCCACTCTACAGATTACACTGTGAAAGAGAGACACAGCCACTCTACAGATTACACTGTGAAAGAGAGACACAGCTACTCTACAGATTACACTGTGAAAGAGAGACACAGCCACTCTACAGATTACACTGTGAAAGAGAGACACAGCCACTCTACAGATTACACTGTGAAAGAGACACACAGCTACTCTACAGATTACACTGTGAAAGAGAGACACAGCCACTCTACAGATTACACTGTGAAAGAGAGACACAGCCACTCTACAGATTACACTGTGAAAGAGACACACAGCTACTCTACAGATTACACTGTGAAAGAGAGACACAGCTACTCTACAGATTACACTGTGAAAGAGAGACACAGCCACTCTACAGATTACACTGTGAAAGAGAGACACAGCCACTCTACAGATTACACTGTGAAAGAGACACACAGCTACTCTATAGATTACACTGTGAAAGAGACACACAGCTACTCTATAGATTACACTGTGAAAGACAGACACAGCCACTCTACAGATTACACTGTGAAAGAGAGACACAGCCACTCTACAGATTACACTGTGAAAGAGAGACACAGCCACTCTACAGATTACACTGTGAAAGAGACACACAGCCACTCTACAGATTACACTGTGAAAGAGAGACACAGCCACTCTACAGATTACACTGTGAAAGAGACACACAGCCACTCTACAGATTACACTGTGAAAGAGAGACACAGCCACTCTACAGATTACACTGTGAAAGAGACACACAGCCACTCTACAGATTACACTGTGAAAGAGAGACACAGCTACTCTACAGATTACACTGTGAAAGAGACACACAGCTACTCTACAGATTACACTGTGAAAGAGAGACACAGCTACTCTACAGATTACACTGTGAAAGAGAGACACAGCCACTCTACAGATTACACTGTGAAAGAGAGACACAGCCACTCTACAGATTACACTGTGAAAGAGACACACAGCTACTCTATAGATTACACTGTGAAAGAGACACACAGCTACTCTATAGATTACACTGTGAAAGACAGACACAGCCACTCTACAGATTACACTGTGAAAGAGAGACACAGCCACTCTACAGATTACACTGTGAAAGAGAGACACAGCCACTCTACAGATTACACTGTGAAAGAGACACACAGCCACTCTACAGATTACACTGTGAAAGAGAGACACAGCCACTCTACAGATGACACAGTGAAAGAGAGACACACAGCCACTCTACAGATTACACTGTGAAAGAGAGACACAGCCACTCTACAGATTACACTGTGAAAGAGACACACAGCCACTCTACAGATTACACTGTGAAAGAGAGACACAGCCACTCTACAGATTACACTGTGAAAGAGAGACACAGCTACTCTACAGATTACACTGTGAAAGAGACACAGCTACTCTACAGATTACACTGTGAAAGAGAGACACAGCCACTCTACAGATTACACTGTGAAAGAGAGACACAGCCACTCTACAGATTACACTGTGAAAGAAACACACAGCTACTCTACAGATTACACTGTGAAAGAGACACACAGCCACTCTACAGATTACACTGTGAAAGAGAGACACAGCTACTCTACAGATTACACTGTGAAAGAGACACACAGCCACTCTACAGATTACACTGTGAAAGAGACACAGCCACTCTACAGATTACACTGTGAAAGACACACAGCCACTCTACAGATTACACTATGAAAGAGACACAGCCACTCTACAGATTATACTGTGAAAGAGAAACACAGCTACTCTACAGATTACACTGTGAAAGAGACACACAGCTACTCTACAGATTACAATGTGAAAGAGAGACACAGCCACTCTACAGATTACACTGTGAAAGACACACAGCCACTCTACAGATTACACTGTGAAAGAGAGACACAGCCACTCTACAGATTACACTGTGAAAGAGACACACAGCTACTCTACAGATTACACTGTGAAAGAGACACACAGCCACTCTACAGATTACACTGTGAAAGAGAGACACAGCTACTCTACAGATTACACTGTGAAAGAGACACACAGCCACTCTAAGGATTACACTGTGAAAGAGAGAGACAGCCACTCTACAGATTACACTGTGAAAGACACACAGCCACTCTACAGATTACACTATGAAAGAGACACAGCCACTCTACAGATTACACTGTGAAAGAGAAACACAGCTACTCTACAGATTACACTGTGAAAGAGACACACAGCTACTCTACAGATTACACTGTGAAAGAGAGACACAGCCACTCTACAGATTACACTGTGAAAGACACACAGCCACTCTATAGATTACACTGTGAAAGACACACAGCCACTCTACAGATCACACTATGAAAGAGACACAGCCACTCTACAGATTACACTGTGAAAGAGAAACACAGCTACTCTACAGATTACACTGTGAAAGACACACAGCCACTCTACAGATTACACTGTGAAAGAGACACAGCCACTCTACAGATTACACTGTGAAAGAGAAACACAGCCACTCTACAGATTACACTGTGCAAGAGAGACACAGCTACTCTACAGATTACACTGTGAAAGAGAAACACAGCTACTCTACAGATTACACTGTGAAAGAGAGAGACAGCCACTCTACAGATTACACTGTGAAAGACACACAGCCACTCTACAGATTACACTATGAAAGAGACACAGCCACTCTACAGATTACACTGTGAAAGAGAAACACAGCTACTCTACAGATTACACTGTGAAAGAGACACACAGCTACTCTACAGATTACACTGTGAAAGAGAGACACAGCCACTCTACAGATTACACTGTGAAAGACACACAGCCACTCTACAGATTACACTGTGAAAGAGAGACACAGCCACTCTACAGATTACACTGTGAAAGAGACACACAGCTACTCTACAGATTACACTGTGAAAGAGACACACAGCCACTCTACAGATTACACTGTGAAAGAGAGACACAGCTACTCTACAGATTACACTGTGAAAGAGACACACAGCCACTCTAAGGATTACACTGTGAAAGAGAGAGACAGCCACTCTACAGATTACACTGTGAAAGACACACAGCCACTCTACAGATTACACTATGAAAGAGACACAGCCACTCTACAGATTACACTGTGAAAGAGAAACACAGCTACTCTACAGATTACACTGTGAAAGAGACACACAGCTACTCTACAGATTACACTGTGAAAGAGAGACACAGCCACTCTACAGATTACACTGTGAAAGACACACAGCCACTCTATAGATTACACTG
>CM040394.1:2405331-2425331 GCA_022702515.1 Ilyophis sp. 1 JC-2022 | reverse complement strand
GGCGGGATCTCGGCGGCTCACAACAGGAAGTGGATCCATTCCTAAGGCCCTGGCTGATGAGCGCCGCGGTTATTATCCACCGCTGTTGTCATGCCGACAAAGCCCACCTTAATTAAAACTTTCTCACAGAAAAGAGACGGGATGCTGTCTGTTCATTCAAAAGCGCCGTGTTTGTGTACTCCAGTGCAATTACTTCCACATTCATTATATTACGCTGTTTATTTGCTGAACAAAGACCGTCATCTGGGCGGTGGGGGTTGTGGGTGGATGGGTGGGGGGTGGGGGAGTGGCGTTTTTGACAGCCTCACAGACTATGTGACCCAGCTCCATTTCTGAGTATTTAAATAACTGAGAAAGTCAGGCGATGTGCCTTTCTGAAGGATGCAAGAAAAGCAGTCACGGTTTGTGGGATCGAAACCCACATACATCCGCATGGCAGGTCGAACCCAGACCGTCATGGGTGCTCGGCCTTCCTGAGTGCTACAGTTTAAGTTCGAGAATAATACAGCCTTCAGCAGCCAATGGGCGATGAGCACTCATAATCATGAATTTATTCTAACAGCCAATCGGCGATGAGCACTCATAATCATGAATTTATTCTAACAGCCAATCGGCAATGAGCACTCCTTATCATGGTTTTATTCTTTGTGAACTATTATCTATAACCATAACAAATTATCGCCGCTCACGAAAATGACTGCACAGGGACGGTATCAGAGGTTTATTTTCCGCTCATTTAAAAGGAAAACAGGAAAATAAGAAAGGAGAAACCTTTGGTCACATTATACTTGGAAAGTCAACATTAGGCAACAGAGTTTTCCGCGAGGCAAAGATGTGTTTACTGCCCTGCAAGTTTTCAACTTTTAGATCAAATGGGGTTCAGCAGACAGTTATAGGTCTAAAATAACATTATGGTTGTGCGTTATGTGTTGCTGTAGGTTATTGCACAAGCCGATATAGTCTTCCGTAGATCTCATCTGTGTTGCCTGTTCTTTAGCGGTGCATTGTAGCACTATCACAATAACAAACTTCAATTAAAAGACAAATTCTAAGTGTAGGTTTTTGCTTTTTCTGTATGAGTTGACTCCAATGTCTAAAATGGAGGAATTATCAGAGCAATTATTGTTAAAACTTTGTTTTTGAATGTACGTCATAGCCCAAGGAACAGATTTCAGAAAGACAACCTTGAATTGTCACAAAAAATGCTTAGTGTTAATTCTAAAACATTATATGGGTCCAAGAGGGATGAAATGTTCTCTACCAGAGTAGATTATACTCTCTCAGAGTAGATCTTCTGGCCAGCAGCTCCAGGCTCTATTACATGAAGCCCAGGTGGTTCTAAGGAAGGCAGGGATTTGTCATTTGTCTCCAATTTGGGAATAACTTGGTGTTCTTTGCGGTAGATTTCCCCAGAGCCATGGTTAACACAGCCCTGATTAGTGGTGCGATAGAGGTCATAGGGTTTCCCATGTAATCTAATCGGCCACTAGATACGAGGAGTACAGGCGATGTGCATCTCCTCGGCACTACTTCAGAGTATTACTGGAGCAGACACAAGACATGCCCAGGCTGAGAGAGGCGTAATCTTCCCTTGCATGAATGGTAGTGATGACATGGCCGACCTGACCGGCTTCTGCCCGACAAAAAAATATAATAAAACCATAGACATTTTACTGACACTAGATTCCAAATTTGTTGCCGTGCACACAGGACTTTTTTTTCGCAAGACAAAACATGTTACTTTATGTAATAATTATTGCCATATATCAGTATTTCAACAGAGGATTTAACAAGTATGTGTTCCACTGAATTCTGCGGGTATTATAAAAGGAGTTCAAGAGAGAGCGTCTGATTGGACAGTCTAAACACACACCAGAAAAGGGGTGGTCTTCCAAAGGCTTTTTTAAATGCCTGAGTCAATTCCTCTTCAGTACAGAAAATGAATAGAAAGTAATTTCAGGCTCTGGCCATCCTGTCATATTCGCAGGTGTCCTGACTCACACACGTTCATTATCTGCTCCATGTTTTCACTGCCATTTTCCGGGATGTCAGTTTTAGGTCTCAAGTTTCAAAATGTCCAAACGTGTGAGATTTGTGGTGGGGGGAGCGGGGGTCGGGTCGAGGCGACACACTTCGTCATTTCTGACACAAAAATGTAGTTTGATACAGTTGCTGTCCTGGATACACAAAGTCCAGCACGGCTCTGCTCATAGATGAGATTTTAAGACCTTGGCGTGTGAGCTTGAGATTGGTCCACACGCGTGCGAGTCTTTGAGAGCTACATGTACGTGTCACAGTCAGGGGGCGTGGCCCAATCCATCAGTCACAGTCGTGCAGGAGAGTGACTCACTCTACAAACACCTCTAATATATGCGCGCTCACACCCTCCGTCTCATCCTAAACCAATCACCTGTCTGCTCCCGGCAACCAATCACCTGTCTGCTTCCGGCCAAAACCGTGTGCTTATCCCATAGTTCACATGCAGGGACTCCTCACATAAATCACTTTACCAGCCCGTGAGGATCCAAAAGAGGACAATCTCCTTTAAACCATAAACCGTTTTACCCGTTTTCCGTAATGAGATTTAGACGCAGATCTCTCAGGATTCTGTGTGTTTTTTGCTTCGTTAGAAATGTCGCCAAGAACAGAAAGGCCTTTGTACTTAGGGGATTATCCTTGCAGGCATACTGGATGACGTTTTGATGCCTGTATGGTAAAGGCATGGAATTCAACGTTAACCACAAAAAATAGGAGGGGTTTATGCAAATTTCACGAGCCCTCTAGCCAATTGCACACCGTATCATTGGGTCTCCTCCAACCGCAGATTGAGAAAACATTTTCTTCAGACTAATTAACCAAACGGAGTCTTAGTGTCTCTTGAAACGACTGGGCTGTAAAATTATCCGCAAGAAACATGGAGGTAGAATGATGATTTATTTGACATCCTTCAGCGCTGTGTTTTCCTGAGTTTATAGAAAAGTCCTCTGCGTTAAATGCATCCAAGATCACAGAGGATTTATTTAGCCTGGAAAAATAATTATTTCACATCGCTGGCAAAAAAAATGTAAAGTGCACAGAAAGGAGTTCTTTACCTCATCATAGGAAAATTGAAGGGAGACTCTACTGACCCCTAACTTTTGAGTAATTACCCCTCACCCCCCCTTAACACCCATTTGGGGAGAGAAGATGCAATCTGTGCCACTTAAAGACAGGACAGGCTTGATTTAAGCTAAGTGAAAGGGAAATAGGTGGGACGGGCTGATGGCCTGTTAAATATAGAGCGTCGAAGTGGGGGGTGACTTTGCAGTGCCTTGCTTGACTTTTCCCTGGATGACTTTTCCCTGCATGACTTTTATTTGCTGAGGGACTTCAGGTGAATGAGTGTTGATCCGGGGGTGTTGATCCGGGGGTGTTGCTCCGCGGGTGTTGATCCGGGGGTGTTGATCCGCGGGTGTTGATCCGCGGGTGCTGCTCCGCGGGTGTTGATCCGCGGGTGTTCTGCTGCAGTGTTCTGTGGCACGATGCTCATAATCACTCTCTCTGTATGATGTGTCCTGTTGTCTTATAATATATAATATTCCTCACCTTTGCCAAGGGTCACACTTTTATTTTTGTTTTTTAATGGAGGGTGTGGATTGAGCCCAGTCAGGGCTCTGATTGGTGGAGGGCTATGGATTGAGTGCTCTGATTGGTGGAGGGCTGTGGATTGAGGGCTCTGATAGGTGGAGGGCTGAAGATTGAGGGCTCTGATTGGTGGAAGACTGTGGATTGAGGGTTGCTCGGTGTTGGCCAAAGAGGTTCTTTTTGTGATTAATTGCGGAGACCCCATGACCCTGAGATAAGCCAATAACAATGCAGGGTTTCCATATTTATCCCCCCCAGCGCATCCCAGTGAGTTCAGCGATTCACCACAAACTCAAGCTCACCAAACTGCTCGTGAACAAAATAAAGAACATTTCCATCCAAGTCAAATGAAAAGACGAATATTAATTGAATTCAGGCTAAAGTGCTGAGATCAGAGTGAGACTTCAGCTGGAAGTATGAGAATATATTGTGTGACTTGTTATGAGCTGAGAGAGACGATTAAGATTCATTGTTAATGATGCCTCTCGTGACCACATTATAGCATATTTCAAATATTGCTGTAAAGTTCAATTTAATATTTTTTACATATGTAATTTATAAAAGATACTGTAGGTATACTGTCTCAGTAAGATAAGGGATGCTGTTAGCGGGATATTCACTCAGATACAGTATGTATTCTTTCCATCGAAAGGCAGGGATTCTTTAGCCAATCAAAGGGCTAAGGGCTGTTAAGAGAATACCTGAACACAAGAAGTGGTGCTTGAACACAGGAAGTGGGGGCTGAACACAGGAAGTGGGGGCTGAACACAGGAAGTGACGGCTGAACACAGGAAGTGACGGCTGAACACAGGAAGTGGGGGCTGAACACAGAAAGCAGTACCTAAACACAGGAAGCAGGGGCGGGAAGAGGAAGTTTGTTCTTTCTGGAATTATTGACGACAGGAAAAAAACAAGTCAAGGGAGGGAGAAAAAAGACAGAATGTGAGCCAAACAGGAACAAAAACAGGAGAGAAAAACACAGGAGAGAAATACACAGGAGAGAAAAACACAGGAAGTGCGAAGCCGGTGGGAAACAATTAGCGGGGGCGATCTTAGAGGGATAACAGCGCTGTGGATGACGTCAGGGCCGGCGGAGGTGTGGGTCCCGATTTAGAAAGATCAGAAGAAGAGACCCCCCCCCTTCCTCCACCCCTCCGAGGTGGCCTGTATTGTCCCCCGTGACAACAGCGATCCAGGATTATTCCTTTTACCCTCACAAAAAGCCGCATGTACAGCCTCGCTTGTACCAAGGACCTTGTCTCAACACAAAAACAAATCAAATCTTACAAGTCTAAACATCAAACAGGGGGTCAATTCAGCCAAAACTGCTTTGCATTTTGCAGAAATACATTAATTGGAAAGTTTATTTTTTGAAACTAAACTAAAGACATGGATGCCTAGAACACGTGGAGCATTTATATCAAATCTGTAGGAAGGAGCATTTCTCTAAACCGTGGCAGCATGAGAAATACCAGATTAAGTGATCCCCCTTGCCTGCCTAGATGTTGATCTATGTGCTGTGAACGGTAAGATAAGTCAAAGCATTCTGGCATGTGGTGGTGGTCACGACTAACAGGGTACGCGCCAGAGACACAGGACACGTGCGAGAATAAAGAAACCTAGCCGATGGGCTGAAGAGCCGTTCAAGCGTCTCAAATAAGACCGAGACTTATTTCCCCTCAGGATTAATCACAAAAATCTATATTCTGTGAGAGGACGTGCCACTTATGGTAATGGAGCTTGCCCTTGTTAACTGTATTTTAATACTTCATCTATTCAGAATCAGCCTTTATCAAATCAAATCAAGTGTATTTATACGGACCAATTTAGAAAACATTTGTCACAATACGCTTCACAGCGTAAAGCCTCGAGCAACAGGACCAGGAAGAACCTGTAGTCCGACAAACGGGAGAAAAACGGAGGGGTCAACCAGTCCTGAGGGGTTAAAAAAAGATTGAAGAGAATGAAACGGCTGCCACGCGGATTAGTGTGTACAGGCCTAGCCAGGCCTCTGATTGGCTGAGGCCTGTGGATTGAGGGCTTTGATTGGTGGAGGGCTGTGGGTTGAGAGCTCTGATTGGTGGAGGGCTGTGGGTTTAGAGCTCTGATTGGTGGAGGGCTGTGGGTTGAGAGCTCTGATTGGTGGAGGGCTGTGGGTTGAGAGCTCTGATTGGTGGAGGGATGTGGATGGAGCCCTATCATTGTGAGGACATTAGTATGCCGATCAGCAGGCTGGGCTCATGCTCCTCTCTGCCTGAGTGTTTTCACTAAGCCCACGCTCGGGTGACGTCTCTGTTAGTTTCTCTCCTCTCTCTCCTGTTTTTGGAGGAGTGGTGGAGGTGTGTGTGTGTTTGTATGGTGTGTGTCCGTGTGTGTATGTATGGTGTGTGTGTGGACATGGTGGTTGTGTGTGTGTCGGTATGCGTATGGTCTGTATGTTTGTATATTGAGTGTGTGTGTGTGCGTGGGTGGGTGTGTGGGTGTGTGTGTGTGTGTGTGCGTGCGTGGGTGTGTGTGTGTGCGTGGGTGTGTGTGTGTGTGTGTGTGTGCGTGGGTGTGTCTTGCTGCATTTTGACTAGTCTATGCAGGGGCTCTGCCAGAAATGTCATGGTGTTTCTCAGCACAAAGTCAGACTGTACCTGTTTCGCCAGTAGCACAGGCACACACACAGGCACAGGCACACACACACTCACACCCACGCACGCACACACACACACACACACCCACACACACACACACACCCACGCACACACACACACACACAGGCACACACACACTCACACACACACACACACACACACACACCCACACTCACACACACACACACACTGCTGATCTCCCAGCGCACGCACAGACCTGCGGCGTGTAGTGAGCTTGTTTTGTGCCGGCGTTCTTTCTGGCCAGTTGTATGTGTGCAAATCTCGTCGTTCTGACAGCCATGTCGTGTGGGCAGCATGGCTCTCAGGTAACCGGGGGCGACGGACGCCAGGTTATTTATTTCCCAGCAAAATGGAAGCTGATGTTGATCTATGACTCCCCTGAAGCTGCCAGGACAGCAGTTGTTACATTCCCTCTCTCTCCCTCTCTCTCTCACATAATCCCATCTCTCTCTCTCTCTCTCTCTCTCTCTCTCTCTCTCTCTCTCTCTCTCTCTCTCTCTCTCTCTCTCTCTCTCTCTCTCTCTCTCCCTCCCTCCCTCCCTCCCTCCCTCCCTCCCTCCCTCGCACTCTCACTGAATCCCCATCTCTCTTTCTCTCACTCACAGAATCCTCATCTCTTTCTTCCTCTCTCACTCCTTCTTCTCTTTCATTATCTCTTTGTTCATTCTTGTTTCTCCTGGTCTTTCCCTCTCTCATGTCCTCCCACTCCCATGTACCTGCATTTGGCTAAAAGATCAGAATAGACAATGCCGGGTAATAAGAGTATTGCTCCAGCGCCTTTATTTACCTCTGTCTGGTGTCCCCGGGCCTCCAGACTGTGGCCACGACAGAGAGACCCGGACTGTGGCCAGGAGAGAGAGACCCGGACTGTGGCTAGGACAGAGAGACCCAGACTGTGGCTAGGACAGAGAGACCCGGACTGTGGCCAGGAGAGAGAGACCCGGACTGTGGCTAGGACAGAGAGACCCAGACTGTGGCTAGGACAGAGAGACCCGGACTGTGGCCAGGACAGAGAGACCCGGACTGTGGCTAGGACAGAGAGACCCGGACTGTGGCCACGACAGAGAGACCCAGACTGTGGCTAGGACAGACAGACCCAGACTGTGGCTAGGACAGAGAGACCCGGACTGTGGCTAGGACAGAGAGACCCAGACTGTGGCCAGGAGAGAGAGACCCAGACTGTGGCCAGGACAGAGAGACCCGGACTGTGGCCAGGAGAGAGAGACCCAGACTGTGGCTAGGACAGAGAGACCCAGACTGTGGCTAGGACAGAGAGACCCGGACTGTGGCCAGGAGAGAGAGACCCAGACTGTGGCTAGGACAGAGAGACCCGGACTGTGGCTAGGACAGAGAGACCCAGACTGTGGCTAGGACAGAGAGACCCGGACTGTGGCTAGGACAGAGAGACCCAGACTGTGGCTAGGACAGAGAGACCCGGACTGTGGCCAGGACAGAGAGACCCGGACTGTGGCTAGGACAGAGAGACCCAGACTGTGGCTAGGACAGAGAGATCCGGACTGTGGCTAGGACAGAGAGACCCGGACTGTGGCCAGGAGAGAGAGACCCAGACTGTGGCTAGGACAGAGAGACCCAGACTGTGGCTAGGACAGACAGACCCAGACCGTGGCTAGGACAGAGAGACCCGGACTGTGGCCACGACAGAGAGACCCAGACTGTGGCCACGACAGAGAGACCCAGACTGTGGCTAGGACAGAGAGACCCAGACTGTGGCCACGACAGAGAGACCCAGACTGTGGCTAGGACAGAGAGACCCGGACTGTGGCCAGGACAGAGAGACCCGGACTGTGGCCAGGACAGAGAGACCCAGACTGTGGCTAGGACAGAGAGACCCGGACTGTGGCCAGGACAGAGAGACCCGGACTGTGGCCAGGAGAGAGAGGACCCAGACTGTGGCTAGGACAGAGAGACCCGGACTGTGGCTAGGACAGAGAGACCCAGACTGTGGCTAGGACAGAGAGACCCGGACTGTGGCCAGGACAGAGAGACCCAGACTGTGGCCAGAAGAGAGAGACCCCCCCACCCCACACATCTTCCTTTAGGTCACTGCTGCCCCCCACACCACACTGCAGACACAATGACAGCAAAAACGCTATTCAATGGAATACAATTACACTGGATTAAAAGGATGAACTGAGGGAGAGAGAGACCAGACAGGTGGAGATATAATCGGGGGGGTTAGAATACAGGACACCAAAGAAGAAGACCAATAAGAGAGGACACAAGAGAGTCCTCCAGGGGGAATTAATGAGGGCTAATGAGTCAGACGGATGTTAATTTGATTAGCTGGTATACAGGGGGAATGATGGGTAAATGAGCAGTGGGCACTCTGCCAATGTAATGAATCTGCTCCCCACTGGCAGACCGTGTGTGTGTCTGTGTGTGTGTGTGTGTGTGTGTGTCTGTGGCTCATACACAGTCTGTGTCTGTGAGTGTGTGCGTCTGTGTGTGTGTGTGTGTGTGTATGAGTGTGTGCATTTGTGTGTGTGTGTGTGTGTCTGTGTGTGTATGTGTGTGTGTGTGTGTATGAGTGTGTGTGTGTCTGTGAGTGTGTGCGTCTGTGTGTGTGTCTGTGTGTGTGTATGAGTGTGTGCGTCTGTGTGTGTGTGTGTGTGTGAGTGTGTGTCTGTGTGTGTGTGGGGGGGGTTATCTGTACAGGTGTGAGCAGGATCACACACGGCTTATCGCCCGTTCCCTTGGCGACCTGTTAAAAACACCAAATGTCTCCTATTTGAGGAAACCTTCCGGCAAAATCTGTACGTTACATCAGCTCTCTTTCACGTCTACTTCTAATTTCCTGAAAACAATGAATGAGCGTGACGTTGCATTCCTCTGCTGTGGTTATGTAGTGAGGAGGAGGAGGAGAAGGAGGAAGAGGGTCACATGCTTGTCTGCACTCTCCTCGATTCAGCTATTATTTCACTTTCAATTATGATTGATGACATGACATAAAAAACTAAATGTTAGCACATAAGAGGACTAAGTCACTGGGACTAAGTGGGCAGGTCTAAGTCACTGGGACTAAGTGGGCAGGTCTAAGTCACTGGGACTAAACGGGCAGGTCTACGTCACTGGGACTAAGTGGGCAGGTCTAAGTCACTGGGACTAAACGGGCAGGTCTAAGTCACTGGGACTAAGTGGGCAGGTCTAAGTCACTGGGACTAAACGGGCAGGTCTACGTCACTGGGACTAAGTGGGCAGGTCTAAGTCACTGGGACTAAACGGGCAGGTCTAAGTCACTGGGACTAAGTGGGCAGGTCTAAGTCACTGGGACTAAGTGGGTAAGTCTAAGTCACTGGGACTAAACGGGCAGGTCTAAGTCACTGGGACTAAACGGGCAGGTCTAAGTCACTGGGACTAAACGGGCAGGTCTAAGTCACTGGGACTAAACGGGCAGGTCTAAGTCACTGGGACTAAGTGGGTAAGTCTAAGTCACTGGGACTAAAAGGGCAGGTCTAAGTCACTGGGACTAAACGGGCAGGTCTAAGTCACTGGGACTAAACGGGCAGGTCTAAGTCACTGGGACTAAACGGGCAGGTCTAAGTCACTGGGACTAAACGGGCAGGTCTAAGTCACTGGGACTAAGTGGGCAGGTCTAAGTCACTGGGACTAAACGGGCAGGTCTAAGTCACTGGGACTAAACGGGCAGGTCTAAGTCACTGGGACTAAACGGGCAGGTCTAAGTCACTGGGACTAAACGGGCAGGTCTAAGTCACTGGGACTAAACGGGCAGGTCTAAGTCACTGGGACTAAACGGGCAGGTCTAAGTCACTGGGACTAAACGGGCAGGTCTAAGTCACTGGGACTAAACAGGCAGGTCTAAGTCACTGGGACTAAACAGGCAGGTCTAAGTCACTGGGACTAAACAGGCAGGTCTAAGTCACTGGGACTAAACGGGCAGGTCTAAGTCACTGGGACTAAGTGGGTAAGAAGATGGGTAAGAAGATGTTTGAAGATCTCTTAATAATCAAGTTTCTCACTTTTTTTGAGGAACACTCTGAATGTGCACAGATTAAAAACCTAAAATCTTGTCATGTCACATTTTCTTTTCTTTTCTTAGTTAGATTTCTTGTTTATGTCACGTATTGTGTTTAGTCTAGTCACGCCACGTTTTATGTTTTATTCTTGTTACGTTTCATTTTCATGTCACGTTTCATGTTTGATTATTGTTACGATTTATTTTCTAGTCTTGTCATGTCACGTTTTATATTTAATTCATGTTACGTTTCCCGTTCAATGTTTAAGCATACACATTTCCGTGTTTTTCCGCGTTTTTCCGCAGCCTTGCGTTCATGCTGTTTCTTTCTCTTGCTGTCGCTCACGGTTCCCTAATTGTTTCATTCTCCCGTGTCTAGTTTACTAATCTACTAACGTTAGATCAGGATTGGGTAATACTAACTCTCTAACCATGTGTTCATGTTTACCTTACGTTTCTCGTGCATGTTATTTACTAATTTACTAACGCTAGGTCAGGATAGGTTTATTACTAACGAGTACTAATTATCTTGTTACCTTGTCAGCCTTCCACACCTGATTTCCATTTGCATGCTGCTCTCAAGCCAAGTGTCTGCACCTGTCTACACCTGCATTTAAGCTCAGTGTTCATGTCTTGTCTTTGCAAAATTGTTGCCCCCCCTGTTTATCAGTGCACTATTGAGCGGTTTTCCAAGCCTGCCTTTTTGTTTATGATCCAAGCCTGTTTTTGACCATTGTTATTGACCTCGGTTTTGTTACCACTGCCTGCCTGTACCACAAGTTTTGCCTGCTGTCTTTTTGTACTTTTGCCCTGCGGAGCGGACTTCGGTCTTGACTCTTGCTTTGCCTTCGACCCCGAGCCTGCCTACCGTCTGCCTGTACTTCTGCCCCGCTGACAGCTACTCTGGTTACTGGATTATTTGCATGGTGTACCGATTCTGAGACTGCCTTCTCCTTCGGTACTGTACATTGGTTTTGGCTGGATTTTTGTGTATGAACTTTGCTTGTTTTTTTACTACACTCATTGGACATTCCTTTACTAAAGCCCTGATGGGACTTTATCCTTCTACCACTGTTTCTGAGTCGTGCATTTCGGGTCCAACCCTCACGCACCCGTCTAATTTTTGGACTTTTTGAACTATTTGAACATATAAATTATATTTATGATATGAAATGTGTATATATATATATATATTAATATCAAATAGTTTAAATAGTTTCCATAAAGTCAACCGCCTCCAGAAAGTATAAGAAAAAGGACTAGAAATTAGGAGGTCAGAACCATGTGGTGTTGCAGAAACCCATCACTCTCACGACTGAGGACTAGGCCTGTCACCCAGTCAATGGCTATCAGATCTGATTACCATGGTCCTGTAGCTCTCCTGTGAGTGGGGCCTGTGCTGTCACTGGTCCTGTTGCTCTCCTGTGAGTGGGCCCGGTGCTGTCCCTGTAGCTCTCCTGTGAGTGGGGGTGGTGCTGTCTCTGGTCCTGTAGCTCTCCTGTGAGTGGGCCCGGTGCTGTCCCTGTAGCTCTCCTGTGAGTGGGGCCGGTGCTGTCCCTGGTCCTGTAGCTCTCCTGTGAGTGGGGCCAGTGCTGTCCCTGGTCCTGTAGCTCTCCTGTGAGTGGGGGTGGCACTGTCCCTGGTCCTGTAGCTCTCCTGTGAGTGGGGCCGGCACTGTCCCTGGTCCACTAGCTCTCCTGTGAGTAGGGCCTGCGCTGTCCCTGGTCCTGTAGCTCTCCTGTGAGTGGGGCCGGCGCTGTCCCTGGTCCTGTAGCTCTCCTGTGAGTGGGGGTGGTGCTGTCCCTGGTCCTGTAGCTCTCCTGTGAGTGGGGGTGGCGCTGTCTCTGGTCCTGTATCTCTTCTGTGAGTGGGGGTGGTGCTGTCCCTGGTCCTGTAGCTCTCCTGTGAGTGGGGGTGGCGCTGTCTCTGGTCCTGTAGCTCTCCTGTGAGTGGGGCCGGTGCTGTCCCTGGTCCTGTAGCTCTCCTGTGAGTGGGGGTGGTGCTGTCCCTGGTCCTGTAGCTCTCCTGTGAGTGGGGGTGGTGCTGTCCCTGGTCCTGTAGCTCTCCTGTGAGTGGGGCCGGTGCTGTCCCTGGTCCTGTAGCTCTCCTGTGAGTGGGGGTGGTGCTGTCCCTGTAGCAATCTTGCAGTGGGCCCAGCGCTATTCGTGGTCCTCCAGCTGTCCTCTACTGCACTACCACTGAGGCAATTAAACTAAATTAGATCTGTTTGAAAACTTAATCCTGTGAGTAACGGAACGTACAAAAGTCTTGTGCTAAACAGGCTCAATAAAATTAAATAGTGTAATCAGTGCATACGGATGAGAAAATAGCAGGTGCTGAAATCGGCCTATAAATTTATCATCAGTGCATCACTCATATTAACAGAGCTTACACAGAAATGGAGCAAAATAACATCTGCAACTTTCTGGGGAGTGTGAGGAGGAAGGGGAGGAAGGGGAGGTGGTGGGGAGGAAGGGGAGGTGGTGGGGGGGCATCATGCCAGTCTTGGGATCAGCTCCATTTCAGCTCAGCCAATTGCTGGAAATGAACTGAAATGCAACGGATGAATTGAAAAAATTGCCCATAATGATACAAATTTTTCCAATTAAATACATTTTCATTCCAACTCATTTGCTGAACCGGCTGAACGGAATTTAGCTGATGCAGAAACACATGCATCATTCCCCTTGTGTGGGGGGAGAAGGGGTGGGCTGCACGGGAAACTGTGGCCACAGCAGGCACCCCTTCGACCTTGACCCAGCAGGTGAGGCATACCCCTGCACCACCCCTTGGGGAAACGCCACGGCCAATTACATCAGCGTTATTAATTTAAAAAGGTCCTTAAAACCGGGTCAGGATTTCAGTTTAACATCTCATCCAGAGGACTGTGGCTTCTACAGCACAATGCCCCCATCACTGCACTGAGAAAGTTTGACCTTTATTATGTTCCAGAGGAAAAACTACTGACCCACCAGCAGCACAAACATACTTCTACGAGAAGGGCTGTCATGGAGATGCTAACCAGTCCCTCAAATAAAAGGTAGAGCGTTCGAATGCAGAAAGCTAAACTACATTTCCCACAAAGGATTCTGGGAATTAACGTTTTCTTCCAGGCTTCGTTGTAGCTGCGGGACAAGGGGGTCCGTCCTAACAGCACTTTAACTTCCACGTGACCCCCCTGTTTTCACTGGCCTTTCAAGAGGAGGGGCGTAACAGAATGTGGGAAGCTGATTTTTCCTAAAAAAAAACCCACGAGGTCCACTTCTTACCCAGGACCTGAATATCAGGGGCCTCAGACTTTGACAGAGACGGAAAGAGGCCCCCTCTCACGCACGCTCATCAGATCAGGGGCCTCAGACTTTGACTGAGACGGAAAGAGGCCCCCTCTCACGCACGCTCATCAGATCAGGGGCCTCAGACTTTGACAGAGACGGAAAGAGGCCCCCTCTCACGCACGCTCATCAGATCAGGGGCCTCAGACTTTGACAGAGACGGAAAGAGGCCCCCTCTCACGCACGCTCATCAGATCAGGGGCCTCAGACTTTGACAGAGACGGAAAGAGGCCCCCTCTCACGCACGCTCATCAGATCAGGGGCCTCAGACTTTGACAGAGACGGAAAGAGGCCCCCTCTCACGCACGCTCATCAGATCAGCACAGATGTGAAGGCGAGGCCAGTATCCAGGTCATCCCAGGAGCCAGGCATGGATTACGGCGAGCAGCGCTTACACTGAGCCAGCTTCTGCTCCGTGGCTTTGATCTGGGTTCAATCATAATGTCTCCTTCACTCTGACCTCCAAACTAATGCCTTAATGTCTCCTTCACTCTGACCTCCAAACAAATGCAACCGTTACGCTTTTCTTCACAAATAAAAGTTCACAAATAAAAGTAACAGTTAATGTGCATGGTTTCTGAAAACAGGCAGTTTTTTTTTTTTTATCCCTCCACTGTTAGAAATGTAAAAATAATCAACAAAAAGCTGTCTAGATATCTTGCTTGCCATGTTCTGCATCCTAAACAAGCCTCTGACTCAGCTCTTCATCGCTAACATATTGAGTGGGTTAGTGTGTCACAGCATGTACTGTATACCTTTGGCTAAATATACACCTTTTATATAAAGGTTCTGGAGCACTGCGGGTCAAGACTGCAAGTTTTCACTTTAAAATAAGCAGAGTTTAGACCCAAGGATCCAGGCGAAGTGGATCAGCAGCTTTAATTAATCATATTTAGAGCTGGGTGATAACAGTAACCAGCAGAGGCCCAGTGGCTCTTCAGGACCAGGGTTGGCCACACCTACTGTACAGAGTCAAGGGTTCTGAATTCTGATTGGTACAAAGCCAGTGATTGACAGCACATTGTGGGGTTTATGTTTCACTCTATTAGTACTACCGGATGGCAAGTTAACTATAAAATGTGTGTGTGCGTGTGCGTGTGCGTGTGCGTGTGCATGTAGAGCATTTCTCACAGCATTCCATCAATAATAACAAGAGGACTCGGCGTGAACTATGACCACAATATTCTATCACACGTTGCTTGGTTTCTGGAACATTGATCTGAACCCTTATTTATTGCCATTAGCTCTGTTTTGAACTGTTAAAATTCTTAGACAGCGCAATATTTTCACCAGGCATTTTGCAACTCCCACCTTATAACTTAAAGTTCCCAAACTATCAGCCAGCGGCTTAGAAGAGTTGATTTGGCAGAGAATAAGAATGCTGACATGATTTACATAGTAACGAGTACCTCGTGGCTCGGCAAGATGGTAATTAAGTGCCATTGGTGTTGATTCAGAAAATTTACAGCTTATAATTCCAAGACATACTGAGACATTTGTCAAGGGTGTGTCAGAAATTTCCATCACATTATCTCCATAATTGAACAGGTTCACTTTGAACATTCCCCTGAGGTCGTAAAGTTAATGTTCTCTTTTTGTTTGCTGGTGCTGTTAGCATGCGTTAGCTACTTCACTGTACAGCCTCATAGTACTATCATCAAGAAGGTGAACAAGCTAACATTAAGTCTGTGCAAGTTTGACCACTGCAGCGAATTAAGAAATTTATCCAACAACATTTTTTGTGAGAAATGTATAGTTTAGCTCATGTGCGTACACGGCCTTCTGCATTCAAAGCTCCATTTTTTTCTGCCTCCGTTAGCTGTGGGCTTGGTTAGCTGTGGGCTGAGTTAGTTGAGGTCTTGGTTAGCTGAGGTCTTGGTTAACTGGGGCCTTGGTTAGCTGTGGGCTTAGTTAGCTATGGGTTTTGTTAGTTGGGGTCTTGGTTAGCTGTGGGTTTGGTTAGCGGTGGGTTTGGTTAGCGGTGGGTTTGGTTAGCGGTGGGCTTAGTTAGCGGTGGGCTTAGTTAGCTGTGGGCTTGGTTAGCTGTGGGCTTGGTTAGCCGTGGATTTGGTTAGCTGTGGGTTTAGTTAGCTGTGGGTTTGGTTAGCTGTGGGCTTGGTTAGCCATGGGCATGGTTAGCTGTGGGCTTGGTTAGCCGTGGGCATGGTTAGCTGTGGGCTTGGTTAGCTGTGGGCTTGGTTAGCTGTGGGCATGGTTAGCTGTGGGCTTAGTTAGCCATGGGTTTGGTTTGCTGTGGGTTTGGTTAGCTGTGGGCATGATTAGCTGTGGGCTTGGTTAGCTGTGGGCTTGTTTAGCTGTGGGTTTGGTTAGCGGTGGGCTTAGTTAGCTGTGGGTTTGGTTAGCTGTGGGCTTGGTTAGCTGTGGGCTTGTTTAGCTGTGGGTTTGGTTAGCTGTGGGCTTGGTTAGCTGTGGGTTTGGTTAGCTGTGGGCTTGGTTAGCTGTGGGTTTGGTTAGCTGTGGGCTTGGTTAGCAGTGGGCTTAGTTAGCTATGGGTTTGGTTAGCTGTGGGCTTGTTTAGCGGTGGGCTTTTTAGTACTTTGGTGAAAGACCAGGGCCCGTATTCACAAAACATTTTATCTTCCCACTAAGAGGTCTCCCAAATAGCAGTAAAAGTTTCTAGTTAAGAGTTTCCTCTTAAAACCTATTCACAACGCTGCTGAGACCAACTTTTACTAAGGAATGGGGAGAAATCTTAAGCTAAGAGAAAGGGGGCGGGGTTTACCTTGTTGCTATGGATGATGTCATGTTTTATGAACAAGCTTACTTACTATGCCCACAGTGATTGGCTGATAGGGGATGGGTCTCTGTCAGTGATTTCATCATATAAATACTGTAGAAAAAGGTCTCATGTTGCCATATTCAAATAAAAAATGTTTATCCTACGTGGTTATTCACAATTAAAGTGTTTATGTGACCAATATAATTTAAAAAGGAAAGCAAACATCTTGTGAGCTGAGGTCCCGGTTGTGGGTGGATGTAAGGCGGTTGTGGGTGGATGTAAGGCGGTTGTGGGTGGATGTAAGGCGGTTGTGGGTGGATGTAAGGCGGTTGTGGGTGGATGTAAGGCGTGAGGAGCCACTGTCCCCCACCAAGTGACATCCAGCTGGGACATGATGGCTCTCAAACAGCAGCCTCAGGCCACTCTCCTGTAGGATCTGGGAGTCATGTGTTGCGTCTGGCCACGTGGCGAAAATGTCAAGAATAATGTAGTGGCATCAAAAACCACCTGTGTGTTGATGCTATGATTATTTTTTCTGTTGAAAAATGCGTGTTCATCTTGTGATGGTGCAATAATTCGGACATGTGTCCCATCTATAGCACCAACTACACCGGGCAGTCCAGCTATGGCCATGAAGTGGGCTTTGTTTCTTTGTAGTTGGTGAACATCAAAAGGAAACCGTATGAATTGTCGGACGATGTGGGGTCTGGAGAGGGCATTTATTGTTTAATGTAATATTCTACTGACAGATGACTGAGATATACCTAGTTCGTCTGCGCTGCATAGCTGCATATTCCCTGTGGCCAAGTAGTGTAGAGTTTATCAGAACCTTGATCTCCGGTGTTATTGGGTTGTTTCTGTTTGTTGGTAAAGTGACTGCATCCCTGACTAGCTCTACTATTATCATACCCTCGCGATTAAGGCGATACCTTTTTAAAAGCTCAGTATCATTAAATGCTTCTAAAATGTTGACGCGATTACGATTCGGATTGTTTGTGATTTGGTCTTAGTGATTTAGGAGTCCTCTTGACTACCCCTAACTTTTCACAGATTTAGGAGCTGGTTTTAGTGCTAAAACATTTTGTGAAATACTCTTAGACCAAACATTTAGGAGTCCTAAAATTAGGACTGACACGCCCATTATTTTTAAGAGTTTCTCCTAAATCAACAAGTTGGGAGCTACTTTTAGCATTAAGATGTTTTGTGAATACGGGCCCTGACCTCTCCATAGACAGGCTGAATAAACGGGCCCTGAAAACTAAGTTTGTACTATTGATGAGGCAGAAGGGAGCTTCCTCTGGAAGAAAATAAAAATCCAGCTCTCCCAGCACAGCGATGGGAGCATTGTGCTGTAGAAGCCTCCATCCTCTGGATGAGAGGTTAAGCTAAAGATCCAGCTCTCCCAGCACAGCGATGGGAGCATTGTGCTGTAGAAGCCTCCATCCTCTGGATGAGAGGTTAAGCTAAAGATCCAGCTCTCCCAGCACAGTGACGGGAGCATTGTGCTGTAGAAGCCTCCATCTTCTGGATGAGAGGTTAAGCTAAAGATCCAGCTCTCCCAGCACAGCGATGGGAGCATTGTGCTGTAGAAGCCTCCATCCTCTGGATGAGAGGTTAAGCTAAAGATCCAGCTCTCCCAGCACAGCGATGGGAGCATTGTGCTGTAGAAGCATCCATCCTCTGGATGAGAGGTTAAGCTAAAGATCCAGCTCTCCCAGCACAGCGATGGGAGCATTGTGCTGTAGAAGCCTCCATCTTCTGGATGAGAGGTTAAGCTAAAGATCCAGCTCTCCCAGCACAGCGATGGGAGCATTGTGCTGTAGAAGCCTCCATCCTCTGGATGAGAGGTTAAGCTAAAGATCCAGCTCTCCCAGCACAGCGATGGGAGCATTGTGCTGTAAAAGCCTCCATCCTCTGGATGAGAGGTTAAGCTAAAGATCCAGCTCTCCCAGCACAGCAACGGGAGCATTGTGCTGTAGAAGCCTCCATCCTCTGGAGAGTGTGAGAGAGACACACACACAGAGACACAGTGAGACAGAGAGAGTGTGAGAGAGACACACACACAGAGACACAGAGAGACAGAGAGAGAGTGTGAGAGAGGCACACACAGAGAGACACAGAGACAGAGAGAGAGTGTGAGAGAGACACACACACAGAGACACAGCGAGACAGAGAGAGAGTGTGAGAGAGACACACACACAGAGACACAGAGAGACAGAGAGAGAGTGTGAGAGAGGCACACACAGAGAGACACAGAGACAGAGAGAGAGTGTGAGAGAGACACACACACAGAGACACAGTGAGACAGAGAGAGTGTGAGAGAGGCACACACACAGAGACACAGCGAGACAGAGAGAGAGTGTGAGAGAGACACACACACAGAGACACAGCGAGACAGAGAGAGAGTGTGAGAGAGACACACACACAGAGACACAAAGACAGAGAGAGAGTGTGAGAGAGACACACACACAGAGACACAGCGAGACAGAGAGAGTGTGAGAGAGGCACACACAGAGAGACAGAGAGAGAGTGTAAGAGAGACACACACAGAGAGACAGAGAGTGTGAGAGAGACACACACACAGAGACACAGCGAGACAGAGAGAGAGTGTGAGAGAGACACACACACAGAGACACAGTGAGACAGAGAGAGAGTGTGAGAGAGGCACACACACAGAGACACAGTGAGACAGAGAGAGAGTGTGAGAGAGGCACACACAGAGAGACAGAGAGAGAGTGTGAGAGAGACACACACACAGAGACACAGCGAGACAGAGAGAGAGTGTGAGAGAGACACACACACAGAGACACAGCGAGACAGAGAGAGAGTGTGAGAGAGACACACACACAGAGACACAGTGAGACAGAGAGAGAGTGTGAGAGAGGCACACACACAGAGACACAGTGAGACAGAGAGAGAGTGTGAGAGAGGCACACACACAGAGACACAGTGAGACAGAGAGAGAGAGAGAGAGAGACACACACAGAGACACAGAGAGACAGAGAGAGAGTGTGAGAGAGGCACACACACAGAGACACAGTGAGACAGAGAGAGAGTGTGAGAGAGACACACACACAGAGACACAGTGAGACAGAGAGAGAGTGTGAGAGAGGCACACACACAGAGACACAGTGAGACAGAGAGAGACACACACACAGAGACACAGCGAGACAGAGAGAGAGTGTGAGAGAGGCACACACAGAGAGACAGAGAGAGAGTGTGAGAGAGGCACACACACAGAGACACAGCGAGACAGAGAGAGAGTGTGAGAGAGACACACACACAGAGACACAGCGAGACAGAGAGAGTGTGAGAGAGACACACACACAGAGACACAGAGAGACAGAGAGAGAGTGTGAGAGAGACGCACACACAGAGACACAGCGAGACAGAGAGAGAGTGTGAGAGAGGCACACACAGAGAGACAGAGAGAGAGTGTGAGAGAGACACACACACAGAGACACAGCGAGACAGAGAGAGAGTGTGAGAGAGACACACACAGAGAGACAGAGAGAGAGTGTGAGAGAGACACACACACAGAGACACAGCGAGACAGAGAGAGAGTGTGAGAGAGACACACACACAGAGACACAGCGAGACAGAGAGAGAGTGTGAGAGAGACACACACACAGAGACACAGTGAGACAGAG
>CM040394.1:2347831-2392831 GCA_022702515.1 Ilyophis sp. 1 JC-2022 | reverse complement strand
AAACAGAGACAAATCCATTTGGCCAATAAGTCAGATTCAGATTCTGTAATAATAATAATAATAATAATAATAATAATAATTCTTTGCATTTATATAGCGCCTTTCTCACCAGCCGGTGACTCAAAGCGCTTTGCAATGACGAGGGGGAAGCTCATCTCTACCACCACCAATGTGCAGCACCCACCTGGGTAATGCAACGGCAGCCAGAATGCTCACCACACATCAGCTGAGGTGGAGAGGGAGAAAACTTATTTTTTAGCCAATTAAACTGGGGGATGATTAGGTGGCAGATTGAAAGAGCCTGGGTTGGGAGTTTAGCCAGGACACCGGGGAAACCCCTACTCTTTACGATAAGTGTAATGGGATCTTTAATGACCACAGTAAGTCAGGACCTCGGTTTAACGTCTCATCTGAAAGACAGCATCTCCTACAGCACAGTGTCCCCATCACTGCACTGAGGCATTGGGGTTTATTTCACCAGAGGGAAGACTGCCCCCTACTGGCCCACCAACAACACTTCCAGCAGCAACTTAGTTTTTCCAGGAGGTCTCCCATCCAAGTACTAACCAAGCCCACACCTGCTTAGCTTCAGTCATTCAGCAGGAGCAGAGTGCATTGTGGGATGGCTGCTTAGCTTCAGTCATTCAGCAGGAGCAGAGTGCATTGTGGGATGGCTGCTTAGCTTCAGTCATTCAGCAGGAGCAGAGTGCATTGTGGGATGGCTGCTTAGCTTCAGTCATTCAGCAGGAGCAGAGTGCATTGTGGGATGGTTGCTTAGCTTCAGTCATTCAGCAGGAGCAGAGTGCATTGTGGGATGGCTGCTTAGCTTCAGTCATTCAGCAGGAGCAGAGTGCATTGTGGGATGGCTGCTGACAAATGCAATGATATGATTTGATTGAAGAAAGTAGTTAGCTCACTGGCTGTGTATTTGTCCTTCAGAATGTTAGCCCTTGGCTAGCATCACTCTCTCCCCTGGCCCACAGGCTCCCTCAGGTAAACACACCTGTAAAAAACATCCCAAACCCATCTCCATTTCGGACACCCTTTGGGTTTTTAGCACTGCCTGGAGAGGATGCTGGGACATTGGCAGGCAGCTGACTCATATCTGAACCCGGGCTCCGCAAGAACCTTTCTGTTGAGCTGTTCTGGAGGCAGGTCAATATTCTGTTGGCAATGCCGTATACCGCACTGCATGAAATATCAAAGTACGCTTTGTAGTTGGGGAAAGCAGAGGCCAATGATCTTTTTCGAAGGATGTTTCTAAGGACATAATCTAAGGTCGTAGACAATTATTCATATATTTAACAAAAAGCAAGTATTCAGCAGGAGCATTTTTAGCCAAAAAGAAGTGGCTGTTCAAAATTGCACTTCATTATTATAGATCAAGGATCAATAATTACCGAAAAGCATATTCTCAGAAAATGAATGAGTATGAGCTAGTAGAACATTGACCAATCACAGACAGAAGAACATTGACCAATCACAGACAGAACAAAAACAGGCTGAATCATTCCCTCATGTTACACCAAACATTATTAAGGTCTAATGGCATGTTTATCGAGCAAAGGATTAATCCATAAACTGGGTTATTTTCGAAAAAGCTTGGCAGCTAGCAGTGAAACATCCACTTACTGACCAGTGGACGGGCTTTAGAAGGTTTCTCTGGCCGCAACACTTCCTGGTTTGTGTATGAGTAGATGGATTTAATTTCTACTATTATACGCAACAAAAGTCCAGCATCGTCAACATAGTGACTTGGATTTAGAAATATGCTGATCCTGGGTCAGTCATTCTGCATTCCAAGAACCGATGTTCCAAGATTGAGTCTCATATGTTAACCCTTTAAGGTGTATGATCACAAATATGCGATTAGAATGCTCTTAACCTGAACATTCTAATGCTGTTGTAACAATCGCTACTGGCTTCAGTGAAAGCAATGGAGTTCTAGAACACTGACTTAGAAATTAGAAGAAAAAAAAAAACATTCCAAAAAAAAGCTTACTCTTCAAAAAGGGTTAAAAGAACGCCTGTCTGTTTTTTTTATATTTTTTTAGCTGGATGGGGCATGAACGAATGAAGCAGATGGCCCTCCGTGTTATTTTCTTCACGCACACACACCCCTGCTTGGCTTGAGTGATAAATACGCAGGTCGTTTGTGAAGAGGATCTGGGCAGAAACCACGTGGCGCTGACCTTGGCCAGGCAGTTGTGCTCTTTACCAGACAGTCAGCGCTAATTAAAAATGGCTGAAAGTACATGCAATTAAAAAAGGGAGGTGTGAGACTGTCTGACACGACAGGAAGTACAGCGCAGACACACCCCCCCCCCCCCCCACACACACACACACACATATACAACACAGACACAGACAGACACACAACACACAACACAGACAGACAGACACACACACACTCACACACACATACAACACAGACAGACACACACAACACACAACAGACAGACAGACAGACATACACTCACACACCACACACACACACTCACACACACTCACACACACTCACACACACACACACACAGACACACACACAAACACCACACACAACACAGACAGACACACACACCCATCTCAGGCAGGGAGGGGAAAGTAGGCCGGTAATTTCCAGTAATCACAGAATTCAGTGCTGGCAGGAAAAAGCACTGGTATCTGGGAGAAAAAAATGTCATGCTCTGTCGTTCTCTCCCTCTCTCCGGCTGATGGTGTAAACACGAGGCCGTCTTAAACCCCGGACCCGGGGTCAAAAGGAGGGCAGCGGAGTCACCAAAACTTTTACTGCCCTCAGACAAGCCCGCCCCCCCGCCCTGCTCTCTGAAAGACCTTTCCTCTGTCACTCCCGTCCCATCCTATATTCATCTGCATGAAACATGCATCAGCCCTTAAAACATTCATCACAGGTAAGGGAGTGATAGGCAGAGAAAGAAACTGCCATAACTGCCGTTTTTAACTGCCACTTTCCTGAGAGAGTTCTGAGAGAGAGGTTAGACAGGACTGGCGCTTTAGTGAGAGAGGGGGTTAGACAGGACTGGCGCTTTAGTGAGAGTTTTGAGAGAGGGGGTTAGACAGGACTGGCGTTTTAGTGAGTTTTGAGAGAGGGGGTTAGACAGGACTGGCGTTTTAGTGAGTTTTGAGAGAGGGGGTTAGACAGGACTGCCGCTTTAGTGAGAGTTTTGAGAGGACCAGAGCACCCGGGGGACCACCACCAGTTCTGAGGTCAGTGCCTTGGTCAAGGGCAATGGTAGGAGTTTACAGTATACCTAACCTCACATACATGTCTTTGGTGTGGGAAGAAACCAGAGAAAACAGAGCACTTTTCAAAACTCAATTTAAAGAATGGGTTCACAGGCAGTAAGAAACAGCACTGTGCTCTACATTAGAATGCATGGTCTGCCACCCCTCTCTCGCTCTCTTTCTCTCTCCATCTCTGTCTTTCTTCTCTTTCCCCCACAGGGGGCATATTGGATTTCATACACAGATAGTTGAAGGGGTGAAGGAGAGGCATTTAAGATTATTCACGCAGGGTACAGCAGTCTCTGTTACCGTTACAGTGCCATGGAAGGGAGATGTGACTTTTTACTTTCATTTGTGTGCGACTCTACATTCATTTGTGTGTGACTCTTTACATTCATTTGTGTATGACTCTTTACTTTTATTTGTGTGTGACTCTTTACATTAATTTGTGTGTGACTCTTTACATTAATTTGTGTATGACTTTTTACTTTCATTTGTGTGTGACTCTTTACATTAATTTGTGTGTGACTCGTTACTTTCATTTGTGTGTGACTCTTTACATTCATTTGTGTGTGACTCTTTACTTTTATTTGTGTGTGACTCTTTACTTTCATTTGTGTGTGACTCTTTACTTTTATTTGTGTGTGACTCTTTACATTAATTTGTGTGTGACTCGTTACTTTCATTTGTGTGTGACTCTTTACTTTTATTTGTGTGTGACTCTTTACTTTCATTTGTGTGTGACTCTTTACTTTCATTTGTGTGTGACTCGTTACTTTTATTTGTGTGTGACTCTTTACATTAATTTGTGTGTGACTCGTTACTTTCATTTGTGTGTGACTCTTTACTTTTATTTGTGTGTGACTCTTTACTTTCATTTGTGTATGACTCTTTACTTTCATTTGTGTGTGACTCGTTACTTTCATTTGTGTGTGACTCTTTACTTTTATTTGTGTGTCTCTTTACTTTCATTTGTGTATGACTCTTTACTTTCATTTGTGTGTGACTCGTTACTTTCATTTGTGTGTGACTCTTTACTTTCATTTGTGTGTGACTCTTTACATTCATTTGTGTGTGACTCTTTACTTTCATTTGTGTGTGACTCTTTACATTCATTTGTGTGTGACTCTTTACTTTTATTTGTGTGTGACTTTACTTTCATTTGTGTATGACTCTTTACTTTTATTTGTGCGTGACTTTACATTAATTTGTGTGTGACTCGTTACTTTCATTTGTGTGTGACTCTACTTTTATTTGTGTGTGACTCTTTACTTTCATTTGTGTATGACTTTACTTTCATTTGTGTGTGACTCGTTACTTTCATTTGTGTGTGACTCTTTACATTAATTTGTGTGTGACTCGTTACTTTCATTTGTGTGTGACTCTTTACTTTTATTTGTGTGTGACTCTTTACTTTCATTTGTGTATGACTCTTTACTTTCATTTGTGTGACTCTTTACTTTTATTTGTGTGTGACTCTTTACTTTCATTTGTGTATGACTCGTTACTTTCATTTGTGTGTGACTCTTTACTTTCATTTGTGTGTGACTCTTTACTTTAATTTGTGTATGACTTTACATTCATTTGTGTATGACTCTTTACTTTCATTTGTGTATGACTCTTTACATTCATTTGTGTATGACTACTTTTATTTGTGTGTGACTTTACATTCATTTGTGTGTGACTCGTTACTTTCATTTGTGTGTGACTCTTTACTTTCATTTGTGTATGACTCTTTACATTCATTTGTGTGTGACTCTTTACTTTAATTTGTGTATGACGCTTTACATTCATTTGTGTATGACTCTTTACTTTTATTTGTGTGTGACTTTACATTAATTTGTGTGTGACTCGTTACTTTCATTTGTGTGTGACACTACTTTCATTTGTGTATGACTCTTTACTTTCATTTGTGTGTGACTCGTTACTTTCATTTGTGTGTGACTCTACTTTTATTTGTGTGTGACTCGTTACTTTCATTTGTGTGTGACTCTTTACATTCATTTGTGTATGACTACTTTTATTTGTGTGTGACTCTTTACGTTCATTTGTGTGTGACTCTTTACATTCATTTGTGTATGACTCTTTACATTCATTTGTGTATGACTCTTTACTTTCATTTGTGTGTGACTCTTTACATTCATTTGTGTATGACTCTTTACTTTCATTTGTGTATGACTTTACTTTTATTTGTGTGTGACTCTTTACATTAATTTGTGTGTGACTCTTTACATTAATTTGTGTATGACTTTACATTAATTTGTGTATGACTCTTTACTTTTATTTGTGTGTGACTCTACTTTCATTTGTGTGTGACTCTTTACTTTCATTTGTGTGTGACTCTTTACTTTCATTTGTGTGTGACTCTTTACTTTCATTTGTGTGTGGCTCTACTTTAATTTGTGTGTGACTTTACTTTCATTTGTCTGTGACTCGTTACTTTCATTTGTGTGTGACTCGTTACTTTCATTTGTGTATGACGCTTTACATTCATTTGTGTGTGACTCGTTACTTTCATTTGTGTGTGACTCTTTACTTTCATTTGTGTATGACTTTTTACTTTCATTTGTGTGACTTTACTTTCATTTGTGTATGACTCTTTACATTCATTTGTGTGTGACTCTTTACTTTCATTTGTGTGTGACTCTTTATTCATTTGTGTGTGACTCTTTACATTCATTTGTGTGTGACTCTTTACATTCATTTGTGTGTGACTCTTTACATTCATTTGTGTGTGACTCTTTACATTCATTTGTGTGTGACTCTTTACTTTTATTTGTGTATGACTCTTTACTTTCATTTGTGTGTGACTCTTTACTTTTATTTGTGTGTGACTCTTTACTTTCATTTGTGTGTGACTCTTTACATTCATTTGTGTATGACTTTACTTTTATTTGTGTGTGACTCTTTACATTCATTTGTGTGTGACTCTTTACATTCATTTGTGTATGACTCTTTACTTTTATTTGTGTATGACTACTTTCATTTGTGTGTGACTCTTTACTTTCATTTGTGTATGACTCTTTACTTTTATTTGTGTGTGACTCTTTACATTCATTTGTGTGTGACTCTTTACTTTAATTTGTGTATGACGCTTTACATTCATTTGTGTATGACTCTTTACTTTTATTTGTGTGTGACTTTACATTAATTTGTGTGTGACTCGTTACTTTCATTTGTGTGTGACTCTACTTTCATTTGTGTATGACTCTTTACTTTCATTTGTGTGTGACTCGTTACTTTCATTTGTGTGTGACTACTTTTATTTGTGTGTGACTCGTTACTTTCATTTGTGTGTGACTCTTTACATTCATTTGTGTATGACTCTTTACATTCATTTGTGTATGACTCTTTACTTTCATTTGTGTGTGACTCTTTACATTCATTTGTGTATGACTCTTTACTTTCATTTGTGTATGACTTTACTTTTATTTGTGTGTGACTCTTTACATTAATTTGTGTGTGACTCTTTACATTAATTTGTGTATGACTTTACATTCATTTGTGTATGACTCTTTACTTTTATTTGTGTGTGACTCTTTACTTTCATTTGTGTGTGACTCTTTACTTTCATTTGTGTGTGACTCTTTACTTTCATTTGTGTGACTTTACTTTCATTTGTGTGTGACTCTTTACTTTCATTTGTGTGTGACTCGTTACTTTCATTTGTGTGTGACTCGTTACTTTCATTTGTGTGTGACTCTTTACTTTCATTTGTGTGTGACTCGTTACTTTCATTTGTGTATGACGCTTTACATTCATTTGTGTGTGACTCGTTACTTTCATTTGTGTGTGACTTTACTTTCATTTGTGTATGACTTTTTACTTTCATTTGTGTGACTTTACTTTCATTTGTGTGTGACTCTTTACATTCATTTGTGTGTGACTCTTTACTTTCATTTGTGTGTCTCTTTACATTCATTTGTGTGTGACTTTACATTCATTTGTGTGTGACTCTTTACATTCATTTGTGTGTGACTCTTTACATTCATTTGTGTATGACTTTACTTTTATTTGTGTATGACTCTTTACTTTCATTTGTGTGTGACTTTACTTTTATTTGTGTGTGACTTTACTTTAATTTGTGTGTGACTTTACATTCATTTGTGTATGACTTTACTTTTATTTGTGTGTGACTCTTTACATTCATTTGTGTGTGACTCTTTACATTCATTTGTGTATGACTCTTTACTTTTATTTGTGTATGACTACTTTCATTTGTGTGTGACTCTACTTTTATTTGTGTATGACTCTTTACTTTCATTTGTGTATGACTCTTTACTTTCATTTGTGTATGACTTTACTTTCATTTGTGTGTGACTCGTTACTTTCATTTGTGTGTGACTTTACATTAATTTGTGTGTGACTCGTTACTTTAATTTGTGTGTGACTCTTTACTTTTATTTGTGTGTGACTCTTTACTTTCATTTGTGTATGACTCTTTACTTTCATTTGAGTATGACTCTTTACTTTTATTTGTGTGTGACTTTACTTTCATTTGTGTATGACTCGTTACTTTCATTTGTGTGTGACTCTTTACTTTTATTTGTGTGTGACTCTTTACTTTCATTTGTGTATGACTCGTTACTTTCATTTGTGTGTGACTCTTTACTTTCATTTGTGTATGACGCTTTACATTCATTTGTGTATGACTCTACTTTTATTTGTGTGTGACTTTACATTCATTTGTGTGTGACTTGTTACTTTCATTTGTGTGTGACTCTACTTTCATTTGTGTATGACTCTTTACTTTCATTTGTGTGTGACTCTTTACTTTAATTTGTGTATGACGCTTTACTTTCATTTGTGTATGACTCTTTACTTTTATTTGTGTGTGACTTTACATTAATTTGTGTGTGACTCGTTACTTTCATTTGTGTGTGACTCTACTTTCATTTGTGTATGACTCTTTACTTTCATTTGTGTGTGACTCGTTACTTTCATTTGTGTGTGACTCTACTTTTATTTGTGTGTGACTCGTTACTTTCATTTGTGTGTGACTCTTTACATTCATTTGTGTATGACTACTTTTATTTGTGTGTGACTCTTTACGTTCATTTGTGTGTGACTCTTTACATTCATTTGTGTATGACTCTTTACATTCATTTGTGTATGACTCTTTACTTTCATTTGTGTGTGACTCTTTACATTCATTTGTGTATGACTCTTTACTTTCATTTGTGTATGACTCTTTACTTTTATTTGTGTGTGACTCGTTACTTTCATTTGTGTGTGACTCTACTTTCATTTGTGTATGACTCTTTACTTTCATTTGTGTGTGACTCGTTACTTTCATTTGTGTGTGACTCTACTTTTATTTGTGTGTGACTCGTTACTTTCATTTGTGTGTGACTCTACATTCATTTGTGTATGACTCTTTACATTCATTTGTGTATGACTCTTTACATTCATTTGTGTATGACTCTTTACTTTCATTTGTGTGTGACTCTTTACATTCATTTGTGTATGACTCTTTACTTTCATTTGTGTATGACTCTTTACTTTTATTTGTGTGTGACTCTTTACATTAATTTGTGTGTGACTCTTTACATTAATTTGTGTGTGACTTTACATTCATTTGTGTATGACTCTTTACTTTTATTTGTGTGTGACTCTTTACTTTCATTTGTGTGACTCTTTACTTTCATTTGTGTGTGACTTTACTTTCATTTGTGTGTGACTCTTTACTTTCATTTGTGTGTGACTCGTTACTTTCATTTGTGTGTGACTCGTTACTTTCATTTGTGTGTGACTCTTTACTTTCATTTGTGTGTGACTCTTTACATTCATTTGTGTGTGACTCTTTACATTCATTTGTGTGTGACTCTACTTTTCATTTGTGTGACTCTTTACTTTCATTTGTGTGTGACTTTACTTTCATTTGTGTGTGTGACTCTTTACATTCATTTGTGTGTGACTCTTTACATTCATTTGTGTATGACTCTTTACTTTTATTTGTGTATGACTCTTTACTTTCATTTGTGTGTGACTTTACTTTTATTTGTGTGTGACTTTACTTTAATTTGTGTGTGACTCTTTACATTCATTTGTGTGTGACTCTTTACATTCATTTGTGTATGACTCTTTACTTTTATTTGTGTATGACTACTTTCATTTGTGTGTGACTCTACTTTTATTTGTGTATGACTCTTTACTTTCATTTGTGTGTGACTCTTTACTTTTATTTGTGTGTGACTCTACTTTCATTTGTGTGTGACTCTACTTTTATTTGTGTGTGACTCTTTACTTTCATTTGTGTGTGACTCTACTTTCATTTGTGTGTGACTACTTTCATTTGTGTATGACTCTTTACTTTTATTTGTGTGTGACTCTTTACATTCATTTGTGTGTGACTCTTTACATTCATTTGTGTGTGACTCTTTACATTCATTTGTGTATGACTCTTTACTTTTATTTGTGTATGACTCTTTACTTTTATTTGTGTATGACTCTTTACTTTCATTTGTGTGTGACTACTTTCATTTGTGTGTGACTCTTTACTTTCATTTGTGTGTGACTCTACTTTCTTTTGTGTGTGAGTACTTTCATTTGTGTATGACTTTACTTTTATTTGTGTGTGACTCTTTACTTTCATTTGTGTATGACTCTTTACTTTAATTTGTGTGTGACTCTTTACTTTAATTTGTGTGTGACTCTTTACTTTCATTTGTGTGTGACTCTTTACTTTAATTTGTGTGTGACTCTTTACTTTCATTTGTGTGTCTCTTTACTTTCATTTGTGTGTGACTCTACTTTCATTTGTGTGTGACTCTTTACTTTTATTTGTGTATGACTCTTTACTTTCATTTGTGTATGACTCTACTTTCTTTTGTGTGTGAGTACTTTCATTTGTGTATGACTTTACTTTTATTTGTGTGTGACTCTTTACTTTCATTTGTGTATGACTCTTTACTTTAATTTGTGTGTGACTCTTTACTTTCATTTGTGTGTGACTCTTTACTTTAATTTGTGTGTGACTCTTTACTTTCATTTGTGTGTCTCTTTACTTTCATTTGTGTGTGACTCTACTTTCATTTGTGTGTGACTCTTTACTTTTATTTGTGTATGACTCTTTACTTTCATTTGTGTATGACTCTTTACTTTCATTTGTGTGTGACTCTACTTTCATTTGTCTGTGACTCTACTTTCATTTGTGTGTGACTTTCATTTGTGTGTGACTTTACTTTCATTTGTCTGTGACTCTACTTTCATTTGTCTGTGACTCTACTTTCATTTGTCTGTGACTTTACTTTAATTTGTGTATGACTCTTTACCTTTATTTGTGTGTAGCTCTACTTTAATTTGTGTGTGACTCTACTTTAATTTGTGTGTGACTTTAATTTGTGTATGACTCTTTAAGAAAGAAAGAATACAATATTGGGATTCATTTGAAATTGAAAGAGATAGAGAGAAAGCAAGAGAGAGAGAGAAGAGAGAGAGATAGAGAGAGAGAGTGGAGAGAAAGAGAGAGAGAGAGAGGGAGAGAAAGAGAGAGAGTGAGCGAGAGAGAGAGAGAAAGAGGGTTTACGCCAGCAGGAACATGCGATTTTGCTCACGTTTGGGTTTTTCAAGACAGATTCATAATTTTTTTCCCCTGACCTTTGCCTAACTATGCTGTAAGGGGTGTAAAAGCAGAGTTCTGGATGGCAGATGCTGTTGGGGGAGGGGGGGGGGGGGGGGTAATTGAGAGATGGTGCATGGGGTTGTAAAGGGCAGAGCCTACCTTGTGCTCACGGCTTAATATGATTGGCCCGCATGTTGCGCAACGGAAAAGGGCAGGAAGCCTCTTATTGTGTTTGATGGGAAAAGAAGTGAATATTGAAATCCGCCAAGATTAATCACGACAGTCACTAAACCCCAGGCTCTCAAAGCTGAAACCGATGCAGACCGTCACAGCACAGACCGACACACTGACACAGCACAGACCGACACACTGACACAGCGCAGACCGACACACTGACACAGACCGACACACTGACACAGCGCAGACCGACACACTGACACAGCGCAGACCGACACACTGACACAGCACAGACCGACACACTGACACAGCCAGCCACAGAAAAGCCCAGATCCTAACGCATTGAACTGCAGTACAGACAGTAACATTAATAACACACACACTGAACACTACACAAGGCACTGAGGCAGGTCAAAGGTCAAAGTTCAAGCGATACTTTGTCCACACTTTTACACTCCCTAAGATGAACAGAAATCAGGGACAGAAGAGAAGGGTAAAGTGGCACAAGGAAGAATCCCCTGAAACAGGAACTGCCTGGCGTAAAATACCGTAAGTTCTGTAATAACGGTTTAATTTACACTACGAGCTGAACCATATGCTTGAGTTGCTGTTTGATCATCAGCACGTAAGCCCTGCAGATTTGCTGAGATAGATTTTTTCCGCTTCTCGTCATATTTGGATAATGAGTGTGACAGCCCTGCCAGAGCCTTTTCCACAGCAGTGACTGCTTCCAGCACAAACTGCAGAGAGGCTGGAGCTACACACTCCGGCTCTCTGATTGGCTGAGGGGTTAAGGGGTCTTGACCAATCGCTGAGCAGGACTGCATGTGTCACAGCTGATAATCAACTGGCATGGAACACTAGTGCTGGAGGCGAATTCTGCTTCAATTTGGTCAAGTCAAAAAATTCACCGAAAGTCAATACATTTTTAAAAAAAATTCAAATTCATTAATACCCTGTGACTTTAATTTCACCTGGATCATCTGGAGGGCTGGACAAATTTCCTAGGCCGGTTATTTTCTGATAGAAGTGTCGCAGCGGGAATGACTTAGATATGCCGGATAAATCGAAATGGTCCCGTTTCACAGGCATTGGCCCATCATCATCCAGGCTGCTGTTTGCCCTCATAATTAGACAAACGGTGAGTTTTGGCGGTTTTGGCAGACGGAAATGAGAAAATCTCATCTATTTAGGCGATATTTGTCATGAGCTATCAAATTCACATCCTAATATGAGTCCGTCTGAGGAAGATACCGCTGTTCACTGAACCAGTGTGTGTTTGGGGCGGGGATGACCTTTGAAGTTCTTTAGTCAATTTATGAAATGCCACACGTTCAATAAGAAAGGACAAGGACTGCTGAATGAGGGTGCCTCAAACGCCTCTGCCTGGAGGGGGCGCTGTGTCTGCAGGTTTAACTCCAGTCCTGGAGGGGGCGCTGTGTCTGCAGGTTTAACTCCAGTCCTGGAGGGGGCGCTGTGTCTGCAGGTTTAACTCCAGTCCTGGAGGGGGCGCTGTGTCTGCAGGTTTAACTCCAGTCCTGGAGGGGGTGCTGTGTCTGCAGGTTTAACTCCAGTCTTAACAGTGCAGTTCTGAAGGGGCTCTGTGTCTGCAGGTTAACTCCAGGTTTAAGCCTCAGTTCCTGGTGGGCCACAGTACACCAAAACACACGTTAAAAAAGAGGGCCACACGTTGCACCCTCAAAAGGGCTCCAGAGACACACAGCATTATTGGACTGTGGAGGACCACAGCAGTTACGCAACATATTGAAAAACCTGGTCACATGTTAAAAAAAGACCTACGCTCAAGAGGTGCTCCAGAGTCATCAGTCCGGCTGATTTACCATGCATGACTCGATTCCTCCATCTTGTGCTGGTCTCTGGTTGCCATGGAGGTGGGGGAGGAAGGGAAAGAGGTGATGAGTCATCAGTCCGGAGTGATTTACCTTTATCCATGTACTCGATTCCTCCATCCAGTGTGACCTGCATACACGGCTCACACACCTGGACACTTCACTCAAGCAGTTCAAGTGAAATATCTTGTTCAAAGGTAAAACGGCAGTGCCCCACCTGGGAATCGAACCAGCAACACAGGAGTTGTGGGCCCAGTTCCCAAAACTGCTACCGTCCTACCGTGCCGCTCACTGGTACACATCTGCTGCGCTGTGCCTTTCGTTGAGTCACAAGAGACTGGCGTACCACCGCGCGGCGTTCAACACAAACGCTGATGTAGCGTAGCGTAGGCGCTGTGCGAGCCCGTTCCTGTGCAGCGTATTCCCTGAAAACTGCAGTAAAGCGTGTGGAAACTCTGATTTTTTAACTTCACATTGTGTATGTCAGCACCCTGTGCTATCCTGGTCAAGCCTGTGATGGGACAGGGAGTCTACGGGACCCCACTCCCACCGCACGGTTTCATTCGGTTACACGTGAAAAGAAGAACACGGGATAGGTGGCTCAATGAATGCACATCCCTCCCCCCCCCCGTGCTAATTATAATTAAATTACATTTAAAACAAAAGCAATAATGTAACGCATGCTTTTCTATTTATTTACATATTTATTAAGACACAAAATGTTCTTGTGGCTAAAATAAATAGATTAGCAGATGCTTTAAACAAAACTAAAAGTCGGGTCAGGCTTTAAACTGGTCACTTGTTTCTCAGCCAAGAGATGCTTGTGTTTATACTGGCCAATAGCCAAATTCAGAGCCCAATTCAGTGTTATTTATATTTTTAATTTAATAAGAAGTATTAATCATCAAACAGTTTGCATGTATGAATTATTTATTTATTCATGTAAAATATTTATCATTACAGAAACACAGCAGGGATTTCTGAGGAAGTAAATTTCAGCAGCTCGTGTGTTTCCTCCAGTCCTTCTGCTTCTAATCAACAGGAGATTCCACTGCTAAATCACAGCCACACACATCCATCTCCACATTACTGCACCTTAGTTTTCAAAACACGATTTCATGAGTTAAGAGTTTTTTTTCTTCAATGGCAAATTCAACACAGAGCGGAAGTATCTGGAGAGCCTGAAAAGCCTAAGGCAATGCTACCGTGGGATAAGAACAAAGAAACAGACAGGAAGTTAAAGGTCACTTGACAGGAAATGGACATCCAACAAGGGGAAATGAGTCAGGACAGGGGGGATCTGTAGAGCTAGGCTAAATCATGGGCTGCATTCGAATCTAATTTTAACACGCTCCCTTCCCTAGCTGTCTTCCCTTGAGGGAGCTTATGACGCAGTTTGCTACGTGCAGCAAGCAAACTTAAAAGGTGCTCTGCAAGGGAGGATTGACGAGAAACAAACCAAAGCGGAACCGAACCGCCCTCGCAACATTTCGGAAGTGCAACACCATAGAGTTGAAATGTGACGCCACATAGTTCTGTGGTGACCGCCCACTTTTTCCATGTGGAGCATTGCATTGTGGGATTCCCTTCTTGCTGGAAGCTTGCATTTTATACCCTTGGTGGAAGGGAGGATGAACGAGGGAGCTAGGGAATATAATTACTCCCTCCTTTTCTTAAATTGGATCCGAATCACACCTCGGTGCAGCTGCTATATTTCATCCTGGCATTCTGGGGATTCCCCCCTTGAAGCAAGGGAAGGGAACGACAGGAAGAAAGAATACATTTTGGATCCGAATGCAGCCCCATTCTCTGGACTTGTGGACTCAAAGGCACGTTCTCCTTACTAAGCCATGAGTGCTTAGGGCTGACCACTTGTGAAAACAGCCTTTTTGAAAGTGCTCTTAACGCTGAATTTTCACACCCTCTTCCCGCCCTTTTTGAAAGTCTGCATCAATGCAGACTTACCTGCTCTAGCACTGTAACCTAATTTTTAAGGCCTTTAGATGTGGTTTTGCAGCTGTGCGCAGCAGAGCCTATTTCCACAGGGGCCATGGAGGTGGAGAATCCAGGTCCAGAAAGCAAAGCAGCGGTCATTAGAGTGCATCGATGGTCCAGGGGGCTCCTGTGGCACTGTCGGACCGGGGTGTCAACTTCGGATGACTGGTCAGAGTACCCCAAATCTCTACATCTGGGTCTCTCGGCAGCCGCGCAGACTGCCTCAGGGTGCGGCCGCGCAGTCAGGATCAGCCGCGCAGTCAGGATCAGCCGCGCAGTCAGGATCAGCGGCTGACTGTGTGTGGGCGGGTCACCAGTAGATCGGACCCCCACCGAGGAGAAACAGATTAGCGCCTGGGTAAAACTCCCAAAGAGAGGAATTAACCCAGCATTAACGAAGATTAGCCGAGCGGGCCCAGAATAATGAACCAGAATCCCTGGGAAGCAGTGGTGCATGATGGGATAGTGGAGTAAGAGGAAGTGTTCTGCTCCAGTCCAGCAGAACCACCACAGTCCCTGAAATCAATGTTATTTATGTAAAAATTGTAACGTATAAGATTGATGGTCCTTGTCGTTTTCTCATTAACAGAACTTTTTTATTACACTGGGCCCCATTTGTCTAAACCACAGAAGTTTTTGACTTTTCTCTTATAAAGACAATTATATTTAATTAAAAAAAACTTATATTTGAGAAAAATGGGTAGGAGGAAAAAACGCATCACTTGAACAATAAGTTCTCGTTTTAAAATAATCATTAAATGAGCACAAAAGAGAATTGCATTTACAAGCACATAATCACATTCCTCAATCAGTCGATGAAAAAGATGAATCGTTTGGAAACATGTTAGGTTCCATTATTCACAGGAATTAAATCTTTTATAATTTTATCATGATCATTTCTTGAGAATTTTGATGCAGATATAACCAGTGAGACAGTCAAATATAGCGATGTGTGAAATTTTAAAACAGGCACATTTTTTGGTCTGCTTCTTCGGGGTCTTGATGAGTGCAGTGCTGGCTCTCTGGCTGCTAAGCGGTGAGCGTGCCGTGGCACTTCCCTTTCTAACGGCACTCGATGGCTGACAGAGCCACAGACCCTTTAGAGAAGGTTTTAGAGAATGATAGAGTTCATCTGGAGGTTAACCTTTCTGTCTCACCAAACTGGATTCATTTCTGTGCACCATGGTAATGTTCAGGAGACAAGGATAAGAGTGAGAAAGTTTGGGTTAGGGTTAAGTCAGGGCTCAAGCACAGATCTAGGATCAGCTCTACCCTGTTCATAACCTAACTTTATCCATTATGAGCTGGAAGGCTAAACTGATCCCAGATCAGCAGGTCTGTTGTCCCGTTTTCCTTTTCATACCCAGAGTGCCCAATTACTTCAGTTCTACCCAACGCATAAGAGTCCTTTTATAACCTTATGAAGCGCATGATCAATACAGTAACAAACAGATCAATAATGCATTCCTCTTCTCCTCCACTGTCTCTCCCCCTCTCCCTGATGGGCCTTACCACTTGAATTCACTCCTTCCATCTTCACTCCATCCCACAGGTTAACCACCCAATCCTCTCTCTCACTCCCTTTTCTATCCCCCACCCGCCCTCCCTCCCTCCCTCCCTCCCTTGGCCTGTATTCTGTATTCAAGCAACATTTGTCATTAACCGTGACTCAAATATGCGTTAAAAGCAATCACCAAAATGAAGTTGCCAAACAGTGTATGTTTGCATACAGGCTGTTTGTTAATCAAAGGCAAAGACAGACGGTTGACTGAATCCGGCCTTCTCTCTGGGCTCACCTCCTGACAATACACAGATTCGGTTCAGGGAATAAACAAAACGGCGAAAGATTTTTTCCTCTCTTGAATCTCTCCCTCCCTCTCTCTCTTTCTTTCTCTCACCCTTTCTCCGTGGAGCTCTTTCCTCTCTCTCTCTTTCTCCATGGAGCTCTTTCCTCTCTCTCTCTTTCTCCATGGAGCTCTTTCCTCTCTCTCTTTCTCTCTCTTTCTCCATGGAGCTCTTTCCTCTCTCTCTTTTCCATGGAGCTCTTTCCTCTCTCTCTTTCTCTCTCTTTCTCCGTGGAGCTCTTTCCTCTCTCTCCTCTGTCCCTTCTGCGCTTGCAGGACTTGGCGACGGATCTCGTTTTTGTTTTGGCGGCTTTTCCCGCGACCCTGACCGCCCGCCGATACCGCCGCGCAGACTGCTAAAGAGCTGGCAGTCCATCTGAGGCGGTGTTATTAAAGTCATAACTCAGGAGGAGAGATGGAAAGGGGGGGGGGGAGAGAGGGAGAGAGAGATGCCTTTGTCCCTTGTACAATTTTTCTATTTATTGCATTGATACCTCTAAAGCTAAGCTGAGCCGCGATGGCTATGAGCGGTTCACTAAAGCTAGGCTGAGCCGCGATGGTTATGAGCGGTTCACTAAAGCTAGGCTGAGCCGCGATGGTTATGAGCGGTTCACTAAAGCTAGGCTGAGCCGCGATGGTTATGAGCAGTTCGCAAAAGCTAAGCTGAGCCACGATGGTTATGAGCGGGTCGTTAAAGCTAAGCTGGGCCGCGATGGTTATGAGTGGGTCGTTAAAGCTAAGCTGGGCCGCGATGGTTATGAGCGGGTCGTTAAAGCTAAGCTGGGCCGCGATGGTTATGAGCGGTTCACTAAAGCTAAGCTAAGCCGTGATGGTTATGAGTGGGTCACTAAAGCTAAGCTGGGCCGCGATGGTTATGAGCAGGTCGCTAAAGCTAAGCTGGGCCGCGATGGTTATGAGCGGGTCGCTAAAGCTAAGCTGGGCCGTGATGGTTATGAGCAGGTCACTAAAGCTAAGCTGGGCCGCGATGGTTATGAGCAGGTCGCTAAAGCTAAGCTGGGCCGCAATGGTTATGAGTGGTTCACTAAAGCTAAGCTAAGCCGCGATGGTTATGAGCGGGTCGCTAAAGCTAAGCTGGGCCGTGATGGTTATGAGTGGGTCACTAAAGCTAAGCTGAGCCACGATGGTTATGAGCGGTTTGTGGTTTCTGAATAAAACGACGGTGTAAACACACACACCCAAAGTTAAATTTAAAGCTGACTTTCGTAATTGACGTGCTGTGCACTCATTCATCTAAAGGGCCCTAGAGTGTTGACCACTGCAAACTGAGCATGAATCAAAGGCCGTTTTTAGGCTTAGGTTTAGGTTTAAATGATAAAAAAATTTTTTTTAAAACTGCAAGATTGTCAATAAACGCACTTGCAGTTCCACCGTTCTGTAAAAAAGAAAAGCTTAAAGACAGAAAATAAAAGACTGACGACGCGATTTCCCGCTCTGAAAACAACTGGGCTCACTAATCATTCTCATAAAACGACAAGTCAGGAGTTTCTTAATTCATCTTCCCTAATCTCCCCCTCTCTCTCAGTGCACCCACACCACACAGCCGTGTAAGAGACGGAGATAGACATCTCTTATCTCCTTCTCTCTCTCAGTGCACCCACACCACACAGCCGTGTAAGAGACGGAGATAGACATCTCCTTCTCTCTCTCAGTGCACCTACACCACACAGCCGTGTAAGAGACGGAGATAGACATCTCTTATCTCCCCCTCTCTCTCAGTGCACCTACACCACACAGCCGTGTAAGAGACGGAGACAGACATCTCTTATCTCCCCCTCTCTCTCAGTGCACCTACACCACACGGCCGTGTAAGAGACGGAGATAGACATCTCTTATATCTCCCCCTCTCTCTCAGTGCACCGACACCACACAGCCGTGTAAGAGACAGAGACAGACATCTCTTATCTCCCGTTCTCTCTCAGTGCACCTACACCACACAGCCGTGTAAGAGACAGAGACAGACATCTCTTATCTCCTGTTCTCTCTCAGTGCACCTACACCACACAGCCGTCTAAGAGACGGAGATAGACATCTCTTATCTCCCCTTCTCTCTCTCAGTGCACCTACACCACACAGCCGTGTAAGAGACAGAGACAGACATCTCTTATCTCCCGTTCTCTCTCAGTGCACCTACACCACACAGCCGTGTAAGAGACAGAGACAGACATCTCTTATCTCCCCCTCTCTCTCAGTGCACCTACACCACACAGCCGTGTAAGAGACGGAGATAGACATCTCTTATATCTCCTTCTCTCTCAGTGCACCGACACCACACAGCCGTGTAAGAGACAGAGACAGACATCTCTTATCTCCCGTTCTCTCTCAGTGCACCTACACCACACAGCCATGTAAGAGACAGAGACAGACATCTCTTATCTCCTGTTCTCTCTCAGTGCACCTACACCACACAGCCGTCTAAGAGACGGAGATAGACATCTCTTATCTCCCCTTCTCTCTCTCAGTGCACCTACACCACACAGCCGTGTAAGAGACAGAGACAGACATCTCTTATCTCCCGTTCTCTCTCAGTGCACCTACACCACACAGCCGTGTAAGAGATGGAGACAGACATCTCTTATATCTCCTTCTCTCTCTCAGTGCACCTACACCACACAGCCGTGTAAGAGACGGAGATAGACATCTCTTATATCTCCCGTTCTCTCTCAGTGCACCTACACCACACAGCCGTGTAAGAGACAGAGACAGACATCTCTTATATCTCCTTCTCTCTCAGTGCACCTACACCACACAGCCGTGTAAGAGACAGAGATAGACATCTCTTATCTCCCCTTCTCTCTCTCAGTGCACCTACACCACACAGCCGTGTAAGAGACAGAGACAGACATCTCTTATATCCCGTTCTCTCTCAGTGCACCTACACCACACAGCCGTGTAAGAGACAGAGATAGACATCTCTTATCTCCCCCTCTCTCTCAGTGCACCTACACCACACAGCCGTGTAAGAGACGGAGATAGACATCTCTTTCTGCCTGCAGGCTGACTCAGAGAAAAAGAGACCGTCTTTAAGACAGTGATTAAACTTTGGTAGAAAATGGTGAAGGCTCCAAGCGTGAGGGTGAGATGGAATGGGGGAGACTCCTGGGACCCCCTAATTAATTAAATCTCTGAATTGGTTTGTCGCCAGGGTTACGGCGGGTAATTAAGCACGCGTTAACGCACACAGCGCATTTGGGAAGGCGGTATAGCGGAGCTCGCCTGCCACCACTCGAGCGGTGATTCATTTCCGCCGCTACGCATATGGAGCATCTAATTTGTGAGGTCTGCCTTTGAGAACTCGAACCCCAGATCGCAGTCAGAATGGTAATGTGGCTGTTTCGTCGTTCACGTATGACAGAGGAACATGATCCGCCACACGTGTGATTTTAGGGCCATCCAGGGAATGCTCTGTCTTATGTTAATCTAGACCAGGGATGGGCAACTCCAGGCCTCGCGGGCCGGTGTGTATGCAGGTTAAACTCCAGGCCTCGCGGGCCGGTGTGTATGCAGGTTTAACTCCAGGCCTCGCGGGCCGGTGTGTATGCAGGTTTAACTCCAGGCCTCGTGGGCCGCTGTGTATGCAGGTTTAACTCCAGGCCTTGTTTAACTCCAGGCCTCGCGGGCCGGTGTGTGTGCAGGTTTAACTCCAGGCCTGGAGTTAAACCTGCATACACACCGGCCCACCAGGACTGGAGTAGCCCATCCCAGGCCTAGACTATAGTCTCCAAACCTTGGGTAACAGATAGAAGCCGTGGGGTGGGGTGCAGGCCTGTGGGATGGAGCTGTCCAGGGGGAACAGAAGAGAGGGGTTGGGTAGGGTTTGACGATCTTTTGAAGATATAACAGCGCTGTCCTTTCTGTTATAAAAACATAGTTTGGAGCAGGAAAATGTTAAGGGGAAGGAGCAGGAGAGTGAGCAGGAGAGTGTGAAGGGGAAGGAGCAGGAGAGTGAGCAGGAGAGTATAAAGGGGAAAGAACAGGAGAGTGAGCAGGAGAGTGTGAAGAGGAAGGAACAGGAGAGTGAGCAGGATAGTGTGAAGGGGAAAGAACAGGAGAGTGAGCAGGAGAATGTGAAGGGGAAGGAACAGGAGAGTGTGTAGAAGTGTTTGTAGGAGAAGGAGCAGGAGAGTGAGCAGGAGAAGGAGCAGGAGAGTGTGTCGGAGAAAGGGCAGGAGAGAGAGAAGGAGAGTGTGTAGGAGAAAGAGCAGGAGAGTGAGCAGGAGAGTATGAAGGAGAAGAAGCAGGAGAGTGAGCAGGAGAGTGAGGCGTGTTACACAGAGGGGATTTGATCATTTCTCTCTCCCACCCGACTCTCGGGCCCATGGTACAGAGAGACGGGGGGGTGACTTGCCCTCAATCGATCCCCTGTGCATCCAGGGCCAAGAAACAGTTAAAGCCAATTACTTTCAGCTGCAATAAACACAACACCCCCTGACAGCTTGATACAGGGAGATAGAAAAGCAGAGGCTGAGAAAGTGAGAGTGAGAAAGAGAGAAAGAGAGAGAGAGAGAGAGAGAGAGAGAGAGAGAGAGAAAGAGAGAGAGAGAGAAAGAGTCAGACAAGTGTCGGTGGACATGTTGGTCCGTCTGCCTGTCAGGTTGACTTTGCTGCCGTTCGCCAACCGGCATATAAACGGGAGAAGACAAACAGGAAGTGGCAGAAGACAACATCCTGGACGCGCTCTCATTAGTGAAACACTCGGGTGCGAGACGCACGGTTGCACACGGTGCTAATCTTGGGGGTGGAGAGCGAGAGAGCAACACTGCTGGTTAAAAAAATTTTATAAATAAAACTGCCAAACTCATGGCACACTAGATCAAGGTCTGGATTTTACATTACATTACATTACATTACTGGTTACAAGCCCAGTCGGCTATTCATTACACAAGCCTGTCGCTCGATCTGCCAATGCATTCAATTAGCCTTCCTTCACTTTAACTACCAATTAAATTAAACTTATGTTTTTCATTCACAAGTGCATTCTGTGGAGTTTAACAAAGTCAAAATTTAACCCACCAAGCTGTCCTTTCAAAAAAATATATAGTAATAAAATAAAAAATTATTGCCTGCATTTATTCGTAAGTCAAAGTAGTTGACAGTGTTGTTGAAGATGCGATTGAATTCTAATAGATAGACGTGTCGGATGCTGTCCAGGTGTATTGTACAGTAGCTATATAGAAAAGGCTGTGAAGGTCGAAGGTCATGTGTTTGTTTCCAAACTACCTTTGTACCCTCAAGGGACTTGACCTGCTTGCTACCGTGAATGTCCTGTAAACCCCCCCCCCCCCTTCACTCAGACAGGCCTACCACCCCCCCCCACCCCCCTTCACTCAGACAGATGTTACCTCACCTCAAAAGATTTTGTGGCCAAAGAATCCAAAATCTCAGTTTTAACCTGTTTTGACGGCTTGACGTGTGAAATTAGGCGTGTTGGTTCCGCATTAATCCCCACATGAACGCAAGCGTTGCTTGTTGAATCACAGGCACCTGACGTCTCTCTCTCTCTCTCTTTCTCGGAGATAGCACCTTTCCACTGTGAATTATGGCAATAATTCCCTGATGTGGTTTTCTCTGGGTTATATATAGTCCATGTGAAGGCAGATACACAATGGCCACATTCACTCAGGGGGGTGGGTTGTTCATTTTTAATCACTTCCTGAGTGTTGCTGCATTTTTCTTTTGATTCTCGCTTCTCATCTCGATTTCTAAGCCCCCCAGGGAAAATGAATTAAAGGACTGTGTTAGTGTGGAAAGCACACGGACGCACGTTTTATTCCACTGTAGTTACACTGTGACATCTTAATAGGCATTGGGGCTGCTTATTGAAATTACATCAACAGAATATGTGTGTGTGTGTGTGTGTGTGTGTGAGGGTGTCACTGAGGGTATCCAAGTATGTTTGTGTGCCTTTCTCTGAGTGTGCGTGTGCGTGTGCGTGAGTGCGTGGGGGGGGGGGGGGGGGGGGGGGGGGGGGGGTGTATCCGAGCAGCTACATGTGTTTTACAGAATTCTACTGTAATTTAATAGTTAACAAAGATATATGTTTGCTCTTAGCACTGGGACGTGTTTGAGATTCTATTTAGCACTGGGACGTGTTTGAGATTCTACTTAGCACTGGGACGTGTTTGAGATTCTACTTAGCACTGGGACGTGTTTGAGATTCTATTTAGCACTGGGACGTGTTTGAGATTCTACTTAGCACTGGGACGTGTTTGAGATTCTACTTAGCACTGGGACGTGTTTGAGATTCTATTTAGCACTGGGACGTGTTTGAGATTCTATTTAGCACTGGGACGTGTTTGAGATTCTATTTAGCACTGGGACGTGTTTGAGATTCTACTGAGCACTGGGACGTGTTTGAGATTCTACTTAGCACTGGGACGTGTTTGAGATTCTATTTAGCACTGGGACGTGTTTGAGATTCTACTGAGCACTGGGACGTGTTTGAGATTCTACTGAGCACTGGGACGTGTTTGAGATTCTACTGAGCACTGGGACGTGTTTGAGATTCTACTTAGCACTGGGACGTGTTTGAGATTCTATTTAGCACTGGGACGTGTGTGCCTTGCTTTTGCTAAGTTTGCCATAGCATGAACAAATACACTGCCTGCCCAAAAAAAAAGTCACACACTCTAATATTTAGTTGGACCGCCTTTAGCTTTGATTACAGCGCACATTCGTCATGGCATTGTTTCGACAACCTTATTACATTACATTACATTATAGGCATTTAGCAGACGCTCTTATCCAGAGCGACTTACACAACTTCTTATTACATTTATCCATTCATACAGCTGGATATATACTGAAGCAATTCAGGTTAAGTACCTTGCTCAAGGGTACAACGGCAGTGTCCTACCTGGGAATCGAACCTGCAACCTTTCAGTTACAAGTCCAGCTCCTTAACCATTATACTAACTGCCGCCCCATGTAGCGTCACAACATTTATTTATGTCCAGAGTTGCATTCATTTTTGGCAGAGATCTTGTATTGACGACGGGAGAGTCCAACTACTCCGTAAAGTCTTCTCCAGCACATCCCAAAGACTTTCAATGGGGTTAAGGTCAGGACTCTGGTGGCCAATTCATGTGTGAAAATGATTCCTCATGCTCCCTGAACCACTCTTTCACAATTTGAGCCCAATGAATCTTGGCATTCTCGTCATTGCTGATCCTAGACCTGACCAATTGAAGCAACCCCAGATCATAACACTGCCTCCAGAGGCTTGTGCAGTGGGCACTAACACTGCCTCCAGAGGCTTGTACAGTGGGCACTAACACTGCCTCCAGAGGCTTGTACAGTGGGCACTAACCCTTCCTCCAGAGGCTTGTACAGTGGGCACTAACCCTTCCTCCAGAGGCTTGTACAGTGGGCACTAACACTGCCTCCAGAGGCTTGTACAGTGGGCACTAACACTGCCTCCAGAGGCTTGTACAGTGGGCACTAACACTGCCTCCAGAGGCTTGTACAGTCGGCACTAACACTGCCTCCAGAGGCTTGTACAGTCGGCACTACGGCGACAATCTTTTTGGCCAGGCAGTGTATTTCCAGTACGTGGTGTGTTTAAGGATTTATGGATTCTTTACCATGCATGCTCGTAGGTAGTCATACAGGCACTCTCCCGTAGCAGGTAGTCATACAGGCACTCTCCCATAGCAGGTAGTCATACAGGCACTCTCCCATAGCAGGTAGTCATACAGGCACTCTCCCATAGCAGGTAGTCATACAGACACTCTCCCATAGCAGGTAGTCATACAGGCACTCTCCCATAGCAGGTAGTCATACAGGCACTCTCCCATAGCAGGTAGTCATACAGGCACTCTCCCATAGCAGGTAGTCATACAGGCACTCTCCCATAGCAGGTAGTCACACAGGCACTCTCCCATAGCAGGTAGTCATACAGGCACTCTCCCATAGCAGGTAGTCATACAGGCACTCTCCCATAGCAGGTTGTCATACAGGCACTCTCCCATAGCAGGTTGTCATACAGGCACTCTCCCATAGCAGGTTGTCACACAGGCACTCTCCCATAGCAGGTAGTCATACAGGCACTCTCCCATAGCAGGTAGTCACACAGGCACTCTCCCATAGCAGGTAGTCACACAGGCACTCTCCCATAGCAGGTAGTCATACAGGCACTCTCCCATAGCAGGTAGTCACACAGGCACTCTCCCATAGCCGGTTGTCACACAGGCACTCTCCCGTAGCAGGTAGTCACACAGGCACTCTCCCGTAGCAGGTTGTCATACAGGCACTCTCCCGTAGCAGGTAGTCATACAGGCACTCTCCCATAGCAGGTAGTCATACAGGCACTCTCCCATAGCTCTGGCCTTTCATACTGAAAGAGTGTAAGTAAGGACCTTGAATGATGAATGAAAGCGTGCGTTTTGCTCCAACTACACACACGAGTGTAAAAAGATGAGGATGGAAAGTGCTGTTAAGTGCTGTTCAGTCCAGAACCAGCTAACACGAAACAGCGCGGAACTTTCCATGTGCTTGCTGCGACGTTAAGACGTGCGTGTCTCGGAAAGGCATTTACTGTGATCTCAGAAGTCGCAGTTTCAAGCATCTTGCACGCAAACATGCTTCTAACATGCTACCAACATGCTCTGATGGTTATCATTTGCACATGAAGAAAACATGTGGAAGACAGCTCTCAATAATATTTAAGGTTTTTTTAGTGTAGTGAAGCGCACCATTACCCCACAGCAAAAACGTCCCGGGTTCAAATCCCAGTCAGGTCCTTTCCGTGTAGAATTAGCATGTTCTTTCCGTGTAGAGTTAGCATGTTCTCCCCGTGTCTGGACAGTCCAAACACATGCAGGTTAGTCTAATTGGGGGGGGTGTTAATAGGGCATTGTTGTAAAAGAGCATGTGAGCTCAGTCAACCTACCCTGTATAAATAGAGATGAATAAGCATGTGAGCTCAGTCAACCTACCCTGTATAAATAGAGATGAATAAGCATGTGAGCTCAGTCAACCTACCCTGTATAAATAGAGATTAATAAGCATGTGAGCTCAGTCAACCTACCCTGTATAAATAGAGATTAATAAGCATGTGAGCTCAGTCAACCTACCCTGTATAAATAGAGATGAATAAGCATGTGAGCTCAGTCAACCTGCCCTGTATAAATAGAGATTAATAAGCATGTGAGCTCAGTCAACCTGCCCTGTATAAATAGAGATTAATAAGCATGTGAGCTCAGTCAACCTACCCTGTATAAATAGAGATGAATAAGCATGTGAGCTCAGTCAACCTGCCCTGTATAAATAGAGATTAATAAGCATGTGAGCTCAGTCAACCTGCCCTGTATAAATAGAGATGAATAAGCATGTGAGCTCAGTCAACCTGCCCTGTATAAATAGAGATTAATAAGCATGTGAGCTCAGTCAACCTACCCTGTATAAATAGAGATTAATAAGCATGTGAGCTTGTTTAATAGAGATTAATAAGCATGTGAGCTCAGTCAACCTACCCTGTATAAATAGAGATTAATAAATAAGTAGCAAATGAAGATACATATGAATGACCAATGACCATCCACAATTGAAATTATTTTTTGAACTAGAATAACGCAATCAAATGAAGTTCTATCACTATTTCTGCAATATTCAAAAGACATCAAGCAAATAAATGATCTTTCATTGGGTATGGCAGAGTGCGGCTTAAAGATAAAGGGAAATTCAATGAAGGGAAAAAAAAAGATATTGGTGTATAACCTGTTCAGGCCTGAGTAGCCCACAAGCAACCTTGTGTTGGACCAATCACATGCCTCTCGAGCAGCTCTTATGACATCAATATATAAATTCTATGTGCATACAGGTACCCGCGGTATCCTGTTAAGCCGCCGTTAATCCCACCCCTCTAACCCCTCGCGCACAATTACTGTAGCATTCCACCTCCTCCTTTCCCTCTCTCTCTCTCCTCGTTCCCTCCCTTCCCTCTCTCTCTCTCCTCGTTCCCTCCTTTCCCCCTCTCTCCTCGTTCCCTCCTTTCCCTCTCTCTCTCCTCGTTCTCTCCTTTCCCTCTCTCTCTCTCCTCGTTCCCTCCTTTCCCTCTCTCTCTCTCCTCGTTCCCTCCCTTCCCTCTCTCTCTCTCCTCGTTCCCTCCTTTCCCCCTCTCTCCTCGTTCCCTCCTTTCCCTCTCTCTCCTCGTTCTCTCCTTTCCCTCTCTCTCTCTCCTCGTTCTCTCCTTTCCCTCTCTCTCTCTCCTCGTTCTCTCCTTTCCCTCTCTCTCTCTCCTCGTTCCCTCCGTTCCCTCTCTCTCTCCTCGTTCCCTCATTTCCCTCTCTCTCTCTCCTCGTTCCCTCCTTTCCCTCTCTCTCTCTCTCCTCGTTCCCTCCTTTCCCTCGGGTCACAAAAGGAGGACGACCGAACGGAAGCAGTGCTAATTGCTAATTGCGCGATGCAGCGAAGCGGCGGGAAACACGAGGAATGATCAGGGTTCTTAAATACAATAATAAAATAGCATTAGTGTTTTTCGGTAACGCTCAATTTATCCCGCTCTAGCTCTTTAGGTTGGCTAATGACACTTAGGGGGGGTGGGGGGGCAGTGGCAACAGAAGGGGTATAGGGAAATCTCTCCGTCTCTTGCTTATACTTTCTCTACCTCTCCCTCACTCTCCTTCTCATCTGTCTCTTTCACTCTCTCTTCAGCCTCCCCTCCCTTTTGTGCATTCCTCTCTTTCTCTCACTCTCTTTCTCTCCCTCTCTCCCTCTCTCTGCTCACTTACCCATTTTGTTTCCAGATTCTAAATAATCTAGTGAGGACAGTAAACTGACTTTTTTGCGCTCCAGGTCGAGCTAAACTGCAAACTGCAAGGCTTGTGGCACGAAACACTTTGGGGGCTTTCTGAAAACCCTACAGTACTTGACTCTGCAATTAAGATTAAGTGTTTAGCAAAACAACTGATACTACATTACTGTTAATAAAGAGCCACAGAGCAGAGAACACAGCATGTGCACCACATGGGTATGAACCCAGACACGTAATTGGTTTGATGAACACAGACACATGATTGGTTTAATGAACGCAGACCCGTGATTGGTTTAATGAACACAGACACATGATTGGTTTCATGAACGCAGACCCGTGATTGGTTTAATGAACACAGACACATGATTGGTTTAATGAACGCAGACACGTGATTGGTTTAATGAACACAGACACGTGATTGGTTTAATGAACGCAGACACGTGATTGGTTTAATGAATGCAGACCCGTGATTGGTTTAATGAACGCAGACACGTGATTGGTTTAATGAACACAGACATGTGATTGGTTTAATGAACACAGACCCGTGATTGGTTTAATTATCGCAGACACGTGATTGGTTTAGCAATAAGAACAGGCCACTCAGCCTATTTAGAACATAAAGAATATTTTATGATGAAAACAGGCCATTCAGCCAGTCTAGGTTGTGTTGTTTTTTAGTTTTTGGTTATTTCTGTTTTTCCATTTGAGTTTATCTTTATGTATTCACTTTATTCTCCCCAACCATGATCTTTTTTAAACAACAAATAAAGTTTTTAAAAGTCAGCCTTTCTCGTCCGCTCCCCTCCCGCTCTCTCTCTCCCTCCCTCCCCTTTCTCTCTCATCTCTCACCCGCTCTCTCTCTCCCTCGCTCTCCTCACTCTAATCTCTCACTCGCTATCTCTCTCCAATTCCCAGTGTGTGTGTATGTGTCACTAAAGAGGTGCAGTGTTTAAGCCTGCAGTGTATTCTGGGAAAGACAAAAAGAGAGGCGGAGTGTGAGAGACAGAGAGCGGCTTGACGCTGGTCCTCCATTGTGCTAGATGGTGTGAATAGAGTGAGGCTGAAGTCATGCCATAGCATACCTCACTTTGAGCCCTGTAGCCTTTTGTTGATCAATAGTTATGTCACCACCAGCAAATCCGGCTTTTCTTCATGCGCTGGGGAGACACGTCTCGGCTCGGGAGAGAGGGAGAGAGGGAGAGAGAGAGAGAGAGAGGGAGAGGGGGAGGGAGAGAGAGAGGGAGAGAGGGAGGGAGAGGGAGAGGGAGAGGGAGAGGGAGAGCGACGGTCTACGCCATCTCCAATCTTTCTAAATCATTTAGCCTTTAGATATACGGAGGTAGTCACTAAAACACCACAGTAAAAATGAAAGAGAGAAAAAGAGAGAAAAAGGGCGGGAAAGAGAGAGAAGGGATGCAAGAGAAAAAAGGGGGGGAAAATAGTGGGAAATAGAGAGAAAGAGATAGAGAGAGCGAGAAAGAGATAGAGGGAGAGAGAGAGAAAGAGATCGAGGGGGAGAGAGAGATAGAGGAAGAGAGAGATAGAGGAAGAGAGAGAGAAATAGATAGAGGGGGAGAGAGCGAGAAAGAGACAGAGAGGGAGAGAGAGAAAGAGATAGAGGAAGAGAGAGAGAGAAAGAGATAGAGGGAGAGAGAGAGAAAGAGATCGAGGGGGAGAGAGCGAGAAAGAGACAGAGAGGGAGAGAGAGAAAGAGATAGAGGAAGAGAGAGAGAGAAAGAGATAGAGGGAGAGAGAGAGAAAGAGATCGAGGGGGAGAGAGAGAGAGAGGAAGAGAGAGAGAGATAGAGGAAGAGAGAGAGAAAGAGATCGAGGGGGAGAGAAATAGATAGAGGAAGAGAGAGAGAGATAGAGGAAGAGAGAGAGAAAGAGATAGAGGGGAGAGGAGGTTGATCCACTGCTGTGATGAGCAGTGGTATAATAGAGTGTTTATTGGTATCGTAACTTCTACTTTGATCGATATCATCAGCTATTTGTTTTGCGTGCCACTGTATGCAATTTACTTCCCTCTACATGCAATCTGTTTTAATACTTTCAGCCAATCACTGCTTCCGTTTCAATTCAATAACCAATGAGAAAGCATACTTAAGAAAAATGAGTGGATACCATTTTGTCATTCTACATAGACTGTTCATGAGACGGCTTTAGGTATGGTTGCCCTTTTCGCTCTGCGATGTCATAAGAACAATTTGATTGGCTCATATAATGATAGCATATAATATGAATGCTATGTGCAGTATCTGATTAGTGAGCAATGAGCTCAGTGAATTTGTGAAATTTGCATTTGGTCGTTCACATTACAAAAATGTTAAGTGTTGATTTAGTAAACTAACTTTTTAATGAACATTTTGTGAAGGTATGTTTAGGGCTAGATTACAACAAACATGGACTAATAAAGTAATAACATTCTAAAGACATATTAGCACTATGGGATGTGTACAATCACAGATAGTATATGTTTTTAATGTCAGTCTACTCTACAGGTACGATAACACAATGAACAGTGTGAACATTCATTCGATCCAGTTGTTACTGTAAGAATTTATTTCAGAGTTATAAAATCTTCTTGGAGAAATCTTGCAGAAATACCACAATTTTAAGTCTTGCTGGAGTGACTTCTTTTCATAAGCTGGTCGTATATTTTGTAAAATGATGTCGTTAGGTTGCATATATTGTCAATTCAGTATCTAGAGTTGAAATGTGTTGCATGGTCAATCTGGATGATCAGCTCTTTTATAGAAGGCTTGCTATAGTCAACCCCCTTTCAATTATGATGTCATAATCGACATAAACCATAGCTCCTCCCCTTTGTAGTTTGAAGTCATTAACCAGAACTATGACACTTTCACACGGTGCCATTAGTGATTGCTGCCTGTCTCTTTCTTTCCTCTCTCTCTACGGGAAGATTCATTAGCCACGGCTGTCTCTCTCTCTCTGATAAGATGCTATTAGCCACGGCTGTCTCTCTCTCTCTGATAAGATGGCATTAATCTTGTCTGCCTTTCTCACAAGTAAGATGTCAGCAGGTGTGGCAGCAGCACCCTGAAATCAGGTTGATTGCGGATTTGCTCCCGTCCGAGGACACCGCTTGACCGTTGCTCGTCAGAGACGCCTAACTTTGAGTTTCTCCCACAGTTCTGTGGTTTTTCCACTTTCATCTTCATACAATACCGTTCAGCGCTTACACTGTATTTTTATCTGTATTTCATATGTTTTTATTGATGGGCAGGCTCATAATTAATGTTTGCTTATTAAATGTTTAACATAAAGGACAAAACCTTCATCCGAGTTGCTGTCTCATCTTTTATCTTCTTGTCTCTTGGTGTCCCTCTCCAAGCCACGCCTTTCCCAAAGCCACGCCTAACCTCTCCAAGCCACGCCTTTCCCAAAGCCACGCCTTCCCTCTCCAAGCCACGCCTTTCCCAAAGGTCACCTTCCCCTCAAAATATCCCGCTGCTGCACTGTGTGCGTGTGAGTGTGAGAGTGTGTATGAGCGCTGGATTTAAACAGGCAGGTCTCACCAGCAGTTTACGGGCCCCACTCCCTCCCTCGGTCACACATCTCTTTCCCTAAATTTACCATGGCAACCCCCCTCCTGTTTGTTCCGCTCCATCAAAAATCACTCAATACACACACACACACACACACACACAGGTGCACAGTAATAACTGGATATAATCTCAGATTTGAACGGTTCTCTTTGTTGCATCAAAAAATTACATTTTTGTCTGTCTCTGCTGTCGCCTAAATTATAAATGATTATTATAAAAATATCTCTCTCACGGCCCAAAATCATGCCCCTTTTCAGACACACCAGTCACAACTCTTTTTGTATGGTATTGAATTGTATGGCCATCTACTCTAATTGTCCACTCATCTTTCAAAAAACCACGATTTACTCATGTTTTAGCAACCAATTTAACTGCAATCATTCCATTCATTCAGTGCTTCAGCACAGATCAGGAAACGCAATTTCAAAATCAAAATTACAATGAAATAAAAGGACATGTCTGGCAACACCTACTGAACGACGTGCACGCAGTTTATCTGTCCGTTTCAGCCAACAATCTGAGAAAAACAATGTCATTTCTTAGTTGGGAATGATTATGTCATTTTGCTATTAGCCACTGAATGCCATCAATAAAAATAAACAGTTTGTTTTATCACAACACTGTTGAAAAATATATGTTTACATACCAATGAAAACAGTACTTGGGAAAAGAATCAGAGTGAGGCATTGTGGGATGGCGTTTGAGATTAATTTAAACACAATTTGTTCCCTCAGAAAGAGCCTTAGAAGAGATGACCGTTGCTTGAAAAAGACCCTTCCGCTCTGACACGGCTGAACGCAGCCAAGCAGGGGTCTGACTGAGACCCTTCCCACCTGACACGGCTGAACGGAGCCAAGCAGGGGTCTGACTGAGACCCTTCCCCTCTGACACGGCTGAACGCAGCCAAGCAGGGGTCTGACTGCGTGTGATCAGGTTGTGTGTCTATAACGTTTTCATACATTCAGATTGAATTATTGCCACACCTCCTCCCTTAGCCTATACAAACAGACAGTGTGTGTGTGTGTGTGTGTGTGTGTGTGTCTGACCACTCTACTTGTGCCAGACGGTCAGCTCGCCCGTGAGATGGCTCCAAAGCCATGATTGATGTATGCGTCTGGCCCCGCCCCCTCGTCCGCCAGGGACGCTTGATTGACGGCCGCTGTCTGCGTTGCTCGCTCTCGGAACATGGCGAGTTTCCCATAATCCCCCTGGCTGGAGGGAAGAGGCTCATCAAACATCGCTCCAGCCGAGCAGGGCGGCGGCGCGGGGGCCGTTTACGCCCGTAAAATAAAAACAGCCTCCGGGGGAGACGTCAGGGGTGTAACTCAACCCTCTAACCCAAACCTGCGTTAGAAACATCACACGTCTGCATTGAAAGAGTCGCGAGGCTTCAGCGCTTTCATGAGGAGCTCGTGCTCTCTGGCCTGGTCTCTTTCACCTTGATGCACCCGTGATCGTTCTGCGCGGAGCGCGTACTGACCGATTGCGCTCATCTGACACGCTGGCAGGGTCATACCTACACCTACGGCGCCCGTACAGATGCATTAGCCTAGTTTTCAAACCCTAGCGGCACAAAACGAGGGCGGTATAGCCTTACAAGGAAAATAGTTTACAGTAACATCAACTATGGTGCAGTACCTTTGACTCTAATAGCACAGACACGGTCTCTTTTTGACTCTCAGAAAGTCTTGTGGGAGTTTAACGCAGGATTTCTTTCTAGGAAAATACAAAGGAGATATATCTACAGACACAGCGCATATCACACGCATTCCAATTTTTATCTTTTTTTTTTTGGTTTGGCGGAGAATTAGAAAAGGAAAAACAGAAGCGGAGATAACATCACGGTGAAACGTTGGGAGTTAATTTAACTGTAACAGAGTTCACTTCAGAGCAGGAGGGACAAAATGTACTCTGTCAGTGTAAATTACACTCCGTCAGTGTTCATTTAACTCTGATCATTTTAGTGCGATCTGAAATGACTTTCCTCGGTCCCAGACGAGCTGCCAGCTCTAATTTCTCTCCTGATCTCATTTAGTTTTTATTGCTCATTTAAAAGGTCACCCCAAATGACAAGGTAGCAGAGAGAATAAACAGCCTCTAATGACCCCTGACCCCGAGGACCCCGCGCACTCATATCACAACCGCTAACGTTTTTACAATGTTTTTTTCCCCCTGTAGAACACTTTTCAAAGAGGTAAAAAAAATGCGACACCCGCCTCGACCTGTCGGGCGTGACGGGGGGGGCGGAGCTATTCGCTGTGTCCGGCGTGACGGGGGCCTTAAAGCTATTAAGTATGTGACGGTTCTGAAAATTGAGTGTTTCTTAATATCCCCAGATGATATACTTATTTCCAGGTTTTCACTGATAATAGTATGGAGGATATTTTTTGCATACTGCATGCCACTGAACAGTATGCAGTAAGCATTATACAGTATGCTAGTACACAGCATACAGGACGCAGTAGATAGGGCTCCGATTCGTACACAGCCCATGAGATTTTTACTTAAGGAGTCCGAGCCAAGATCACAGTAAAGGGCAGCGGGGAGTTTCCCCTCCTTTTGTGAACTGGTGCTAATTACCCTGCACTCTCTCATCAGTGAGCCAGTGCCCAACATTCATTTGTGTAATTGTTTTACACGGATTATAGGATCTATTCTCTCTCTCTCTCTCGCGCACTCGCGCTCTCAATTTTTTATTCCTCGTTCATTCCTGTCATGTTAAAGACTGTCTGGGTAATTCACAAAATTTGGAAAATTTTAACCGTGAAAATGAGGTTTGGCTGAATCGAGGAGAGAGACGGGAGAGGAAGGGATTTTCCTAAAAGGGAAAGAGGAGCGTGGGCCGTAAATGTGCAAATTTATTCCCTGATGATAAACAGTCCTAGCATTCCTTCTGCTGTTCACGTTACAGGCACATAGCAGCAGTGCTTTCAACCCCAAACATGCACTTCTCCTTTCAAACCACACTAACTATTTAGTTTGTGTTTCCAAGTCACTGTTAATATTCCAGTCTTGGTTCTACTCTTCTTGCTTGTTGCGTTATGTTTGGGAGTTAGCGGAGTAGCAAACCGCCAGCCCATACTTCGTGTGTTAAAGTGATGATGTAACACACTCGCTCGCTTGGCAAGGCCAATGTCTGTAGAAGGTCTTGCGGTTGGCTGTTCGTAATGATATTCCAAGGTCGCGTTCAATCAAGGTCGCGTTCACGCGTGAAAATCCTCAGTCGTCTGCCAGGTTCGGAAGTTCACACTTAAGGTGCGATTTCTCACCACGTTCTGCTGTACAGAATCACGCCGCTGTCGAGCAGTGTGATACGCGATACACCATTTTCCACAAGGTCATGAAGCATCCAGTGCTGAAGCACTACCGCAGCTGTTGCATCATGGTTATTGTAGTCCATCCAAAGAAAGCTCTTATCACTATATTTTTGGATCAAGACGCCCCGCCCCGATTCCTTAGTTATATTTTATGCTCCTGGCTGTAAAAAGCAGACGCACTCTCTCTCAGTGGGAGTGTGTCTGATTGAATCGCAGGTGTAGGTGCAGTCAGTGTAAGTAGGGGCGTTTCAGTGCAAGTCTCGTTGCTGCAAAACGCACACGCCTATATTTCAAACGAAGGGCTCCCGACTTTGAAGTGTTTTTCAACTTTTTGACAAACTCCTCCGATTTAGAAAAGGCTGCGGCAAGAAATCTGCCACCCGTTACCCTCGACTGGCTAGACAATCCTGCATTCACAGGTAGCGGTTGAGCTACTGAAATACGTAATATACGGCTTAAGCGCGGAGGTGAATTTCAATTGCGGCTTATCTGTGACCGTCTGCTATTGAGAGCTGCATTGCTGATAAAGCGCAGGGGCAGACGTGGGTTTTTCAGGATTGGTAAAGCTTAGCTTAACAAAGCCAGGAACTGAGTCCTCGTGCCCCGCACACAGTAGTGAGATTATCATGTTTCTGGAATGCAAAATCCACGAGAGAAGCCGCAATATTACATCAAATATTACCAAACCCCTCTGCTTGATTTCTGCACTACATTTCCCATGATGCATACAAACAGGTGAGCAATTACACTTCCATCTGAAGTCTGGCTGCGCACCATTTTCCGAACACGTCCCCATGGGAACTACAGAAAGGTGTATGAGGTGGAGGAGCACAGATTTTGCTAGAATTAAAAGAGATAGTGGGATGGAAGTTTTGACTGACCTGATAATAAGTCATGTGAGTGTCACAGAAAACCTCACAAGCAGAAACGGAATGAAAGCATGCCATTTTGCCTTTAGTCTTTACCCTTTGGGAGAGCTGTTTTGCCTTTAGTCTTTACCCTTTGGGAGAGCTGTTTTGCCTTTAGTCTTTACCCTTTGGGAGAGCTGTTTTGCCTTTAGTCTTTACCCTTTGGGAGAGCTGTTTTGCCTTTAGTCTTTACCCTTTGGGAGAGCTGTTTTGCCTTTAGTCTTTACCCTTTGGGAGAGCTGTTTTGCCTTTAGTCTTTACCCTTTGGGAGAGCTGTTTTGCCTTTAGTCTTTACCCTTTGGGAGAGCCATTTTGCCTTTAGTCTTTACCCTTTGGGAGATAAGTGGTGAAAATAAAGTCAACCATCCGTACCGGAATTCATTATTAAAAGAACTAAAAAAAGGAACAAATATTGATGAAAAAAGTAGGGGTTGACCGATATGGTTTTTCCAGGGCCAATACCGATATCGATTATTAGTAATTATGGAGACCGATAAACTATATTTGATAAACTTGATATTTGGTGCCAATATTCATCCAGCCTGTGTAAAATGAGTAGCCTACATGGCATAGGTAACTATTTGTACAGCAAATACATCATTATAATAATAATAATAATACCTGGCATTTATATAGCGCCGTTCTCGATACTCAAAGCGCTTTACAATGATGAAGGGAAACTCGCCTCAACCACCACCAATGTGCAGCACCACCTGGGTGATGCAGCGGCAGCCATTTTGCGCCAGAATGCTCACCACACATCAGCTGAGAGGGAGAGGGAGAGAATACTTTTTTTAGCCAATTAAACTGGGGGATGATTAGGTGGCAGTGGGGCGTGGTTTCATTACCGTATTACGCCCACATTTTGGCATTTTTATCATTTCAAAAGGGGGTGGGGTCTAGCTAAACCAGAATGCTTTGTTACCATTTCATTAAATGTTCAGATGTTCTTAGAAAAACATCTTATTTTTAAAAGTTAAAGTGCATGGAGCATCCAGAAGGTACAAAAAATTACCAAACTGAAGGGATTTTTAATGGATAAAAAAGAATACCTCCCCAAAACATAACATGGTTTCTTTCTTAAATTAAAGTGCAGAAAGTTTACCACCAGACACTAGTTTTTCCTAATTCTTTCCTTGTTTTAAATATATATAATCCTTGCCTATATAAAACCTAGCTTGAAATTATCTGTTGCCTCTCATAACAATGATGTCAACTGTAAAAAGTTTATACATTTGTCAATAACATTTGTAAATCAACATAAAGAACATCCCCCCTTCACACGTCACCCCCCTGTTGAGGTCACTCCACTGGCTGCCAGTCGTGGCCAGGATCAGGTTCAAAGTTCTGACCCTGGCCTACACTGCAGCCAAAAGATCAGGCCCCTCCTACCTACAGGACTTGATCCAGCACTACGCTCCTGCTCGACCACTTCGCTCTGCTGCTGCAGGGCGACTTGCACTTCCCTCCCTCCGTGTTAACGGCTCTCGCTCGTCCCGACTGCGGAGCTTCTCCACTCTAGCTCCCCAATGGTGGAATGAACTCCCCACTCCGCTGCGCTCAGCTGAAACACTGTCTGTTTTCCGTCGTGGTCTGAAAACACACTTTTTCAGACTCCACCTTGACTAACTATATAACTAACCTATATAGGGCCAATTATATAGTACGTACTTCCTGTTTATTATTTTTATTTTCTATTTGGTTTTTTGCTATTTTATAGCTTAGAAGGTATAGCCGACTATATTCTATGTTCATTACTAGGGATAGCTCCTGTTGTGAGAAAGTTGTGCATCATCAGATTTGCTTTGTAGTTGTGTCAATGACCTTCAATATGCACTTATTGTACATCGTTTTGGATAAAAGCGTCTGCCAAATAACTGTAATGTAATGTATGTAATGTAACATGTTTTCCATATTAGACATCAATGCAAACAGTGGGATGAAGCCGGTCTTGCAAAGGCAGAATGTAAATAAGACTGGAAAGCCAATTAATTACAAAAATAAACATATATTAACCTATAGTGAAAAAATAATCAAGCACATAAACAAATATAGTAACACAAGACAGGCTCTGATGCCTGTAGGGTGTGAAATAGTCGCTGGCTCTCCTGTAGTACTGTGTGTGGTCTGTAGGGTGTAAAATAGTCACTGGCTCTCCTGTAGTACTGTGTGTGGCCTGTAGGGTGTAAAATAGTCACTGGCTCTCCTGTAGTACTGTCTGTGGCCTGTAGGGTGTAAAATAGTCGCTGGCTCTCCTGTAGTACTGTCTGTGGCCTGTAGGGTGTAAAACAGTCACTGACTCTCCTGTAGTACTGGGCGGCATGTAGAATCTAAAATAGACACTGGCTCCCCCGTATTACTGTGTGGCGTGTAACGTGTAGCACGCAAGTCCCTGACTTGCCTTAGAGAAAGGCATGTGCTTGCAGGGCCCAGCCTGCTCCCCTGTGAGCACCTTTACTATCTAAGCCTCTCTGGTCACCTTGAAAGGTGCATTTCTGTGTTCCGTCAATTACTATTGGTCGGTTGCACTCACGGCTGTTTGACACCCAGCTGAGTTTAACGACTATCACGCACAGGTAGTGAACACAGCAGGTGTCCCACAGTAAAGAGCTGGTGGTTCTTGAATGGTGTGGGGGAGTGTTTGGGTGCACCATACCCTTATAAGGGGCAAGGTCAGTGTCAATCATTACTAAATGTCACTGATGGATCATCTTCAGCCTCAGGTTAAAGCGTTTCTCTCCAGCAGAGAGGGGCGTATTTAAATGATGATGATAATGCTCTCATCTAAAGAGCACGGGTAGTTCCAGAAGGGTTTGAGGAGAATGACACCGATATTATCCATACGTCAGTCTTCTCAGACACCAGATCTGAACCCAGTTAAGCATTAACAGAATATTCTGGAAGGATTCCCGAGACGGCCTTTTTCACCTCCGTCAACTGAGAGCGACTTTCTCGTGGTGTCGTTTCTACACCAGGGGTGTCCAATCCTATCCGAAAGGGGTCAGTGTGGTGCAAGTTTTATCCCAAAGGGGTCAGTGTGGTGCAGGTTTTATCTGAAAAGGGTCTAATTACCTAATCATGGTCTTCAAACAAGACCTTGATAAGTAGAATCAGGTGTCTTCATGCTGGGAGAAAACAAAACCTGCACCCACACCGGCCCTTTTAGGATAAAACCTGCACCCACACCGGCCCTTTTGGGATAAAACCCGCACCCACACCGACCCTTTTGGGATAAAACCCGCACCCACACCGACCCTTTTGGGATAAAACCCGCACCCACACCGGCCCTTTTGGGATAAAACCCGCACCCACACCGGCCCTTTTGGGATAAAATCTGCACCCACACCAACCCCTTTTGGGATAAAACCTGCACCCACACCGACCCCTTTTGGGATAAGATACTTTCAAGTGACTCAACACTGGAGTTTCTGTTCTACTCTGTTCAGCTCAGCTACCGTACATTACAGTGCATTACATTATATTACAGGCCTTTAACAGAAGCTCTTATCCACAACACAATTATTTATCATTTTTACAGCTGGATATATACTGACGTTCCCTAACCGTGATACTACACTGTCGCCCAGTACTGGGTTCACTGGTTACATTTACAAATGTGCAATATTCACACGCCTTCAGATCAATTCAACCTTAATGCAATTACATTCCAATAAATACATAATTAATAGCTCATTTTCAGTACTCTTTTTTGCAAGCCCTAAAGGTAACGGAAATTAAATCTTAAGTTAAAAACATGCTTGATTCTATACTGACGCGATTTCCCATGAGTCTGTGGGGCAGAGACGAGAGGAAGTGGCAACATACAGGAAGTGGCACTAAAAAAGAAATCCTGTTGACTGTTTGTTACCCTGGGGGAGGAAAAATGTTGAAATGAAAATCGATGAAAAACAAATTAAACACAACCTACATGTATGACCTACATGCTTTGCGCCATTGTATCAGGTGTAAAAATATGGCATTTAATTACCGCAATGGAGACGTGTTCATTTCAAGGTAATTCCCTGCAGTAGTGCTGACTGAAATGCCAACACATGGAATGATCTGTTGAGAAGGATGTGGGAAAATCTGTCGTCTATTTTTTGTTTGTTGGGGGATACTGAATACCTTTCTTTACCACCGCACAATAGCATTCGCATGATAATACTGAGTATGGGGAAGGAGAGAGGAGAGGAATGAACCCCTAAAAAGTAATTCTGTTTTTTTTTTTTGTGAAAAAGTAGAGAGGGGTACAGACAGAGGGAAAGCAGAGAGTTACAGACAGGGGGAAGCAGAGAGGGTTACAGACAGGGGGAAGCAGAGAGGGTTACAGACAGGGGGAAGCGCAGAGGGTTACAGACAGGGGGCAAGCAGAGAGGGTACAGACAGAAAGCAGAGAGGGGTACAGACAGGGGGAAGCAGAGAGGGGTACAGACAGGGGGAAAGCAGAGAGTGGTACAGACAGGGGGAAAGCAGAGAGGGGTACAGACAGGGGGAAAGCAGAGTTACAGACAGGGGGAAAGCAGAGAGGGTTACAGACAGGGGGGAAGCAGAGAGGGGTACAGACAGGGGGAAAGCAGAGAGGGGTACAGACAGGGGGAAAGTAGAGAGGGGTACAGACGGGGGGAAGCAGAGAGGGGTACAGACAGGGGGAAAGTAGAGAGGGGTACAGACAGAGGGAAAGCAGGGAGTTACAGACAGGGGGAAAGCAGAGAGGGGTACAGACAGGGGGGAAGCAGAGAGGGGTACAGACAGGGGGAAAGCAGAGAGGGGTACAGACAGGGGGAAAGCAGAGAGGGGTACAGACAGGGGGAAAGCAGAGTTACAGACAGGGGGAAAGCAGAGAGGGGTACAGACAGGGGGGAAGCAGAGAGGGGTACAGACAGAGGGAAAGCAGGGAGTTACAGACAGGGGGAAAGCAGAGAGGGGTACAGACAGGGGGAAAGCAGAGAGGGGTACAGACAGGGGGAAAGCAGAGAGGGGTACAGACAGGGGGAAAGCAGAGAGGGGTACAGACAGGGGGAAAGCAGAGTTACAGACAGGGGAAAGCAGAGGGGTACAGACAGGGGAAGCAGAGAGGGGTACAGACAGGGGGAAAGCAGAGTTACAGACAGGGGGAACGCAGAGAGGGGTACAGACAGGGGGAAAGCAGAGAGGGGTACAGACAGGGGGGAAGCAGAGAGGGGTACAGACAGGGGGAAAGCAGAGAGGGGTACAGACAGGGGGAAAGCAGAGAGGGGTACAGACAGGGGGAAAGCAGAGTTACAGACAGGGGGAAAGCAGAGGGGTACAGACAGGGGGGAAGCAGAGAGGGGTACAGACAGGGGGAAAGCAGAGTTACAGACAGGGGGAACGCAGAGAGGGGTACAGACAGGGGGAAGCAGAGAGGGGTACAGACAGGGGGAAAGCAGAGAGGGGTACAGACAGGGGGAAAGCAGAGAGGGGTACAGACAGGGGGAAAGCAGAGAGGGGTACAGACAGGAGGAAAGCATAGAGGGGTACAGACAGGGGGAAAGCAGAGGGGTACAGACAGGGGGGAAGCAGAGAGGGTTACAGACAGAGGGAAAGCAGAGAGGGGTACAGACAGAGGGAAAGCAGAGAGGGTTATAGACAGGGGTAAAGCAGAGTTACAGACAGGGGGAACGCAGAGAGGGGTACAGACAGGGGGAAGCAGAGAGGGTTACAGGCAGAGTATGGATGACAGCTCAGAAGGTGCCATGGCGGGAAATCAAACCAATACCCACGGGGCGCACGGGGATTAGCATACCGCTAGAGAGTCGGCAGCTCTGCAGACTACGCCACGCGTCTGGCACTTCCCGCTACCCCTCTGACACAGCACAACACAGGACCATAATCAGAAACCTAAAAGCAGCTGTTAAATCCACTTTATCGTCATTGACTGTATTTATTAGAAGAGGGAGACTGAAACGGCGTTTTGGCAGTTTTATTGTTTATTTCTGCAGTATGTTGGCGGTGTTTGAGCACTGGCAGCTCTTGAGAATTAAAAGCAGGAATAGATGATAAACTCCAGCTGTCGAGTATGAGGAGACCGAATGTTTACTGTGCCACTGAGCAAAAACTCTAAACAAATACAAGAGACTGCCTAAGAGAGGAGAGACAGTCAGTGCAGTAGAATGCTTTGGGAATTGGTTTGTAACCCAAAGGTTGCAGGTTCAATCCCAGGCAGGACACAACCATTGTCCCCTAAAATTATTTTAAATTATATGTGAGCATAAATTTGAACAGTTTTAACACAACATCAGTGTCTCTGAATCACCCACATTTTATAATTCGTTTTTCAGGTTGAATGTGAGAAAATTGAATGTTAATTTAATGTGTAATTTAGTTCAAATAGGGACCTGTATTAATTCAAGTGTCTTATAACAGGGTTGCTTATCTAAAAACAGGTTTGCGTTTCACTTCTTAATAGATAAGGTTACAGACCGTATAGCAGTGCTTCCCAACCCTGTATCTAGAGAGCTACCGTCCTGTAGGTTTTCACTCCAACCAAAACAAAGCACTCCTTATTCAACAGCTCAAGATCTCCTTGAAATGCTAATTAGTAGAATCAGGTTGAGGTTGAGATTAAGCTTGAGATGAAAACCTACAGGACGGCAGATCTCCAGGAACAGGGTCAATCTGACTGTCTATAAGGAAGTTGCAGTGCCAGTGCCAGTGCCATTTCTGGTTTTTGTTCCATCTGAGCTTGATCACAAGAGTTTTATGGATGATTAAAAGTGTGAGTTTGAATATTCTGAATGGTGACATGCTGAGTGCCTCCAGCACATGGTCACCTGCATTCATAAAACCTGATAAATTACAATTAATCCAGTTGTGAAGTTAAAGGTTTGGATGGAGCAAAAACCAGGACCGGCTCCAGGAACAGGGTTGCCTTCCCCGTTCTAGATCAACACTCCTACTCAGAGATGCTGTATCAATATCAAGGGCTGTGTCCAAATCAACACCCTTCCGTACTATTGAGTATGCTTGTTGAGTATGCTTGTTGAGTACACTGGTTGAGAAACTAGTTAAGTAGTCGAAATGTTCTCTAAATGTAGCGTACTTAAAATCCCCGGATGATATACTTACTTCCGGGGTTTCGCTGAGTATATTCGGGAATATACTTTTCAAGAAGTACCCAAACATTTTGGTCTGATAAATATGACGTGAAGCTTTGCTTTAAAAATGAGGCGCAGCTTCGCTGACGTTTTCCTTCAACAACAGCTAAAACAAAAACTCGTCACACAGCCGCGCAAGGGTGGGACGTCTTACGACACATCCACAGTACAGTTGGAAAGTAGTATGGAGGATATTTTTTGCATACTGCACGTCATGGACTAAGCAGTACACAGTACACTGTACACAGAAGACAGAATGCAGTAGATAGGGCTCTGATTCGAACACAGCCAAGGTTTATAACGAAGGTTTGAAAGGTTTTGTAGGTCTTTTATGAGGAAGGAGTTAATATGCTGCCTGACTCACACAAACCTTGTATGTGCTGTGACTTTGCACCAAGTCCTGTTGTATATGTGTGTGCTGTGACTTTTCACCAAGTCCTGTTGTATGTGTGTGTGCTGTGACTTTGCACTAAGTCCTGTTGTATGTGTGTGTGCTGTGACTTTGCACTAAGTCCTGTTGTATGTGTGTGTGCTGTGACTTTGCACTAAGTCCTGTTGTGTGTGTGTGCTGTGACTTTGCACTAAGTCCTGTTGTATATGTGTGTGCTGTGACTTTGCACTAAGTCCTGTTGTATGTGTATGTGCTGTGACTTTGCACCAAGTCCTGTTGTGTGTGTGTGCTGTGACTTTGCACTAAGTCCTGTTGTATGTGTATGTGCTGTGACTTTGCACAAAGTCCTGTTGTATGTGTGTGTGCTGTGACTTTGCACCAAGTCCTGTTGTGTGTGTGTGTGTGTGCTGTGACTTTTCACCAAGTCCTGTTGTATGTGTGTGTGTGTGTGCTGTGACTTTGCACTAAGTCCTGTTGTATGTGTATGTGCTGTGACTTTGCACTAAGTCCTGTTGTATGTGTATGTGCTGTGACTTTGCACTAAGTCCTGTTGTATGTGTATGTGCTGTGACTTTGCACTAAGTCCTGTTGTATGTGTGTGTGCTGTGACTTTGCACTAAGTCCTGTTGTATGTGTGTGTGCTGTGACTTTGCACTAAGTCCTGTTGTATGTGTGTGTGCTGTGACTTTGCACTAAGTCCTGTTGTATGTGTGTGTGCTGTGACTTTGCACTAAGGAGACTTTCCATTAGAGGATCCACACGAAAAATGTTTTTTGTTCAGCGAGTGCCAAAGTCCTGTTGTATGTGTGTATGCTGGGTAACGCAGTTTTCTGTAACATTCTGAACTGAATTTAGGGGTTGTAAGTATCACAGAAATCAGTTTTCCCTTATTTGTGCGGAACGATACAAAGTGAAGCCCTGATTGCGTTCACAGCCTTTAACAGACTTCAAATATGTTCGAAGATGAGCCCAAACAAACAGTTAGTGTGGACATAATTTTTTATGTATGGACATAACTTACACTGTTTAAGAATGCCCTGAATTTAGTTTTTTGGTTTTTCACATCAATATCAGTATCTTTCAAGGTAATTATTCCGACATTTGTCTTCTGCGAAAAGACTTTGTATAAATTTCCCATAAATATAAATGTTTATCTTCTATTTTGCCAGGGCACATAGTCATTGTAGCATTTTCTCCCGCTCTTTCGTTTGTTTTGCAGGTGTAATCGGAGAAATATTAAATATAAAAATGAGTCAATAGACTGAAGTTACACCTGCAGAAAGGGCCTGTGAACATGTACCATCTTTTTAATTCTCCTCCTTTGCATTCATCCCTGTGAAGTGTCCTTATCATCGGGTGCGTTTTGCTGAGTGGGTTTTCAGCAGAGAGGTGAGAAAGCAAAGGCATCTCCTTCTGTTTTCCCCAGTAATCTCCCAGAATGCCGCATTTTAAAAAGGCTTTCAGAAATGCGTATCAGTGCAGCGGAGGCGTTTGTACCGCCACACGCCGCCACCCAGAAATCTCACAAATGGGCACAGATTAAATATAAGGCAGCCATCTTGGACACAAATCCAACGTTTGTTGCCATTTGTAGCAGCGTAAGCTTTCTGCAGCGTATGCTTGCCGCTGGCGATGTTTATAATGAAGTCAAATTCTATAACCCGTAATTGGGGCCGGAACCGCCGTTTGAAACCAGCTATCCCAATGAATAATACCGCGTTAGATCGATACTTAGGTAGATATTGCAATATATGAACCAATATAGCAAGTAAAAATTTATTACACACTATGTATTACTGAATCGGTATATTTACATTTTCCGCTTTATGTTTAAATTAATACCAGAAATCTTTCTTTAAGGGAGCTAGGTGGCTTTCTTGGGATTTTCTTGGCAAAATATCAAGCAACATATTGCTGGAATGACATTTCTATGGAAGTCTGTATTCAGCATTTTGGGGAATCTGAACAATAGTGGGAAAATAGTTAAGAAACTCTGCAGCATCCCGTGAGACTTAAAGTTTCTCTCTGAAGTCGAGCCGTTTCATGCGGGCCTCACAAATCAATGTCCCTTTACCCAGAGTTCCCTGTGTTGTCCTCACGCGCTTCATCTCCACGGAAGATAGATTTCTTTAGCGATGCCGCCAAAGTGTTTAACGCCGACTTTATCCGGACCGCAAGCCAGAAACAAACGCTGAAGCTGGCCAAGCTCTTTTAAAACAAAACAACTGTCCCCAAAAGAGGTTATTTAATGTT
>CM040394.1:2307831-2342831 GCA_022702515.1 Ilyophis sp. 1 JC-2022 | reverse complement strand
ATGGCTGGTTTTGAGCGAAAGTACTTGAGTCAAGTAGCACAAGAGCTTATGCAGGTTCTGTGGGAAATGGGAAGACAAATCAGTCTGAATCAGATAATCGTATCAGAGAGGAGTTTCGATTCCACAGTCTGAATCAGAGAATCGTATCAGAGAGGAGTTTCGATTCCACAGTCTGAATCAGAGAATCGAATCAGAGAGGAGTTTCGATTCCACAGTCTGAATCAGAGAATCGTATCAGAGAGGAGTTTCGATTTCACAGTCTGAATCAGAGAATCGTATCAGAGAGGAGTTTCGATTTCACAGTCTGAATCAGAGAATGGTATCAGAGAGGAGTTTCGATTCCACAGTCTGAATCAGAGAATCGTATCAGAGAGGAGTTTCGATTTCACAGTCTGAATCAGAGAATCGTATCAGAGAGGAGTTTCGATTCCACAGTCTGAATCAGAGAATCATATCAGAGAGGAGTTTCGATTTCACAGTCTGAATCAGAGAATCGTATCACAGAGGGGTTTCGATTTCACAGTCTGAATCAGAGAATCGTATCAGAGAGGAGTTTCGATTCCACAGTCTGAATCAGAGAATCGTATCAGAGAGGAGTTTCGATTTCACAGTCTGAATCAGAGAATCGTATCACAGAGGGGTTTCGATTTCACAGTCTGAATCAGAGAATCGTATCAGAGAGGAGTTTCGATTCCACAGTCTGAATCAGAGAATCGTATCAGAGAGGAGTTTCGATTGCGCAGTCTGAAGTTTTGATTCCTGATTATGTGGCTTATATTTTAATTTACTCTTCCAGATGTATTTGCATTTAAACATGAGAACATGAAGTTTCTCAGATAATCATTTTGCAGACTAGCAGAATTAGCAGCATAATTTGTGTGATTAGCAGACTCACACAAGCAGGCAAAGAGACACATGCCCAGAGACGTGTGTGTGTGTGTGTGTGTGTGTGTGTGTGTGTGTGTGTGTGTGTGTGTGTGAGTGTGTGTGTGTGTGTGTGTGTGTGTGTGTGTGTGTGTGTGAGTGTGTGTGTGTGTGTGTGTGTGTGTGTGTGTGTGTGTGTGTGTGTGTGTGAGTGTGTGTGTGTGTGTGTGTGTGTGTGTGTGTGTGTGAGTGTGTGTGTGTGTGAGTGTGTGTGTATTTCTTTACACTCCGCCCATCTCTCTCCCTCTTTTTCCTTGTTAATAAATGAGTGGAGGAGGACTGAAGATGATCCGGTGCTCAGAGGATTGGTTCTGTTCTGTCTCTCTGGGTGTAAAATTGAGATAATTAGGTTTTTTTGGGGGGGGAGGGGGGGTATCTCATGTGTGTGTGCGTGTCGGTCTGTGTGTGTGTGTGTGTGTGTTTGTGCGTAACTGGGGGTGGGAGGTTTACATAAGGGTGATAATTTCTCAGATCACATCCACATTGGACACCTGCAGGTCGATACCATTTCAATTCAGGAAATCCAATTAACACTTTTAAAAATGCCCATAATGATCTTGGGATTTTTTGACTGATGAGCTGAATTTAAATTAGACACCAGTGTAAAAGAAAACGATGAAATCAACGCCCATGCATTCTTAAGTTAAGATCAGATCGAATTTATTTTCCCTTTTGATTGAAATTTGCCCTGAATCTGAACACAGCTGTACACAGATATAATGCAAAATAAGAAAAGTAACTAAATCATATGTTTCAAAAGTCAAATGAAAGTCACAATCAATTCACTCTGGCAATGCAAAAAACAGTGAGAGAACAATACAAGCTCCGAGCTGTCCAGATCTGTGTGTGTGTGCGTGTGTGTGTGTGTGTGTGTCACAGTGCGTGTCACAGTGCGTGTGTGTATCACAGTGCGTGTCACAGTGCGTGTGTGTGTGGGTGTGTCACAGTGCGTGTCACAGTGCGTGTGCGTGTGGGTGTGTCACAGCGCGTGCGCACATGCATTTGTACATGGCAGAGAGACGGGGGCACCGTGAGCTTTGAACACAAGACCTTCCAGAACTTTCCTTTCTTCTGCCATGAAGTTAACTTTGTTCATCCAAAGTCAGAGGGTCATCCCAGCCAGCCAGCCAGCCAGCCAGCGCCCCCCCCCCCCCCGGCCCCCTCCCTAACTAGGCCAGTGCACCTTCAGCAGGAAGCAGCGGCAAACTCATAAAAAATAACGGCGGTGGATAAAACTCACAGCTAATACTGTAACTGCTGACAAAACCAGCCGACAAGCAGATATGGTGCGTAGCAGCGTGCCTTTAATTCAACAGTCTTTCATTATTCATGCCATCTAAATTCACACGGCGCTCCGCCACCGTGCCCGTGCCCCCCCCCCCCCCCCCCCTGACCAACACAACAGCACCCCCACCCCACCCCACCCCCAGCGCTGGACTCAGGTTTAATTGTGGGGTTTATTAACTACCACGTGTACGAAAACAAGCATGTATTTAAATCCTTCTTACAGACATTATGTGCGTATAGATAACTGTGCATGCAGTAAATATACATATACAGTGCCCCCCCCCCCGTGCCCCCCCCCCCCCCCCAGTGCGCTCCACTATTGCCACCCTGCTAAAGATGAGGAAAAAGGGTTAGAAAAAATTCACTGTGAATTAGCTTAATCTCACACTGAAAAAATTAGAAAATTCAAGAATAACCCTTTTTACTCATCTTAACCAGGGGTACCAATAATAGTGGAGGGCACTGTATATATATATATGTGTATATATGTGTATATATATGTATATATATTATCAATAGTCGTTAACATACAAGTAAATATACAAGTGGACAAATACGTTAATGGTTAATTATTCACTTTCCCATAATGCCAGTGCTGATACTCTTCTCTCCTCCTCTCTCCTCTCTCTCTCTCCTCCTCCCCTCCTCTCTCTCCTCCTCTCTCCTCTCTCTCCTCCCCTCCTCTCTCCTCCTCCCCTCCTCTCTCTCTCTCTCCTCCTCCCCTCCTCTCTCTCTCTCTCCTCCTCCCCTCCTCTCTCTCTCTCCTCCTCCCCTCCTCTCTCTCTCTCTTCCCCTCCTCTCTCTCTCTCTCTTCCCCTCCTCTCTCCTCCTCCTCTCTCTCCTCCCCTCCTTTCCTCTCTCTTCCCCTCAGTGTGGAGCATGATTTTCGGCTGCAGGAGGGGCAGATCACCCGGACCTGGAAGATCTCTGACCCCCCGGACTCTGACCAGAGCTCCCCACAGACAGGCCCCGCCCTGAACCCGCCCCCTCACCATGAGGACCCGCCCCTACCCCCCCGCCCCTCCACCGCTGTCAAAAAGAGCAGGAGGAAGTGCTTTTGGTTCCTATGAAAGTGCCTGCTATCATCTGGGGGGGGGGGGCTGAATTTGAGAGAGAGAGAGGGGAGGGGGGGAGAGAGGGGAGGGGGGGAGAGAGAGGAGAGGGGGGGAGAGAGAGAGGAGGGGAGGAGAAAGGGAGAGAGGAGGGGAGGAGAGGAGGGGAGGAGAAAGGGAGAGAGGAGGGGAAGAGAGGGGGGGAGAGAGAGGAGGGGAAGAGAGGGGGGGAGAGAGAGGAGGGGAAGAGAGAAGGGGAGGAGAAAGGGAGAGAGGAGGGGAAGAGAGGGGGGGAGAGAGAGAGGAGGGGAAGAGAGGGGGGGAGAGAGAGAGGAGGGGAAGAGAGGGGGGGAGAGAGAGAGGAGGGGAAGAGAGGGGGGAGAGAGAGAGGAGGGGAAGAGAGAAGGGGAGGAGAAAGGGAGAGAGGAGGGGAGGAGAAAGGGAGAGAGGAGGAGAGATGGGGGGATAAAGAGAGGGGAAAGGGGGATAGAGAGAGGGGAAAAGGGGGATAGAGAGAGGGGAAAAGGGGATAGAGAGAGGGGGAAAGGGGGATAGAGAGAGGGGAAAGGGGGGATAGAGAGAGGGGAAAGGGTGATAGAGAGAGGGGAAAGGGGGGATAGAGAGGAGAAAAGGGGGATAGAGAGAGGAGAAAAGGGGGGAGAGAGAGAGAATGAGAGTACGATGGAAGGATGGAAGAGGTCAGAACAAAAGAAGAATAAAAAGACAGAAAGGAGAGGTGTGAGGAAGAAGGGAAAGGGAGTATAGGGTGAAGAAAGAGAGAAACAGAGGAAGAGGATGGAGGAAGAGCAGGAAAGGGGACGAGGGGAAACTGAGTAAAGGACATATGAGGGTCAGAACACCAGCTTTTATACTTTTCAAAAAAGACCTTTGAGAAAATGGGGCTGTTACGATTATTTAAAACTTTTAAATCAACGGACAAACAGACTACACACAAACAAACGCGCTGAAACATATGCTGAAATAATTATAAATATTATTACGTGACTCGTTAAGAAAATTCTTGAATAAAAATTGTACATAATAGAGAATTCTACTGTTTGTGAATGCTATATTTCAGAAACCATGTACCGCTCTATAAAATATTTTACTACAGTTTCTGTGTGTTTTTCCTTCACCTGAGATTCAGGGAAAGTTTCCCTTTGGAAAGCTGGACAGCAGTTATGAATGACCACTTCAGCTCTTCAAATCAATGGAGGGCACTTTCAAAAGTGGTCTTTTTCATGGGCAGAACTTTACTCTCCACAATACATGATGCTGCCATGAGCAAGAGACCTGTCTGAACGGAGCAAGACACCTGTCTGAACGGAGCAGGACACCTGTCTGAACGGAGCAGGACACCTGTCTGAACGGAGCAGGACACCTGTCTGAACGGAGCAGGACACCTGTCTGAACGGAGCAGGACACCTGTCTGAACGGAGCAGGACACCTGTCTGAACGGAGCAGGACACCTGTCTGAACGGAGCAGGACACCGTCCTACAGATCATAAAAAATAACATAACCCTAGATGGAGCACATCCAAAAATATTTCAGGTACAAAAAAACATTTCTGTGGGCCTCGCGGTGGTACAGCGGTAAGAGCGCCGACTTTCAGTCACTCCGAGGATCGGGGTTCGCGCTGCCAGATCTGAGCACGGCCGGTGGGAGCAGCAATTGGCGGCTGCTTCCGGGTGGGGGGAGGGGAGAGGGGGGTGGGGGGAGGGGAGAATCGCTGCGCACAGAACGGCTCTGGACGAGTAGGAATCATGGTCAGGAGCTTGAGGAGTCGCGCCCTGAAGAGGACGTGGCGCCCTCCTTCCTACTGCCGGCTGACAGGGTTGTGTAGCGGCGATTCTCTAGCGGCTGACAGGGTTGTGTATCGGCGATTCTCTAGCGGGTGACGGGGTTGTGTAGCGGCGATTCTCTAGCGGTTGCTATATGGGGGGAATTGAATTCGAATAGGGGTTCAATTGGCTACTAAATTGGAAGAAAATGGAAAAAATCTGAAGAATAATAATAAACGCTTTTGAAACGAGTCTAACGGTGAAACAGATTGACAAGGTGTGGTCGAAGGTTCTGACATTAGCTCAGGAAGCCGGATTTAATACCTTAATGAATCTGTTCACACCGTCACATTTTATTATATCACCAACAAACCAGACTTGATAGCCAGCGAGCTTGCTTTCAAACATTCTCTCAAGATCACTGCTTCACTTAACGGCTACATTCTGCTTGAATGTTCAGATTAATATGAATATATTAAAAATGTTCAGTCTCAATCAACGTCCATTAAGTTACCTGGTGGACTACACCACTGCAGACACCCTTATCCATTCATTTACATTGTAACTTGTGTATCTTGTTAGTTCCTTCCACCATCTTGGGTGCTACTGTTGAAATCCCAGGAGGGAGTTTATGGGCGAAGCCCTTAGCCTGGATCACCTGACCGCACACGCAGCTGTATAAATGTTTAAAATTCCACCTGTGCCCCTTTCAGATACGGGATCGTCCAAGGAAATAAATAATGGAATTTAATCAGGGAATGTGGGAGAAGGAAAAATATACTTGTTTGCTCTGCCTTTTCAGTTGGAACTTTAAAAGGAAAACACACAAATGCAATTACCCTGATGCGCCCTGAGCAGAGGCCCGGTACAGCAGTGTCCCTTGTGTGTGTGTGGTAGTGTGTGCTTGGGTGTGTTATGGTGCATGTGTGTGTGTGTATGTATGTGTGAGACTCACGCTGTGTGTGTGTAATTGTGTGTGTGTATGTATGTGTGTGAGAGTATATGTGTGTGTGTGTGTGTGTGTGAGAGAGAGTATATGTGTGTGTGTGTGTGTGTGTGTTGGGGGTATAGATATGGTGTTTGTATGCTGAGGGAGTATGCTTCAGAAAGAGGAGTGTTAAGTGTGCAGGGTGTCAGTCATTACTCCAGCAAAGCCCAAGCTGTTATCCTGTAGGGCTGAGTAACCAATGGGAGGAGAGAGAGAGAGAGAGAGAGGGGGGGAGGAGAGAGAGAGAGAGAGGGGGGGGAGAGAGAGAGAGAGAGAGAGGGAAAGAGAAATAGAGAGGGAGAGGGAGAAAGAGAGGGAAAGAGAAATCGAGGAGAGAGAGAGGGGGAAAGACAGAAAGAGAGAGAGAGGGAAAGAAAGAGAAATCGAGAGAAAGAGGGGGAAAGAGAGGGAGAGAGATAGAGAGGGAGAGAGAGAGAGAGAGAGAGGGACAGAGAGAGAGAGAGAGAGGGAGAGAGAGATGTATGTATGTGTAATGCTTTGGCAATATTTACGCTATGTATTTCATGCCAATAAAGCACATTAAATTGATTGAGAGAGAGAGGGAGAGAGAGGTCTGTATTGGTAAAGGTGTGTGTAAAAAGGCTCATTACAGTGACTGTTGAGTATGAGTGTGTGCGGCCGTGACTCAGGGGAACCAGTCTCAGATCGATGGGCTCTGCTTGCTCCCCTCCCTGCTCGTGAGCTGCAGAGGGTACTGGTAATCCATCACGTTCGGGTCACATGCCTGACCCTAAACCGGGCTGTCCGGGCTGTCTCGTATCTCACTGCTGCCTTGATCTATGCCCAGGATCCAGAGCCCCCCCACAATGCAACAGCCTGTTCTGGCTCCAATCCTAAAGTCACTGTATACATGAATCACTGAGTGAGTGAGTCAGTGAATCTGTGAGTGAGGGAGTCAGTGAGTGAGTGAGTGAGTGAGTGAGTGAGTACAAAGTAAATAGATGGATATATATATATATATATATACAGGTATAGTACACAGCATAAACTAGTACACCCTCTCTTAAATCTAACAAATTCAGTGATTTCTCTTTACAAATAAGACGTATTTCTATATGATGTAATGTTCCTGTAACTCTCCTTTTTCAGTTACCAATGATATATGTCAATACTAAACAGAAAAATATGATTTTCTTGTCAAAATGGTAAAAGGCCATTACCCAGCGCCCCTCGTACCCAGCGCCCCTCGTACCCAGCGTCCCTCGTACCCAGCGTCCCTCGTACCCAGCGCCCCTCGTACCTCCCTTTTGTGGAGGGAGTCGTAAACAGCACCGAAGGGACACAAACAATTGCTGCACTTTTCCCCACTAAAGCATTAAAGCATGTCGACATGCTGTGCGACGCACTATGCTGGGATTTTATTCGCCACGCTGTCTGCAAATCAGATTTTCTCTCTCATCAGGAGAACAATGCACACTCTACCTGCGTTTCCCTCTCAGGGAAGAGTGGACCAAGCAGAGATATTGCCTCTGCTAATTATGCATACTTTTCTGGTTAATACACGCATAATTAATTGCCTCGTGTATGTCTATGGGGGAAAAATGCATGTTTTGAGAGTGGAACTGATCTGGTTTTTGGATAAAGGCGACAGCTTGGTCCTAAAACCTCTCCCCCACGGGGTGAATCGAGCACTTCCTACACGGCACCTCTCACATCTCATTTTTCTATCGGTAACATTCCGCTCCTCTCTGCCCTGATAGAGTCAATTGGCCTTCTCAGTCCTTACGCCGTGACTTCGCCCTGCGATTAGTAACATCATCCCCTCCCTCAACACCCAATATAAAGGCCTCCCTTGGGGATTTTTTTGCCTCTCTTACCATCCTCCTCACTGTGCGTGGGGGCAAAATAAACTTGGTTCCTCTTCCAGGCAAGTTTGTAACAGTTCCAGTTGCTTTGGACTTTTTAAGTATTACCCTAACGGTAGGTATGGGCATTTTCAGGTGAGTAGCTATTTTTTATAGCCATTCCCCGACTTATGAAGCTCAACACACTTTTCCCTCATTTGATTTGTGTGTTCTCTTATCTTTCCCATGTTGATGTATGAATAAGGGAATATGGCCTCTGTGTCACCTCATATTTATACCCCAGTGAAACAAAGTCATGGATTACTGCTTGAAAGTTCCCAAACACTCTGATCAACTTTAAAAAGTTAAATATAAATGGCACACGTGGTTTTGTTAAAAATAATTATTTCTTGATGAGTGATTTTTCTTTCTCAGAATAAATGTACTTCAATTAAAGGTCTGATTTTTCTAATTTGTTCAGTGTGAGATTAAGCTAATTCACCAAACAATTCACCAGGGCACTATATATACATCAAACAACTTGGTTGTGTATAGTGCCAGGCATTCTTATATAAAATGTTTTTAAATCAAACTTCCTGGTATAGGCTTCTTTTAAAATAAACCATAAGTATAGTTTGTAATGTTTGTCCTTAAATATTCACACAAGGGATACTTCAATCGCTTTTCTCAGACCTTTTTTACAGCTTAAATTTGAACTTGGAGCCATGGGTAGGTGTGGTTATATGACGATGATGCCACAAGGTCACATTATGAATATTCATATGGACAATAAGTGAAAGGGTGTGTCTTGGTGAACTGACTCAGCCCCCTTCCTGCTCTCTGCCACTGAGCTCTCTGCTCTCTTTACTAGCCGAGACTCCACCTATTTTTATGCTAAAGACTTCGGGACATCATGAATTCCCCTGAAATGCAGCACATGGTAAGCCGACACAGAAACTCAGACGACACCCACTTAGACGCAACATGACGTTTGGATAAAAACTGTTGTGTATGATCATAGTCTAACCCAAAACATCGCTTTTCAACGCGATAATTCCCTTTTTGACTGCAGTATCACTTTAAGGGAGATTTGTGTGTCCATATAAAACTCAATTTGACGATTAATAATGACGCCCTCTTTCCATATTCAGAAATGAATGCTGATGCAAGCAGAAATGGTCATATTTGGGGAAAGGTCAAAGGTCAGGTTGCATGCATTTAAATGAGAGAGAGCAATACACCCTAATCTGATAATTTGTTAATTTTTTTGAAAATAATGTTTTATTTAGCATAATTATACTACAGTTTATATAGATCTGACAGTTTCTTATTTGAATATATTAGACTGCTTTCACCTGTCTGTTATAATAATGGAAAAGGTCAATCTTCTTCAATCTGAACAATTCAGCAGCAATATTTGTATTGTTAAAAGGTCTTTGGGCCAAAACAGAATGAGCCCTGAAGGTGAATAATCTTCATTATGACAGGCAAGCGCTTCCCCATCTCTGGAAATGCACATTTTAAAGTGAGACTGGACTGGAATAACAAGGAGGAAATAGATGAAGAGGAGAAAGAGAAAGAAGAGGAGGAGGAAGAAGGTGAAGAGGAGGAGGAAGAAGGTGAAGAGGAGGAGGAAGAAGGTGAAGATCAAAGTTTACACACATTACTTACCTAAGACGCATGTGTATGTAAATCGGTGGTGAAAAGCTCGCAGGAGTAGAGTGAATAATACATTTAAAAATGACCTGTAGAGAGCCAGGGCCGTCTCAGAGACACAGAAGCATTTCATAAAATATGAGAACAATTCTCCACACTTTCTATTGGCAGAAATATACTTTTAGGCCTTATAGGCAAACAAGCTTAAATCCAAAAATCAAGCCTTCAAAAAGAGAGCGAGAGAGGGGGGGTTTAGAAAAGTAGTTAAATTACCGCCTATCTTTGAAAATGATTAGTTTTAATTCACCGTCATTTTTGACATGGGCTTTAGTAGCACGTGTATGTTTACAAATGACACATTGACATGAAAGAGCATGAAAGATAATAATAATGTCTGGTGATAATACTTGATAATGAAATTAAATTATTGCGTTCCACCATAACCTGAAAAGCATGAGTTAAGTTAAGTTAATAATAATAAAGTTATTGCCACCTCAGCCTGTCCTCATGCGATATTCCCCACCAGCCAGGTGCTTTGCTTGTCCTGAACTCTGTACACCACAGATAAAAACAAGGTTACAGAAAACAGCGGTAAGAAAATTAAAAAACGTTCCTGAAACAGTAAAAAGACTCTTGGACCGCTGGCACTCCCAGAAACAATCGAGCGCAGTTTCTACTCTGCCACAGAAAACGCATAAAGCAAACCGAGCAGTTTTAGTGCTTTCTACAGAACTTTACAGCAGTATGATCCTGGGTAAAACACGCCATTGCAGATCAGCACTTATTTAACTCAGAGATACAGTTCCCCATACAAGCACCACCCCACCCTCACCCTCATCCCCACCCTCATCCTCACCCTCACCCTCATCCCCATCCCCACCCTCACCCTCATCCCCACCCTCATCCTCACCCTCATCCCCATCCCCACCCTCATCCCCACCCTCATCCCCACCCTCATCCCCACCCTCACCCTCATCCTCACCCTCATCCCCACCCTCACCCTCATCCCCACCCTCACCCTCATCCTCACCCCCTTCCACAAGCCAAGGGAACACTGAGAGATGCCTCACATGTAGAGTGTGTGTGTGTGTGTGTGAGATTTCTCACCCCTTTTATATTCTAGCTTTCCTGTGGATCAATTCTGCCCTCAAGCAAAGCGTCCTGAGAAACTGCAGCAGTACTCAACAGAGCTAACCCCCCCTCCCCCATGCACGCACGCACGCACACTTTCACTCACTCACTCACCTTATGCAGACATTACAAACACACGCACACGCACACACACACTTTCTCTCTATCGCTCGCTCGCTCTCTCTCTCACACACACACACAACTTACATTACACACACCTTATGCAGACATTACAAACACACGCGCGCGCGCACACACACACACACACACACGCTCTCTCTCTCTCTCTCTCTTGCACACACCTACATTACAAACCTTTGACTACAGAACAGGATTCATTTTTAATTAATCAGGTGTAATGAATGCAGGTGATGTGCTGGAGGCACACAGCATTTGAGGCTGTGGTCAAGCTCAGATGGAACAAAAACCAGAAATGGCAGCGACACTCAAGGACCAGGGTCGCTGACCCCTGCTCTAGTGGCTCAGAGTGAGTATGACTCAGAGACGGGACCAGAGAAGGCTCTGAACAGCCCTTTAGAAACCGCCCCCCCCCCCCCCACATCTCTCTTCCTTTCACTCCCCCCCCCCCCCCCTTTCCCACATCCAGTTTTCCCCCTTTCTCATCCCTTTTTCCCCAGAGATTAATAGGGACATAAATCATATCTGGCAGTCCAGTAAAATCCAAGGGCCAGCATTGGAAAGAAAAGCATGTAAAATTAAGAGCTGGAGAAACCCCTATAAATCTCTGCTACTCTCTCTCTCTACCCCCTTTACATCTATCGCTCGCTCCTCTATGTATCTCTCTCCGTCTCTCTCTCTACCCCCTTTACATCTCTCTCTCTCTCTCTCCGTCTCTCTCTCTACCCCCTTTACATCTCTCTCTCTCCGTCTCTCTCTCTCTACCCCCTTTACATCTCTCTCTCTCTCTCTACCCCCTTTACATCTATCGCTCGCTCCTCTCCGTCTCTCTCTCCGTCTCTCTCTCTCTACCCCCTTTACATCTATCGCTCGCTCCTCTCTGTATCTCTCCGTCTCTCTCTCTCTACCCCCTTTACATCTATCGCTCGCTCCTCTCTGTATCTCTCTCCGTCTCTCTACCCCCTTTACATCTATCGCTTGCTCCTCTCTGTATCTCTCTCTACCCCCTTTACATCTATCGCTCGCTCCTCTCTGTATCTCTCTCCGTCTCTCTCTCTCTCTCTCTACCCCCTTTACATCTATCGCTCGCTCCTCTCTGTATCTCTCTCCGTCTCTCTCTCTCTCTCTACCCCTTTTCATCTATCGCTCGCTCCTCTCTGTATCTCTCTCCGTCTCTCTCTCTCTCTACCCCCTTTACATCTATCGCTCGCTCCTCTCTGTATCTCTCTCCGTCTCTCTCTCTCTCTACCCCCTTTACATCTATCGCTCGCTCCTCTCTGTATCTCTCTCCGTCTCTCTCTCTCTACCCCCTTTACATCTATCGCTCGCTCCTCTCTGTATCTCTCTCCGTCTTACTTTCTTTCTCTTCTCTCTCTCTCTGTATCTCAATTCAATTGAAAATGCTTTATTGGCATGAAATGCATTCATAAATATTGGCAAAGTGTACACACAGAAATATAGAAAAACACTACAACATGAATGTATATTAAAGGGAATAATTTCTACATCTAACAAAAACACAACCATTATCAACATTAGAGTAATGGTATCTCTCTCTCTCTCTCTCTCTCTCGTCATCCCCTCTTTATTCCCATCGTCTCTGGGATTCTGTTGCTCGGGGATGACGTGCATTAATGAGTCTCCTGGTCAGTGGTTGGTGGGATTCTGTTGCTCGGGGATGACGTGCATTAATGAGTCTCCTGGTCAGTGGTTGGTGGGATTCTGTTGCTCGGGGATGACGTGCATTAATGAGTCTCCTGGTCAGTGATTGGTGGGATTCTGTTGCTCGGGGATGACGTGCAGTAACGAGTCTCCTGGTCAGTGGTTGGGCTTCCCCAGCAGAATGTCTACCCAGCCACTGGCTACACTTCCATTCGTCTCTCTATCGCAACCAGATCTACATTACACCATCGTAAGCATGACATCTGCCATAACCAGTCATGACTGCGTATAACAGCTTGTGACAGATGACATAAAACTGTCATAAGATCCAGTGATTACTTCCTAAGTTATTTTGAATCTGTTTAGTTAAATTTGGCACACGTTAGACAATGTTAGGACATTTAATATGAGCTGTTGTAGACTCTCATGGCTGGTTCTGACAGGGGGTTATGACATGCTCATGGCAGTGTTATGTAGGCTTCAGTTCTTGTAAAGTAGGCTTCAAACATCATTGTTCCGAGATTGTGGAAAGTTATGAAAATATGCTCCCTGATTTTTTTTCGTTCACAAACATGGCGGTGTGTGGTAATAAATAAATGTTATAAAAGTGTTACTGCAGCATAGTTTTTTTATAACAACCTTGTTGCAAAAGTCATAATAAAGTTTTGTGCTAGCCGGGTATGAAGCGATCTCTCACTGGCAGAGAATAGTGTGACAGCTCACAAGAATAAAAGTGCATTGAAATAAACATTTATGTTGTCGAACTTTGACTTTCTAAAGTCTGTAAACCAAGTGCGCTCTTTCTGTGGATTTGCGTCCTGAACTCATCAACTTCACGTCCGTTAGGCGGTATACAACTTGTGGCACGCATTGCGGAATGGAATGTTGCCCAATACGCTTTGAAACTTTTTGAATTTTCAAGCAAATAATTTGCATAAAAATTCTAAAAGTTTAGAAGCAGATTTTGAGGTGATGGGAGTTTGTCCATAGGCGTACTTTTCACTCCTGCCTAGAATGGGCTAATATGTACCAAAACTCAGATAAAACTTTCACCAAAAGTTTTTACCAAGCCACAATTCTAATAAAGTACCATAGGGCTTCCAGTATCATAGCGCTCTCATAAAATATTGTAAAAAGATGGAATTCGTTCATAAGCATATGATACTTTTCAGTCCTCCCCGTACAGCGCTAAAGCCTGCCAAAACCTGGACGGGATTTATAACTAAGGTTTTGGCCAAGCTGAGATTCCGCAATAATATCATGAAATTTTGTTCTTAATATAATTCAGAGTAAGTACTTAATCACAGTCTTATGTTCTTATTCAGAGGACCCACTGAAGGGAAGGAATAAGTGATGAGTGCCCCTGGCTGAGAACCTTGCTCTTTAGCTTAGGGGAGATTCAGCCCTGTTCCCATTCCAGTTTGGGAGATTCCGGCCCTGTTCCCATTCTGGCCCTGTTCCCATTCCAGATACCGCAAGGGGTCCGGCAAAGTAAGGCTGAATCCCAGGCTGCATTCGAATCCAATTTAACACGCTCCCTTCCCTTGCTCCCTTCCCTTGCTCCCTTCCCTTGCTCACTTCCCTTGCTCACTTCCCTTGCTCACTTCCCTTGCTCACTTCCCTTGCTCACTTCCCTTGCTCACTTTCCTTGCTCCCTTCCCTCAAGGGAGCTGTTTGCATCTTGTGACGCAGTTTGCTACGTGCAGTAAGCAAACTTAAAAGGCGCTCTGCAAGGGAGGAATGACGAGAAACAAAGACAGAACCGAACCGCCCTCGCAACATTTCGGAAGTGCAACACCATAGAGTTGAAATGTGACCGCCACATAGTTCTGTGGTGACCGCCCACTTTTTCCATGTGGAGCATTGCATTGTGGGATTCCCTTCTTGCTGGAAGCTTGCATTTTATACCCTTGGTGGAAGGGAGGATAAACGAGGAAGCGGGGGAATATAATTACTTCCTCCCCTTTCTTAAATTGGATCCGAATCACACTTGGTGTGGCTGCCATATTTCATCCTGGCATTTTGGGGATCCCCCCTTTGAAGCAAGGGAAGAGAACGACAGGAAGAAAGAATATATTTCGGATCCGAACGCAGCCCCGTGGACTCGTGGACTTGCAGACTTTAATGGCGTATTTCCGGGGACAGGTAAGTCTGCATTGATGTGGACTTGGAAAAAGTAAAGTCCACATAAGAGCGCTGTTTTCACAACGGGACAGCCCTAAGCACTCACAGACTTAACGAGAACGCGCCTTTGAGCCCTAAGCACTCACAGACTTAACGAGAACGCGCCTTTGAGCCCTAAGCACTCACAGCTTTAACGAGAACACGCCTTTGAGCCCTAAGCACTCACAGACTTAACGAGAACGCGCCTTTGAGCCCTAAGCACTCACAGCTTTAACGAGAACACGCCTTTGAGCCCTAAGCACTCAGAGCTTTAACGAGAACGCACCTTTGAGCCCTAAGCACTCACAGCTTTAACGAGAACGCGCCTTTGAGCCCTAAGCACTCACAGACTTAACGAGAACGCGCCTTTGAGCCCTATGCACTCACGGACTTAACGAGAACACGCCTTTGAGCCCTAAGCACTCACAGACTTAACGAGAACACGCCTTTGAGCCCTAAGCACTCACAGCTTTAACGAGAACGCACCTTTGAGCCCTAAGCACTCACAGCTTTAACGAGAACGCGCCTTTGAGCCCTAAGCACTCACAGCTTTAACGAGAACGCACCTTTGAGCCCTAAGCACTCACAGCTTTAACGAGAACGCGCCTTTGAGCCCTAAGCACTCACAGACTTAACGAGAATGCGCCTTTGAGCCCTAAGCACTCACGGCTTTAACGAGAACGCGCCTTTGAGCCCTAAGCACTCACGGACTTAACGAGAACGCGCCTTTGAGCCCTAAGCACTCACAGCTTTAACGAGAACGCGCCTTTGAGCCCACGAGTCTGCGAGTTCAGAGAATGGGATTCAGCCTTTGACTCACCACCTCAAACTCCACCTCTTCGTACCCCACAAAGCTCTCTCTATCTCTCTCCAAATTACAATTCAAAATTGCCTCATCAGCAGGACTGTTCAAGGTCTAACAACATCGCCGTAGAAATGTTAATAAAATGTTGTGGAATATTAAAACAAAATTCAGTTAAGAATAAACGTTAATTCTGCTGTTTCGCTCTCCCTCTATCTCTCTCTCTCTCCCTTTATCTTTCAAATTCAATTTCAAGATGATTTATAGAGAGCAGAAGACATTTGTAATGTGTATAGAAAATATTAAATATGCAAGCAACACAAAAAATGAACAATGATTGATCTTGCATTTCCTCCTTCTCTAGTAGATTCCTCCCTCCCCCTCTCTCTCTCCCTCTCTCCCTCTCTCTCCCCCTCTCTCTCCCCCTCTCTCTCCCCCTCTCTATCCCTCTCTCTCTCCCTCTCTCTCTCCCTCTCTCTCCCTCTCTCTCCCTCTCCCTCCCCCCCTCTCCCTCCCCCTCTCTCTCTCCCCCTCTCTCTCTCCCCCTCTCTCTCTCTCCCTCTCCCCCTCTCTCTCTCCCTCTCCCTCCCTCCCCTCCGTCTCTCTCTCAGCCTGATTGCTTGTGCAGTAAGGTTTCTGACTGCGTGCATCAATATGCATCGGAAGCTCAACTTCCGAGTTTTGCCGATTTCCGTCATGGGTGGGCTGGGGGCTGGAGCCCGCCTATCGACAGGCCTGTCACCTGGGCCTCGACCCTGGTTTGATGCCTCATTTTGCGGAGTTCTTGCCGTATAAGGCCGGCGGAGTTTAATTCCTCCCTCGGAACACTCCTGATTAGGTTACCAAGCTAATCACTGGTTTAATTGCACACCCTTTAAGCCCTGCTGACAGGTTGATGGAAAGTACTATAAACCCTCTTTGATTGAGCCAGTGAGCAACTCTCCTGTGATCGGCGGTCGATAAAACCCAACCCCCACCCTCCCAACCCCCCACTCTCCCTCCCTCGCCTCAAAGCCGTCCGCAATACCCAATGACTCCTAATCCAAGCTTCAGCCCCTGGTTTTGGTCAGAGCCCAAACTGCTAACAGCTAACAGCCCTGAACAAACACATTATCGCTCACCACCATGCCAAAACCCTGCTGAGCTGAGTCTCCCCCCCCAAAAAACAGATTTAAAAAATGACCCTCGCAGCAATCGATGAAGCAGGAGGGGAAGGGGCTGCAGGGGGGGCGACATGGCGGAAATTGATCGCCCGCGAGAGAGAGAGGTCGGCGGAAACGGGTAATGTGGTGCACGACGGAAAGGAGCCCCCCAGGGCGTGGCTGCCTGCGCCAGCGGGGGGGGGGATGGGGGGGTGGAGTGTGTTTAATGACGGGGTGCCTAGCGGCAGCCAGGTCACCTCTTTTAAATCTCATCCCTCTTCAATTCAATTCAGCGCCCACTTCATTTCATTGGCAGGGCAGCCACAGCAGTATTTCCAAGGCATATAAAAATATTTCAAGTATGACATAAATATAACTACACACTGCACTGCTTAACATATAGATGTCCAAGGACATTTTCCTGCATTCTGTTAAAATGCCACAACTATTACAAGAGTTACAGCTGCGCCATTTTATAGAATGGTTCACAGCAGTATTCTGCCGATTCGCTTGTAGATGGCGGTATCATGTCCACGGCTGTGTTGGAGCTCAGCACTACTTCATTAGAGGATGAGATGGCGGTATCATGTTCACGGCTGTGTTGGAGCTCAGCACTACTTCATTAGAGTGAGGATGAGATGGCGGTATCATGTTCACGGCTGTGTTGGAGCTCAGCACTACTTCATTAGAGTGAGGATGAGATGGCGGTATCATGTTCACGGCTGTGTTGGAGCTCAGCACTACTTCATTAGAGGAAGAGATGGCGGTATCATGTCCACGGCTGTGTTGGAGCTCAGCACTACTTCATTAGAGGATGAGATGGCGGTATCATGTTCACGGCTGTGTTGGAGCTCAGCACTACTTCATTAGAGTGAGGATGAGATGGCGGTATCATGTCCACGGCTGTGTTGGAGCTCAGCACTACTTCATTAGAGTGAGGATGAGATGGCGGTATCATGTTCACGGCTGTGTTGGAGCTCAGCACTACTTCATTAGAGTGAGGATGAGATGGCGGTATCATGTTCACGGCTGTGTTGGAGCTCAGCACTACTTCATTAGAGGAAGAGATGGCGGTATCATGTCCACGGCTGTGTTGGAGCTCAGCACTACTTCATTAGAGGATGAGATGGCGGTATCATGTTCACGGCTGTGTTGGAGCTCAGCACTACTTCATTAGAGGATGAGATGGCGGTATCATGTTCACCGCTGTGTTGAAGCTCAGCACTACTTCATTAGAGTGAGGATGAGATGGCGGTATCATGTTCACGGCTGTGTTGGAGCTCAGCACTACTTCATTAGAGGAAGAGATGGCGGTATCATGTTCACGGCTGTGTTGGAGCTCAGCACTACTTCATTCGAGGATGAGATGGCGGTATCATGTTCACGGCTGAGTTGGAGCTCAGCACTACTTTATTAGAGGAAGAGATGGCGGTATCGTGTTCACCGCTGTGTTGGAGCTCAGCACTACTTCATTAGAGTGAGGATGAGATGGCGGTATCATGTTCACGGCTGTGTTGGAGCTCAGCACTACTTCATTAGAGTGAGGATGAGATGGCGGTATCATGTTCACGGCTGTGTTGGAGCTCAGCACTACTTCATTAGAGTGAGGATGAGATGGCGGTATCATGTTCACGGCTGTGTTGGAGCTCAGCACTACTTCATTAGAGGAAGAGATGGCGGTATCATGTTCACGGCTGTGTTGGAGCTCAGCACTACTTCATTAGAGGATGAGATGGCGGTATCGTGTTCACCGCTGTGTTGGAGCTCAGCACTACTTCATTAGAGGAAGAGATGGCGGTATCATGTTCACGGCTGTGTTGGAGCTCAGCACTACTTCATTAGAGGATGAGATGGCGGTATCGTGTTCACCGCTGTGTTGGAGCTCAGCACTACTTTATTAGAGGAAGAGATGGCGGTATCATGTTCACCGCTGTGTTGGAGCTCAACACTACTTTATTAGAGGAAGAGATGGCGGTATCATGTTCACCGCTGTGTTGGAGCTCAGTACTACTTTATTAGAGGATGAGATGGCGGTATCATGTTCACCGCTGTGTTGGAGCTCAGTACTATTTCATTAGAGGAAGAGATGGCGGTATCATGTTCACGGCTGTGTTGGAGCTCAGCACTGCTTCATTAGAGTGAGGATGAGATGGCGGTATCATGTTCACGGCTGTGTTGGAGCTCAGCACTGCTTCATTAGAGTGAGGATGAGATGGCGGTATCATGTTCACTGCTGTGTTGGAGCTCAGCACTACTTCATTAGAGGAAGAGATGGCGGTATCATGTTCACGGCTGTGTTGGAGCTCAGTACTACTTCATTAGAGTGAGGAAGAGATGGCGGTATCGTGTTCACGGCTGTGTTGGAGCTCAGCACTACTTCATTAGAGGAAGAGATGGCGGTATCGTGTTCACGGCTGTGTTGGAGCTCAGCACTACTTTATTAGAGGAAGAGATGGCGGTATCATGTTCACGGCTGTGTTGGAGCTCAGCACTACTTCATTAGAGGAAGAGATGGCGGTATCATGTTCACGGCTGTGTTGGAGCTCAGCACTATTTCATTAGAGGAAGAGATGGCGGTATCATGTTCACGGCTGTGTTGGAGCTCAGCACTACTTCATTAGAGGAAGAGATGGCGGTATCATGTTCACGGCTGTGTTGGAGCTCAGCACTACTTCATTAGAGGAAGAGATGGCGGTATCATGTTCACGGCTGTGTTGGAGCTCAGCACTACTTCATTAGAGTGAGGATGAGATGGCGGTATCATGTTCACGGCTGTGTTGGAGCTCAGCACTACTTCATTAGAGTGAGGATGAGATGGCGGTATCATGTTCACGGCTGTGTTGGAGCTCAGCACTACTTCATTAGAGGAAGAGATGGCGGTATCGTGTTCACCGCTGTGTTGGAGCTCAGCACTACTTCATTAGAGTGAGGATGAGATGGCGGTATCATGTCCACGGCTGTGTTGGAGCTCAGCACTACTTCATTAGAGTGAGGATGAGATGGCGGTATCATGTTCACGGCTGTGTTGGAGCTCAGCACTACTTCATTAGAGGAAGAGATGGCGGTATCGTGTTCACCGCTGTGTTGGAGCTCAGCACTGCTTCATTAGAGTGAGGATGAGATGGCGGTATCATGTTCACTGCTGTGTTGGAGCTCAGCACTACTTCATTAGAGGAAGAGATGGCGGTATCATGTTCACGGCTGTGTTGGAGCTCAGTACTACTTCATTAGAGGAAGAGATGGCGGTATCATGTTCACGGCTGTGTTGGAGCTCAGTACTACTTCATTAGAGTGAGGAAGAGATGGCGGTATCGTGTTCACGGCTGTGTTGGAGCTCAGCACTACTTCATTAGAGGAAGAGATGGCGGTATCGTGTTCACGGCTGTGTTGGAGCTCAGCACTACTTTATTAGAGGAAGAGATGGCGGTATCATGTTCACGGCTGTGTTGGAGCTCAGCACTACTTCATTAGAGGAAGAGATGGCGGTATCATGTTCTCGGCTGTGTTGGAGCTCAGCACTATTTCATTAGAGGAAGAGATGGCGGTATCATGTTCACGGCTGTGTTGGAGCTCAGCACTATTTCATTAGAGGAAGAGATGGCGGTATCATGTTCACGGCTGTGTTGGAGCTCAGCACTACTTCATTAGAGGAAGAGATGGCGGTATCATGTTCACGGCTGTGTTGGAGCTCAGCACTACTTCATTAGAGTGAGGATGAGATGGCGGTATCATGTTCACGGCTGTGTTGGAGCTCAGCACTACTTCATTAGAGGAAGAGATGGCGGTATCGTGTTCACCGCTGTGTTGGAGCTCAGCACTACTTCATTAGAGTGAGGATGAGATGGCGGTATCATGTCCACGGCTGTGTTGGAGCTCAGCACTACTTCATTAGAGTGAGGATGAGATGGCGGTATCGTGTTCACGGCTGTGTTGGAGCTCAGCACTACTTCATTAGAGTGAGGATGAGATGGCGGTATCATGTTCACGGCTGTGTTGGAGCTCAGCACTACTTCATTAGAGGAAGAGATGGCGGTATCGTGTTCACGGCTGTGTTGGAGCTCAGCACTACTGCATTAGAGGATGAGATGGCAGTATCATGTCCACGGCTGTGTTGGAGCTCAGCACTACTTTATTAGAGGAAGAGATGGCGGTATCATGTCCACGGCTGTGTTGGAGCTCAGCACTACTTTATTAGAGGAAGAGATGGCGGTATCATGTTCACGGCTGTGTTGGAGCTCAGCACTACTTTATTAGAGGAAGAGATGGCGGTATCGTGTTCACCGCTGTGTTGGAGCTCAGCACTACTTCATTAGAGTGAGGATGAGATGGCGGTATCATGTTCACGGCTGTGTTGGAGCTCAGCACTACTTCATTAGAGTGAGGATGAGATGGGGGTATCATGTTCATGGCTGTGTTGGAGCTCAGCACTACTTCATTAGAGTGAGGATGAGATGGCGGTATCGTGTCCACGGCTGTGTTGGAGCTCAGCACTACGTCATTAGAGGAAGAGATGGCGGTATCGTGTTCACGGCTGTGTTGGAGCTCAGCACTACTTCATTAGAGGATGAGATGGCGGTATCATGTTCACGGCTGTGTTGGAGCTCAGCACTACTTCATTAGAGGAAGAGATGGCGGTATCATGTTCACGGCTGTGTTGGAGCTCAGCACTACTGCATTAGAGTGAGGATGAGATGGCGGTATCATGTTCACGGCTGTGTTGGAGCTCAGCACTACTTCATTAGAGGATGAGATGGCGGTATCATGTTCACGGCTGTGTTGGAGCTCAGCACTACTTCATTAGAGTGAGGATGAGATGGCGGTATCGTGTTCACGGCTGTGTTGGAGCTCAGCACTACTTCATTAGAGTGAGGATGAGATGGCGGTATCATGTCCACGGCTGTGTTGGAGCTCAGCACTGCTTCATTAGAGTGAGGATGAGATGGCGGTATCATGTCCACGGCTGTGTTGGAGCTCAGCACTACTTCATTAGAGTGAGGATGAGATGGCGGTATCATGTCCACGGCTGTGTTGGAGCTCAGCACTGCTTCATTAGAGTGAGGATGAGATGGCGGTATCATGTTCACGGCTGTGTTGGAGCTCAGCACTACTTCATTAGAGTGAGGATGAGATGGCGGTATCATGTCCACGGCTGTGTTGGAGCTCAGCACTGCTTCATTAGAGTGAGGATGAGATGGCGGTATCGTGTTCACGGCTGTGTTGGAGCTCAGCACTACTTCATTAGAGTGAGGATGAGATGGCGGTATCATGTCCACGGCTGTGTTGGAGCTCAGCACTACTTCATTAGAGTGAGGATGAGATGGCGGTATCATGTCCACGGCTGTGTTGGAGCTCAGCACTACTTCATTAGAGTGAGGATGAGATGGCGGTATCATGTCCACGGCTGTGTTGGAGCTCAGCACTGCTTCATTAGAGTGAGGATGAGATGGCGGTATCATGTCCACGGCTGTGTTGGAGCTCAGCACTACTTCATTAGAGTGAGGATGAGATGGCGGTATCATGTCCACAGCTGTGTTGGAGCTCAGCACTACTTCATTAGAGTGAGGATGAGATGGCGGTATCATGTTCACGGCTGTGTTGGAGCTCAGCACTGCTTCATTAGAGGAAGAGATGGCGGTATCATGTTCACCGCTGTGTTGGAGCTCAGCACTGCTTCATTAGAGGAAGAGATGGCGGTATCATGTCCACGGCTGTGTTGGAGCTCAGCACTACTTCATTAGAGTGAGGATGAGATGGCGTTAAGTCGAGAGGACAGGGTGACGGCGTATCCCCCGCTTCCCCGCCGTCTGTCAGCACAACTTGCAGACCGTACCGATCTCCGCAGAGAGCCGAAACCCGATTAAAGGCACGTCGCACCCCGCTTAGCACTGCACTCATCTGCTCTGTGATTCTATCCGAGTCTCCATGCTGGAATGAGTCAAACGCGGAAGCAGTGGGAAGAGATATCTTCTCCGACAAACATCCGTGTTCTCCCTTTTGCAGGCTGGAAAATTTATGTTCTAAACAATGGGTCAAGCGAACATCTTCTCTCGTACGAACGTCTCCCCTCGTACGAACGTCTCCCCTCGTGCGAACGTCTCCCCCCGTGCGAACGTCTCCCCCCGTGCGAACGTCTCCCCCCGTGCGAACGTCTCCCCCCGTGCGAACGTCTCCCCCCGTACGAACATCTCCCCTCGTACGAACATCTCCCCTCGTACGAACGTCTCAAACACATTCATCCCTTAAACAAACACAAACCGCATTGGAATGTTAAACCTTGACTTTCCCAACTCCGCAATCAGAATGCCACAATGCACCATGTCTCCTGACCATGTCTCCCGACCATGTCTCCTGACCATGTCGTTGCAGTTAATTTTCCAGCTGCACTTGAGTGCACTGCACTTGCATGTCCACTTGCCACTGCCATTGTCACAGAGAGCTTTGAGCATAATTAAGAATTGTTTGGCTTGGAATGCATGGGGTTGAATGTAAAATGGTCTCTGAATGTCACTTGTGCTCATTGAAGGGCACGGTTCTCTGTGTGCAATATACTTACAGACTGTGATCCAAAGACAAAGAGCCGATATTATTGGGAGATTTTCATGTAAACTAGGAGGACAAATACATGTGAAAAACTCTCAAACTAGTGTACAATCTTGATCTCACACAGTTAATGAAACGGCCAGCAACAACAGCCAGCACATCCGATGTGTGTGTGTGTGTGTGTGTGTGTGTGTATGTGTGTGTGTGTGTGCGCTGAAGACACATGCAATCTTTACTTAAGTAACTGAAGGAAGCAAATTAATAAGCATCAGGCATTCAAAACATCACTTAATTCTAAAGCAGAACATGATCCACTGTTTCATATCTCTATCTTTGTCCGGTTTTCTTTTCATGTCTCAGTAAAAAAAATTTGACTCTCTAAAAGACTTTGGTCTCAGTGGAACTCACTGCTAAAATAAAAGTTAAATCATTATTTTTTTTAAAATTATTATTATTATTATTTTTAAAAATTCAACACATTACTTTGAGAAACAAAGTAAAATCCGAGAGGCTAAAGCAATATTATTAGTGAAGCTCAGGGTAACGGAACAGTATCCTTAGTGAAGCTCATGGCCAGGGAACAGTATCATTAGTGAAGCTCAGGGTAAGGGAACAGTATCATTAGTGAAGCTCAGGGTAAGGGAACAGTATCATTAGTGAAGCTCATGGCCAGGGAACAGTATCATTAGTGAAGCTCAGGGTAAGGGAACAGTATCATTAGTGAAGCTCAGGGTAAGGGAACAGTATCATTAGTGAAGCTCAGGGTAAGGGAACAGTATCATTAGTGAAGCTCAGGGTAAGGGAACAGTATCATTAGTGAAGCTCATGGTAAGGGAACAGTATCATTAGTGAAGCTCATGGTAAGGGAACAGTATCATTAGTGAAGCTCAGGGTAAGGGAACAGTATCATTAGTGAAGCTCAGGGTAAGGGAACAGTATCATTAGTGAAGCTCATGGTAAGGGAACAGTATCCTTAGTGAAGCTCATGGCCAGGGAACAGTATCATTAGTGAAGCTCATGGTAAGGGAACAGTATCATTAGTGAAGCTCATGGTCAGGGAACAGTATCATTAGTGAAGCTTAGGGTAAGGGAACAGTATCATTAGTGAAGCTCAGGGTAAGGGAACAGTATCATTAGTGAAGCTCATGGTAAGGGAACAGTATCCTTAGTGAAGCTCAGGGTAAGGGAACAGTATTATTTGTGAAGCTCAGGGTAAGGGAACAGTATCATTAGTGAAGCTCAGGGTAAGGGAACAGTATCATTAGTGAAGCTCAGGGTAAGGGAACAGTATCCTTAGTGAAGCTCAGGGTAAGGGAACAGTATCATTAGTGAAGCTCATGGTAAGGGAACAGTATCATTAGTGAAGCTCATGGTAAGGGAACAGTATCATTAGTGAAGCTCAGGGTAAGGGAACAGTATTATTAATGAAGCTCAGGGTAAGGGAACAGTATTATTAGTGAAGCTCAGGGTAAGGGAACAGTATTATTAGTGAAGCTCAGGGTAAGGGAACAGTATTATTAGTGAAGCTTAGGGTAACGGAACAGTAATTTGGGAAAACCTTGATGGATATTTCTCAAGATGTTTTGCAGTTTACCGCCACACAATTTTTCAGCGTTCTACGTGATCCGGTATTTTCTGCGACCTTTCTTTAAGTTTCATTTCATTTTCAACAAGCTCATAAATAACAGCAGAAGACTGTACTTATGTCCCTATATGACACTGTAGTCTAATGTACAAAAAAAACGTACCGTGGCTTCATCCGATTGGGTAAAGCCAAGATACAGTAATTGGTGGGAAAAACACCACCCAACCAAGAATGGCGTTCCCCCCTCCTGCTTCAAAGCTTTATTAACCACAGTCTCAGCAGACAATACTGCGTGAGGTTATGATTCGTCAAAAGTAGTAACTGTCCGCTGGTTTCTTGGGAAGGCGCATACCTTGAGTTAAGCAGAGTTGTACGGTGTCAGGGCGAGAGGCTTGTCAGGCTCATATATTACGACCCTGACAAGTGAGGCTATTGAATTAATAAGCGTGAAAACCGTCCGCCAGCGTCTACGGTTTCCTGGGCTTAGCCCTTGTTTAGCACGGTTTAAAATGAATCATGTCTTGGAGACTCGACTTTATATGCATTTTATAATGTATTCTTGGGATAGTTATTATCAGTGGAAACCAGCTTAATTCTGCTCTGCATGCATTATATGGAGTTTTGTTTTGATATTCTCGATGTAAAGAGTTCCCATTGCTGCGTGTCCCTGTACTGTAGCTCTAGTCAGTAGCGTGGGGCCCAAATTCACTCCCATACAGTTGGGCCAAACTGAAATTTTGAAAAGTTTAAATAATTTATTTATTTAACAATTATTGTTTATAATTAGATACACTGCTCTCTGATGTGTGGGACCATAGTAAGTGTAATATACAGGTTCTCGATGCCAGGTTGAAGTGAATAAATGAGTGTTTTCCAGACATCCGACCTACTTTTGTTGAGTTTTTTTGTTCATTCTCAGCCAGAACCGACAGCTGGCAGTATTGCTGTCGAATAACCAGTTTCCACTATAGTCTTGTACAGTAGAAGACCACCCTACCAGGTCATCTCCATCTCTGTCTTTTTCATTCTTGAATTTAACATATTTCCTCTGCAGTTGAAAAAAAAAAAAAAAACAACAACAGCGTCATGACAACATTGAAAACAGTGAAATATGCAAAGTAGTCAGACGCTCGCAGACACTAGTGCTACGTGGCAAACCGCTCAAATTTATACAAAGGAACACTGTGGCTTTGAAACAGGCAAAATCTCTGCGCCCCTCCCTCCACGTCACACCCCAGATTCAGGGGCCTGGCGTGAGAATAGAGCTGCCGTTTACCCCGTTAAAATCCTTGCCAAAAAGACTCCTTCTCTCTACAGTCCCTGTCCAAAGCAGAGGATGCACCTTTTAGTGCTGCTGCCCCCCCCCCCAATCATCCTTCTGTGACGACAGGCTGTGGCCCGTATCCATGGCGATTGGGATTTCCAGACTTCATGTGCCGTCACTCAATGAGTGAGGGCAGCTCTTCTCGAAGCTGCTTGAATTAGTATCTCTTTCTGAAGCAACAGGAACCTTGATCAAGTTCTAATTTGATTCTAGTTTTTTTTCTTTGCTGTTGCGGAAACCGCTTCATCGTTTGAATTCCAATCAAGGCGATCCGCCATTCATCAGAGACGTTGCATTCGGTAGGAATATATTCATCGTCGGCGAGGTTGAAATATAAGCGCGCTAATGCCAGCTGGCAGCATGCACACAACGTGCCAATCTCAGCGGACGTGAGCGGAGTCGTGCTAATCTGACACTAACAGTCGAGATCTTCAGTCTAAAACGACACCTATTATTCCGTACATTATTCCGAAGCACGGCATCACTAAAGGTTCTTCTTTAGTACATTATTCCGAAGCACGGCATCACAAAAGGTTTTTCTTTAGTTCCCAGGTAGTCTTTGGCTCTGTATGAGAGGAACATTTAAATTTAACCGCGCACATTTTTTATTAATGCGTTCCATTAAAGAGCCGAGGGTTGAATTCGCCACTCCGCAGCTTTCCGAGCGCCTCGATTCAGTGACGCTTAGGCTACAAATGCAAATACTTCTTCCAGCCCTGTCATTTTTCAAAAGAGAAAGATCATCTTGGTTTGTGTGCCTTTCATAATCCTTCCTTTAGTGCTTTCAAAGTGTGAAGGGGGGATTCACATTGGGAATATCAACGCCCAGTTTTCAGGTGGGTATCCCACAAAGCCCTCTCTAGTACTTACATAATCCCACAGTGTTACCCCTTTAACCACAGTGACCTCCTCCTAGCAGTATGCATGCATGGGGGAAAGGCAGGTAACCTTTCCACCCCTGAGCCCTCTTCATCCCAACCATGCCCGGAACCAACACTCTACCGCACTCAAGAAAGAAAAAAAACACACGCCGCTTTGATTAATCTTAAGGAATTATGCTTGTACAAAGTGCCCTTCAGTGACCGGCCATTTTAATCGAGACTCAAACTACCACAGGCAGTGCTTAAAGTGAGCTTTGTGTACCTGCATGCTGGCAGCCTCTTCACAGCGTCGGTGATTGCAGCCCACTGACTCGAGCCAATCAGATGGAGCTACTAAGGCACTGGGAGAATGAGAGGTATGACCCAGATCACAAACATGAGATTAGAATGTTCTTAAATGAACATTCTAATGCTGATGTCACAATCACTACTGGTAACTGAAAGCAATGGAGTTCTAGAACACTGATTTTTATTTTTTATTTTTTTTAAGTCCCAAAAAACTCTACTTTTTAAAAGGTTAAAAGAGCTGTTGATAGCTCTGCACCTGCTTAATTTGTACATTGTTGACAGGGCATGAAATTTACTTTTTCATCTACTGGTTAGAGTGGCTTGTGGATTAAAAAAATCACCAGCCATTTTCCGAATTTTACCAGCCACATTACCTTATACAACAGAGCACAGCCTTGGGGTACCTGCCAAAGAGGCTGTTAGAGTAGAAAATCTTACCAGCCACAATCTAAATTTGACCAGCTTTTGTCTGGTGGCGGGTTAGGGTTAGGGTTAGATTATCGGAAATGTATCTATCAGGGCCTCCGGGAAGCGTGGATCCCTAGATTCTACAGCGTTTGATGCGTTTCAGTTTAGCAGAGAAAGAGTCTTCACACAGCAGACCACGTCTGCTCCCAAGATCCCAGTAATACCTCAGTGCAATATGACAAGACACAAACTGCATATGCAACCGGACAAAACGCTGTAGCTCTGTCCTCCAGTATAACTCTGAGACAAAATGGGTTATTATTGTTATTAATAATATTACCATTATCACTATTACAGTAGAAGCGGGAGTCATAATCGCAATCACAGAAACACAAGGCAATGATGAATATTGAAGCTGTAACATAATGACATATCCTAGCCTAATCTAATAATGACTACCACATTACCATATGTACAATAGTATTTATGCCACCATTATTATCTGAATACATCAAGAACATGAGTCACATGTTAAAACTAATATAACTGACATTCATGGAATGTTATAGAAATTTGAATTGAATTTGAAGTTGAATTTAGTATTCCAAATGAAAAGCAATGATTGAGTAATGGTCTGCAGGTGAGGGAATCATTACAGAAAGGTATTAGAAAGAGAGCAGGTGAGGGAATCATTACAGAAAGGTATTAGAAAGAGAGCAGGTGAGGGAATCATTACAGAAAGGTATTAGAAAGAGAGCAGGTGAGGGAGTCATTACAGAAAGGTATTAGAAAGAGAGCAGGTGAGGGAATCATTACAGAAAGGTATTAGAAAGAGAGCAGGTGAGTCATTACAGAAAGGTATTAGAAAGAGAGCAGGTGAGGGAATCATTACAGAAAGGTATTAGAAAGAGAGCAGGTGAGGGAATCATTACAGAAAGGTATTAGAAAGAGAGCAGGTGAGGGAATCATTACAGAAAGGTATTAGAAAGAGAGCAGGTGAGGGAATCATTACAGAAAGGTATTAGAAAGAGAGCAGGTGAGGGAATCATTACAGAAAGGTATTAGAAAGAGAGCAGGTGAGGGAATCATTACAGAAAGGTATTAGAAAGAGAGCAGGTGAGGGAATCATTACAGAAAGGTATTAGAAAGAGAGCAGGTGAGGGAATCATTACAGAAAGGTATTAGAAAGAGAGCAGGTGAGGGAATCATTACAGAAAGGTATTAGAAAGAGAGCAGGTGAGGGAATCATTACAGAAAGGTATTAGAAAGAGAGCAGGTGAGGGAATCATTACAGAAAGGTATTAGAAAGAGAGCAGGTGAGTCATTACAGAAAGGTATTAGAAAGAGAGCAGGTGAGTCATTACAGAAAGGTATTAGAAAGAGAGCAGGTGAGGGAGTCATTACAGAAAGGTATTAGAAAGAGGTAATGAAGCTTGAGGATCTTTTAAATGAAGGAATATAATTTATCTACAGCATTTGCACCGTATCTCAAACTCAAACGTTCGATACAAAGCCGTTATGAAGCCGTTTGGAGCGTCCAGTTCACCTCGTACAGCGTGATGGAGTTAAGAGGATTTTACATAACGGCATTCTTTACCCGTCATTCTGATTGGGAGAGTGTCGTCCCAAACTCCAGCTTACTGTGATTGATTTGACAGCTTATTCTGAAATGTATTCTGCTCTGTCGAGCCTTTTATCGAGTCACAGCTGGAGTTTAAATTGATGCGTCACCCAGCATTGCTGCATCAGGCGCTAAATCAGTGCAGAACCAGGGTGAACCGCTGGGTCAGTAAGACTTTCCGGGCCGGGCCAAGCCTGGCACAAACTCAGTACAGAACCAGGGTGAATCGGTGGGTCAGTAAGACTTTCCGGGCCGGGCCAAGCCTGGCACAAACTCAGTACAGAACCAGGGTGAATCGGTGGGTCAGTAAGACTTTCCGGGCCGGGCCAAGCCTGACACAAACTCAGTACAGAACCAGGGTGGGTCAGTAAGACTTTCCGGGCCAGGCCAAGCCTGGCACAAACTCAGTACAGAACCAGGGTGAATCGGTGGGTCAGTAAGACTTTCCGGGCCGGGCCAAGCCTGGCACAAACTCAGTACAGAACCAGGGTGAATCGGTGGGTCAGTAAGACTTTCCGGGCCGGGCCAAGCCTGACACAAACTCAGTACAGAACCAGGGTGAATCGGTGGGTCAGTAAGACTTTCCGGGCCAGGCCAAGCCTGGCACAAACTCAGTACAGAACCAGAGTGAATCGGTGGGTCAGTAAGACATTCCGGGCCGGGCCAAGCCTGGCACAAACTCAGTACAGAACCAGGGTGAATCGGTGGGTCAGTAAGACTTTCCGGGCCGGGCCAAGCCTGACACAAACTCAGTACAGAACCAGGGTGAATCGGTGGGTCAGTAAGACTTTCCGGGCCGGGTCAAGCCTGCTGTAAAGCTTCTGTCCCAAAGTAAATTTTAATTTTTTTGGTTTTGCTTTTGATATAGCTTTTGGTTTTGTGGTGGTGAGCAGAGCACGTAACAGAGCTTCAAAGAAACATGTTTTCACCATGGATGACCAGAGACTGAACTCACAGGCAGGCTACATAAAGCTATTTATATATATATATAAATATATAAGAACTTTGAAAGACAATAACCCCCCGAGCCGCAAAAATGACTGAATAATAATGATTACCCAACACGCAACCCCCAAAAACCCAACACGCAACCCCCAATAACCCAACACGCAACCCCCAAAAACCCAACACGCAACCCCCAAAAACCCAACACGCTTCACATCGGGGAGCAGCCTTTGTGTGTTCTTAACAAGACACGCTTCACATCGGGGAGCAGCCTTTGTGTGATCTTCCGATCAAGCCACAGAGCCAGACAAGTCAGGAATACCGATTTATCGGCTGTCTCATGCACTCTTGATTAAAGAGTATTTTCTCCCTCGCTGGGACTGTAGAATACCGGAGACATGCTAAAAACACGCAAGTGCGTCATCAGCGGACCGCTTTTTCTCTCCCTCTGCAGGGGTATGATTACGATTGAGATTGTAATTATTATTTTTTACCTGCTAGTACATCCTAAAAGGCGATTAACTGACCACTCGGCTCTCAGTTTCACCAGAAGCAATCAGCAGATAAGAAGAAAAGAATGTGAAAGACAGGCTATGCAGCCCCTCCAGGCTCGCAATTTAGCTCCTTTAAGATATGAGTTTAAGATATAAGCAGAAGATAAAACCCCCTGTATGACACAAGCATTTCCCTGCTTATAAAACAGCGTTCCTGAAACAAATTACTCCCCGAGTCGAGAGACAAACGTTGCATGAACGTTGCATGAATGTTGCATGATTCAATAACTGAAATATATACGGTTGTATGTACTTGACCTTCTCTGTTGAGACGGTCAACGTGTCAGTATAATGTTCCTACCCTTTTTTAATGGTTTATCTCTAAAGAGAATGTGTTCTGTCATGCGCCCGTGGTTCTCCGCACGTTCTTTGTCTGTGGTGTCTATGCGATGTCGAAGAGGCACTTGATGGCAATTGTACTACAACGGCAAATTAGGAGCTTGGTTTGTCAGCGCATGACAGGATTGGAGGAGTTTATGAAAATGAATCAAAGTAACATTTAGTAGATTTTACTACAACAACAAAGTGACAACATCTGCGATAGACTTTCTTCCTCAAGGTTAAATGATCGGAGTAAATGCCCAGTATGTAAAATAAATAATTGAGCTGCTTTTCTAAAATGGAGGCCGTTGCGTTCGGTGACGTTTCACGATAGGAGCCGCATGGACAGCGAAGTGTGTACCTGTGGGTAATAGTGAGGTATGTGAGAGAGGGAGGGAGAGAGGAAGGGAGAGAGAAAGAGAGAGAGGGAAAGGTAGAGAAAGAGAGAGGTAGAGAGAGAGATTTGTCCTTTGTTGTGTGATTAAGGAGTGGCTTAGGGAAACAGCCCTGCCTCCTTGTGTGTGGAGATGAGAACATGGTGCTGAAACACACACACACAGACACACACACACACAATCATAGACACACACACACACAGACACACACACACACAATCATAGACACACACAAACATACGTATAATCACATCCTCAAAGACACACACACATGAAAATACATGCAAAAAAACAAAGGCACCCACACATACAAAACACATACCCAAGCATGTAGTCATACACATGCACGCACGCACACACACACAAACACATCCACACAGACAAGCATGTACAGTCACACATGTGCACGCACAGACACACGCACACACTCACGCGCACACACACGCATGCACGCACACACACACACACACACACACACACACAAACACACACATAGACATACAGACACACACACACAGACACACACACAGACACACACACACACACAAAAACACAGACACACACACACACACACACACACACACACACACACACACACACACACACACACAGAAGAACTCACCAGAGATGAAAGGGAATCTCCTGGTCAGCAGAACACTCTAATTAGTGTACAGGAGGCTTTCTCTTCATTACATAACAGCTTATTTCCTTTTCCTTTTTTTAAACTGTTCTCCACACACATATAAAAACAAATGAGGTCGTTTAATCTATGTATTCATAGAGTCTGCTGTGGAATTGTGGCCTTAAAATCATAGAGCCAATGAGCAAGCTTTGGAGATTAGGAGAGAGGGGGGGGGGGCAGGGGGGGCTAGCTTTAATTAGAGGACAGGACACTCATCTTAAATAAAATAATAGAGAATAACGACAAGAGCAAAGAACTAAAGCACAGCCGTGAAGCACAGCCCGAGAGATTGTTTCATGTATTCTCCCTCTTTCTTTCTGAGGCAAAATTCTACTTTGGAGCCTTTTTAAAAGTTCTCTTCCACAACTCCTGCCCTTAAAGCGCTGAAATTACAGAGATACTCTGAGTGAAAGGGTTTGCACAGGCAGGAGGGCAGGAACTCCACGTCTTTTCAGCACATTGGCAGATTTTAGGCATCATTAGGCTGTGCTTCCAAGGCAAAGACGCTCGATGTTTAAAAGTAAAAATGTCTCCGTGGCTCAGTCTTTGATCTACGCGTTAGAGAAGCTTCAGAGACGGTGCTTCTCGTCTGCTTGCTAAGGGAAAGGGAGTAAGGAGAAGCTTTAGAGACGGTGCTTCTCGTCTGTTTGCTAAGGGAAAGGGAGTAAGGAGAAGCTTCAGAGACGGTGCTTCTCTTCTGCTTGCTAAGGGAAAGGGAGTAAGGAGAAGCTTTAGTCTGCACCAGAGGGAAAGTCTCGGTAGAGCCAAAGATACTGTATGCAACCAAAAAATTCCACTGTACATTACATGAATGGTTCTGCTGAACCAAAAGTTCTATGACAAAATATTGGATTCAACAGTGACCACTACAGTTGAGCATAGTTTCAAGGCAATCTCCATTCATTCTTGGTTTTGAATGAACGGTTTTTCTGGACGAACTTGCTGCTGATTGGCTGACTTATGAACACCCATAATATAATAATAATTATAAATGTTTTTTTTCCCCGGAAGCATTTAACGCAGTCTCTGAAGATTGGATGTTTACGACCGCATCAGGCAATAAAGAAAAGACAAAAAGAAAGGCAATGTTTGTACAGTATTCCTGACCGAGAGACTGGGTCTTAACCACTAAAGAAAGACCCTTATTTGGGTGGACCAGGAAGGAACACAGTGTACATGATCGCCCTGGTGTTAAACAACCTCTTGAGAGGCGTTCTGTCTTCCACCTAACCTATATAATATTCATATATCCATTTCAATTAATTTGTATGTTTGTTGTGGTGGCAATATATTCCAAATAACTACATTTTCAGAAGCGTGAAACATTTTAATTTTAAAATTTCCTCTGTGCCTGGAAAAAACAGGTTTCCCATTAGGCATTATAGTACAGTTCTCACCAAGCGTTTTGACAACATCTTCTAGACATCATAGACAAAGTCTGCAAGAAACTATGGGAGCTTGAGGCCAGGAAATGAGATAAAGTTTAGAAAAAAAGAACGTCAGACTGACATGCCGACTTGCTCCATTGACGAGGACGAGCACCCGCACATGTGTATATATATATATATATATATATATGATTGATTTTCAAATCTAAAAAGTACTGACAAGTTTTCCTCCGAAGTACTTTATCAGGAAAATCAGCCATTCTCATAAAAAGAGATTATTAGCACTGAGCTATAGTGGACATGCATGTTATAGTGGACATCCATGTTATAGTGGGCATCCATGTTATAGTGGGCATCCATGTTATAGTGGGCATGCATGTTATAGTGGGCATCCATGTTATAGTGGGCATGCATGTTATAGTGGGCATCCATGTTATAGTGGGCATGCATGTTATAGTGGACATCCATGTTATAGTGGGCATGCATGTTATAGTGGGCATCCATGTTATAGTGGGCATGCATGTTATAGTGGACATCCATGTTATAGTGGACATTCATGTTATAGTGGACATCCATGTTATAGTGGACATGCATGTTATAGTGGACATCCATGTTATAGTGGACATGCATGTTATAGTGGACATCCATGTTATAGTGGGCATGCATGTTATAGTGGACATCCATGTTATAGTGGGCATGCATGTTATAGTGGGCATCCATGTTATAGTGGGCATGCATGTTATAGTGGACATCCATGTTATAGTGGGCATGCATGTTATAGTGGACATCCATGTTATAGTGGACATCCATGTTATAGTGGACATCCATGTTATAGTGGACATCCATGTTATAGTGGGCATGCATGTTATAGTGGACATCCATGTTATAGTGGGCATGCATGTTATAGTGGGCATCCATGTTATAGTGGGCATGCATGTTATAGTGGGCATCCATGTTATAGTGGGCATGCATGTTATAGTGGGCATGCATGTTATAGTGGGCATCCATGTTATAGTGGGCATGCATGTTATAGTGGGCATGCATGTTATAGTGGGCATCCATGTTATAGTGGGCATGCATGTTATAGTGGGCATCCATGTTATAGTGGGCATCCATGTTATAGTGGACATCCATGTTATAGTGGGCATCCATGTTATAGTGGGCATCCATGTTATAGTGGACATCCATGTTATAGTGCAGGGGTTTTCAAAGTGGGGGCCGCGGCCCAACGGGGGGCCGCCAGGGGGCGCCAGGGGGGCCAATTGGAAGGGAGAGGAAAATGGAAAATGCAAAAAAAAAAATTTTTTTAAAAAATTTCAATTCAATTCAAAGATTACTGTGCCGGTTTAAAATAAGATATAAATTGTTAGAAATCCTTTCATATCGAAATTAGGTATTTGCCATGCCCTTCTTTCAATCGCAGCCAAAAACTAACCGTCTGCCTGTCAGTCAAAGCGTTGCGTTGAGCTGCTAACGGCCCGATTATGGAATCAAAATAGGGTCAAAAGTATTGTGTTGTGTATTAAGAAGCTGTAT
>CM040394.1:2172831-2302831 GCA_022702515.1 Ilyophis sp. 1 JC-2022 | reverse complement strand
GGCCATTCTTAAACTATTCAATTTGGTTCTGAGGGTAGGTCTCTTCCCTGACATCTGGAATCAAGGACTCATAACCCCAATCTTTAAAAGTGGAGACAAATTCGACCCCAACAACTACCGAGGCATTTGTGTGAACAGTAATCTGGGGAAGGTTTTTTGTAGCATTATTAATTCTAGACTTCAATACTTCCTTAATGAGCACAATGTCTTGAGTAAAAGTCAAATTGGATTCCTACCAAAACACCGCACATGTGACCATATTTACACCCTACACACCCTGATTGACAAATATGTCAACCAAGAAAAAACTAAAATATTTGCTTGTTTTATAGACTTCCGAAAAGCTTTCGATTCAATCTGGCATGAAGGTCTATTCTACAAATTGATTAAAAGTGGTGTAGGGGGTAAAATATACGACATTATTAAAACAATGTATACAGGCAATATGTGCGGCATAAAGATTGGCAACAAAAGAACAGATCTCTTCACGCAGGGGCGTGGAGTGAAGCAGGGCTGCAGTTTAAGTCCAACACTATTTAATATTTATATCAACGATCTGGCAACTATGTTAGAGACATCTTCAGTCCCTGGCCTCACTCTACATGACACCAAAATTAAACTCCTGCTCTATGCAGATGACCTGGTGCTGCTGTCACCCACTGAACATGGATTACAGCAGAGCCTGGACCTGTTGGAGCAGTATTGCCAATCCTGGGCCTTGGCAATAAACATGAAAAAGACTAAAATAATGATTTTTCAAAAAAGATCCAGATCTCAGGGAACCAGATACAACTTCACAATAGGAAAAAAAGTAATTGAACACTGTACAAATTATAATTATTTAGGCATGAAAATAAGTTCTACAGGAAATTTCAACCTGGCAGTGAATGAACTGAAAGAGAAAGCACGCAGGGCATTCTATGCCATAAAACATCAAATCCAACTACAAATTCCAATCAAAATTTGGCTAAAACTATTAGAATCAATAATCGAACCAATTGCCCTATATGGCAGTGAAGTGTGGGGTCCGCTCACAAAACAAGATTTCGACCAATGGGACAAACATCAAATTGAAACCCTGCATGCAGAACTCTGTAAAAATCTACTACAAGTACAGAGAAAAACTACAAACAATGCATGCAGGGCGGAATTGGGCCAATATCCATTACTAATCAAGATACAAAAAAGGGCAATAAAATTTTGGATACATCTAAAAAATAGCGACCCCCACTCGTATCATTACAAAGCCCTGCAATGCCAAGAGCTGAGCAAAACAAAGAGTCCTCTCACACAGCTAGTCCTGAGGCTCAGTTCACTAACCACCCCTAACACCCCCCAGTCTCAGGACAGCATCACCATACATTCAATTAGAGTCAATCAAATTATAGCACAACAGAAACAAAACTACACCACCTATTGGGACACACAAACACAAGCTCAAAGCAAAATGCAATGCTATTTGGCCCTAAAAAGACAGTACACCATGGCAGAATATCTGACCACGGTGACTGACGAGAAAATAAGAACTACCTTGACGAAGTACAGACTCAGTGAGCACAGCCTGGCCATCGAAAAAGGCCGACATCGGCAAACATGGCTTCCAAAGGAAGAAAGGCTGTGCAAACATTGCCATCTCAACGAAGTCGAGACAGAGCTGCACTTTGTCACAAAATGTGAAAAATACATTCAAATTAGAAATAAATACTTTCCCAAAATAGATCTGAGATACCCTCAATTTAAAAATTTACCAAACATCCAAAAACTCCCCATCCTCTTAGGAGAGGAGAGGACGTGCTGTGACCTGGCGGCACAATATATAGCTGCCTGCCATCGTCTTAGGGACAGTGAGTGACAGGAATCAATATCATCATCATTATTATCATTGCCATTCATAATTATTATTATTGTTAATTGTATCTTTAAATTGTATCTATATGTATGGTTACTGTTCATTTGTTACTAGTCTTTGCTGTTTTGTATTGTTCTGTGTTAGAAAGTATGTGTAGTTAGTATGTCTTGGACTGTTTCAGTGCAGTATGCTTTGGCAATACGGATGTAATGTCTTGTCATGCCAATAAAGCTAATTGAATTGAATTGAATTGAGAGGGAGAGGGAGAGGGAGAGAGAAAGGGAGAGAGAGAGAGAGAGAGGGAGAGGGAGAGAGAGAGAGAGAGAGGGAGAGGGAGAGGGAGAGAGAGAGAGGGAGAGAGAGAGAGAGAGAGAGAGAGAGAGAGGGAGAGGGAGAGAGAGAGAGGGAGAGGGAGAGGGAGAGAGAGAGAGAGGGAGAGGGAGAGAGGGAGAGGGAGAGGGAGAGAGAAAGGGAGAGAGAGAGAGAGAGAGAGAGAGAGGGAGAGAGAGAGAGAGAGAGGGAGAGGGAGAGGGAGAGAGAAAGGTTTTTTTGTAGCATTATTAATTCTAGACTTCAATACTTCCTTAATGAGCACAATGTCTTGAGTAAAAGTCAAATTGGATTCCTACCAAAACACCGCACATGTGACCATATTTACACCCTACACACCCTGATTGACAAATATGTCAACCAAGAAAAAACTAAAATATTTGCTTGTTTTATAGACTTCCGAAAAGCTTTCGATTCAATCTGGCATGAAGGTTTATTCTACAAATTGATTAAAAGTGGTGTAGGGGGTAAAATATACGACATTATTAAAACAATGTATACAGGCAATATGTGCGGCATAAAGATTGGCAACAAAAGAACAGATCTCTTCACGCAGGGGCGTGGAGTGAAGCAGGGCTGCAGTTTAAGTCCAACACTATTTAATATTTATATCAACGATCTGGCAACTATGTTAGAGACATCTTCAGTCCCTGGCCTCACTCTACATGACACCAAAATTAAACTCCTGCTCTATGCAGATGACCTGGTGCTGCTGTCACCCACTGAACATGGATTACAGCAGAGCCTGGACCTGTTGGAGCAGTATTGCCAATCCTGGGCCTTGGCAATAAACATGAAAAAGACTAAAATAATGATTTTTCAAAAAAGATCCAGATCTCAGGGAACCAGATACAACTTCACAATAGGAAAAAAAGTAATTGAACACTGTACAAATTATAATTATTTAGGCATGAAAATAAGTTCTACAGGAAATTTCAACCTGGCAGTGAATGAACTGAAAGAGAAAGCACGCAGGGCATTCTATGCCATAAAACGTCAAATCCAACTACAAATTCCAATCAAAATTTGGCTAAAACTATTAGAATCAATAATCGAACCAATTGCCCTATATGGCAGTGAAGTGTGGGGTCCGCTCGCAAAACAAGATTTCGACCAATGGGACAAACATCAAATTGAAACCCTGCATGCAGAACTCTGTAAAAATCTACTACAAGTACAGAGAAAAACTACAAACAATGCATGCAGGGCGGAATTGGGCCAATATCCATTACTAATCAAGATACAAAAAAGGGCAATAAAATTTTGGATACATCTAAAAAATAGCGACCCCCACTCGTATCATTACAAAGCCCTGCAATGCCAAGAGCTGAGCAAAACAAAGAGTCCTCTCACACAGCTAGTCCTGAGGCTCAGTTCACTAACCACCCCTAACACCCCCCAGTCTCAGGACAGCATCACCATACATTCAATCAGTGGCGGCCGGCCTATAGAGGGCGCTGGGGCGCCGCCCCCCCTCCCCCACATACAAATTTTAAAAAAAGTTTAAAAAAAAATTATTATTTTTTATTATTATTTAATTTTTTTAGTAGCTTAAAATTATTATTTTTTATTATTATTTTTTATTATTATTTAATTTTTTAGTAGCTTAAACATGTTATATGTTGGCCTTGCGTTGTCTAAAGTTTAATACATTACATATGCATGTTCCGGGGACTGCGGGGCGCCGGTAACGTTATGGTGAATCAGAGCACTCATTCATTTTCAGGCGAGCCCCCTGATACTGCTGCCTGATTCGCCGCCAAAAAAGGAAGTCCCCGGGCGCAGGCCTGTGCGCCCCGGACTATCCTACCCTTTTCTGATTAGTCCTCATGGTTTATGATATTATTTGATTGGATTTAAGGCATGTTTATCACGCCCAGCCGGCATCTAGCAGGATATCACTGCGAGTGCGCAAGTACTACGGATAGGTTCAGTCGGCTGCTACTCATTCATTCAAGTAGACCTGTCCTAGACCAAGCGAGAGAGATAATTCGAAATGGCTTCTTCAAGTGGAACAGAAAGCAAAGAAAATTCGGTTATTTCTTTGCAAAAAGAACCTTTCTCAAGGCGTTCATTGGGAGAAACGGGTCGGGCTCGGTCACGGCGGCCGAACAACTAGCGAACATTTTACTTTTGAACTACAGTAAAACCTTGACATACGAGTGCACTAACTTACGAGTATTCCGAGCAATTTCTTGTTTCGCCTTACGAGCCTAGACCCGAGTTACGAGCCGAGCAAGCGGAGCATTGCGAATGCGAATGCAATTTCGGAAATTGCATTCGCATTTCCGAAAAATTCTGAAGGGAAGGAAGAAACAAACCACCATGGATAGGTTTTTATCGAAACGCCCTGCAGATCAGTCAGAAAAGCGTGACGAAAAAGCCAAAAATCTATGAAAAGATGCAAACGTCACTGATGAAGATTAAGTGTAAGTGAAGAATAATAATGTAGCAATTAAGTTTAGAACCAGTTTATTTCTTTATATTCTATTTTATTATCTTTGTATTATATTTTGTATTAATTATTTATAATTTATAAATACATTTCTCATTTTTATAACAACGTAACAAAGAAATTAGGGTGTTTTTTGGGGGGCTGGATCGGATTAATGGTATTTAAATTAATTTCAATGGGGAAAATTGATTTGATATACGAGTAAACCGAGTAACGAGCTCGGTCACGGAACGAATTAAACTTGTATGTCAAGGTATTACTGTACTAATTGGGATGGGTTAGCTTACTGCACATGGTGCTTCAAGTTGTTTTTGGTGAAAATATAGTGTGAAATAAATAAAAATGATACCGAATATTGTGTGTGTCTGTTATCTACCAATAAAACAATGCCTTTTGACGGTCATTTAGGTGCCCAGTGACCACTAAACAGAGAAGCTGTAACCATGGTAACAACAACTGCGTGACAGGGAAACACAATGTCAGCGCTTCAGTGCCTTAACTGCGTCGGGCTCGGGTCGGGTTCGGACATAAAAAGCAGAATTCCTGTCGGGTTCGGGTCGGGCTCGGTCGGGTTCGGACAGAAATATGCGGCCCGATCCGCACTCTAGTTCAGTGATGTCTTACTTGAAAAACTGTCCTCCACTGTTGCCAATCAAACTGTCTTATGCAACTGAGACACACGGTAGCTTGTTTTTTCTGTTTAAAGTCAAAGTCAGATGTATTTTTTTTTTTTTAGAAATGCTAGCGCCCCAACCTATATTTAGATCACCAGCCGCCACTGCATTCAATTAGAGTCAATCAAATTATAGCACAACAGAAACAAAACTACACCACCTATTGGGACACACAAACACAAGCTCAAAGCAAAATGCAATGCTATTTGGCCCTAAAAAGACAGTACACCATGGCAGAATATCTGACCACGGTGACTGACGAGAAACTAAGAACTACCTTGACGAAGTACAGACTCAGTGAGCACAGCCTGGCCATCGAAAAAGGCCGACATCGGCAAACATGGCTTCCAAAGGAAGAAAGGCTGTGCAAACATTGCAATCTCAACGAAGTCGAGACAGAGCTGCACTTTGTCACAAAATGTGAAAAATACATTCAAATTAGAAATAAATACTTTCCCAAAATAGATCAGAGATACCCTCAATTTAAAAATTTACCAAACATCCAAAAACTCCCCATCCTCTTAGGAGAGGAGAGGACGTGCTGTGACCTGGCGGCACAATATATAGCTGCCTGCCATCGTCTTAGGGACAGTGAGTGACAGGAATCAATATCATCATCATTATCATTGCCATTCATAATTATTATTATTGTTATTGTATCTTTAAATTGTATCTATATGTATGGTTACTGTTCATTTGTTACTAGTCTTTGCTGTTTTGTATGGTTCTGTGTTAGAAAGTATGTGTAGTTAGTATGTCTTGGACTGTTTCAGTGCAGTATGCTTTGGCAATACGGATGTAATGTCTTGTCATGCCAATAAAGCTAATTGAATTGAATTGAATTGAATTGAAAGGGAGAGAGAGAGAGAGAGAGAGGGAGAGAGAGAGAGAGGGGGAGAGAGAGAGAGAGAGAGAGAGAGAGAGGGAGAGAGAGAGAGGGAGAGAGAGAGAGAGAGAGAGAGAGAGAGGGAGAGAGAGAGAGAGAGGGAGAGGGAGAGGGAGAGAGAAAGGGAGAGAATTTTAAAATCCTCTTTCTTGCTCAGTGCAACCGTAACAATCTAACCAAGTGCTAATCATTGTAGCGCACAAAACAAGAAACAAACCGCAAGCACAACATCTATTCATTACCTCAAAAAAAATCATTCCAACTCCCGTCCCCACTCACTGAGAGAAACAGAGGGGGAGAGGGAGAGAGGGAGAGAGGTGGAGAGGGAGAGAGAGAGAGACAGGGGAGGTTGAGACAGAGATACACTTCCTTCTACACTGCCATAAATATAGGGAAATTCGGAATGATTTCTTTAAAAAAACAGAAACAATACTTCCAAATTTTGCCAACCTTTCAGATGAAGAAAGGTTACCAATTTTACTGGGTGAAGGACACACAGCCCCACTAGCTGCTTTATATATAGCAACTTGCCATCGACGCAGAAACACAACACCAGTATGTGTATAATGTTTATGTTTTATGTGTATATTTGCTAACAAGTTGAGTTGAATTCTTATTTATTTATTGATTATTGTTATTGTTACTATTATTATTGTTGTTATTTGTAACATTTGCTTTGGCAACACAGTGTATGTCATGCCAATAAAGCACCTTCAAATTGAAATTGAAATTGAGAGGGAGAGAGGGAGAGAGGGAGAGAGGGAGAGAGAGAGAGAGCGGGAGAGAGAGAGAGAGAGGGAGAGAGAGAGAGGGAGAGAGCAATCATTGATTTTTTTGTAGTAAAGGGCTCTCCCTCCCCCTCCTCCAGTCTGTGACAAATCTTTACAAACGGATTCTCCACTCATATTACCTTCAAAATTTGCAAACGGATTCTCCACTCATATTACCTTCAAAATTTGCAAACGTATTCTCCACTCATATTACATTCAAACTCTACAAACGTATTCTCCACTCATATTACATTCAAACTTTACAAATGCATTCTCCACTCATATTACCTTCAAACTTTACAAATGCATTCTCCACTCATATTACATTCAAACTCTACAAATGCATTCTCCACTCATATTACATTCAAAATTTACAAATGCATTCTCCACTCATAATACCTTCAAAATTTACAAACGCATTCTCCACTCATATTCTTATCATGATTATCATAATTGCGTTATTTTCTGTGTGCAGCGGGAGGCTTCCGGTCGCTATGACATTGCACCGACATAGCAAAGTTGCCGCAGCTGAATGGGGTCGATATTTGAAAAATATAACTGCAATGGAAAGATCTCAGATGGTGAATCCCTCTTAAATGTGGTACCAAAAAAGGGGGGGGGGGGTCCTATTGAGCAGAAACTCGCTCTTATTACTTAACGTAATAATGTTTGACCTGGAATCATTTATCCAACAAAGTATTAGACTAGAGCAAGTAGTTGAGGTGCATGACACTGTTGAGTAGGACACTGAAGGTTGACCAATCAAATTGCGCCATCTTACAAACATTGAATCTGACCATTACCAATATTCTACTGCAGTCTTGGCTGCTTCAGCCCACGTTTATTTTTTATCTGACCTCTTACAGCAAACGGATTTTAGATGAGAAAGGGTGCGTCACAAGCTTGCAACTACAAATAATGTTTAAAGTTGTTTGGCTGTGAAACATGATGTTTTGTCGACCAGGTCAGCCTTCATAGGTTATTTCTCCAGCGAGGGTCGAGCAAAGTAAAACAAAATTCTGCTGCATTAGTTTGCATCTTGGTGTCAAGTTACATTACTTTACTTTACAATAAAAGCACTTCTCAGAAACTCGTAACCAGAGCAACTCGCTAAAGTTAATCAAGAGTTAATCAAACAAACCAACAATTAGCACATTGTAAGCGAAAGTAAGATGCTCAGTAAAGTGTTCAGTATTAAATTAACACTTATAGTGTACATGTGGTCCTTATTGGACTCATAATATGAACTTTGTTATATTTTAATTAACACTGACATTTTACTGCATACCACTATATAGATATTGGAAATCTTTACACATCTACACAGCAAAAATTGTGGTTTACATTTAACACCCTAGGGTGTTTATACAAGTCTGTGCAGTTTAAAATTTACACCAATAGTTTTACTGTGTATATCTATAACATTATTATCCCAAAATTAAATACAAAAAGTAAGAAAGAGAATATCTAAAGAGGGTCAGGGGAGCCATGGTGGAATATGAAGAGGTGAGTCTTCAATCTATGTCAGAAGATGGGCAGGGTTTCTGCTGTTCTGACTGTAGTGGGAAGATGGGCAGGGTTTCTGCTGTTCTGACTGTAGTGAGAAGATGGGCAGGGTTTCTGCTGTTCTGACTGCAGTGGGAAGATTTGCAGGGTTTCTGCTGTTCTGACTGCAGTGGGAAGATTGGCAGGGTTTCTGCTGTTCTGACTGTAGTGAGAAGATGGGCAGGGTTTCTGCTGTTCTGACTGCAGTGGGAAGATTGGCAGGGTTTCTGCTGTTCTGACTGTAGTGAGAAGATGAGCAGGGTTTCTGCTGTTCTGACTGCAGTGGGAAGATTGGCAGGGTTTCTGTTGTTCTGACTGCAGTGGGAAGATGAGCAGGGTTTCTGCTGTTCTGACTGCAGTGGGAAGATGGGCAGGGTTTCTGCTGTTCTGACTATAGTGGGAAGATTTGCAGGGTTTCTGCTGTTCTGACTGTAGTGGGAAGATGGGCAGGGTTTCTGCTGTTCTGACTGTAGTGGGAAGATGGGCAGGGTTTCTGCTGTTCTGACTGCAGTGAGAAGATGGGCAGGGTTTCTGCTGTTCTGACTGCAGTGGGAAGATTTGCAGGGTTTCTGCTGTTCTGACTGCAGTGGGAAGATGAGCAGGGTTTCTGCTGTTCTGACTGTAGTGGGAAGATGAGCAGGGTTTCTGCTGTTCTGACTGTAGTGGTAAGATGGGCAGGGTTTCTGCTGTTCTGACTGCAGTGGGAAGATGGGCAGGGTTTCTGCTGTTCTGACTGCAGTGAGAAGATGGGCAGGGTTTCTGCTGTTCTGACTGTAGTGAGAAGATGGGCAGGGTTTCTGCTGTTCTGACTGTAGTGAGAAGATGGGCAGGGTTTCTGCTGTTCTGACTGCAGTGGGAAGATTTGCAGGGTTTCTGCTGTTCTGACTGCAGTGGGAAGATTTGCAGGGTTTCTGCTGTTCTGACTGCAGTGAGAAGATGGGCAGGGTTTTTGCTGTTCTGACTGTAGTGAGAAGATGGGCAGGGTTTCTGCTGTTCTGACTGTAGTGGGAAGATGGGCAGGGTTTCTGCTGTTCTGACTGTAGTGAGAAGATGGGCAGGGTTTCTGCTGTTCTGACTGTAGTGGGAAGATGGGCAGGGTTTCTGTTGTTCTGACTGTAGTGAGAAGATGGGCAGGGTTTCTGCTGTTCTGACTGTAGTGGGAAGATGGGCAGGGTTTCTGCTGTTCTGACTGCAGTGAGAAGATGGGCAGGGTTTCTGCTGTTCTGACTGTAGTGGGAAGATGGGCAGGGTTTCTGTTGTTCTGACTGTAGTGAGAAGATGGGCAGGGTTTCTGCTGTTCTGACTGTAGTGAGAAGATGGGCAGGGTTTCTGCTGTTCTGACTGCAGTGGGAAGATGGGCAGGGTTTCTGCTGTTCTGACTGCAGTGGGAAGATGGGCAGGGTTTCTGCTGTTCTGACTGCAGTGAGAAGATGGGCAGGGTTTTTGCTGTTCTGACTGTAGTGAGAAGATGGGCAGGGTTTCTGTTGTTCTGACTGTAGTGGGAAGATGGGCAGGGTTTCTGCTGTTCTGACTGCAGTGGGAAGATGGGCAGGGTTTCTGCTGTTCTGACTGTAGTGGGAAGATGGGCAGGGTTTCTGCTGTTCTGACTGTAGTGAGAAGATGGGCAGGGTTTCTGCTGTTCTGACTGCAGTGGGAAGATTTGCAGGGTTTCTGCTGTTCTGACTGCAGTGAGAAGATGGGCAGGGTTTTTGCTGTTCTGACTGTAGTGAGAAGATGGGCAGGGTTTCTGCTGTTCTGACTGTAGTGGGAAGATGGGCAGGGTTTCTGCTGTTCTGACTGTAGTGAGAAGATGGGCAGGGTTTCTGCTGTTCTGACTGTAGTGGGAAGATGGGCAGGGTTTCTGTTGTTCTGACTGTAGTGGGAAGATGGGCAGGGTTTCTGCTGTTCTGACTGCAGTGGGAAGATGGGCAGGGTTTCTGCTGTTCTGACTGCAGTGGGAAGATGGGCAGGGTTTCTGCTGTTCTGACTGTAGTGGGAAGATGGGCAGGGTTTCTGCTGTTCTGACTGTAGTGGGAAGATGGGCAGGGTTTCTGCTGTTCTGACTGTAGTGGGAAGATGGGCAGGGTTTCTGCTGTTCTAGCCGATGTGGGAAGCTCATTCCAGCCCAAAGTTTTCTCCCAATGTACAAATCAAGTAAAAGGGTTAAAGTTTCACTGATTCAGCAACGTGCATTTGAAACTTTCCTCTAAATGAACTAATTTTATTTTGGCACACATGAATAATGATGACTGAAAAAAGGAGCCACAAACGAGAGGGTTGAATGACCACAAATGGACCGTCTCAATGTTTCTTACAACAACTTACTCTCTGGCTCAAATGCATAGAATTGGACCATTTCAAATGAAGGTGTTTTATTAAAGTAACATGGTTGAAGGGCTAAGGGTGGAATATGCATCTTAATACAACAGCCAACTTAAATTAAAGCAAAAAAAAGAGGGATGGGGAGGGATGAGGCTGAAAGAAAAGGGGAGACCGAATAAAACAGTGTGATTGGACAGGGCACTCCCTATCCTACAGTGTGATTGGACAGGGCACTCCCTATCCTACAGTGTGATTGGACAGGGCACTCCCTATCCTACAGTGTGATTGGACGGCCTGCAGATTTTTTTTTTTGACACAGCTGGCTTGTTAAGGGGGGGGTCATGTTTCGTTTAGTTTTTTTAAACAAAAAGCATAGAATAGGGATTGAGCAGCACTGGGATTCTGCATGTTAGTGCAGATATCGGGGATTGAGCAGCACTGGGATTCTGCATGTTAGTGCAGATATCGGGGATTGAGCAGCGCTGGGATTCTGCATGTTAGTGCAGATATCAGGGATTGAGCAGCACTGGGATTCTGCATGTTAGCGCAGATATCGGGGATTGAGCAGCACTGGGATTCTGCATGTTAGTGCAGATATCGGGGATTGAGCAGCACTGGGATTCTGCATGTTAGTGCAGATATCGGGGCTTGTAGCTCTCAAATGAAAGCACTCTGCACAGCCAGCTCTTTATCGGCTGCGCTGGAGCTGGGAGGAAATAAGAGACAGAAATCTGCCGCACGCTCTGAAACAGTGACATCGTCGTTCCCAAAGCAATCAAACGGGAAACACAACAGGGCTGCTTTTGCCCTGAATTATGCCCCCGCTCTGAGGATTAAGAGACAGGGGAGAAATAAAGCGAGACCCGCGTGACGGACGGAAACTCTCGGCGTCAGCAGCCTCCCGTCTAATTTCAGAGTAACGTGGCAGAGGCGCAGTACTCAAATTAGACGCGCTTTGTAACGCCAGCGTCTGCCAACGCGTGCATTTTACTCGTCTGAAACCAGCCAGCCGAGGCCTGACACATTTCTGCGTCACAGTAAAAATGGTCACTAGTTGATTTAACACACACAGTTAAGTCCAAACTGGCTTATATCCAATAATATGAGCTAATAAACTATAAGAGACCATTTTATCTGTCAAGAGATCATTTTACTCTGAACATTTAATCATGTGTAAGCGTTGACAGGCCTTTAATTAATTATGCATTTTGTTTCCCCTACATTCTCATGGCTTTGCTTCTGTGACAGTTATGTTTGCGTGGTAGTTCTGTTTCTGTGATAGTTATGTTTGTGTGGTAGTTCTGTTTCTGTGACAGTTATGTTTGCGTGGTAGTTCTGTTTCTCTGACAGTTATGTTTGCGTGGTAGTTCTGTTTCTGTGACAGTTATGTTTGCGTGGTAGTTCTGTTTCTGTGACAGTTATGTTTGCGTGGTAGTTCTGTTTCTGTGACAGTTATGTTTGCGTGGTAGTTCTGTTTCTGTGACAGTTATGTTTGCGTGGTAGTTCTGTTTCTGTGACAGTTATGTTTGCGTGGTAGTTCTGTTTCTGTGACAGTTATGTTTGCGTGGTAGTTCTGTTTCTGTGACAGTTATGTTTGTGTGGTAGTTCTGTTTCTCTGACAGTTATGCTTGTGTGGTAGTTCTGTTTCTCTGACAGTTATGTTTGTGTGGTAGTTCTGTTTCTGTGACAGTTATGCTTGTGTGGTAGTTCTGTTTCTCTGACAGTTATGTTTGTGTGGTAGTTCTGTTTCTGTGACAGTTATGCTTGTGTGGTAGTTCTGTTTCTGTGACAGTTATGTTTGCGTGGTAGTTCTGTTTCTCTGACAGTTATGTTTGCGTGGTAGTTCCGTTTCTGTGACAGTTATGTTTGTGTGGTAGTTCTGTTTCTGTGACAGTTATGTTTGCGTGGTAGTTCTGTTTCTCTGACAGTTATGTTTGCGTGGTAGTTCTGTTTCTGTGACAGTTATGTTTGCGTGGTAGTTCTGTTTCTGTGACAGTTATGTTTGCGTGGTAGTTCTGTTTCTGTGACAGTTATGTTTGTGTGGTAGTTCTGTTTCTGTGACAGTTATGTTTGCGTGGTAGTTCTGTTTCTGTGACAGTTATGTTTGTGTGGTAGTTCTGTTTCTGTGACAGTTATGTTTGCGTGGTAGTTCCGTTTCTGTGACAGTTATGTTTGCGTGGTAGTTCTGTTTCTGTGACAGTTATGTTTGCGTGGTAGTTCCGTTTCTGTGACAGTTATGCTTCCATGAAACGTATACTTCTATGGTAGTTCTCTTTCTATGGTAGTTATGTCCCTACAATACAATAATTCTGTTTCTATGGTAGTTTGGGCTCTTTCGTAGTTGTGTATATATTTATATGTTATGTTAGTTCTGTTCCTATGGTTAGTTCTATTCCACACAAGCAGACACAAACTTTCAACCCATCAAACGCACGCTCTCACTCGAACAGACACCTAACCTCTCAAATCAGGCATACACCCACATAACCTGCAACACACTCTCACACCATCAGATACACCCACACTACCAGCAACACACTCTCACACCATCAGATACACCCACACTACCAGCAACACACTCTCACACCATCAGATACACCCACACTACCAGCAACACACTCTCACACCATCAGACACACCCACACTACCAGCAACACACTCTCACACCATCAGATACAGCCACATAACCTGCAACACACTCTCACACCATCAGATACACCCACACTACCAGCAACACACTCTCACACCATCAGATACACCCACACTACCAGCAACACACTCTCACACCATCAGATACACCCACACTACCAGCAACACACTCTCACACCATCAGATACACCCACACTACCAGCAACACACTCACACCATCAGATACACCCACACTACCAGCAACACACTCTCACACCATCAGATACACCCACACTACCAGCAACACTCTCACACCATCAGATACACCCACACTACCAGCAACACTCTCACACCATCAGATACACCCACACTACCAGCAACACACTCTCACACCATCAGATACACCCACACTACCAGCAACACACTCTCACACCATCAGGCATACACCCACACTACCAACAACACACTCTCACACCATCAGATACACCCACATAATCAGCAACACACTCTCACACCATCAGATACACCCACACTACCAGCAACACACTCTCACACCATCAGGCATACACCCACACTACCAGCAACACACTCTCACACCATACACCCACACTACCAGCAACACACTCTCACACCATCAGACACACCCACACTACCAGCAACACACTCTCACACCATCAGGCATACACCCACATAATCAGCAACACACTTTAATACCAGCTGATTCAGGGGCATCTTCTTAAAAATTACGTAATAAAAATTGTATAGAACATTCAAAAATATAATGTGGGTGGGGGCCCGGGGGGGTACGGGGGGGTACACGTAAAGGGCTAGGAGGGGCTTGCGGGTATACAGCAGCACCTGTAGGTTGGTCAAACTGTGTGCTTATTACCCGTCTGTCTGGAGTAAACGTGCATCTGCTTAGGGAGAGGCCTGCTGTTGTGATGGCAATTTTCTGTTTTACAATATGTGTGTTAATTTAGAGACAATCACATTATTAACATTTAACACTTATTAATGTTCTTTGATTTTTATTTAGTCTAACAGTAATGCAGAGGTAAGGGAACAGAGTGTTTTAACCAGCACATGAGCTGGGTCACACTGGTTCTATCTGTCTATCAATAGAAGGTCAGCCGACGGTGAAGAGATTGTTTATGTCCTTGCGTGAGATGGAGACATCCTTCCTGAGCTGAGATTCTTGTTGATGTAAGGGAGGGGGCCATCGAGGGTTAATCCATGCCTAGGAGTGGAGAGAGTATCTCTATATTTCTCATGTGTCTAGAAACCCGCCCCCTGTGACATAGCCTGAAAAGATGTGTATAAATGTCTGATGTTTCCTTCTGTTCAGGAGAGAGCTCAGGTAATGACTCTCTCATTGGTTTATCTGCAAATAAACAAATTATTATCATAGCACGAGTTTGTTGTGATTCTGTTGGACAGACTTTGCTTCACTGTGGGTTAAAGTGAAATTTCCACGACACTGTGGTTTTGCTGTGGTTTGTCCAGTAACTGACGAAGGCCATCGAAGGCCAAGTTGTGTACAATCTACAGTCATGTTCTTCATGAGTATTTCCAAATACATCCCGGAAATAAGATACTTTGTAGTAAATATGCAAGTTTTAATCAAAATGCATTTGATTTCAATAACATTCAAATAATTTTAAATTCATATTTGTCCCAGGTCTCCTGTGTGGCTGCTCTCTCAAAATATATTTTATCATAAAGTAAATGATCAGATGTTGAGCCTCAGTTCTCCGGAGCCGGAGATTACGGCGGTATTCAGCGGACGCATTATCAGCCATCAGTGAGCTTTGTAGACACCGGGCTGGAAGTCTAACCGACTTGCTCTTCGACCAAAAACGTTGCAGACAGACACAGATAAACAGGAAGGAGATCAAAGAGAAGCAGCTTTACACCAGTCCTGGTCATGCCAGTCATCCCTCCATCTCTCCACCTCCTGATCCCTCCATCTCTCCCATCCCCTCCCCACATCTCATTCCTGCGTTAATGGCTCTTAGGAAATTCAGCGTTTTTGTGGAAGATCGGGGCGCGACGTGGGGAGATAGGGGCGAGACGTGGGGAGATCGGGGCGAGACGTGGGGAGATCGGGGCGAGACGTGGGGAGATCGGGGCGAGACGTGGGGAGATCGGGGCGAGACGTGGGGAGATCTGGGCGAGACGTGGAAAGATCGGGGCGAGACGGAATGAGTAGTGTTATTTGTAAGCGGAGCGGAGGATGACAAAGAGATCTTATTTATCTTTGAATTTCCCCTGGCGCTGGGATGATTTATCAGTCATCAAACAACAACACATGGAGAGCGCTTATGAAAGGATCCGACTTCCCTTCTGACCGGATTTATTGAGAGCATTATTCAGCATAACATAGTTAGCAAGCTGCTGAAATAAATAAATAAATAAATACTTGTGTTATGGAAGCAAGGGGGTATGATACTGATGCATCTGCACAGTCACGGTGAGTCCGATAATGAGCTCGACTTAAACAGCATCAGTATGCAGTAAACAGCGTCAGTATGCAGTAAACAGCGTCAGTATGCAGTAAACAGCGTCAGTATGCAGTAAACAGCGTCAGTATGCAGTAAACAGTATGCAGTAAACAGCGTCAGTATGCAGTAAACAGCGTCAGTATGCAGTAAACAGCGTCAGTATGCAGTAAACAGCATCAGTATGCAGTAAACTTTCCATTTAGAATATGAAATTTTAACCACCTGCGGGGGTTGTGACTAGTAATTATGGAAGATTACATTTGACAATTATGTCTAAAAAACGATTCAATTGCTTTGGAGAGATTTAAAAAAAGGAATTCTATAAAATATGAGGTATTTTAAAGATCAGGTTCTGGTTCTGAAAAACATATTTATTTATTTATTATTTGATGAGTTGCGACACAGGAGATTCTGTCTCCCATGTTGGATGGAGATTTTGTCTCCCATGTTGGATGGAAGTTATTAAAAGTTGTTCAGTGCAGACCTGTTTTCAGTGCAAAAGGATCAATGATTTATAAGCAAACACCAGTGAGCTTCATTCCAAAAACTCTTGAAAGTGCTATCTTTGCAAGGTCAAGGGCAGGGAAAAAACACAAACACACACAGCCACACACACACACATTCAAACAGTCACACATTCACACAGTGTATGCCTTTTGAATGGGCTGTTGAATTATTGAATAGTCATTCATTCAGACAGCAGTCTCTTGGTGGACAGCTGAAAAGTGTTGCGAGACAGAAAGACAGACAGATACAGTGTCTTCTGTGTGGACAGAGGCCCTATCCACCTCCATCTCGATCAGAGAGCTCCGTTAGTCAGTCTTTACACATGACACCACTGCCCCAAACCCCCCCCCCCCCCCGACTGACCCCAAAAACCACCCTGGGATCCCTCCTCATTTGCACAACTAAGCGTTTTTAAAAACCCTCCTGGACCCTCCAGCACAATACCTCCGTATCTCAGAATTACCCACAAAGCCAGGGCATCATGAGGACCGTCAAATAAACGGTGGGTTGTCCCGAGACCGTGCTTTTATTTCTCTCATCAGCGGAGCGACACTCACTATCCCGCCCAGACATCCTGCCCTCTCAGCATGCCACCACGAGGCCCATAATGCACTCTGCTTACAGCGGAGAATCTGTGTTATTCCCATTTTAAATTCAGATTAACTGAACTGAGCACGGGAGATAAGTGCTGTCTAAGACGCGGGTGTCAAACTCACGCCCTGGAGGGGCGCAGCCTGCTCCTTATTTCACCCCCGTCTCAAACGGGACTGCGCTGTCGTCAAAACATTTTTTATAACCATTTTCAGTTTTTACACATAATGAAATTTCAGTTCAACTTTACTTGAACTATGGTGATGTTACACTGCCATAATGTATGACAATAATATAATTATGAATTTTCGGTTTCAGAATAGTTGCTACGTGCATTATGAGAGTTTTATTCTACGTGTCATGAGCAGTTCTACGCTGTCATGACTGGTTATGACGGACGTTATGTCACGTTTACGGCAGTGTTACGTAGGCTTCTTGGCATACAATTCAAATGAAGTCTTACTGAAAATAAATCAACAAGCTCTATTAAATGTAAGTGTCTCATAACACAAAATCTAACAAATGACCTTCAAATATCCATGGGACTAAACCATAATGCTGTTTGGTAAATGGAATAAATACATTTTAAAAACGTTTTTGTTGACGTTCCTGGGAATTCCAAAATTTCCAAGATTATTGTGAGATAGCAAGTAACCAATATGAAGGAATGACTGATTTTTGCATTTTTAAATCAACATCCACAGTCAACAGGGTTCAGTAACTAATGAAGACACGTGACAGCTATACAGCGATGAGTCTCCCGCTAAAACAGCTTAGGGACTGGAACGCACAGGGTTCATTAACACATGGTTCATTAACACATGATTCATTACGTCTTAACGTGGGAACTGGTCGTCTTTTGTTAAACCTTCAACCGCTAAAATCAGTTGTTGGGTTTCATTACTCATTTTAGTATTAGGCCTACGTATCAAAATACAAAATGCTAATTGTAGTCTCAGCATTTTCTAAAACATTTCTATACATAACTACATTGGTCAGCTTTCTTATGTAGATGCTAAATTGGGTCAAGACTATACTCCAGTCTATTTTGTACATCAGTCAGTCAGTTGTTGCGTGCTGAGTCAATTATATTTCTGTTCTGTATTTACTTATTGTTTTATTCTTTGTCCAGAGAAAACGTATTATGAGGTTAAATATGATAACAACATATGTCATGTCGGGTAACACGAGAAATCTGATGTCTAAAAATAGAATGATTGACAAGTTGTTTTGGTGCTATCAAGTTTAATTTGCAAAGACGCATCCACGGAGATAACCAAATATGACACGCTGAATCATCCGCTTTAATTTGAAGCAAGCAGCACTTAATCCGCAGCATCAAACTGCCCTGCAAGGCACGACCACACACACGACCATAGCTTTTATTGCGCACGAGTCACGACCACACACACGACCATAGCTTTTATTGCGCACGAGTCACGACCTGACGAATCTACAAGACAAACAGCCTAGTATCCTATCCTAGCCCATAAGTATGCAGCCAAAACACCCCCCATTTCACCAAACAACTGCTCAAAATAATACAACATGACAGTGCAGGCCATGCCGGATATGCATATGACAAATATTATCATTCTGAGTGAATCAAAAGCAAAATTCGCACAACCGTGAACTTTCAAAAACAGCCATTTCAAAAACGCACAACCTCATACACAACTAGGTAGATTACAGGCGAACAGAATAGATGTCCTACCTTAAGTGCAGAATGCTTGAATACGACGTCTCCTGTCCTTTTTGGAGAAACGGTTTATAGCTGTGACATAGAGCGAATTGTTCGCTTTTATTTACATCAGCAACTCCTCCATTGCAACCAAGTCGGCTGTCCCATGCTCTCTACTAGTCACTCAACTTTTAAAAGCATGTAATCGTCTGTTATAGCACCATCTTTTACTTGATGAAGCGGAGTATCCATTTCTTCTCTAACAGTTTCGCGAAGACACTTTGAAGGTCTTTATCTACGACCAATGTCAGTGTTGGAGTTTATTCAAAACGCAAAACATGCGCTAGGCCTACGATTGTCGCCTGAACAGATTACGTTCCTCAATTACGTAGAGGACTGTGATTGGACAGTGAGTACATTTTATTTTTGCACGATTGCTGCTTTGTTTCGATAAGAAAGTAGCAAACACCAGAAAAAAAACTCCCTGAAAAAAGTAATCATCTATCAAACAATGCGGAAATCATGTAACTATCATTACTGTATTCTTTTTTTTAAATTATTATTATTATTTTAAAAAAATTTGTCAGGATTAGATTTTCTTAAATTTTTATTTTTTTTTCCTTTTAAGTGTTTTGTCAAAACACAGATCTTAAAATAAAGTGTTTTGAGTAAAACATTTTTCAGCCTTTATTTTATCTTTCGTTTAAAAACTTTCACCTTGGTCACTGTTGTTTTGTCTTTAAATACGTTTAAAGACTAAGAAAGATTACATTTTATTTTTTTAAAGTCTTTTGGTACAACATAGACCTTAAAATAAATAAAGTGTGACCTTTTGGGAAACAGCGGGGAGAAATGTCACGGTACGGTTTGATGCTGAAAGAGGATGTATAATTTGTCACAGCCATAGCTACCGGTGGTGTTCACTCCAGGTATCTCTAACTTATAATTTACTGCATTAGACTGACCTGTTTCTACATTCTCTGGTTGTTTTGTGTGGGGATAAGAGTGTATGAAAGTTATGCTCTAATACTGGACAAGATAAAACTATGATTTATGTTGGATAGGGACAGCGTAGTCTTTTAAAGAACAGGTTTTTATCTTGGTGCCATAATGCAATGCTCTGAGCCTTTTATTGACCACATACAGGACAGTACTTTGCATGAAGCACGTTCATTTGTTAATTTATTGATAATACGAGTTGTTATTAGGAAGTTTAAAAAATTAATTCATACCAAAGGAGTGAAAACAGTACTTTTTACAATCCCGTGCGATGCTGTATCTTAGTAATAGAGGCCATCTGGATGTCCACAGGGTGTGATCAGGCCGCTTGGCTGTGGAACCTTGGTTTTGGACGTATCCTGTAACTGTATCCTGTAAGAGGTAACAGAGTATTACCTGCTTCTTAAATATTATAACACTTACATTTCAACTATTGAATTGTATCTTATGCATCTTATCCAGAGCGACTTACACAACTTTAGTATTTTTTTTGTTTGTTTACAAAGTATCCATTTATACAGCTGGATATTGAAGCAGGCAGAATTGCCCCTTTGTGCCCCTGCGGGGGTGATGTTTTGGTGCAGAGATTGAAGCAGGCAGAATTGCCCCCTTTGTGCCCCTGCGGGGGTGATATTTTGGTGCAGAGATTGAAGCAGGCAGAATTTCCCCTTTGTGCCCCTGCGGGGGTGATGTTTTGGTGCAGAGATTGAAGCAGGCAGAATTGCCCCTTTGTGCCCCTGCGGGGGTGATATTTTGGTGCAGAGATTGAAGCAGGCAGAATTGCCCCTTTGTGCCCCTGCGGGGGTGATATTTTGGTGCAGAGATTGAAGCAGGCAGAATTGCCCCTTTGTGCCCCTGCGGGGGTGATGTTTTGGTGCAGAGATTGAAGCAGGCAGAATTGCCCCTTTGTGCCCCTGCGGGGGTGATATTTTGGTGCAGAGATTGAAGCAGGCAGAATTGCCCCTTTGTGCCCCTGCGGGGGTGATGTTTTGGTGAAGAGATTGAAGCAGGCAGAATTGCCCCTTTGTGCCCCTGCGGGGGTGATGTTTTGGTGCAGAGATTGAAGCAGGCAGAATTGCCCCTTTGTGCCCCTGCGGCGGTGATATTTTGGTGCAGAGATTGAAGCAGGCAGAATTGCCCCTTTGTGCCCCTGCGGGGGTGATATTTTGGTGCAGAGATTGAAGCAGGCAGAATTGCCCCTTTGTGCCCCTGCGGGGGTGATGTTTTGGTGCAGAGATTGAAGCAGGCAGAACTGCCCCTTTGTGCCCCTGCGGGGGTGATATTTTGGTGCAGAGATTGAAGCAGGCAGGTGCCATTGGGGACCAGTGGAGGGAGGAAGCTTTGAGGATTGATAGTGAAATGAATGGCAGCAGAGATATTATTTGTTGAAATAACCGAGCGGATGTGGCGAGGGGCTGGTGACTGATGAGGATTTGAGGGGAGAACATGTGGAAATTGTGTTTGTGGGGGTGGGGGGGCTCTGCATGCAGATGAGTGACAGGGCTAATCTGCTGACTGTCTGTGTGTGTGTGTGTGTGTGTGTGTGTGTGTATGCTTGTGTGTGTGTGTGTGTGTGTGTGTGTGTGTGTGTGTGTGTGTGTGTGCACGCGCGTAAGCATATGTGTGTGTGTGTGCACGCGCGTAAGCATATGTGTGTGTGCGTGTGTGTGTTTGTGTGGGTGCGTGTATGTGTGTGTGTGTGTGTGTGTACACAAGCATCTGTCTCTATCTGTGTCTGGGTGTGTATGTGTATCTGTGTCTGGGTGTGTATGTGTACCTGTGTCTGGGTGTGTATGTGTACCTGTGTCTGGGTGTGTATGTGTACCTGTGTCTGGGTGTGTATGTGTATCTGTGTCTGGGTGTGTATGTGTGTCTGTGTCTGGGTGTGTATGTGTATCTGTGTCTGGGTGTGTATGTGTATCTGTGTCTGGGTGTGTATGTGTACCTGTGTCTGGGTGTGTATGTGTACCTGTGTCTGGGTGTGTATGTGTACCTGTGTCTGGGTGTGTATGTGTACCTGTGTCTGGGTGTGTATGTGTACCTGTGTCTGGGTGTGTATGTGTACCTGTGTCTGGGTGTGTATGTGTATCTGTGTCTGGGTGTGTATGTGTACCTGTGTCTGGGTGTGTATGTGTGTCTGTGTCTGGGTGTGTATGTGTATCTGTGTCTGGGTGTGTATGTGTACCTGTGTCTGGGTGTGTATGTGTACCTGTGTCTGGGTGTGTATGTGTATCTGTGTCTGGGTGTGTATGTGTACCTGTGTCTGGGTGTGTATGTGTACCTGTGTCTGGGTGTGTATGTGTACCTGTGTCTGGGTGTGTATGTGTACCTGTGTCTGGGTGTGTATGTGTACCTGTGTCTGGGTGTGTATGTGTACCTGTGTCTGGGTGTGTATGTGTACCTGTGTCTGGGTGTGTATGTGTGTCTGTGTCTGGGTGTGTATGTGTATCTGTGTCTGGGTGTGTATGTGTACCTGTGTCTGGGTGTGTATGTGTACCTGTGTCTGGGTGTGTATGTGTATCTGTGTCTGGGTGTGTATGTGTACCTGTGTCTGGGTGTGTATGTGTACCTGTGTCTGGGTGTGTATGTGTACCTGTGTCTGGGTGTGTATGTGTACCTGTGTCTGGGTGTGTATGTGTATCTGTGTCTGGGTGTGTATGTGTACCTGTGTCTGGGTGTGTATGTGTACCTGTGTCTGGGTGTGTATGTGTATCTGTGTCTGGGTGTGTATGTGTATCTGTGTCTGGGTGTGTATGTGTACCTGTGTTAGTTGTTACTGGATGTGTCTGTGCAGGTGAGGGGGGTGTGACAGTGTAAATGTGACTGTGGTATTAACATATTAAGATAAAGCAAAATGAGATTGAGAGCGACTCTCATGCATTTATACAAATCATATCTCATACAAATCATATCTCTTGCAAATCATATCTCATACAAATCATATCTCATACAAATCATATCTCTTGCAAATCATATCTCATACAAATCATATTCCTTACAAGTCAGCTTTCATTTTGCTGATCTGGTTCACCATGTTTTTTGTGTCCTCCTCTCCGTACCTCCCACTACCTGGAGCTGAAGAGAAGGAGATAAACATGTGATTCTTATCATAAATCCTCTTTAGATCTCGTAATTAATTTTGTCCCCTGTAGGGGACATCAGCCTCTGGTCTTAATCTCAAAAACCATGTATTCTAATATGCTGAAACCTACACTAGAAAGGTCAATCAATAACAATGAAATAAATAACATTTTAAAAAATATTTTCACTGCAACATTTTTGTCATCCAAGACACTTGTATTATATCAAAAACATTTTTGTTTTTAAATACTTGAGCTTGTGCTGGGTATGCCCACTTCTGGGCTGGTGCTCTGGCAGAATGCTGTTCTAACGGCAAAGATGCAACCAGCCGGCAACCTGAGAACCACCACGCTTCAGATCTGAAACAGGAGAGCTCGGGGGCGGGGTTATACTATTTAGTACGATTACTGAGAACTAGGGGTTCTGACAAAGACCAGGGGGGTGGACCAAGAAGCAGGACTTAGCTGGATAGCTGCACCGAGTAAAACCCGGAACAGCTCTTTTTACTTCAGTCCATGTTCCAGATGTTGGGAGGGTTCCGGGTTTTACTCAGTGCAGTTATCCAGCTAAGTCCTGCTTCGTGGTCCACCCCCCTGGTCTTTGTCAGAACCCCTAGTATGAGGATATTGTCCCTCTGTTATTTCCCACTAAACTAAACTGCAATAGTAGCAAATAGTGACTCTGAAGTTCATGCTGATACATGAAACTGAACGAATTATGTTCAACTGAAAAGAATTTTAATAACACAGATTCTCCGCTGTAAGTGTTGTGCATTATGGGATGCCATGAGGTTACAGGTCATGGTCGAGTTCGCACAAGGTCATTCATAAAATGAAGTCAGAGATGCCAGTGAGAAGAAACTCAGGGTGCGTCCCAATATTCTTCACTCCCCACCTCCTTTCCTCCACTCCCCCACTACCACTCCTACCCGGAAATATGCAAAACTGCCCGAACGTTTCGAGTACAAGTATTTGCACGTACAGTATACAATGTACCTGACATTGCGGTTTGCGTCGGGACATTAATTAATATTTAACCGTTAATACGTAATTAAGATGTAATCAGCAACACAAAAATCCAGTTTCGGGGCAAGGAGGAGAGGAGGTGGTAGTGGAGGAAAGGAGGAGAGGAGGTGGTAGTGGAGGAAAGGAGGAGAGGAGGTGGTAGTGGAGGAAAGGAGGAGAGGAGGTGGTAGTGGAGGAAAGGAGGAGAGGAGGTGGTAGTGGAGGAAAGGAGGAGAGGAGGTGGTAGTGGAGGAAAGGAGAGGAGGTGGTAGTGGAGGAGAGGAGGTGGTAGTGGAGGAGAGGAGGAGAGGAGGTGGTAGTGGAGGAAAGGAGGAGAGGAGGTGGTAGTGGAGGAAAGGAGGAGAGGAGGTGGTAGTGGAGGAGAGGAGGAGAGGAGGTGGTAGTGGAGGAGAGGAGGAGAGGAGGTGGTAGTGGAGGAGAGGAGGAGAGGAGGAGAGGAGGAGAGGAGGTGGTAGTGGAGGAAAGGAGGAGAGGAGGTGGTAGTGGAGGAGAGGAGGAGAGGAGGTGGTAGTGGAGGAAAGAGGAGAGGAGGTGGTAATGGAGGAAAGGAGGAGAGGAGGTGGTAGTGGAGAGGAGGAGAGGAGGTGGTAGTGGAGGGAAGGAGGAGAGGAGGTGGTAGTGGAGGAGAGGAGGAGAGGATGTGGTAGTGGAGGAAAGGAGGAGAGGAAGTGGTAGTGGAGGAAAGGAGGAGAGGAGGTGGTAGTGGAGGAAAGGAGGAGAGGAGGTGGTAGTGGAGGGAAGGAGAGGAGGTGGTCGTGGAGGCAAGGAGGAGAGGAGGTAGTGGAGGAAAGGAGGAGAGGAGGTGGTAATGGAGGAAAGGAGGAGAGGAGGTGGTAGTGGAGGGAAGGAGAGGAGGTGGTAGTGGAGGAAAGGAGGAGAGGAGGTGGTAGTGGAGGACAGGAGAGGAGGTGGTAGTGGAGAAAGAGGAGAGGAGGTGGTAAAAGGAGGAGAGGAGGTGGTAGTGGAGGGAAGGAGAGGAGGTGGTAGTGGAGGAGAGGAGGAGAGGAGGTGGTAGTGGAGGAAAGGAGGAGAGGACGTGGTAGTGGAGGAAAGGAGGAGGTGGTAGTGGAGGAGAGGAGGTGGTAATGGAGGAAAGGAGGAGAGGAGGTGGTAGTGGAGGAAAGGAGGAGAGGAGGTGGTAGGAGGGAAGGAGGAGAGGAGGTGGTAGTGGAGGAGAGGAGGGTGCATTTTGCGAGTATTGGGAGGCCCCCTCTGAATCTGAGTCATAAAGGGCTCTTAAGTTCATGTCAGGGTCATATAAAAAAAACAGTCTAATCAGTGACAATTCCCCCAAAAAAGAGCGATGGCAGTTTGGGTGCCTGTGTCTGTTTTTTTGTTTCTATTTTTTTTCCCATATGAGAGCTTTATTGATCTCTCCCGCTAATGAAGTCCTCTTAATGTTGCTAGAGTCCAAACAGAGGAAGCTGGGAAATCTCAGGGTGCGGACGTGACTTAGGTATAAAAACTAAACAAAGCAAAACAAAACAAAACAAAAAATCACCCCCCCCCCCCCCCCCCCCCCCCCCCCCGGAGAAGCCCCCCCGGAGAAGCCCCCCCCTCATAAAGAAGGAGAAAGACTTCCCTGTCTTTCAGGGATGGAGTGATATTGATTTTTTTGTGTTACCAGGCTCCAGATCCATCTGTTCTGCACGACAGAGCAATTAGGAGATAAATTATTAAGCCTCACCTGGGCTGGCGCTAACGAGAGAAGTGGCTAACAGCATACAGGAGTGTCCCATATCTCTAACGGCATACAGGCGTGTCCCATATCGCTAACGGCATACAGGCGTGTCCCATATCTCTAACGGCATACAGGAGTGTCCCATATCTCTAACGGCATACAGGAGTGTCCCATATCTCTAACGGCATACAGGAGTGTCCCATATCTCTAACGGCATACAGGAGTGTCCCATATCTCTAACGGCATACAGGAGTGTCCCATATCTCTAACGGCATACAGGAGTGTCCCATATCTCTAACGGCATACAGGAGTGTCCCATATCTCTAACGGCATACAGGCGTGTCCCATATCTCTAACGGCATACAGGCGTGTCCCATATCGCTAACGGCATACAGGAGTGTCCCATATCTCTAACGGCATACAGGCGTGTTCCATATCTCTAACGGCATACAGGAGTGTCCCATATCGCTAACAGCATACAGGAGTGTTCCATATCTCTAACGGCATACAGGCGTGTTCCATATCTCTAACGGCATACAGGCGTGTTCCATATCTCTAACGGCATACAGGCGTGTCCCATATCGCTAACAGCATACAGGCGTGTTCCATATCTCTAACAGCATACAGAAGTGTTCCATATCTCTAACGGCATACAGGAGTGTCCCATATCTCTAACGGCATACAGGTGTGTTCCATATCTCTAACAGCATACAGGAGTGTTCCATATCTCTAACGGCATACAGGAGTGTCCCATATCTCTAACGGCATACAGGTGTGTTCCATATCTCTAACGGCATACAGGAGTGTCCCGTATCTCTAACGGCATACAGGAGTGTCCCATATCGCTAACAGCATCCAGGAGTGTTCCATATCTCTAACGGCATACAGGCGTGTTCCATATCTCTAACGGCATACAGGTGTGTTCCATATCTCTAACAGCATACAGGAGTGTTCCATATCTCTAACGGCATACAGGCGTGTTCCATATCTCTAACGGCATACAGGAGTGTCCCATATCGCTAACAGCATACAGGAGTGTTCCATATCTCTAACGGCATACAGGCGTGTTCCATATCTCTAACGGCATACAGGCGTGTTCCATATCTCTAACGGCATACAGGCGTGTCCCATATCGCTAACAGCATACAGGCGTGTTCCATATCTCTAACGGCATACAGGCGTGTTCCATATCTCTAACGGCATACAGGAGTGTTCCATATCTCTAACGGCATACAGGCGTGTTCCATATCTCTAACGGCATACAGGCGTGTTCCATATCGCTAACGGCATACAGGCGTGTCCCATATCGCTAACGGCATACAGGAGTGTTCCATATCTCTAACGGCATACAGGCGTGTCCCATATCGCTAACAGCATACAGGTGTGTTCCATATCTCTAACGGCATACAGGCGTGTCCCATATCGCTAACAGCATACAGGAGTGTCCCATGTCACTAACGACAGGAGCAGCTGTGATGTTTGTCTGATTAAGACGGACGGCTCGGAGCTCTGAGGCTCAGAAATGCTCCTGTAAGGGCCTCAGCCACTCGAGAAAAAAGGCCCAACACACCCCCCGCCCAGCTATAACAGGAATGTGGGATATTTTTCTTATAGTTTTTTATCTTGGGAGTAGTGGAGTGCACATCCTGATGCACATTCTTGATGCACTGATCCCCTCCCCCCCCGCCTGAGAAATACCTGAAGTGAAAGAGACACGGTGGCAGCTCCTCTCCAGCCACTGTTCCCATGGTGACCCCCTGGGCATCCTGATGTGTGTGTGTGTGTGTGTGAGTGTGACAATGCCTGTGTGTGTGTCTGTGTGTGTGTGTGTGTGTGTGTGTGTGTGTGAGAGTGTGTGTGTGTGTATGTGTGAGCATGTGTGCTTGTGTGTGTGTGTGTGTGTGTGAGAGAGAGCGAGAGAGTGTGTGTCTGTGTGTGAGAATGCCTGTGTGTGTGTGTGTGTGTCCAAATGCGAGTCCATCCACACTGTCATCTACATTCATTTACATATTTGTGCTCATTTACATAGAGCCCCCTCTAACCACACAGCAGAGAGACCGTGGTCTCATATAAACACTCTGGAGTGTTAAAGTTACACCAACAGTGTTTTGCATCACTGGTCACATGAGAAGAGATTGATGACCAAATTGGGAGACCCACAAAAACGGAAAGTTGTCTGAAGATTTTGTCTTTTTTAAAATTCCGAGACCAAGGAAGGAAGTAAGGACCAAGGTGCCCTCCCCCCCCTCCACCCCAAACCCAAACCCAACCCGCACTCTGCAGTGCAGTGACTTTTTACCCATGTGCTTACATACAGACTTTTTATACTTCTTACTCTTATATACAGACTTTTTATACTTCTTACTCTTATATAAAGACTTTTTATACTTCTTACTCTTATATACAGACTTTTTATACTTCTTACTCTTATATAAAGACTTTTTATACTTCTTACTCTTATATACAGACTTTATACTTCTTACTCTTATAAAGACTTTTTATACTTCTTACTCTTATATACAGACTTTATACTTCTTACTCTTATATAAAGACTTTTTATACTTCTTACTCTTATATAAAAACTTTTTATACTTCTTACTCTTATATAAAGACTTTTTATACTTCTTACTCTTATATACAGACTTTATACTTCTTACTCTTATAAAGACTTTTTATACTTCTTACTCTTATATACAGACTTTTTATACTTCTTACTCTTATAAAGACTTTTTATACTTCTTACTCTTATATACAGACTTTATACTTCTTACTCTTATAAAGACTTTTTATACTTCTTACTCTTATATACAGACTTTTTATACTTCTTACTCTTATATAAAGACTTTTTATACTTCTTACTTGTATGTTGTTGACTGCATTGTTCAGTGAAATTCCTTGTAGGTTATCATACTTGGCCAATAAAAAGGATGCTGCTCCATAAAAAAGGGGGAGAAAATGGTAATACGGCAGGCCAGGCGGGACGACTGTTTAATAACCTCTGTGAATATGAGTTTGGGGGGCTGTGGGGACTTGGGGGGCGCAGTAATTAAAATTGTCGTTTGCTTCGGGGGGATGTAATCGCGTTCGGGCATGTCAGAGAGGCATTGAGAGGGTGGAGGACATGAACTTCGCTTTGTTTCCCAGCTTGCCGTCCCTCATTCCATATTCTGCGTGTGCGAGAGTGCGTTAGCGGGACGGTATTGGGAAAACCCCTGAGGCCTAGAGAGAGCGTCGCGTCGCAGAGACCAGATAAATATTAATGCCTCCCCATACAACCCGCGTGCCACTTTCTTTGTGACTTGGCAATGCTTACACCCGCGAGAAGGCCGGACAGACAGCCCGCAGGCGCTGGAGGTCCGCGGTAAATCGCACGCTCTTGATTTGTGCGGACAGTATGTGATTGGACAAACACAATAAGTTCAGGCTTGGCTGGGAGATCAGAAACAAGGCCTTTGTCTGGCTGTCTCAGTGTGGATAGAGCAAAGATTGATAAAGGGGGTTGGGAGAGCCCTCAGGATCGGTGGCCAGCTCACTTCCATGCAGCCTCCAAAATCAGGGGATCTTCTTGAGTGATGTGATCGTACCAAATAACGGAGCGTAGCACACGACAGTCTAGGACAGCAGTCCCCAACCCTGTTCCTGGAGATCCCAACCCTAACCCAACCCTAACGCTAACCCTTGCCATTACACAAAAATAATTCACACTGACTGAGGTTCATGGCTTGATGGAAGAATATCTCTGTGCAGGGCTAAAGCAGTAAAGATTGAGGGGGAAGGGAGAAGGGGGAGAGATTAGGGCAGAGGGGGCTCTCCTTTGCTGGAGTCCTATGGGAAGGTGTACTAGATGCTATCTAAGTATCTATCATCTGTTCTTGTGCTTATCCTTCTGATATCAAAGGCTTTGATTGATCGAGCGCCGTTACCTTAGCAGATACTGAGCAGGCCCCTCCCACCTAACGCCACGCCTGCACAGATGCACACACACACACACATGCACACACACACAGATACACACAGTTCTTAACTTGTAATCTCTATTATAGATCTGCACTAAACACAATATTTTACAAAAGTGTGTCATACACAATATGTCATCACTTACTATTAGAAACAAAGCAACAACAAGGTCCCAGCAGTCTTACGGAGTCACCAGCCTTTTGTTCGTTGTCAATCCTGTTTGCTGTCGAACGTGACCAGGTTGTGCCCGTAATCACTGGGAACGTGACCAGGTTGTGCCTGTAATCCCTGGGCCTTTGATGATGGATGCTGGAGCGTTTGGCGGTTCCAATGTGGACCCCTGCATCTCAAGCTTTTAATACCGTTTGGGAGTTTGGCCTGGAGGATTCAAACGCCCGTTTTCAGTCCCCGAGCCACAGAAAAAGCATCCTTTTGTTCCCGCCTGAGAGGGTTTAGCTGGTTTTAGCGTTTGTTGTCCAAATGCAGAAAACATCAAATGGAACTTTGATGTGAGGAAGACTGAAAGAGCCACCACAGTCAGAGTAGCTCTGGCACTCTACTGCTAATGTACTGAGTGTGTGTGTGTGTGTGTGTGTGTGTGTGTGTGTGAGAGTGTGTGCGTATGTGTGTGCGTGTGAGAGTGTGTGTGTGTGTGTGTGAGAGTGTGAGTGTGTGTGTGTGTGTGAGTGTGTGAGAGTGTGTGTGTGTGTGTGACTGTGTGTGTGTGTGTGTGTGTGTGAGAGTGTGAGTGTGTGTGAGTGTGTGTGTGTGTGTGTGAGTGTGTGACTGTGTGTGTGAGTGTGTGAGTGTGTGTGTGTGTGTGTGTGTGTGTGTGTGTGTGTGTGTGTGTGTGTGTGTGAGAGAGTGTGAGAGTGTGTGTGTGTGTGTGTGTGAGTGTGTGTGTGTGTGTGAGTGTGTGTGTGTGTGTGAGAGTGTGTGTGTGTGTGTGTGTGTGCAGTGTGTGTGTGTGTGTGTGAGTGAGTGTGTGCAGTGTGTGTGTGTGTGTGTGTGTGTGTGCATGTCTGTGTGTTTATTTGCCTGTGTATGTGTGTGTGCCTGTGTGTGCGAGTGTGTATCTTCTCACAGTGTGAATAAGACATAGACAGGGCCGGAGGAACACAGAACTCAGCGTAATTGGTGTGTGGTTCACGTCCTCAGTAAGCACAGGGGTGAGTCTGAAGGTCCCGTTAGCTGGGGGGGAGAAACGGTGTGTGTACAAGTGGACCCGTCGCCACGGGAAACCTGCTCCACTCACAGAATGTATTAAAGAACGGGGCGCACTCCGCCCGGAAGGTCAGCTCAAGGTGTACACGTTTCCCTCTTAAATAAAACGAATGATGCAAGCGAGCGAGGACAACGCAGGCAGGTCGGACGTGAAACACGCCTTATTATAACAAATAATAATAACAAATGACTCAGCTAGAAGTGCATTCCCAGGGCCTTCATTACATTACAGGCATTTCCTGTGTGTGCTTAGTTAGCTGCTTCCTGTGAGGACCCCAACCAAGTCAAATCACTGAGGTCACAGAGACTCGAGAGAATCCAGATCTCATTTAGCCACAATGGAAGAGGCTGCAAAACAAAGAACAATCATTATTGCTAGATAGCATTATATAGTTTATATGCACACACATGTGCACACACGTGCACACACACACACACACACACACACTCACGCACGCACGTACGAACACACACACACACAATCATGCATACATGCGCACGCGCGTCGCCTCAAAACTCAATATTTAACATTTAATATTCATACCCTTGAAATATTTTTAAAGGAAACGATTATCAAATTTAAAAAAAACATCAGAACACTTTCATTTTATTTATTCAGTTCAAATAAATGAAGGTACATACAATTTTAATAGCTCTGCCATACCTGTAAAGAGCTACATAAAGTGTTTTCAATAATTGGAGCTTTTAAAAAAAGAGTAATTTTCAGACACAAACACTGTACTTGCTTAACCCCTTCTCTAGTGCCACCTTCTTTTGAATGTAACAAGTGTGAAAATGAAATGATTATGAACCCCTTTGACTGCAGGCATAATCCTGGTCTCTTCTGGTAAATGAAATGGTTATGAACCCCTTTGACTGCAGGCATAATCCTGGTCTCTTCTGGGAAATAAAATGGTTATGAACCCCTTTGACTACAGGCATAATCCTGGTCTCTTCTGGTAAATTAAATGGTTATGAACCCCTTTGACTGCAGGCATAATCCTGGTCTCTTCTGGTAAAGAAGACGGGACGGAGGTTGAGCGTGTCTCCAGCTTCAAGTTCCTGGGTATCCACATCTCTGAGGATCTCTCCTGGGCCCTCAACACCTCGGCCCTGGTCAAGAAGGCTCACCAGCGTCTCTTCTTCCTGAGGAGACTGAGGAAAGCCCATCTGTCTCCTCAGATCCTGGTGAACTTCTACCGGTGTGCCATAGAAAGCATCCTCACCAGCTCCATCACAGTCTGGTATGGAAACTGTACTGTCTCTGACCGGAAAGCGCTGCAGAGGGTGGTGAAAATCGCCCAACGCATCACTGGTACCACTCTGCCATCGATCGAGACGGTACAGCACAAAAGGTGTCTGCGGAAGGCATGCAGCATAGTCAAGGACTCCTACCACCCCAAACACAGACTGTTTGCCCTCCTCCCCTCTGGGAGGCGCTACAGGACCCTCCTCGCCAGAACCAGCAGGCTGAAAAACAGCTTCTACCCCTCAGCTGTCACCCTGCTGAACTCTGCACCTCGGTGACCCCCCCCCCCCCCCCCCCCCCCCCCCCCCCCCCCCCCCAGATACTCAACCCCCCGCCTTTTACCCCGGAGTTAGAGACTTTTACTGTTTTACTGTAAATATACCGCTGTACAATAATGCCCATACTAATCATCCTGTATCATACTGTATAGACTTTATTTTAGATAGATATCTCATATACAATCATAGTACTTCTCTGTAGATACTTTATTCATACTCGTAGATATTTCATATTTCATATATACCCTTATATTTTCTTACAAACACTGTCATTGATAGCCCTTACTACTGCCTATTCATGTTTATTTATTCATGTTTATTATACCATTGAGATTATTTATATATCCACATTTATACTCCTGTACACAATGTTTATAATGTACCATATTATATATATACACAATGCACTTTACTGCCTCTTTGCACTCTGGTTAGATGCTAAACTGCATTTCGTTGTTCTTGTACCTGTACATGGATAATGACAATAAAGTTGAATCTAATCTAATCTAATCTAAAATAAATGGTTATGAACCCCTTTGACTGCAGGCATAATCCTGGTCTCTTCTGGTAAATGAAATGGTTATGAACCCCTTTGACTGCAGGCATAATCCTGGTCTCTTCTGGTAAATGAAATGGTTATGAACCCCTTTGACTGCCGGCATAATCCTGGTCTCTTCTGGTAAATGAAATGGTTATGAACCCCTTTGACTGCAGGCATAATCCTGGTCTCTTCTGGTAAATGAAATGGTTATGAACCCCTTTGACTGCCGGCATAATCCTGGTCTCTTCTGGTAAATGAAATGGTTATGAACCCCTTTGACTGCAGGCATAATCCTGGTCTCTTCTGGTAAATGACATGGTTATGAACCCCTTTGACTGCAGGCATAATCTTCTGGTAACTCTTGGGAGTTTGTTTTCAGAAAAGAGTCAGAAACAGAGACAAAGTGACAGCAGCTCAAACACATTGGAAGTGTAGGTTTATTTTTTCTCGCCTAAAAGATTTATTTATTTTTTTGCCGGAATAAGGAATACCGGCTTCACCGTTATTCGTGTCGCCTGTGGATTTCCGTAGAACACATAGAACGTATGGAGACGTTGTTTTTATTGAGCCTGTTTTGTGTCATGCTACAAAATAAGGAACCACTGTGCCTATAACATTGGGATCATAAAATAGTTTATAGAGATAGAATTACCCACGTGCCCTTGCATTTACCCACGTGCCCTTGCATTTACCCACGTGCCCTTGCTCCCTCAGAGTCAGCAGCTCTGCATGTCCTTCAGTCGCACGTCAGCGATGTCCAAATGTTTTCGTTCATCAGAAATATATTGTTAAAAAAAAAAATTTTTAAAAATATATTTGTCATCAAACATATGTATGGCTACAATCTCTTCTGAAATGTCACCACAAATATGTCTTTTTTTAATTTTTATATGGATGCAGAATCACCTCTATTTAGCCAATAAAAAAATTATTCACAGGATATTGTAGGATATTTATGAAATAAAAATGTATTTCATAGAAAATGAAAAGGTAAGAAATTACCTCTATTACTTATTCATGTGAAATCACCTATATTTCGTCAATTCCAGTCAAATATTCCAATAAACTGTCCCGTGTGACATTCATCTTCAAAAATGTATTTAACTGAAAACTAAGCCTAACCCTAACCTAAGGTTTAAAAAGAATATGGTCATAAATATGTCATAGTTCTATTCACAATCACAATCGTCTGATCATTTTCCAAGAAAACGTTGTGCAATGTATTTATTTTCAACAGCCTCACTACAACGGCTGGCGGCAATCCCGACTCCAAGCACAAAGCCAGATATAAGATCAGAGTACAATGTGGAAATGCATGACGGCGAAGGTCTTTTCAGACGCACGTCTTGTTGTATGTAGATGTGATCGCCTGGATCATCTGCTTACCGCCAATACGTTGCCTGGACATGGGTCCTCCTGGGACTTTGATGACGCAGGCAGGGGAATATGCGTGCTGGCGTTATTGATGGCGTTTTATTGGATTGGATGTCTAGATGGAAAACAGTCAGTGGAGAACATTGATTTAACCTTCCCTACAAAGCGTTACATTTAGTTGCTACGGTCCATGAGCATCCCACAGTCTCTTAACCCACCAATGCTTGGACTTCTCTATTTCCTGGTTTTTGTTTTAATTCAATCTTCTCTTCGGTCTTTACAAAGACATGGGAAAGGATGTAAATCAACCCTGGGTCTGTCTCAATATTTCAAAGAGGGAATGATGTTTTTCTCAACATACTGAGGTCAGTCCATGGAGCTCTGTTTCCCTTCAGAAAATCATAAAACACAGTGTCATGGCTTTTTAAATGGAAGGTGTAGATGATCTTAAAATGGTGGCTGTGATATTGTGCTCTTTTTTGTGAGCTTTTGGGATGTATTTTGGAACACTACAAGGCAGAAATCCATTCCTAAAACAGTGGCTGCACACACAATGCAATTTGTGTATCTCAAACTCACAATACGGTCTCCTTTTTGTATGATATAATATTATATATTTCATTTATATTAATAAAGTCAACAGTACCGTTTTTTAACATCATATAGGAATTGCAAATAAATTCTAAAAATTTAAATTAAAATGGAAAAAAAATATTTATATATACTCACAAAAGCCATATTCATGATTCACAAACAGACAGACAGACAGACAGACAGACAGACATTTAGTCAGCTGTGAAAAAGCTCAGGGAGAGGAAATCAATTATCGGAATTCTTTGGAATTAATTTGTTTGAAAGTGAAATGACAAACTCCTTCTTGGTGGCTTAAAAATGTGATTAGATCTCATAACAATTACCAGTACCCATAATGCACCACTTTCCAATTCAGTCCTGCATTCCACGCCGTGACCCATCCAATTTTGCGGCCGTATTGTTAAACGTAGAGCGATACGTTCATAATGGGTCCACATAGAGTGCTGTTTCTCCAGCTCCCGGCTTCCTTCCACGGCTTCCTTCCCCAGAATTAAATTAGTGAACCGCAGGGGTATAAACTCACCTCCAGATGAATTTTGACAAGAGCTATTAAATGTCAGAGACTCGCCAGCGCTCTGAATACTTCTCTTTACCTTCCAGAGTGGCTGCCGCCTCGTCCCGCAGAGATAAGGCAGACGGTCTGACCCTTGAGACCAGCAGACGAGACGCTCCAGCCCCCCCACGCTGTGTGGGACAGGGGGTGGAGAGCACAAGAATGCCTACTACTGCCCCCCAGAAAGGCAGGGTTTCAGTGTCTTTGTACAGTTGCAACATTATCGCAACATTTCGAGAACGCTGCTCAGCGTGTTTGCGAAAACTGGGGTGGGCTGGGGATTAGCAACCTTATCGCAACCCCACCACAACGTTGTGAGAACATTGCGGGGGGATGAGGGATGAGGTGGGGGGGATAAGAAGGAAGAAGGGAAGAGAAAAGAGACAAGAACGGAAAAAATTATAACTGACCTTCAAGTGGACAGTAGAAACGCTGTGAAAACGTTGTACATTCATAATGACTGACCTTCAAGGGGACAGAAGAAACGTTGTGAGAACATTGTGCATTATAATGACTGACCTTCAAGGAGACAGAAAAAACGTTGTGAGAACGTTGTGCATTCATAATGACTGACCTTCAAGTGGACAGTAGAAACGTTGTGAGAACGTTGTGCATTATAATGACTGACCTTCAAGTGGACAGTAGAAACGTTGTGAGAACGTTGTGCATTATAATGACTGACCTTCAAGCGGACAGTAGAAACGTTGTGAGAACGTTGTGCATTCACAAAGATGGCAGGTGGAGGAAGGACTCTAGTGAGGACAGAGAAGAGAATGGGAAGTACAGAGTTTGACCTTTGACCATCACCACAAATTAAAAATGGCTTTGCTGTAAAATGGCCACCTGCAGGTGGCGGGATGTTTACGTGACGAAAGTCTCCTTTCCCCGCCGAGCTTCTTTTCAGCCTGCTGTTGCTCTATCTAAGTTTTTTTTCCAAATTCAGTTGTTTTTTTTCTGTCCTCTTCCCACATGTATGTTTGTGTCTTTTTGCCATCTTCTCTCCATACCCCCCCCTCTCTCCCTCTCTCTCTCCTTCTCTGTTCCATCCATCTCCACATCCATTCTCTCGCTCTCACCCACTCCGCCAAATTGACCGTTAATTGAGAGCTAAGTGGCCCCCGCTCAGTGACTTTGTTACGAGGTTCGCTCGCGCAGAGCCGGGGAATTTATCAAACGATTAACGGCAGAGCCGGGGACCCCTTGGCACGCGGACAGACAAGGAGGCGCCCGGAACATTCCAGACTTTTCCGGAATGATTGATTACGGCAACCCCCCCCCCCCCCCCCCCACTCCCCACAAGCTTACACCTGCTGATTTCTCATGTCCTGAACCATCAGAGATAAAAGTGAGAAGTCTTCCGCAGCTTTACCGCTTGTCTGGTTGTGCAGCAATTAGCTGGCTCTTGGCCGTATGTGGGATGTCTTTCCGTACCGCTGTGCTTGGCGGTAAAACAGGGGGGCAGGGGACGGGGGGGCTTGCCGCTCTGGGAGAACGAAGCAGGATACTCTCTTTTAATGTCCCCAGTAATTAGGGGACGGACCCCTCTAAGAGAGCGCCGTCCTCACAACGCCTCACAAAGTCACACGTGTGTGTAATGCTGAGACCAGCTCGGTCCTCACAACGCCTCACAAAGTCGCACGTGTGTGTAATGCTGAGACCAGCTCCTGTTCGTGTCCTTGGAGACCCATAAATTGAGCTTATGACTTTGTTTCTTTGTTTTATTTTCTTTTTAAATGATGGTGCTGGAACTGCTTTTTCTAATCTATTCTATAACACAGTGGCAGTCACACCCTCTTCCTGAGAAAAACAAAATGAGCAACATGACGTGACTTTCTATTTCTTTCTGAGAAAACAGAAAAATGGCAAGAATGGCCCGCAGATGGGTTTTTATGGGTTATTGTTCTGTTCCATAATTGTTCCATAATTGTCTGAGTGCAGGTAATGTAGAAATGAAGAGGTGGAGAGAGGAGCAGGAAAGGAAAGAGAGAATGTCTGAGTGAACAACCAATCTCAGGACACTCAGTAAAAAATGAAGGTTTAATAACCAGGACAGGACAATCAAGCCATCTTAGCTCATCATTTTGTCTGTAGTCCAGAGTAAGGAGATAAAGACAGACAGACAGACAGACATACAGGTGTTGAGACAGACAGAGTGGGAGAGAGATGGACACAGATCTCAGCTGGCCTTGTTTATCAGTATTAGTGGGAACGGACCTTTTGCAGAGGGGAAGTAAAGGTTTTAACTGCAAGAGCAAGAACATTGGACACACACACACACACACATACTCCTCTCCTTCCTCTTTCTCTTTCTGACACAGACACACACAGATGTGCTGTCTCTCACACACAAAGACACACACCCATCTGCACACACACACACACACACACTCATCCGCACGCACACACACACACACACACCCATCTGCACACACACTCACCCATCTGCACACACACACACACACATACACACACACACTTCCCAGTGGGCCACAATCCCGATGACACTTTGTTCTTTTTGATGCGGCAGGACGATGCTCCGTGTGGCTCCTACCCTCTCCAGGTTCACCATGAGGACAGACGTAACAACGGCGAGCTCCATGGCAACACGAGGAGCGCAACATCTACGTCAAACAGGCCAGCGGGCCAATCGGCAGGGTCGAATGGGCCCCAGCCCTCTCCTCTTCTCTCTGTCAACTGTGCTCACTCTGAGGGACCCCTGGGAAAAGGCAGGTGGTTATTGGATAAGCCTGCTATAACCAGATCTGACCCGCTGCGCTTAGTGACTTTGCTCCATCAGCATGAATTTATGTTTATTCTACATCTCACAGAAAGGAAATGAACATTGTGCTTTTTTTATAGTCAGAATAACAAAAAAATAAAGTGACCATAACCAAAAATAAATAACCATTTGCACATTAATGCAAATGGACAAGGCTGTATTTGATAGGACAGCTATCCCGCCTAGTGGCTTTGTTAAAAATTCAACCGCAGCAAATTACTAACTGAATCTTCATCGACCGTTTTGTGTGAGGCTTACTGAAGCCCCCTGATAGCAGTATTCCAGATAAACAGCACCGGTCTCGATGCAAACAGGAAAAACCAGGTGAATTGATTTATTTTCCTTTGGATGGGATATAAGCGGAGGCGCTGACTCACTGACTCACTGTGGTCAGTAAAGTGGTCAGTAAAGATCTCACACAACTTTGCAATAGTGCGGCGTTGACCCTGGTGTCCTGGCTGGCTCTACATTTAACAACCTAATCATCTCTACTTTATCTGATTGGCTACCAATTTCCTACCCACAATCCCTCAGGTCATCATTGTAAAAGAGAACTGATTTCTCAGTTGATCCCCCCTGGTTAATGAAGATAAAAGAAATGAAGATATGGAAGGGAAGTGTAGTTTAATGTAAAGTGTTGCTCCGGGTTCTGCAGTGCCTCAGCGATGCAGAACAGTAGAAAGCGCCCCTACTTTATTTTGTGGCACAGTATAAAATGATTAAAAAAGGCTGAAGCAAAAACCTTCACATCCAACTGAGACTGTTTCTCTCTGAATCTAATCCAGTGTGTTTGTCCATGTTCCCACATCCCCCCGGTGTCCAATCCTGGGATTGCTCTCCTACGGCTAATAGTCCCCTCTCCCTCAGCATGACACCATCCCGGACGAGACCCCATGCTGGGTAAACAGTACTCCTCCTATCTATCGCGGTGAGGCAAACACCCCCAGTACTCACCCCGACACCGTCTTTTTGCTTGTTCACTCCTTCTCTCTCTCTCTCTCTCTCTCTCCCTCTCTCTCTCCGTTATTCTCTTGCTCAAACATGGCAGAAATCCCCCCTTCCTACCCAAGCCAATACGTTTGACTGTCTGGCAAGGCTAAGTAGAAATTATGCCCCTAATCAATCAAAATGCCAATGTTGCATCACTCAGACAGCAGGAATAACAGCGAGACATACGATATGCCAATGACCATCTGCGTATTAAAAAGGTCTGCCTTACGCCAATATTACAATAATATTCCAAAGCCAAATATGGAAGCTATCTATTGCTTTTTCCCTGACCATGTATTTAGTTGAGTTATAATTTTTTTTCTTTGCTGCACAATTTGGGAAGTTAATTTTGCACTGCCATCCACCTACTGAGTAGAACGCAATAAGAACAGCGGTGTTAAAGATGAGGTTGGAAGTGGACGCAATCGTGCCAGGTCCCAGCTGGGGCCTGTTTTCTGGGGCCCCTGGGATTGGGGGGGGGGGGCGGGGGGGCAGCATAGTGCAGGTGAAGGTGGGGAGGGGGGCGGGGCAGATGAGGAGGGAGCGAAGCGAGATTCGTTTGGAGGACACTGGGACAAACTCTAATTGTGCTGAACACAAACAGAAAGGTGGTGTTTCTGCACCCTTGTACACCAGCCAGCCAGTGAAACCCTCTGAGGTCCATTTCTTTTCAAATTCGGACAGTAAAGGAAATTCATTCAATTAAATTTGTGAAGTGAAAAATGCCCAAGAAAAGTTTCATGGGGATTTCCCAATTAAGTGTTTTTTTATATTATTTATTTTTGAGGGCTCCAATGGATTTCCTGAATTGATTAAGCTGAGATGAAATTGATGTGTAACAGAGTGAAAGCTCATATCTGCTCATATCTAACTCATTTCCTGCATCTAACTATCTTTGGGCTGGAAGTTGGAAAGAATAGAGATGCTGAAAGAATAGAGATGCTGAAAGAATAGAGATGCTGAAAGAATAGAGATGCTGAAAGCAGTTGAACTCGGCTCCCGATGACTCATGTTTGTCTCTAGCGTCAGTAACAGGCGTTCTCTGAGGACGCCCCATTAGGCGTAGGCCCAGCACGCGCGGGGGCGGAGGAAGTTGAGTACCGGGCCACGCGGACGAGAATAAAAGAATAAAACTAAAACAGACTCTCCAGACAGAGAGGCTGCTGGGAGTTCACGCGTTTGATCATGTTTGTTCATCGCGGCTGAGCTTCCAGATCAGATCAGAGCAAAAGGAAGGGTGGGGGGGGGGGGGTTGGGGCGGGGTTGGGGGGGTGTCGTGGAGGTGAGCGTGATGCCGAATCCAAATCGTAGCGCCCCTAGAACTCAGAGTTAATCCCGAGTGGATCTTCCCATTAACATGAAAAAAAGAAAAACACCCTGGGTTCAGATTTGGGGGAGGGAGGGGTGGGTGTGAGGTGCAGGCCTGGGTTCATATTTGGGGGAGGGAGGGGTGGGTGTGAGGTGCAGGCCTGGGTGTGAGGTGCAGGCCTGGGTGTGAGGTGTGGGCCTGGGTGTGAGGTTTGGGGGAGGGAGGGGTGGGTGTGAGGTTTGGGGGAGGGAGGGGTGGGTGTGAGGTGCAGGCCTGGGTGTGAGGTGCAGGATTAGCGCCTGCCTCAGAGTTTCTTGTGGGGGGAGTTTGTCTGAAAAAAAAACCTCAAATGTTCCAGTGTCATTGTCTGTTTCCTCAATATTCTCGATTTCTGAGAAACAGTTTTTAAACTTTAAAAGCCCACGTCTCTAAGTCCCCGAGGAGTACACACAACAAACACACTTCCTTCCAAATTATTTTTCTCTCTCTCCCTCTTTCTGCCTCCCTCTTTCTCTCTTTCCCTCTCTCTTCCTCTCTCTCTCTCTCTCTCTCTCTCTCTCTCTGCCTCCCTCTTTCTCTCTTTGTTTTTGCCTCCCTCTCTCTATGTTTCTCCCTCTGCCTCCCTCTTTCTCTCCCTACCTCTCTCTCTCTCTACCTCTCTCTCTCTCTTTCTCTCCCTCTCTTTCTCTCCGCCTCCCTCTCTCTGTGCCAGTTTGTGTGCAGTGGAGGGTGGGGGAGTGTAATCTGAAAATTGCTGTTTTTCCATCTGGTCTCGGACGGCCCTCGCCCACAGACTCCAAGGCCAGCCGTTTCAGTTCATTGAAATTTTGCAAATCAGAGAACAAATTAATACTGGATAGTGTGCGTGTGTGTGCGTGTGCGTGTGCGTGCGTGCGCGTGCGTGCGTGTGCGCGTGCGAGTGTGTGTGTGTGTGTGTGTGTGCGTGCGTGCGTGCGCGTGCGTGCGTGTGTGTGTGTGTGTGTGTGCGTGTGTGTGTCTCTGTTTGTGTGTGTGTATGTGTGTGTGTGTGTGTGTGTGTGTGTGTGTGTGTGTGTGCGTGCGTGCGTGCGTGCGTGCGTGCGTGCGTGCGTGTGCGTGTGTGTCTCTGTTTGTGTGTGTGTATGTGTTTGTATATTTTTTGTGTTATCTGAAATTGGATTCCTCAGTAACATGGTCGGCGATTGGGCCGCATTGCCATGGCGAACAGGCCCGCCAACAGCCCAGCCCTTCCTCGCCAAAAAAATCCAACCTCAGGCAAAACAGTCCAGCGTCACAGTTAGATTGAGACAAAGCTGAGTCTCGGCGAGAAGCCATTACAGTTTTAGTGCGGAACGCATCGATCCAACAACAACTCTCCCTTACCAATGATTAATCACTATGCAAACTGTAACTAACGAGTGACTCGTTCTCCCTTACCAATGATCAATCACTATGCAAACTGTAACTAACGAGTGACTCGTTCTCCCTTACCAATGATTAATCACTATGCAAACTGTAACTAACGAGTGACTCGTTCTCCCTTACCAATGATCAATCACTATGCAAACTGTAACTAACGAGTGACTTGTTCTCCCTTACCAATGATTAATCACTATGCAAACTGTAACTAACGAGTGACTCGTTCTTTTGATTTAATGTGCGTTTTTTCAGAACCACAAAAAGCCACGCCTAAATCTAGCCTCTGCCAGAGAATACCAGCGTGCGATTATCTGCCGTTTCCAGAGGACAGTGACTTCAGTTTAGACGAGACCCAGTTTAAGGGATATGACTTTAACTCTGTGTGCTATAAATAGGGGACAACAGCGAGGCCTAAAAACTGGGAACTGTGATCTAATTAAACCTCCTGACCATCCCGCTGGCCGCACGCTTTCATTAATATGCTAATTGAGGCTGAGAAAGGGGCAAGGCCGAGCGCGAGAGCGAGCTGCACGGCGTCATTTGTGACAGGAGGCGGGGGGGGGGGGTCAGGGGTCTAATTGGATCTGGGCCTGTGTCCTTTTATCCACAATAATTACAGACCTTCTCCTGTGCAGCGGATCACAGTGATATCCTACATCCTCTTGGGGGGGGGGGGCACACACACGCAGCCCTGGCCAAACCCTAGACACTTTCCTGGGCATCTTCTTCAAGCCCCCCCTCTGTTCCCCAAACAACTAACACCACCCCACTCCCCCCCCCCAAAACAACTAACCCCACCCCACTCCCCTAACTACCCCACCCCCTCCCAAAACAACTAACCCCACCCCCACTCCCCTAACTACCCCACCCCCCAAAAACAACTAGGTATTGATGCTTTCGTCGCTAATCGAATTCAAGGTTAGAGCGCGTGATCCTTGTGGTAATCCAAGGGCTGACAATTCTGACTTCAATTAATTTTAAGATTCGCAGTCTGGTTTTGGCACATGTAAATTTAGGTGTGCACTATTGACACTATTGATCATTTGTATTTGTATTATATTTCCACAATAATAATTCAAGGTGATTAATTTAAATCATCATAAATTAGTTAAACTACAGCACACTGATGTCTGATCTCCTTTTGTAAATTCAAAAGGTTAGAAATCTTGTTTCAGTCTTCATTCTCCAGGTTTCAGAGCTGTTTATGAAAGTGAATTATTCATAACCCATATGTTTGTTTACTTATTGTTTTGTTATATTTATATATTTTTTTTGTTCAAATTGGTTATTATGCTGTTGTGTGGTTATTGGTGGGTACCTGAGGGTCCAGTGAGTGTGGCTTAGCACAGAACAGCACAGCCAACAAATAAACAATAAACAAACACTGAATCAGCCGCAGTTTCCATCCAAAAAAAAAACTAGAGTCTGTGAGTGAAATTAATTTATTGTGCAAATTAATTTCTCCCTGGCAGACCAACTATTGCATTATTTAAATAAATTAAAATATCTGCAAATGAGTAACAAGCTCAATATCATGTTTCACTTCACCTAGAAAGTGGATGAAGCTCAAGCAGGGATATAAAGAGATACAGTATATAAGATGTACGGTAAAATAAATGACATGGCTTTTAGGGCAGTGTGCGTGTGCGTGTGCGAGTGCGTCAGGTGAATTTACAGTGTGTTCCGGGTTTTACTCAGTGCAGTTATCCAGCGAACTCAGTAATCCTGCAGTGCAGTTATACAGCTAACTCAGTAATCCTGCAGTGCAGTTATACAGCTAACTCGGTAATCCTGCAGTGCAGTTATACAGCTAACTCAGTAATCCTGCAATGCAGTTATCCAACTCAGTAATCCTGCAGTGCAGTTATACAGCTAACTCAGTAATCCTGCAGTGCAGTTATACAGCTAACTCAGTAATCCTGCAGTGCAATTATACAGCTAACTCAGTAATCCTGCAATGCAGTTATCCAACTCAGTAATCCTGCAGTGCAGTTATACAGCTAACTCAGTAATCCTGCAGTGCAGTTATACAGCTAACTCAGTAATCCTGCAGTGCAGTTATACAGCTAACTCAGTAATCCTGCAGTGCAGTTATACAGCTAACTCAGTAATCCTGCAATGCAATTATACAGCTAACTCAGAAATCCTGCAGTGCAGTTATACAGCTAACTCAGTAATCCTGCAGTGCAGTTATACAGCTAACTCAGTAATCCTGCAGTGCAGTTATACAGCTAACTCAGTAATCCTGCAGTGCAGTTATACAGCGAACTCAGTAATCCTGCAGTGCAGTTATACAGCTAACTCAGTAATCCTGCAGTGCAGTTATACAGCTAACTCAGTAATCCTGCAATGCAGTTATCCAACTCAGTAATCCTGCAGTGCAGTTATACAGCTAACTCAGTAATCCTGCAGTGCAGTTATACAGCTAACTCAGTAATCCTGCAGTGCAATTATACAGCTAATGTCACGAACCAAACACGGGCTGAACCCAAATGCAACGACCAAGAGACAGGGAAACAGAAATGAGGATTTATTAGGAGCTTTGGGGTAGTCCCAAGCTGAACACAAGTTTAACACAATATTAAAGAGGATCGAGGATGTAGCGAACTGCTCCAAGCCGGAGCTGGACTTGTACTGGACCAGGAGGCCCAGACTGGAACAGGATCACGGGAACGAAGGGTTGTTCCGAACCGGAACTGGACTTGATACGGGAGGTGAGTTCCGAACCGGAACTGGACTGGATCTGGACCGGGAGGTCCAACAGGAACTGGATCACGGGAACGAAGGGTGTTCCGAACCGGAACTGGACTTGATACGGGAGGTGAGTTCCGAACCGGAACTGGACTGGATCTGGACCGGGAGGTCCAACAGGAACTGGATCACGGGAACGAAGGGTGTTCCGAACCGGAACTGGACTTGATACGGGAGGTGAGTTCCGAACCGGAACCGGACTGGATCTGGACCGGGAGGTCCAACAGGAACTGGATCACGGGAACGAAGGGTGTTCCGAACCGGAACTGGACTTGATACAGGAGGTGAGTTCCGAACCGGAACCGGACTGGATCTGGACCGGGAGGTCCAACAGGAACTGGATCGGAGGCAGAGCACCCAACTGCGCAGGCAACGTTAATTAGTAGCAGGGGTACCGCAACACATACAGGGAGACTTAACTGCTACAGGCCGGATAACTACACAACACTGGTCTTGGAACCAAGGAGTTAACAGGGAAAAACCCACAACAGAGCCTTCAGTGAATAGTACCAGAAAACAGGAGACCAGGATACACACGAAGTACGTTAACGAACTGGCGCCGAATAGCAGCCAGCGGGAGGTTTAAGTAAGGGAGTGAAATTGAAAACAATAACGAAAGCGTGAGGAATGTAACCGAGAGTGATTGACTAATTGACTGGTGCGGAATGCATGCAACAAGGGGGAAAGGCGATAGGCTGAGGCTGAACCTGAAGTGGGGGGACAGAGAGAAACAGACAGAAGGGGCACGCCCAGCCTGTAGCGACGGGGAAAACACGGACACAGGGAATCCGACATGACACGGGAGGAAAGGGAAAAACATGGAAAACGGACAGGAAGGGAGCGGAACGTTACAGCTAACTCAGTAATCCTGCAATGCAGTTATCCAACTCAGTAATCCTGCAGTGCAGTTATACAGCTAACTCAGTAATCCTGCAGTGCAGTTATACAGCTAACTCAGTAATCCTGCAGTGCAGTTATACAGCTAACTCAGTAATCCTGCAGTGCAGTTATACAGCTAACTCAGTAATCCTGCAGTGCAGTTATACAGCTAACTCAGTAATCCTGCAGTGCAGTTATACAGCTAACTCAGTAATCCTGCAGTGCAGTTATACAGCTAACTCAGTAATCCTGCAGTGCAGTTATACAGCTAACTCGGTAATCCTGCAGTGCAGTTATGCAGCTAACTCAGTAATCCTGCAGTGCAGTTATCCAGCTAACTCAGTAATCCTGCAGTGCAGTTATACAGCTAACTCAGTAATCCTGCAGTGCAGTTATACAGCTAACTCAGTAATCCTGCAGTGCAGTTATACAGCTAACTCAGTAATCCTGCAATGCAGTTATCCAACTCAGTAATCCTGCAGTGCAGTTATACAGCTAACTCAGTAATCCTGCAGTGCAGTTATACAGCTAACTCAGTAATCCTGCAGTGCAATTATACAGCTAACTCAGTAATCCTGCAGTGCAGTTATACAGCTCAGTAATCCTGCAGTGCAGTTATACAGCTCAGTAATCCTGCTTTGTAGTTTACCTCCTGGGCTGTGTACCAACATAACCAGTAGGCATGGTGTCAGATCCAGTAGGCATGGTGTCAGATCCAGTAGGCATGGTGTCAGATCCAGTAGGCATGGTGTCAGATCCAGTAGGCATGGTGTCAGATTGCTGCGATTCCCTCTTGCTGGACTGGACCCTGCAACAAAGTGTTTTGTTACACCTGTGATGGCACGTACAATTGGAACTGTGCATCTCTAACCAGGACGACCGATGGAGTAGCTCCCACTAACCGATAGCAGTACCTTCTTTTACCACTAGATGGCATGCTCTGAGGGCATCTTGTCGCCATATTCATAATTCATATTCATAATTCAAAAAATAAATTGATCTTAGATCAGCATTCCTCCTCTCAGATTAATGAATATTAATCTTAGAGGCAGAGTGCTGATCTAAGATCAATTTTACCTTTGAGCTCATAATGAATAAGGTTAGGATAGGGACAGGTGGAAATCTGATCCTGGATCAGTGATTATTAGTGCAGACCTTGATCTTCTTTCTTTCATAATTTTTTTTTTGTTGCAAAAATCAGCATGGCAACTTTTGAAAGTTGTGGACCAGCCGCAGAAACGTGTACAGGGTACAAAATATTTTTTTTTTTACAAAAGCTTATTGTTATAAGGAAGAAAGGTGCCGTCACAATGCCACCCCACGCTTCACGGCCTTACCGTTGATCCGGCCCCCGCAGAAGCTGTGTCCATAGAAACGACGCAGGTGTAATGGCACTGGGATGGGCTTTGCGCTTTGATGTTGGGCCCAGAGGCACTCGCTCTCCCAGGTGAATGACTGAGCGAGTGGGAATGAGGAGGGGGGGGGGCACAGGGTCTGTCTCCCTGGAAACCACTCGACTGGCCCTTTGAAGTCAAACCCCCCTGCTGAGGTTTTAGTGCTGAGTAATGATGCCGTGTGCCCCTACATGCATGTGTGTGTATGTGTGTGCATATGTAGGTGTGTGTATGAATGTGTGTGTATGCGTGTGTGTGTGCATATGTAAGTGTGTGTATGAATGTGTGTGTATGCGTGTGTGTGTGCATATGTAGGTGTGTGTATGAATGTGTGTGTATGCGTGTGTGTGTGCATATGTAGGTGTGTGTATGAATGTGTGTGTATGCGTGTGTGTGTGCATATGTAGGTGTGTGTATGCGTGCGTGTGTGTGTATGTGTGTGTGTGTGCGTGTGTGTAGGTGTGTGTGTGTGTGTGTAGGTGTGTGTGTGTGTGTAGGTGTGTGTGTGTGTGTATGCGTGTGTGTGTGCGTGTGTGTCGGTGTGTGTAGGCGTGTGTGTGTGTGTGTGTGTGTGTATGCATGTGTGTATGCATGTGTGTGTGTGTGTGTGCGTGTGTGTATGTGTGTGTGTGCTTGTGTGTAGGTGTGTGTACGCGTATGTGTGTGTGTGTGTGTATGCGTGTGTGTAGGTGTGTGTGTGTGTGTGCGTGTGTGTGCGTGTGTGTAGGTGTGTGTGTGTGTGTGTAGGTGTGTGTATGCGTGTGTGTGTGTGTGTGTGTGTGTGTGTTTCCCAGAACAAATGGCACAATAATGATAAACAGGATGATTATGTGTAAAATGAGACACAGAAAGCATATATGGGCTGGCAGGGCCGTGATGATATTATAAAACATGAATGGACTGTTTTTAATGCCGGCCAGGTTTATCAAAGCGTAACACTGCGCTTGCTACCAAACTGCAGGAATGACTGAAATGTAGTTTGTTTCTAAATTTGAGAGGCGGAAGTATACAGTATATTGACGTATACAACTATACATTTAGCGTAAGGATGAAAATGCAGCAATTCAATGTTCAGCCTTTACAATTAAAGTCAGATTAAAATGTGCTAATTTTATGTTTCAGTTGAGTGGACTGTGTGCCGCCATTTAGCCGAAGTTCAAGAGCAGCATTAAATTCTGCTTTGTGCGCTAGAAATTCTCATTCCTAAAGAAACTGCTGTAAGACAGTTTCACTATACAGCACATTGCTATAACTGCAGTATTAATAAGTGATTTTTGGAACAACCACAGCTTTGTTCATACACTGATATTACGGCAATGCAACATTCCTAAAATTTAAGAAATATTTTACGGAACATTGAATTAGAATTAGAACGCATGTTCTCCTGGAACCTGCAGGAAAAAAAGTATTTTAATTTTGACAATACAAGTATGTTGGACAAAAACACGTTGCATTGAAAATATTTTCAAAAATATAATTTATTTAATTTTTTATCCAAGGTCACTTGTAGTATAGGTTTCAGCAGAGCATATAATGTACGGTTCTTGAGATTAAGAGCAGAGACTCAGAAATGAAGAGGGGACAGGGATGAACTGCCGGGTCTCTGGATGATAGCATAAGCGTCTGTAGCCTCTGACTGGGAGACTGCATTTAATCATGTTTTATTTCCAGTGCCACTGTCCTTTAAAGCTCAACCAAGGATTAAACACCAGACTCCCGGAGTCTAGACAGATGTTCTAGCCGCAGGGCCACTGAAACAGCCGAGAAGCAGAAGCAGCAGGTGAAGAAAGGGCGCTGCGCTGGACAACTGAACAGGTAGAGCTTTAAAGAAGAGTCGCTTTTTTAGAATGTTTCTTCCAAAATTCTAGAATTCAGTGTTCTATAACTCCACTGCTTTCATTTACCAGTAGTGATTGTTACATCAGCATTAGAACGTTCAGTTAAGATCATTCTAATCACATATTTGTGATCTTACACCTTAAAGGGGTTAAAAAGGAAAGAGAGTTTCTCACACATCACTGCGTCCTCCGTGTCTGTTGCGTGTTGTTAGACTATTCCAGAGAGCCATGGCCGTGTCGAGCTGCACGCAACTGAGCTTCCTTCACGTGATGAGATGCCCGTCCGCACTCCAGAGAGTTCTTTGTCACAGGGCAGGAGTGATTAACCACGGGACAGTATATTAATGTGAACTTTGAAAGTTACATTAAGGGATAAGCTATCATTTATTCATGGTGAGAGGTTAGATGCATGTGTGTCTCCGAGCAGTGTGTTTAAAAGATGTATGAGGCCTATAACGGCGTATTAAAAATTGATTCTGGGTTCCGCTCCAGCATCCAGGGGACTGGGCACTGATGCCAGCCCCGCCCTGATCCTGTGGGATATGGACAGGGAGGGGAATTTAATACCCCTCCCCCTGACACTGCCCCCTAGGGCCCAGGAGTGTCTGCAGAGTCGCGACAACCCGATCCCGGGTTTGAGTGACCTCCCCTTCGTCTTCTTCTCCTCCCTCCTCCTCTCCTCACCTCCTCCTCTCCTCACCTCCTCCATTCTCCGACGCCATCTAAATTACAAGGCTGTAATGCTGCAGTATACTAATGTGTAGTAAGGCTGTAATGCTGCAGTATACTATTGTGTAGTAAGGCTGTAATGCTGCAGTATACTAATGTGTAGTAAGGCTGTAATGCTGCAGTATACTAATGTGTAGTAAGGCTGTAATGCTGCAGTATACTAATGTGTAGTAAGGCTGTAATGCTGCAGTATACTAATGTGTAGTAAGGCTGTAATGCTGCAGTATACTAATGTGGCCTCAAGTGTTTTTGGCATTAAATTCAAAAAGTCACACTGCTACAAAATATCTCAACGTCTATGACATCAACACGGGATATCCAGTAAAAACATGAAACCCCTCATTTTTATAGCTGGCGGCTTTTTACATACAGGACAATGTAACAGCTCACTTTCAATCCACATGTGTCCTCTCGGGCAGAGACCTGCAGCTAATGGTTGTCCTGTCAAGATGTGAAATAAAGATCCAAAACGGACATTATTCTCATTGTTATTTTACTTCTGCGAACAGGTTTAGAAAAGGTTTATGAAACTTGTTAGTGGAGCCTTCAAGTGCATATCTGTATTTTTTTTTTAAGCTGAAGGAAATGCATTATATCCGATCTGGGGTGTTTGTGAGACGGGGAGAGAGGTTTGCTTCCAGCTCAGTAACATTAATCTCAGCGCTAATAATGATATGACAGCCTGGGCTTCAGATAAAGGCAGACCTTACGGAGGGATTCCACACACAGCTGGAGATGGATTCTAAATAACAGGTATAGATCTGATATATGCTCAGGAAATGTTTCTGATTGGTATGGAGCAGGACCACAGCATACAGGTAGTGAGCAATTTTTTTAAAAAAAAGTGTTTACATTTTAAAATGTTAAAGCATTACTGGTTCACGTTACGTGTGGGCATTAGCTACCGCCTGTACGCGCCGCTTAATCGAATCGAGCAGTGTGGGAGTAATTCCGCCGGAGGAACGCCGTGCCACTCTTCCGCAAAAAAGACAATAAACTCCCGATTAGCTGATGGAAGTGAAAAACGCTGACTCGGGCGTCGCTCCAGAATTGTCCTCATAAATGCTTGATTGGGTTCACATCCGGTGACTGAGAAGGCCGAGAAACATATGGATGATGTCAGCGCCGCGCGCCTCGAACCCAAACCACTCTGTCTGCGGCACGGCCGTGCTCTGCACACCGAGGAGGTGAAAGATAACTCAGCGCCGTTAATCCGCTGACAGCGACCTCGCTCTCTGAGAGGATATTGGGCGCGTCTAAACCGGCACCGGCGGTATGCTCACAACGCCATTACGGAACAGATCCGCCCGAACCCGAACCCTGTCACGCTCGGAATAAGCGCTGTTCTTCACTTGCCATCTTCGTGACTGAAACAGACTGGCGCTTACCTGCACGGGTCACGCGTCGGATCAGCGTCAGGGAAACAAGCGTGCTAATTTAATCTTAAAGGCAACGTGGACGTGATGAATGGCGTTGAACTGGAGAGGCACAAACAGAAGAGGACTGCGCCTTAGCTCAAATAAAATAGATTTCCGTACGTCACTGTAAGAGTGATGGTGTGTGTGGCCCTGCACGCACGCAGCCTTTAGCATAGACAGCAAGGGACGATTTCAAATTGAAATATAGTTTGGTGATACGGTTTGGATGGCTCTCCCTCTTCCTCAAAATCAATGTCGAGCAATCAATCAAACCAGAGTCCAGCTTTGGGAAATTAAGTCAACCAGGTCTGCAGAAAATATCTATTTAGGAAACAAAGTTTTAAAAAAAAGGTTTCAGACATATTTTTGTATTTACTTTATTTTTTTTCAAAACACAGACATTATGTGTAACATAAAGTGATAGAGGACATTTTTACCCCACTCTAACTCTAACTCTAACCCTAACCCTAACCCTAACTCTAACTCTAACCATAACTCTAACCCTAACCCTAACTCTAACTCTAACTCTAACCATAACTCTAACTCTAACTCTAACCATAACTCTAACTCTAACCATAACTCTAACTCTAACTCTAACTCTAACCCTAACCATAACTCTAACTCTAACCCTAATGACACACACCACTAATATCAGAAAGTACCACTGAACATGAAACTTATAATATGTAGAAATACATTGAAAAACATAGATTATTAATACATTACTTGTTTGGTCTCACTGGGGTATATAAAGTTAAGTTAAATTATACTTTACTGACCCCGTGGGGTAATTTGTCCTCTGCATTTGACCCATCCTGACGTTACTTAGGCACCCACAGCCACAGTGCAGCGCCCGGGGACCAACTCCAGTTCTGAGGCCAGTGCCTTGGTCAAGGACAATGGCAGGAGTTTACCTAACCAGACATACATGTCTTTGCTGTGGGATGAAAGTGATGCAAACACGGGGAGAACATGCAAACTCCACGCAGAGAGGACCAGGACCAGGACCAGGACCAGAACCAGGACCAGGACCAAGACCAGAACCAGAACCAGGACCTGAACCAGAACCAGAACCAGGACCAGGACCTGAACCCAGAACCTCTTTTCTACGAGGCGACAGTGCTAACCGCTGCACCACCATGCCGCCAACAGAATGTAACGCATTACAGTGTCAATAGTATAGAATTTTTCAATATATGGTAATACTGTTTATTTTTGTTGCTGAACAGAGTACTAGCATTTACCAGGTGGCCTGAAGATTTCAATCTCAACTGCCCAGTCTGTAATCACAACACCCCCCTAACCACCATGGGAATTCATACCCCCCACCCCCGTACCCTGGATGCCTTTGAGACTGTGGGGGTCCCTGGATTAGAAAAGGTTGAAACTCCCCCCCTGCTCTAGACAGACCAAATGGCCATATTCTGCATTCCTTCAGTAATCTATACTCCCAAACTTGAGGAGGTTTCCGGGTTACGAACAGGAGTTTCTGTTGTTAAATTACTGTACATTTTATAAACGGACAGCCCGTTAATTTCACGGGGTTGGCCCTTGGCCACGCCTCCTCATAAATATTCATGACGCGCATCGAATTGGAATGTTCCAGCATCTGTGGAGCGACAGAACGTTTGATGCAAATAATGCGCATGTGACCTTCTGCTCAGTCCCCGTGATATGTGGAGGAGCTGAGCACAGCGCAGGAGTATTAACATTAACTCAACGCTGCTCTACAGGGTGCCTTTAAACAGCCGTGTTTACTGTGGCCTTTGAAATACGAGTCATGCTTGTTAAGCACGGTTTGTGGCCTCTCCTCAATTTATTGATAATTATGCTTCTTTGCCATCTGACATTTTCATAAAGATCATTATTAGTGTTTTACAGAGGATGCATTTGTTCATCCTCTGTATTTTTTTAGCATTTGCCATGTCCAGGTCGAATTGATAAATTCTGGGCCCTTCCGTGCTTTTTCAAACAGGCCGTTCTTAAGTCCTTATTTGTCGGAAGTCGGTACACAATGCCGCCTCACGCAACTTTTAAAGGCCACAGTTGATTTAAAAATGTGACGCATTAGCTCCTGCTAGTGGCGACTGTGGAGAACTGCGCCTCAGATGCACGCGGTAGATACATTTCAAAGGAAGCCCATTCGCTACCCCTAGTGGTCGTTACTGGGTACTGCACAATTTTGATAAACCTAAACTTATTTTATGCTGGGAGCAGAGGAGGCGACCTTGGTTGTGTTCAAGGTGACTGAAAATAACCTGAACAAGCCGACTCACTGTACCGGCTTAGATTCCCACGGGAATCGGCTCAACTGTGGATATCCAGAACCATACTGGGCTTGCCCTGACTCACCTGCTCATCATCACAAATAGATCTTATCAAATGTTGTAATTCCATCCCTGTCTCATTGCTTGCCCCTCACCTGCTCACTTATGTGCAGACAGCCAGAGAGGAGTGAGACTAAGAATCAGTTTCTTTTCTTTATGTTTTTTTCCCCCACATTAATTTGGTTCATTAAGCAGCTATGAAGCAACTGGGGAGTGTGTTTGTGCTCTGGGGAGAGTGTGTGTGTGCTCTGGGGAGTGTGTGTGCTCTGGGGAGAGTGTGTGTGCTCTGGGGAGTGTGTGTGTGTGTGTGTGTGTGTGCTCTGGGGAGAGTGTGTGTGTGCTCTGGGGAGTGTGTGTGTGCACTGGGGAGTGTGTGTGTGCTCTGGGGAGAGTGTGTGTGTGCTCTGGGGAGTGTGTGTGTGTGCTCTGGGGAGAGTGTGTGTGCTCTGGGGAGTGTGTGTGTGTGCTCTGGGGAGAGTGTGTGTGCTCTGGGGACTGTGTGTGTGCTCTGGGGAGTGTGTGTGTGTGTGCTCTGGGGAGTGTGTGTGTGCACTGGGGAGTGTGTGTGTGCTCTGGGGAGAGTGTGTGTGTGTGCTCTGGGGAGTGTGTGTCTGTGCTCTGGGGAGTGTGTGTCTGTGCTCTGGGGAGAGTGTGTGTGTGCGCTGGGGAGTGTGTGTGTGCACTGGGGAGTGTGTGTGTGCTCTGGGGAGTGTGTGTGTGTGCTCTGGGGAGTGTGTGTGTGTGCTCTGGGGACTGTGTGTGTGTGCACTGGGGAGTGTGTGTGTGCACTGGGGAGTGTGTGTGTGCACTGGGGAGTGTGTGTGTGCACTGGGGAGTGTGTGTGTGTGCTCTGGGGAGTGTGTGTGTGCACTGGGGACTGTGTGTGTGTGCACTGGGGAGTGTGTGTGTGCACTGGGGAGTGTGTGTGTGCTCTGGGGAGTGTGTGTGTGCTCTGGGGAGTGTGTGTGTGCACTGGGGAGAGTGTGTGTGTGTGCTCTGGGGAGTGTGTGTGTGCTCTGGGGAGTGTGTGCACAAACAGTCACAGTGTAATTTTAATGGGGGGAGTGTAGGACTGAAAGGCTATGAGCATTAGCAGATGGGTTAAACCCTTAGCATGGTGCTAACTCCTGAAAGCGACACAAGCGTGACAGCGCCATTACACACCCTGCTGAACCCGGTGCGACGAAAGCAGGGAGGGCGTCTAAAAACAGGTGTTTGGCGACGGCCGGGGATCAACCCTGTTCAACATCGGGACAGAAGGATCGTGCCTGAAACATGTTTCTTTGGAAGCATCTGCCAGACTCAGAGAGAGTGAGAGAGTGAGAGAGTGAGAGAGTGAGTGAGAGAGAGAGAGAGAGAGAGAGACCTCTGCTTTCTGTTCCTAATGATCGAGGACTGTCGACCCCGTTGTCTGCATTGAGCACCTGTAAGTGCCCAGAAGTGTGTATTGTACTGTACACGTCCGGTTTCTGGCCGGTGGGGGGTTGGGATATTCTGCTGCATTCATAAACCATAATGATGTTAATGAGCAGAGATGAATAATTACAGATTGCTTCTCTCTCTCTTATGCTACATTAGCCTTTAGCACAGTGGTTCCCAAATGTTCTGATCCAGCTCCAACCCAGCGCGGCGTTCTGATCCAGCTCCAACCCAGTGCAGCGCTCTGATCCAGCTCCAAATATAGAACAAAATGTACAGGATATGAAAACATTAAGAGCCAACTTTTCTTCAGTGGTTTTTTTATATGGAAAACTGATCAAAAGAACATAACGAATCCTCACGGCATTAAAGACTTGGTTTAATAAGACTTGAGCTCTACTGACTACTGAGTATAACTTAGAAAGCCTAAACACACACACACACACACACACATTGTTAATGGATAATAGCCATTCTTAGGGACAGTAGATAGAGGTAAAACACACAACAGTTTATTATCAAGCTATCAATCATTCGAGTGTACTTCAGGGTCTGCTTCAACTCTTGACTGATTGCTAAGTGTTACACAGTTCTATCGTCATTGAGCTGTATTTTAAAAGCTTTATTTTCAGTTTTTATATATCACTGCTGTAAGGTGTGTATCTGAAAAAGCAAAAGGAATTAAAATGAGTCAGCAGTGAATTTAAGGCACTGGTCTTCATTCCTGGCCCTGGAGGGCCACAGCGTCCTGGAGAGCCCTGGAGGGCCACAGCGTCCTGGAGAGCCCTGGAGGGCCACAGCATCCTGGAGAGCCAAAGCGTCCTGGAGAGCCCTGGAGGGCCACAGCGTCCTGGAGAGCCCTGGAGGGCCACAGCATCCTGGAGAGCCAAAGCGTCCTGGAGAGCCCTGGAGGGCCACAGCATCCTGGAGAGCCAAAGCGTCCTGGAGAGCCACAGCGTCCTGGAGAGCCACAGCGTCCTGGAGAGCCCTGGAGGGCCACAGCGTCCTGGAGAGCCACAGCGTCCTGGAGAGCCCTGGAGGGCCACAGCGTCCTGGAGAGCCACAGCGTCCTGGAGAGCCCTGGAGGGCCACAGCGTTGGCTGGTTTTTGTTTTCACCTTAATATCAGCAACCAATTCAGACACAAGAAACCAGGTGAAGTGTTAACTGATAATTTGATTAATTAATTGCCAAGTAACAACAAAATCCAGCCAACTCTGCGGCCCTCCGTGACCAGGCACGAAGACCACTGAATTAAAGTTATATAGAGTGTGTGCTTTGCACAAAAGCCAGTTATAGAAGAGATGGTTTTTTGTTTTGTTTTCTGATAACAGTCATCACCTCACACAAAGAAAGGCGTTGAGCATAAACCCTTTTTTTTTTTTTTTACTGTGTGAAAGGCTTTTAAACAAAGCAGCCTCACGCTAACACGACTGCAGTGTGCAAAGCAGCCTCACGCTAACACTACTGCAGTGTGCAAAGCAGCCTCACACTAACACTACTGCAGTGTACAAAGCAGCCGCATGCTAACACTACTGCAGTGTACAAAGCAGCCTCACGCTGACACTACTGCAGTGTACAAAGCAGCCTCACGCTAACACTACTGCAGTGTACAAAGCAGCCTCACGCTGACACTACTGCAGTGTACAAAGCAGCCGCACGCTAACACTACTGCAGTGTACAAAGCAGCCGCACGCTAACACTACTGCAGTGTACAAAGCAGCCTCACACTAACACTACTGCAGTGTACAAAGCAGCCTCACGCTGACACTACTGCAGTGTACAAAGCAGCCGCACACTAACACTACTGCAGTGTACAAAGCAGCCTCACGCTAACACTACTGCAGTGTACAAAGCAGCCGCACGCTAACACTACTGCAGTGTACAAAGCAGCCTCACGCTGACACTACTGCAGTGTACAAAGCAGCCGCACACTAACACTACTGCAGTGTACAAAGCAGCCTCACGCTAACACTACTGCAGTGTACAAAGCAGCCGCACGCTAACACTACTGCTGTGTACAAAGCAGCCTCACGCTAACACTACTGCAGTGTACAAAGCAGCCTCGCGCTGACACTACTGCAGTGTACAAAGCAGCCTCACGCTGACACTACTGCAGTGTACAAAGCAGCCGCACGCTAACACTACTGCAGTGTACAAAGCAGCCTCACGCTAACACTACTGCAGTGTACAAAGCAGCCTCACGCTAACACTACTGCAGTGTACAAAGCAGCCGCACGCTAACACTACTGCAGTGTACAAAGCAGCCTCACGCTAACACTACTGCAGTGTACAAAGCAGCCTCACGCTAACACTACTGCAGTGTACAAAGCAGCCTCACGCTAACACTACTGCAGTGTACAAAGCAGCCTCACACTAACACTACTGCAGTGTACAAAGCAGCCTCACACTAACACTACTGCAGTGTACAAAGCAGCCGCACGCACACTAACACTACTGCAGTGTACAAAGCAGCCTCACACTAACACTACTGCAGTGTACAAAGCAGCCGCACGCACACTAACACTACTGCAGTGTACAAAGCAGCCTCACACTAACACTACTGCAGTGTACAAAGCAGCCTCACACTAACACTACTGCAGTGTACAAAGCAGCCGCACACTAACACTACTGCAGTGTGCAAAGCAGCCGCACGCTAACACTACTGCAGTGTACAAAGCAGCCTCACACTAACACTACTGCAGTGTACAAAGCAGCCGCACGCTAACACTACTGCAGTGTACAAAGCAGCCTCACGCTAACACTACTGCAGTGTACAAAGCAGCCGCACGCTGTGTGAGTGCATGCATGTGTACGTGTGTGTGATGCATCAAGAACAGGCATTGTGGTCGACACCTCGGCAAACTTCTCAGAAACCCAGGAGGGGGGAGGGGGGGTCAGGCTGGAGAAAAGCAGGAGTCATTTTCCTTTAAATTTTATTTCATCACGGAGAGAGACATAATAATGAGATGGCAGAGGGATTTTTTAATTCTCCCCATCACAAACACACACAACACAACACAAATACATCTGATTGGTCAACTAACAAAAGAGAGGGCGCAAAGAGGTCAGAGTACCCAAAGAAAAAGAGACATGAAGCCCCTCGCCCCAAACTCAACCCAACCCTGAGGATAACCCAACAGTCTGCATCGCACCGACAGTCCCAGGCGGGATTGGTCCGATCGTGGCGACACAAGTCCTCGCTGGCCGCTGGGGAACCAGGCTCTTCAGTGATCAAAGCGGGCCAGTCCTCTGATGTGCACTCAGAGAGATGGTGTAGTCCAGTCCACCCAGAACAGAACCCCTTACACACTAATAATAATAATAATAATAATAATAATAATTGTAATAATTATAATGCACGACCCATGTTTAAAGGAAAGGTGTGAACCTCCATAAATTCAGACAGCTGATGGCTTTAGGACCGCCACCACCCCCAGAAGATCCCGAATGTGTATGTCAAATGTAAATATGTGTGTGTGTGTATATATAATTGTGTCTGTTGAGCCCTTTTTCTCTTATAAAGACAGTCACTGGTCCACGGTTATATACAAAACAATAAGTGGACCTTGAGTGAGAAAAGCCGGCCACATACCGCAAATCATAAAAGATACATATGTATGGCATATAAATAGTTAATCGCAAATAAATGTAGTTTCAGTTTTTTTTTGTTTTTTTGTCTCTCTGACAGTAATTAACTTTTTTTTTTTTAGTTCAATCACAATTCCCTGCGATTTCTCCTGGAGTTTTTGAAGAATCCAACCCAGAAGATTTAATTCAGCTCCGTTCTGTTTGATCCCCCCAGTTCATCTCTGGTTACACCAGTTAAGGCTTAAAACAGGTTCAGTCAAACAGCTCCTTCCAATGAAAAGCAGTGACTAAACCTCGGGACAGTCGTGTGTTGTTCATCTTCAGCTCAAAGCTCTCTTTCGTCAAACCTTATTGCACTGTAGAGAAAGTCTGTGTGTGTAGATGAGTGTGTGTAAGAACAGCTTGTGACTGTGTGTGTGAGTGTGCGTGTGTGTGTAAGTGTGTGTGTGTGTGTGTGTACCTGTGTAAGTATATTCAGGTACACTGTGAGTCATTCAGTAATTGTCTTTGTGCTGTCCTGGCTCTTCACTGCAGTAAACACATCTCTGTGCTGTCCTGGTTCCGGTCCTCACTATCCAGGTCCAGATCCTGGTTCTGCCCGTCTCCCTCTGCTTTCCTAGGCCTGTGCTCATCCACCAGATTCTGCCGCAGCTCCGTCAGCAGGTCCCGTCCTTCGCTGGCTGGCAGGTTGCCAAGGTAATACTGCGGAGCCAGCTGCACGAGCCTATCAGGAGAGAAAGCAGGGGGGGGTCATAGGTCAATGACCCAGTTTTTTTGGCTTGCATTTCTCATGGTGACTCCACAAGAAAATAATGTTACTCTTTAATGTAATTGACTCATTTCCATCGATACAATTTTGTAGCAGAAGTAAAACTGGAACATTTTTGGTTTGTGCTTCATTATTCGCTTTTAAAAATGTATAAAACATAAAACATTCTCTGTAATTAAAAAATGCCAAACCTGGAACAAATTTAGTTTTCCTTTTTTTCACAGAGCAAACAGGGAGAGCCGGCTAACTGTGGTTCCCAATGCAGTGCTACTCACCACAAGAACACACACAGACAGACAGACAGACAGACACCAGGGTTTCCAGGATCTTAGGGGCCACAGAGCTACACAGGCAAGATGGGCCGACATTTTGAGGTACTTTACTATCAAAACATAGCACCTCACCTACCAGTGACCTTTGGTTATGGAATTAATTGACAAACCAGTGAACTTTCCAAACCATAACCAAACGTTTTCCTGACAGTGGGATATCTGATCACATGTGCGGGGCACGTCTTCAGGAAAACATCAAATGGTTCCCCCCAAAATAGTCCCCCCCCCAAAATGACTGTGTTGCATTGGGTGGTGCTGTCAGTGTCCCCTCTACGTCCTTGTTTCTGGGATGTTTTTCAGGGTCTGAGAGACAGACAGACAGACGGGAGGGAGGGCCGGACAGATAGACAAACTCACATGTGCGGGTGGATCTCGGACGCTGTGCGGATGCAGTTGTCATGGGAGACGGTGAACTCGTGGTACAGCACCCAGCTGGGCGGAGCTGGGCAGGGCCGGCGGCACAGGTAGGAGGAGAATGGGTTCAGGTGTGCTACGTGGCGGTGGGTCAGGAGCAGGTAGTTACCCAGCCCGTCCACATCGTGGGCCACCTGAGAGAGACAGGTAACATTTACACCTGGGTCAGATACAGCTTCAACTTACATTAACTCTTTACATGCTGGTATCAGATCCATGTGAATTTTCAATAAAAATAACCAACCAAAACATAAAATCATACATATGAAAGAAGAATTTTGTTCTGAATATTTGTGAAAATAAAGTTTATTTTAAAATGATCAGTAGTCTGAAGCAGTTATACTGGTGTGTAAAGGGTATAGAATATTTCAAATAATTATTTAACCCAAGCTGTTTTATTTTGTTTAACAGAACAATGAGATTCGAGCGAGTAACGTGATTGGCCGAGACGCGTTCCACCAGTGCTGGTATTTAGCGTTCTATAGAGCGTTGCCTAGGAAACATAAACAACAATAACAACGGCAACAGGGCGCTCGCAATTTGGTGAATCTGAAATAAAGAATGAGTTACGGTCATCAAAAGTTATTGTTCCAATATTAAGTCATTACTTACTCAACGTTTATGGCAACACTGTTGTATAAAAGCAATAGATCCCTCGAGGATTTGTGCGTTATTGGATATAATCACTGCGGAGAGTACTAGACCTTCGGTCTCGTTGTTGCGACGTCACCGCAGTGATTATATTACCAATAATGCACTCCCTCTCGTGATCTATTGCTTAATTGAAGAATAGGCTTTTTTTGGAATGTTTTTTCAAAATTCTAAGTCAGTGTTCTAGAACTGCATTGCTTTCAGTTACCAGCAGTGATTGTGACATCAGCATTAGAATGTTCAGTTAAGAACATTTGTGATGTCACACGTTAAGGGGAAGTTTACTCTGTATCGGGTGTGTCTATAGAATTTTGGGGCCCCGCCCACCTTGAGGAAGAACCCTGAGATGAGCGCCCGCTTGATGTTAGTGCCGTTGTCCTGGCAACCGAAGGCGGGGGGCGAGACTGGCAGCTCGATTCGCTGCATCACCTCCAGAAGCTCCGCCCTGATCACCACGGCCAGCCGCAGGGCGGCGGCATTCAAGAAGTTCTTGCCGCACCACGCCTCGTCCTCGTCGTCTAGACAATTTCACACACAAGTTCAGCTGTCTGGACTCTGTCTCTCACACACACACACACACACACACACACACACACACACACACACACACACACGTTCGAGCACTTTATTCGAACCAGAATCAAACACAGAGGACACCAAAGGAAAACAGGATATCTAGATAGAAAAGCCTTTTGTGAGCCACATTTTTCTTTTCTGAGCATCAACAAAGCATCTATCCTGCTAACAGGTGTATAGATATGCAATCAACACCCACACCTGCATAAACACAAATGCACACACACACTCACACACACACAAACACAGACACAGACAAACAAACACACAAAACCGTCTCCCACACTACTGATGCCATAACCGTGCTGCCTACATATTGAGTCACAAACTCACGCTGGACGTAGGCGTTGAAGATGTTGACGAGTGTGAGGTGGTCTCCCTCCAGGTGCAGCAGGGGGCGCCGGTGAGTCGCAGCGGCCTCCTCATTCTGGGGCGGGGGGATCACAAAGCAGGAGGGGGCTGGGGAGAGCAGGAGGACAACCAAAAGAGTAAGGATGTCTGGTTCAAGCTACATCAAAGCTACATATCTATCCATTTTGTGATGAACCAGCGTTGGACAAACTCTATTTCAATTCAGTCAGTTCAGGACATGGGCTGAAAAATATGCATAATATTTAGTGAGAATTTTGGAATTACTGAATAGATTTTCCACTCGTTTCCTGGATCGATGGAACCGTGAAACGAGAGTTGCTAGCTAATAGCGAGAGCGTTTGGGCGGGGCTTACCCGTGAGCATGGCAGCAATGGTGAGCAGCTCGCTGACGCAGTCGAACTCGCAGGACGCGATGAGCGCCTTGGCCAGCGGCGGCTCCAACGGAAGCTCCGACATGATGATGCCCACCTCAGACAGGTTCCCGTCGTCGTCCAGAGCCGCCAGGTAGTCTAGGTCCTCCAGGGCCTGCATAAGGGCCTCCGGAGCTGCAGGGGGCGATAGAAAGTAAAAGCTCAAGGGCTCCGTCCGTAGCCTTCACCGCCAGATACTCTGGCCTCTGTTCAATCAATCAATTAACTTTGTCCTTAACTGTATAAGCAAGCATTACACTATTTATTCACATAATCAGTTTAGCGCGATGCTATGCTTGCCAAACTGCATTCGTGAAGAAAGAATATTACTCGTGGAAAACAAATTTGAATAATAAAAATTTAAATAAAAAATTTTTTTAAATTTAAAACGTCATTGCCAAATGTCGATTGAATGACAGCCTCTAGCCATTTAGCATTCATTTGATACCTTATTTAACAATAATCTGGTGCAAGTACCGTAACATTAATACATTTGGCTAATTTCCCATGCCAGCCCCTAGAAAGGAAAGTTAGTGTCTGTGAGACTGGTGTCCTGCACTTTGATCCGATTGGCTCCAGCTCTAGACTGTGTTTGATCTGATTGGCTCCAGCTCTAGACTGTGTTTGATCTGATTGGCTCCAGCTCTAGACTGTGTTTGATCTGATTGGCTCCAGCTCTAGACTGTGTTTGATCCGATTGTCTCCAGCTCTAGACTGTGTTTGATCTGATTGGCTTTAGCTCTAGAGTGCATTTAATCTGATTGGCTCTAACTCTAGACTGTGTTTGATCTGATTGGCTCCAGCCCTAGACTGTGTTTGATCTGACTGGCTCTCACTCTAGTGCATTTGATCAGATTGGCTCCAGCTCTAGACTGTGTTTGATCTGATTGGCTCCAGCTCTAGACTGTGTTTGATCTGATTGGCTCCAGCTCTAGACTGTGTTTGATCTGATTGGCTCCAGCTCTAGAGTGCATTTAATCTGATAGTCTCTAACTCTAGACTGTGTTTGATCTGATTGGCTCCAGCTCTAGACTGTGTTTGATCTGATTGGCTCCAGCTCTAGACTGTGTTTGATCTGATTGGCTCCAGCTCTAGACTGTGTTTGATCCGATTGGCTCCAGCTCTAGACTGCGTTTGATCCGATTGGCTCCAGCTCTAGACTGTGTTTGATCTGATTGGCTCCAGCTGTAGACTGTGTTTGATCTGATTGGCTCCAGCTCTAGACTGTGTTTGATCTGATTGGCTCTAGTGGAGATAGAGGGAAATAAAGAAAATAAATAAAAGAAAGAAGAAGCAGTAAGGAGTGAGAAAAAGAGAGGGAGAGGACAGAAGAGAAGAGAAATGAGGAGGAGAGATTAGGGAAGGCGGGTGACTCATTAGAACGGAAAGGTTAGAGGTAGATATGTCCCCTTCAGCAGGGGATGCCTGTCAATTCAACCATTATTGGAAGAACAATTATTGGTGGAACTCGAGCTTGTGAAAGAGAGCTCAGCGTCGCCCCCTACCAGGCCGGTCCAGGAACTTGCATTGGCCCATGTCGGCGATGTCCAGCCTCTTAAGCAGCAGTACCAGGTGGCTGAGGTTGGCTTCGGCCACGCCCGGGCAGCGTGCCTCTGGCATGCCCTCCTCGTACAGGGCCTGGGGGTACAGTCGAAAACACAGCCCTGGGACAGAACAGAGCGGAGGGGGTGCTTTTTCAAAAATCACTGTGAAAAAAACTGCACACGTCCAGGTGATACCCACTCTCACACACACACAGTAGTACAGTAAGCCAGGGCAGGGGCTCAGTCCCATGTGATGTTCTGCCCACTATGACACTCTGATACTGTTAGACAGGGCACATCTCTACTTCCTGGGTCAAGAGGGAAAATCTTTCAGATTAAAAGTATTTGACCACTTCACTCTCTGTTCTTTGAACAATCTCCAATCCAAATTACAGCTTGATCATTTTATACTGTTAAACCCCTTTAAATCCAAAATGACGACAGGATCTTGCTTTTTCCCTGTGATGCTCTCCCTGTTAGTTGCCCTTTTGTGTTTGTTTACTTGTATGATATATGAGATGTGATATGTATTTAAGTTTTAGCTGCAAATTAGGTTAGGCGTCCCTTGGAAAAGATTATTTATATCAATGGGACTCCCTGGTAAAATAACTTATTTAAATCTTTTGAGAACTAAAGACCCATCTGACCAACTTTTGACTATTACTGTAGACTGAGCAAATCATCCCAGGATTGCGCACGGCTTCACATCCTCCTCGCCACTGTTATTGAAAATACTTTTTCTTTTTTTTTAAAGAAAAGCGTTACATTGAGAATAAATGATTACCCAGTTGGTCAAAGATAGATTTATGGAATTGATTTATATTGAATTAATGCTCCACATTGTCCTTGCCTTTATTATTGAAAAAAAAGGTTAAATTCAGAATAAATGATTTTATCCAGTATGAAATAAGGCACATGTGCCTCTTCTGCAGTGAGAAGCTAAAGCAAAGACTCGCTCTGTCTCATAACCCTGATTTCTCCTGAGAAGAACAATAACGCTTTCATTTATTTTACATTTTAGAAAAATAAATTTAAGCCATAAAATGAGAAAGTAAACACAGACATAAACAATTTTCTTTAAAACAGAGACAAATCAAAAAAAAAAAAAATAAGACTTTGAGCTTTATGGTTTCAATGGACGGCCTTTATTTTATTGTGTTTATTTCATTATATTTTATGGAATATTTACATTTATGAAATGTACGAATGTCTGTATTTGGTATATTTTTTGCAATAAAAAGATCTCTGTATGTCAGTGATCGTCATTCCTGGTCTTTGTTTTTACCTTCATATCAAACCCAAGAAACCAGGCGTGGCGAATTAACTGCGTTATCGGCTGCTTTAATCCATCAGTTGAGCGCTGAGTAACTACAAAAACCAGCATGCCCTGCAGCCCTCCAGGACCAGGAATAAAGATCACTGCTCTCATACCCTGCAGCCCGCCAGGACCAGGAATAAAGATCCCTGCTCTCATACCCTGCAGCCCTCCAGGACCAGGAATAAAGATCACTGCTCTCATACCCTGCAGCCCTCCAGGACCAGGAATAAAGATCACTGCTCTCATACCCTGCAGCCCTCCAGGACCAGGAATAAAGGTCACTGCTCTCATACCCTGCAGCCCTCCAGGACCAGGAATAAAGATCACTGCTCTCATACCCTGCAGCCCTCCAGGACCAGGAATAAAGGTCCCTGCTCTCATACCCTGCAGCCCTCCAGGACCAGGAATAAAGATCACTGCTCTCATACCCTGCAGCCCTCCAGGACCAGGAATAAAGATCCCTGCTCTCATACCCTGCAGCCCTCCAGGACCAGGAATAAAGATCCCTGCTCTCATACCCTGCAGCCCTCCAGGACCAGGAATAAAGATCACTGCTCTCATACCCTGCAGCCCTCCAGGACCAGGAATAAAGATCACTGCTCTGTGTACCCTGCAGCCCTCCAGGACCAGGAATAAAGATCACTGCTCTCATACCCTGCAGCCCTCCAGGACCAGGAATAAAGATCACTGCTCTCATACCCTGCAGCCCTCCAGGACCAGGAATAAAGATCCCTGCTCTCATACCCTGCAGCCCGCCAGGACCAGGAATAAAGATCCCTGCTCTCATACCCTGCAGCCCGCCAGGACCAGGAATAAAGATCCCTGCTCTCATACCCTGCAGCCCGCCAGGACCAGGAATAAAGATCCCTGCTCTCATACCCTGCAGCCCTCCAGGACCAGGAATAAAGATCCCTGCTCTGTGTACCCTGCAGCCCTCCAGGACCAGGAATAAAGATCACTGCTCTCATACCCTGCAGCCCTCCAGGACCAGGAATAAAGATCACTGCTCTCATACCCTGCAGCCCTCCAGGACCAGGAATAAAGATCACTGCTCTGTGTAGTATAATGTGAGTAAATGAAAGGGCTGATCTGAGATCAGTGCTGTTGAGCAGAATAAAGATCACTGCTCTGTGTAGTATAATGTGAGTAAATGAAAGGACTGATCTGAGATCAGTGCTGTTGAGCAGAATAAAGATCACTGCTCTGTGTAGTATAATGTGAGTAAATGAAAGGACTGATCTGAGATCAGTGCTGTTGAGCAGAATAAAGATCACTGCTCTGTGTACCCTGCAGCCCTCCAGGACCAGGAATAAAGATCACTGCTCTCATACCCTGCAGCCCTCCAGGACCAGGAATAAAGATCACTGCTCTCATACCCTGCAGCCCTCCAGGACCAGGAATAAAGATCACTGCTCTCAGTGCTGTTGAGCAGAATAAAGATCACTGCTCTGATCTGAGATCAGTGCTGTTGAGCAGAATAAAGATCACTGCTCTCTGATCTGAGATCAGTGCTGTTGAGCAGAATAAAGATCACTGCTCTGTGTACCCTGCAGCCCTCCAGGACCAGGAATAAAGATCACTGCTCTCATACCCTGCAGCCCTCCAGGACCAGGAATAAAGATCACTGCTCTCATACCCTGCAGCCCTCCAGGACCAGGAATAAAGATCCCTGCTCTCATACCCTGCAGCCCTCCAGGACCAGGAATAAAGATCCCTGCTCTCATACCCTGCAGCCCTCCAGGACCAGGAATAAAGATCCCTGCTCTCATACCCTGCAGCCCTCCAGGACCAGGAATAAAGATCACTGCTCTCATACCCTGCAGCCCTCCAGGACCAGGAATAAAGGTCCCTGCTCTCATACCCTGCAGCCCTCCAGGACCAGGAATAAAGATCCCTGCTCTCATACCCTGCAGCCCTCCAGGACCAGGAATAAAGATCACTGCTCTCATACCCTGCAGCCCTCCAGGACCAGGAATAAAGATCACTGCTCTCATACCCTGCAGCCCTCCAGGACCAGGAATAAAGATCCCTGCTCTCATACCCTGCAGCCCTCCAGGACCAGGAATAAAGATCACTGCTCTCATACCCTGCAGCCCTCCAGGACCAGGAATAAAGATCCCTGCTCTCATACCCTGCAGCCCTCCAGGACCAGGAATAAAGATCACTGCTCTCATACCCTGCAGCCCTCCAGGACCAGGAATAAAGATCCCTGCTCTCATACCCTGCAGCCCTCCAGGACCAGGAATAAAGATCACTGCTGTAGCGACTACTATCAAAAAAGGGTCGCTAAAGAGGCTTAAGTAGGCTCGTTACTGTGACTCGTTCAAATAAGTCCATTGATTCCAAAATAAAGTTTACGATGTTTATTAACCAAATACTGACAGTGATAGTTGTACAAAAATAATAATGAAACAAAAACTAAACGTGATAACAACGGTCAACAGAAAGTATAAGAACCTACTAACCCCCTTTGTCTGTTTGTCTTACCCGCACCACCCAACTGAACAGGTCTAATAGACAATACGTGAAACCACACCCCCATGTAGCAATTAGAGGAAGTGACATCATTCAATTCATCAATCAAAGGAAGATGTGCAGGCTTAACAACGTGAGTAAATGAAAGGGCTGATCTGAGATCAGTGCTGTTGAGCAGAATAAAGATCACTGCTCTGTGTAGTATAACGTGAGTAAATGAAAGGGCTGATCTGAGATCAGTGCTGTTGAGCAGAATAAAGATCACTGCTCTGTGTAGTATAATGTGAGTAAATGAAAGGGCTGATCTGAGATCAGTGCTGTTGAGCAGAATAACGATCACTGCTCTGTGTAGTATAACGTGAGTAAATGAAAGGGCTGATCTGAGATCAGTGCTGTTGAGCAGAATAATGATCACTGCTCTGTGTAGTATAATGTGAGTAAATGAAAGGGCTGATCTGAGATCAGTGCTGTTGAGCAGAATAACGATCACTGCTCTGTGTAGTATAATGTGAGTAAATGAAAGGGCTGATCTGAGATCAGTGCTGTTGAGCAGAATAAAGATCACTGCTCTGTGTAGGATAATGTGAGTAAATGAAAGGGCTGATCTGAGATCAGTGCTGTTGAGCAGAATAAAGGGGCTGTTCCACCCACCCGGAGAGCTGCTGTTCACCCTCTGTGCGCGCATATCTGCCTGGTTCCGGCTGATTGGCCGCAGCACCTGGGAGTCTGCTCTGATTTGTGGATTGTAGACCTGAGGAAGAGCAGGGATTTGTGGGTGATGTAGTTTATCGCCGGTTGGTTGAAATGGGAGGAATATGAACTCCCATTAAATCTCATGAGTGAGACCAGAAGGAAAGCACAATCATTCAGACAGACAGACAGACAGACAGACAGCTTTGTAGCAGCCAAAAACATAATTGAAAATACATAATAACCTTTCAGTGATTACCTGAACCAATAACACAGCGTCATGACTAAAAACATCAGAACCTTTTGGTGAGCACAATAACTACAAACCTCAGAACTCATGATTGTGTAATAACTTGATGAAGTCCAAAAACACACATGGTAAAAGCCACACACACTGTCTCTCTCACAGTCGCACACACACACACACACACACTCAGGACTCACAGTTATCAGCTGCATGCCCGTGTCGATGACGTAGCGGATGTTGTCGAGCGAAAAGGACGCTTCTCCCAGGGTGTCGGTGAGAACGACCCGCCGCTTGGGGGTCCCCGGAATGGCCTGGGGCCCCTCCAGGTTCTCAGATGCAGCGTCATAGACGCGCTGTGTGGCGCCCCCTAGTGAGGCGTACAGGGATAATACTTTCAGCTCACCCAGCTGGGGACTGAGAGCCACGGACTCCTTCTCCAGTAAAACCCCACACTCAGAGATCTCCTGTGAGAGAGAGAAAGAGAGAGAGAGAGAGAGAGGGGGGGAGAGAGAGGGGGAGAGAGAGAGAGAGAGAGAGGGGGAGAGAGGGGGAGAGAGAGAGCGAGAGAGAGAGAGGGAGAAAGAGAGAGGGGAGGGGGAGAGAGAGAGAGAGAGAGAGAGCAAGAAGGAGAGAAAGGAGATCTTTTTTTTAGAATAACATTGTTATTATATTTACAATATTATAATATTTGCTTTGGTGGCACTGTTATTATAACTTGTACAGGCATGTCGGTAAATCATATTTGAATTTGAACGTGAATATGGAAATATGGAAGAAAGAGATGGAGTGTGTGATAGTCAGAGAGTGTGTGATAGAAATAGAGTGTGTGAGAGAGAGTGTGTGATAGAGAGTGTGTGATAGAGAGTGTGTGATAGAGAGTGTGTGATAGTCAGAGAGTGTGTGATAGAGAGTGTGTGATAGTCAGAGAGTGTGTGATAGAGAGTGTGTGATAGAGAGTGTGTGATAGTCAGAGAGTGTGTGATAGTCAGAGAGTGTGGGATAGTGTGTGTGTGATAGTCAGAGAGTGTGTGATAGTCAGAGAGTGTGGGATAGTGTGTGTGATAGTCAGAGAGTGTGTGATAGAGAGTGTGTGATAGTCAGAGAGTGTGGGATAGTGTGTGTGATAGTCAGAGAGTGTGTGATAGAGAGTGTGTGATAGTCAGAGAGTGTGGGATAGAGAGTGTGTGATAGTCAGAGAGTGTGTGATAGTCTGAGAGTGTGTGATAGAGAGTGTGTGATAGTCAGTGAGTGTGTGATAGTCAGAGATAGACAAGCCCTTAGATTTGGCCGACTGCAAATGTCACATAGCCGTTGGCTAGAGGTAAACAAACAAGTCTATGAGACGCACTCAGTTTTAAACGTGTGTCATGGTTACACATGTTGTTTGTTGCACGGGGGACATTTTTGTGAACCCTCTTCCAATACGTCAGGAAAGTGAAAGAGAAAGAGGGTGCGTCCAAATACTAAAAAAAGGCACCCTCCTTTCCTCCACTACCACCTCCTCTCCTCCGTGCCCCGGAAACGGATCTTTGTGTTTTAATCTAATGTTTCTGATTACATATTAATTACATATTAATGGTTACATATTAATTAACGTCTCGACGCAAACCACAATGTCTTGAGTACATGCAAATACTTGTACTCCAAACGTTCAAGTGGTTTTGCATACTTCCGGGTAAGAGAGGAGTGGTAGTGAGGGAGTGGAGGAAAGGAGGTGGGGAGTGAAGAATATTGGGACGCACCCAGAGAGAAGGTATGTCAGAATTTTCTATCTCGCTTATGTTCCGAGTCAAGAAACCGTATTTAAGAACTGTAATGTGGAGGAGAAAAAGAGAAAGGGAAGGAGAGAGGAAGGGAGTAAGGGAGAGAGGGAGAGAGAAAGAGATAGAGAGAGGACCAGAAAGGACAGTTTTCTGCTGAAAGACTCTGCTGCCACCTAGAGGCTGACTAAAGCCGCAGCACTTAAAAACCGGATATGCGACTCCATGTGGCACACAAGCCAGTACGGCCACTAGAGAGCCAAGAAAGCAGTGGACCGAAGGCCTGATCAGGGTTATATATATATATATATATATACACACACACTCTTATGAACTCTTTTTATACAACCCTCATTTCTATCTCTCCTCTTCCTCTCTCGCCCCTTCGAGCCGGCTGGCAGGGTGTGTCCGTGAGCTCTGGGTGTGTCCCTACAGGGCCAAAGTTCTACATCCCCTCCCCCACTCTATGCGTGCTCTCTCGATCATATAATCCTCTCTCCTCCTTTCTTTAAACCCTCTATCCCCCCCTCTCTCTCTCTCTCTCTCTCTCTCTCTCATATAATAAAAAGAAAGATCCTCTTGGAAGGGACAAAGTTCTACACCCTGCCCCCCTCCACCTCTTAGCTTCCTCAACTCCACCCTCTATCACATTACAACTGTCTCTCTCCCTGGATTACTATCTCTCTTCATTCTCTCTCTCTCTCCCTTCTTTCCTGCCTGCTCTGTCTCTCCACACACGCGCACACGCACACGCGCGTGCTTGTGTGTGTGTGTGTGTGTGTTTGCTTGTGTTTGTGTGCATGTACGTGCATGTGTGTGTGTGTGTGTGTGTGTGTGTGTGCGTGTGTGTGTGTGCGCGTGTTTGTAGGTGTGTGTATGCGTGTGTGTATGCGTGTGTCCCGCAAGACACCTGACACCCCGGTCTCACCCTGCAGAGGTGGCAGGAGAAAGAGAGGAGGAGATAGAGGGAACAGGAGAAGGGAAGAGGGGAATGTGGGCCACACACATACACACACACACACACACACGAGAAAGAAATAGATCTATGAGAGAAAGAGAAAAAGAGAGAGAGAGTGAGGGAGAGAAAGAAAAAAAGAGAGAGAGAGTGAGGGAGAGAAAGAAAAAAAGAGAGAGTGAGGGAGAGAGAGAGAGAGAGAGAGGGAGGGAGAGGGAGCGATACAGAGAGGAAGAGGGAGAGAGAGAGCGATACAGAGAGGGTAAAACAGGGTGTGTGAGAGTGTAGATATGTTGGGCATAGCAGAGAGAGAGGGGGACAGAGAGGGTAAAACAGGGTGTGTGAGAGTGTAGATATGTTGGGCATAGCAGAGAGAGAGGGGGATAGATGAGGGTAAAACAGGGTGTGTGAGAGTGTAGATATGTTGGGCATAGCAGAGAGAGAGGGGGATAGATGAGGGTAAAACAGGGTGTGTGAGAGTGTAGATATGTTGGGCATAGCAGAGAGAGAGGGGGATAGATGAGGGTAAAACAGGGTGTGTGAGAGTGTAGATATGTTGGGCATAGCAGAGAGAGAGCGATACAGAGAGGGTAAAACAGGGTGTGTGAGAGTGTAGATATGTTGGGCATAGCAGAGAGAGAGGGGGATAGATGAGGGTAAAACAGGGTGTGTGAGAGTGTAGATATGTTGGGCATAGCAGAGAGAGAGCGATACAGAGAGGGTAAAACAGGGTGTGTGAGAGTGTAGATATGTTGGGCATAGCAGAGAGAGAGCGATACAGAGAGGGTAAAGCAGGGTGTGTGAGAGTGTAGATATGTTGGGCATAGCAGAGAGAGAGGGGGATAGATGAGGGTAAAGCAGGGTGTGTGAGAGTGTAGATATGTTGGGCATAGCAGAGAGAGAGCGATACAGAGAGGGTAAAGCAGGGTGTGTGAGAGTGTAGATATGTTGGGCATAGCAGAGAGAGAGCGATACAGAGAGGGTAAAACAGGGTGTGTGAGAGTGTAGATATGTTGGGCATAGCAGAGAGAGAGGGGGATAGATGAGGGTAAAACAGGGTGTGTGAGAGTGTAGATATGTTGGGCATAGCAGAGAGAGAGGGGGACAGATGAGGGTAAAACAGGGTGTGTGAGAGTGTAGATATGTTGGGCATAGCAGAGAGAGAGGGGGATAGATGAGGGTAAAACAGGGTGTGTGAGAGTGTAGATATGTTGGGCATAGCAGAGAGAGGGGGATAGATGAGGGTAAAGCAGGGTGTGTGAGAGTGTAGATATGTTGGGCATAGCAGAGAGAGAGGGGGATAGATGAGGGTAAAACAGGGTGTGTGAGAGTGTAGATATGTTGGGCATAGCAGAGAGAGAGGGGGACAGATGAGGGTAAAACAGGGTGTGTGAGAGTGTAGATATGTTGGGCATAGCAGAGAGAGAGGGGGATAGATGAGGGTAAAACAGGGTGTGTGAGAGTGTAGATATGTTGGGCATAGCAGAGAGAGAGGGGGACAGAGAGGGTAAAACAGGGTGTGTGAGAGTGTAGATATGTTGGGCATAGCAGAGAGAGAGGGGGATAGATGAGGGTAAAACAGGGTGTGTGAGAGTGTAGATATGTTGGGCATAGCAGAGAGAGAGCGATACAGAGAGGGTAAAGCAGGGTGTGTGAGAGTGTAGATATGTTGGGCATAGCAGAGAGAGAGGGGGATAGATGAGGGTAAAACAGGGTGTGTGAGAGTGTAGATATGTTGGGCATAGCAGAGAGAGAGCGATACAGAGGGTAAAACAGGGTGTGTGAGAGTGTAGATATGTTGGGCATAGCAGAGAGAGAGCGATACAGAGAGGGTAAAACAGGGTGTGTGAGAGTGTAGATATGTTGGGCATAGCAGAGAGAGAGCGATACAGAGAGGGTAAAACAGGGTGTGTGAGAGTGTAGATATGTTGGGCATAGCAGAGAGAGAGCGATACAGATGAGGGTAAAGCAGGGTGTGTGAGAGTGTAGATATGTTGGGCATAGCAGAGAGAGAGGGGGACAGATGAGGTTAGCGGGTGAAGCTTTAGTGGTATTAGGCGGGAAGGCGGTTTACACACCTGTGCGCTGGGGAGGAACACCAGCACGTCGCCTTCCTCTCCCCTGCGGTGCAGATCCAGGACCATGTGACAGGCGGCGGCGGCCGGCTCCCTGCCAGCGGGGGGCTCGCGGTACAGCGTCTCCACGGCAACGTCGCGGGTGGGCGGGGCCAGGGCCAAGAGGGGCGTGTCCTCACCCAGGAAGGCGGCCATGCGGGGAGCCAGCGGGGGGTCGGTGAGGACCACCACGCGGAAATGGGGCCGCTGGCGACACACGTCCCGGAGGAGCCCCAGAAGGACGTCCGTCGCTACGGTGCGCTCCTGCGCCTCGTCCACCACAACCACCCCGTACTGCCGTAGCAACGGGTCCGACATCATCTCCCCCAGCAGGAGCGAATCCGTCACAAACCTGCGGGGGGCGGGGGGCAGGGGGCAGCAGAAAAAATGGAGGATGGAGAGAAGGTGTGAAAAAAAGAAAAAAGGGAAGAGTGTGAAAGACGAAGACAAAAAAACAGGAAGTGGTAAAGGAGCGAGAAAAGAGAGAGAGAGGAGGAGGAAGAGCAGGAGGAGAGATGGTGATGGGCAGGGCGGAGGCGAGGAGGCAGGGCGGAGAAAGGAGGGATGAGGAAGGATAAAACCAAAAGAGAGAGAGAGAGAAAAAAAGAGAGAGAGAGAGAGAGAGAGAGAGAGAGAGAGAGAGAGAGGGAGAGAGTGAGAAAGCAATAATCAATAATCCACCCCAGTTCAGCAGCAGGTCAGACATGATCACACCACTCACAGGCCTGAGACAGTGCAGTGCAATGTGGCTTCCAGGCCAGCAGAGGGCGCCCTGACCTGAGCAGGGTGTCGGGGGTGCAGCCGTCGTCGTGGGGGACCCTGTACCCCACCTCCAGGCCAAGGCTCAGGTCCATCTCGTCGGCCACTCGGAGCGCGAGGCTGCCTGCCGCAGGGCCATAGGGCTGGGAGCAGCACACCAGGCCTTCAGTAAACTGCAGAGAGAGAGAGTACTCCACGCACCACTGGGGTACCTGGGATAGCAGCGCGGGAGGAGGGGAAAGAAACAAAACTTTACACTGCCTGCCCCAGTCTGTAAGGACTGTGCGTGTGCGTGTGCGTGTGCGTGTACCTGTGTGCTTTTCCCCGCTCCGCTCTCCCCACTCAGCACCACCAGGCTGTGTGTCTCCAGCAGCTCTAACAGGCTGTATTTGACGCTCCAGACGGGGAGCTCTCTGCGCTCCTCCAGGAGGCTGTAGTATCGGGAGGAGAAGGGGAGCCCGTCGTAGGGGTTCACCTCCAGATCCCCCAGGTCACCTTCATCACCCTCACCATCCTCATCCAGCTCCCCCGACAACAGGGAACTCACCGACAACGAGTCCAGGGCCGAGACCAGGGGGGTGGGGGCGGGGACGGGGGCGGACGACATCATCGCTTTGGCAAGGGTGGGAGGGGGCGGGGGTAATTACCTGAGAAATGTAAGATTACCTGAGGAGAGAAAGTAAAAGGAGATGGTAAGGGTTAGAACACGAGAGAGAGAGAGAAGCAGACACACTTTATTTATGAAAGACGAGTACAAAGAGTTTGTATGAGCTCTTAGCTGAATAAAAGTTATTGTTATTTAAAATACAGAAATAGAGCCAGAACACATCTGTACAGCCAGCCTTATGCTGCGTTCGTTATGAACTCGGACGCTCGTAGCTCCGACATGGAGGTTTGGAGCTACCATGACTGCAGGCAAGAAGCTGTCGCTAGCTCTAATACACTGCTCAAAAACATGAAGGGCACACTTAATCATCACAGTATAACACCAAGTCAATTAAACCAAACCGGTCATGTTGTATGATGTTGCAGGCAGCATAACATTCGCCACGGCGTCTCCAGACTCTTTCACATCTGTCACATGTGCTCAGCGTGAACCTGCTCTCATCTGTGGAGAGAACGGGGCGCCAATGGCGAACCTGCCAATTCTAGTGTTCTCTGGCAAATGCCAATCGAGCTGCACGGTGCTGGGCTGTGAGCACAGGTCCCACTACAGGACGTCAGGCCCTCATGCCACCCTCATGGAGTCTGTTTCTGACAGTTTGGTCAGAAACATGCACACGAGTAGCCCGCTGGAGGTCATTTTGTAGGGCTCTGGCAGTGCTCTTCCTGTTCCTCCTCACACAAAGGAGCAGATACCGGTCCTGCCGCTGGGTTGTTGCCCTTCTACGGCCCTGTCCAGCTCTCCTCGTGTAATGGCCCGTCTCCCGGTATCTCCTCCACGCTCTTGAGACTGTGCTGGGAGACACAGCAAACCTTCTTGCGACGGCACGTATGGATGTGCCATCCTGGAGGAGCTGGACTACCTGTGCAACCTGAATGGGCTGCAGGTACTGCCTCATGCTACCAGTAGTGACAAGGGCACTAGCAAAATGCAACATTAGAGAAATCAGTCAGAAAGGATAAGGAGAGAGAAATGGTCTGTGGCCACCACCTGCAAAACCATTTACTTTTTGGGGGTTGTCTTGCTGTTGCCTCTCCTGTCCATCTGTTGTCACTTTCATTTGCACCAACGCAGGTGAAATTGATTCACAATCGTTTACGCTTCCTAACTGGACAGATGGATATCCCAGAAGCTGAATTGACCTGGTGTTATACTGTGTTGATTAAGTGTTCCCTTCATTTCTTTGAGCAGTGTACTTTCTGAGCTCCAAAAGTTTCAGAGCTACGTTGTCACATTGAGGGAAAAAAAATAAAAACCCATAAGACAATCCAGTGTTGAAAAGCCGATGTATATTTCTACACAATAGGCCTATTTTAATACTGTATTTCCATATTTTACTCATGCAAACTGTTTATAACCCAGTAGCTTGTCCATATTTTCCATGCAGATTGTCAAGTGAAGGATGTGGGCACGTATAAACCACTAAATTAAATTGTGTTTAAGCATTTCCCATTAAAAGACAGATTCATCCATTTTGACTGACGTCACGTTCCTCCTAGCAACCCGGAGCTGAGAAATGATACCCGAGTTCCCGACTTGTCATTCCGAGTTCCAGTGTATTTTTCCTGGTCGGAAGGTCATAATTACGAGTTTCCGAGGAACCTGGAACGCACTATTACTGTTCATAACCCTGCCTTAGAAACCGCTGTGGAACCTGCCGGTAACATGTTACGCGGTTGGGAAAATGGAAAAAGGTGAACATTTTTTTATGATAGTTCTGACTGCGCATTGCGGCGCATTGTGATGCATGGTGATGAGTGATGCGTTCCAGTATAACTAGGACCTCATCACCGGCCGGGATCACTCCGCTTTGTTTACATTCTAATTGATACATTGTTGGGGGAAAAAAGTATTTAAAAAAAAAAACAATTATTTTCAGAACTATATGTTTGGCCGGAGCCAAAATAAACAACAAAATCATAATCTCTTGTCTCAATCATTACTAGATAGATATTTTTATAGTAGAACTGGTGTATAAAAGCAGTATCAGACCCGAGGTTGTGCTGAAATACTATATATCAGCAGGTCTGTAATTACGGAAGGCAGAATCACAGCCCTGCTGATACGCAGTATAGCAGCACGCCCTTTTGTGTGATATGGCTTAATTATACCTTAGAGTTTTATTCAAAATGGTGCAGAACACAGTGGGCCAGGCCAGCAAGAGAGGCGTTTTGGGCCTGGTTGGGCTCGGTACGGGTCCGCGCGAGCGTAACGGTCCTGTTGAACAGGGCAGGAGGCGAGCGCATGGCGTGCTGCAGAGAGCATGCGCAGGCAGGCCATGCGGATCTGTCGCTGTGCTATTCCATGCGGCCCTGGAATGCATGAATTCCCCCACAGGCACGCAGACAAACAAACTGCCTCTCTTTCTCTCCCTCCTCCTCCCTCTCTCACCCTCTCACCCTCTCACCCTCTCGCCCTCTCACCCTCTCACCCTCTCACCCTCTCACATGCTTTCTCTGTCTCACTCTGTCTGTATCTCTCACTCTCTCAAATTCTAATTCAAAATGCTTAATTGGCATGAAATACACTTAAATATTGCAAAAGCGTACATACAGAAATGCTCTTTTCTCTCTCAAACACACACACACACACACACACACAAACTCTCTCTCTCTCTCTCTCTCTCTCTCTCTCTCACACACACACACACACACACACACAAAGGATTAACCTCCTAAACACATGGAAAGGACAGCTGGCTATGTGAATGCTTCACGATCGGGATAGGCTAAGTAACCCTCCCAAATGAGAACAGCCGCTCAAACTGCTTTCTCTACCCTCTACCACATGCGGGGGGGGAGGGGGGGTACACTGTACCTTCTTTATAAAACAGCCGCCCACGCAGGGGGCATCCAGCAGACCCACTCACGCTGCTTTCACGGGTCCTCCACAAACAGCCCACACTCACACACTCAGATACACCGCATAACTCAAACTCCGTCCATTTTGCAGTGATAAAGCCGCATGGCTACACAACAAGAGTCCTGCCTTTACAAAGCATTACTGGAACTGAGGAGACGCTCCTATCCAGAGTGACTTACATGCATTTACATACAGTCCATTTATACAGCTGGATATTTGGGAGCGTTCCACACGCTTCTGCTTGTTATTCCTGCTCCAGAGGGTCCACAGGCTCCACAGCAAAAGAGCCACAGCGAGCTGAACATCCACCTGTGGACCTAGCATGTAGCATAGCATAGACTGCTGTACCATGAGACAATGCAGGTTAAATATCAATTGTCATAGAGAGTTTAGACGTGAAAGTTCCGTGTTCGCAATCTCCTCCTCTTCCCCCTGGTCCATGATCACACACTTTCTCACACACACACACACACACACACACACACACACACACACACACACACACACACACACCTTCCCCATCTGGTCACCCGAGCGACCGGTGGCTTTAGCCAGTGATAGCTATGCTACCATGAGCAGGAGTTTCCCTTTACATTGATAAGAAGGATTAACCAGCTGAACCAGCGCTGTTACGCTGAGGACATTCCACACGCGTCCGCCTGTTATTCCTGTTCCAGAGGGTCCACAACAAAAGAGCCACGGCCAACAACACAACCACCTGTGGACCTAGCATGTAGCATAGCATAGACTGCTGTACCATGAGCTTATCAATCATATGCAAGTAAAACCATGCAAACTATGGTCATACATTCAGGCTGGGGGCTGATCTCCTTGCTGCGTTTGGAGTCGGCTAACGTGCCTTCGACCCATGTACATTTACATGCGGATACACCTGTTCACCTCAGGTATAGCTAAGCAAGAGTGAAGGCAGCACAGCGCTAACGTGACGCAGCGGTGACACACGGGATGGGGGGCAGTGACCCAGGATGGGGGGGGGGGTAACGTGAGGACAATCAGAGAGAGGGCAGAGGGTTCAATATAAAGTGTTTTATAAAGCAGACAGGTTTTTCTGACACAGCCTGCATAAGGAGTGGCCTACCAGTCTCCCCATAACAACCGTTTACACACTATAAACTCACTACAAACTCACTGAATACACACTATAAACTCACTACAAACTCACTGAATACACACTATGAACTCACTGAATACACACTATAAACTCACTGAATACACACTATAAACTCACGACAAACTCACTGAATACACACTACAAACTCACTGAATACACACTATAAACTCACTACAAACTCACTGAATACACACTACAAACTCACTGAATACACACTATAAACTCACTACAAACTCACTGAATACACACTATAAACTCACTATAAACTCACTGAATACACACTATAAACTCACTGAATACACACTATAAACTCACTATAAACTCACTGAATACACACTACAAACTCACTGAATACACACTACAAACTCACTGAATACACACTATAAACTCACTGAATACACACTATAAAATCACTGAATACACACTACAAACTCACTGAATACACACTATAAACTCACTACAAACTCACTGAATACACACTATAAACTCACTACAAACTCACTGAATACTCACTACAAACTCACTACAAACTCACTGAATACTCACTACAAACTCACTGAATACACACTATAAACTCACTACAAACTCACTGAATACACACTATAAACTCACTATAAACTCACTGAATACACACTATAAACTCACTGAATACACACTATAAACTCACTGAATACACACTACAAACTCACTGAATACACACTACAAACTCACTGAATACACACTACAAACTCACTGAATACACACTACAAACTCACTGAATACACACTATAAACTCACTGAATACACACTACAAACTCACTGAATACACACTATAAACTCACTACAAACTCACTGAATACACACTATAAACTCACTGAATACACACTATAAACTCACTACAAACTCACTGAATACTCACTACAAACTCACTACAAACTCACTGAATACTCACTACAAACTCACTGAATACACACTATAAACTCACTACAAACTCACTTAATACTCACTACAAACTCACTGAATACACACTACAAACTCACTGAATACACACTATAAACTCACTGAATACACACTATAAACTCACTACAAACTCACTGAATACACACTACAAACTCACTGAATACACACTACAAACTCACTGAATACACACTATAAACTCACTGAATACACACTATAAACTCACTACAAACTCACTGAATACTCACTACAAACTCACTACAAACTCACTGAATACTCACTACAAACTCACTGAATACACACTACAAACTCACTGAATACACACTACAAACTCACTACAAACTCACTGAATACACACTACAAACTCACTGAATACACACTACAAACTCACTACAAACTCACTGAATACACACTATAAACTCACTACAAACTCACTGAATACACACTACAAACTCACTGAATACACACTACAAACTCACTGAATACACACTACAAACTCACTGAATACACACTACAAACTCACTGAATACACACTACAAACTCACTGAATACACACTACAAACTCACTACAAACTCACTGAATACACACTACAAACTCACTGAATACACACTATAAACTCACTGAATACACACTATAAACTCACTACAAACTCACTGAATACACACTACAAACTCACTGAATACACACTACAAACTCACTGAATACACACTACAAACTCACTGAATACACACTACAAACTCACTGAATACACACTACAAACTCACTACAAACTCACTGAATACACACTACAAACTCACTGAATACACACTATAAACTCACTGAATACACACTATAAACTCACTACAAACTCACTGAATACACACTACAAACTCACTGAATACACACTACAAACTCACTGAATACACACTACAAACTCACTGAATACACACTACAAACTCACTACAAACTCACTGAATACACACTACAAACTCACTGAATACACACTATAAACTCACTGAATACACACTATAAACTCACTACAAACTCACTGAATACACACTACAAACTCACTGAATACACACTACAAACTCACTGAATACACACTACAAACTCACTGAATACACACTACAAACTCACTACAAACTCACTGAATACTCACTACAAACTCACTGAATACACACTACAAACTCACTGAATACACACTATAAACTCACTACAAACTCACTGAATACACACTATAAACTCACTGAATACACACTATAAACTCACTACAAACTCACTGAATACACACTATAACCTCACTGAATATACACTATACACTCACTGAATACACACTATAACCTCACTATAAACTCACTGAATACACACTATAAACTCACTGAATACACACTATAAACTCACTATAAACTCACTGAATACACACTACAAACTCACTGAATACACACTACAAACTCACTGAATACACACTGAATACACACTACAAACTCACTGAATACACACTATAAACTCACTACAAACTCACTGAATACACACTACAAACTCACTGAATACACACTATAAACTCACTGAATACACACTACAAACTCACTGAATACACACTATAAACTCACTACAAACTCACTGAATACACACTATAAACTCACTGAATACACACTATAAACTCACTACAAACTCACTGAATACACACTATAAACTCACTACAAACTCACTGAATACACACTACAAACTCACTGAATACACACTACAAACTCACTGAATACACACTACAAACTCACTGAATACACACTACAAACTCACTGAATACACACTATAAACTCACTACAAACTCACTGAATACACACTATAAACTCACTGAATACACACTATAAACTCACTACAAACTCACTGAATACACACTACAAACTCACTGAATACACACTATAAACTCACTACAAACTCACTGAATACACACTATAAACTCACTGAATACACACTATAAACTCACTGAATACACACTACAAACTCACTGAATACACACTATAAACTCACTACAAACTCACTGAATACACACTATAAACTCACTGAATACACACTACAAACTCACTACAAACTCACTGAATACTCACTACAAACTCACTGAATACACACTACAAACTCACTGAATACACACTACAAACTCACTGAATACACACTATAAACTCACTATAAACTCACTGAATACACACTATAAACTCACTATAAACTCACTGAATACACACTACAAACTCACTACAAACTCACTGAATACTCACTACAAACTCACTGAATACACACTACAAACTCACTACAAACTCACTGAATACTCACTACAAACTCACTGAATACACACTATAAACTCACTATAAACTCACTGAATACACACTATAAACTCACTGAATACACACTATAAACTCACTATAAACTCACTGAATACACTACAAACTCACTACAAACTCACTGAATACTCACTACAAACTCACTGAAAACACACTACAAACTCACTGAATACACACGACAAACTCACTGAATACACACGACAAACTCACTGAATACACACTACAAACTCACTGAATACACACGATAAACTCACTACAAACTCACTGAATACACACTATAAACTCACTACAAACTCACTGAATACACACTATAAACTCACTACAAACTCACTGAATACACACTCCAAACTCACTGAATACACACTACAAACTCACTGAATACACACTATAAACTCACTACAAACTCACTGAATACACACTACAAACTCACTGAATACACACGACAAACTCACTGAATACACACTATAAACTCACTGAATACACACTACAAACTCACTGAATACACACTACAAACTCACTGAATACACACTATAAACTCACTGAATACACACTACAAACTCACTGAATACACACTACAAACTCACTGAATACACACTACAAACTCACTGAATACACACTACAAACTCACTGAATACACACGACAAACTCACTGAATACACACGACAAACTCACTGAATACACACTACAAACTCACTGAATACACACTACAAACTCACTGAATACACACTATAACCTCACTGAATACACACTATAAACTCACTATAAACTCACTGAATACACACTATAACCTCACTGAATACACACTATAAACTCACTATAAACTCACTGAATACACACTATAAACTCACTGAATACACACTACAAACTCACTGAATACACACTACAAACTCACTACAAACTCACTGAATACACACTATAAACTCACTGAATACACACTACAAACTCACTGAATACACACTATAAACTCACTACAAACTCACTGAATACACACTATAAACTCACTGAATACACACTATAAACTCACTACAAACTCACTGAATACACACTATAAACTCACTACAAACTCACTGAATACACACGACAAACTCACTGAATACACACGACAAACTCACTGAATACACACTACAAACTCACTGAATACACACTATAAACTCACTATAAACTCACTGAATACACACTATAACCTCACTGAATATACACTATACACTCACTGAATACACACTATAACCTCACTATAAACTCACTGAATACACACGACAAACTCACTGAATACACACGACAAACTCACTGAATACACACTACAAACTCACTGAATACACACGACAAACTCACTGAATACACACGACAAACTCACTGAATACACACTATAAACTCACTATAAACTCACTGAATACACACTACAAACTCACTGAATATACACTATAAACTCACTGAATACACACTATAACCTCACTGAATATACACTATAAACTCACTGAATACACACTATAAACTCACTATAAACTCACTGAATACACACTATAACCTCACTGAATATACACTATAAACTCACTGAATAGTGAATACACACTATAAACTCACTATAAACTCATTGAATACACACTATAACCTCACTGAATATACACTATAACCTCACTATAAACTCACTGAATACACACTATAACCTCACTATAAACTCACTGAATACACACTATAACCTCACTATAAACTCACTGAATACACACTATAACCTCACTGAATATACACTATAAACTCACTGAATACACACTATAAACTCACTGAATACACACTATAAACTCACTGAATATACACTATAAACTCACTGAATACACACTATAAACTCACTATAAACTCACTGAATACACACTATAACCTCACTGAATATACACTATAAACTCACTGAATACACACTATAAACTCACTATAAACTCACTGAATACACACTATAACCTCACTGAATATACACTATAACCTCACTATAAACTCACTGAATACACACTATAACCTCACTATAAACTCACTGAATACACACTATAACCTCACTGAATATACACTATACACTCACTGAATACACACTATAACCTCACTATAAACTCACTGAATACACACTATAACCTCACTGAATATACACTATAAACTCACTGAATACACACTATAAACTCACTATAAACTCACTGAATACACACTATAACCTCACTGAATATACACTATAACCTCACTATAAACTCACTGAATACACACTATAACCTCACTATAAACTCACTGAATACACACTATAACCTCACTGAATATACACTATAAACTCACTGAATACACACTATAAACTCACTATACACTCACTGAATACACACTATAACCTCACTGAATACACACTATTAACTCACTATACACTCACTGAATACAAACTATAAACTCACTACAAACTCACTGAATACACACTATAAACTCACAAAACTCACTATAAACTCACTGAATACACACTATAAACTCACTATACACTCACTGAATACACACTACAAACTCACTGAATGCACACTATAAACTCACTAACTCACTACAAACTCACTGAATACACACTATAAACTCACTATAAACTGAATACACACAGATTCGATTGTCTCTCGCATTGGCCTTAGGGATTGTTGGTATATATTTGCACACAAACATCACATGCTCACACAGGCAAACACACTCTGTCGCTCACACACAGGACAGTATCATTTTTATGGCATTCAGATTAAGAAATTCACAGAAATGTAACACCGTGTTACTGAAGTGCAAAGTTTGCAAAAATGTTTTTGAAAGACTAAATATTACCTTTGAAACACTGAGCAGAGGGCTGTGTTATCTCTCAGATATCTGACAAGACTGACTAAAGCTTTCACTCCAAAACACGACCAGACAAGGAAGATTATAATCATTAAAAAACATCATGAGTGTCATTTCAAAAACTCATTTTCTTGCTGAGGTTAAAATTCAAAAAACGCTGAAATAGCTCTGTAACTGCCCATAAAAACGAAACATTATGCTATAGAAGACTTTCGCTTGCAGACAGATTGCATGCAACTCATCACACAATATTTCTCAACATCATTGCTTCGCAAATGTTTGCCGCACGTCCTTAACCCTGCCATAATGTGTAAAAAAAAAAAGATTTCTAGTCGTTTCTGTTATTATTATCATTGCTGCTGTTGTTGATGCTCATCCATCAAAGGGTTGAGCTCCGTCGGGTGTCTATTCGCCCGTGATAGGCCACCACGCTCCCCCGATACCTGACTCACCTCACAAACAGTCGCGTGAGACACGAGACGACACGGCAGCGAGGACAGGACTGCACGGGGCATGACGTAATAAAGGGCCCGCGCCGGAGTGCCACCGCGCGTCTGTATACGGAAGAGCACCATGGTAACTGACCCCGGCCGGGCCAGAATTTGGCAGGGCACGGGCACACACGTAACCGCGCGCGCACAAAGAACGGGCAGAGGGGTTTAAGACAGAGCACCCCCCCGAGCGCTAAATGAAACGGACAGAGCGAAGTTAAGGATGGGGATAAAGAGGTGGGAAATGTAGGGCGAAAGTGGTTTGGGGGGGAGGGGAGGGTGAAAGGGATTAAGGGTGAGAATGTGGAGGATTATTTTTTTCTTTTCCGCCTGTTTATAGGCTACAGTAGTATGTCTCTTATATGGGAGAAGTCAGCAGCATACTTCAGCATCACACATTAAAACAGCATACATTTACAAAACAAAACAGCCTACAAAATAATAAGACAGTATCATAAAGAGAACTGTAAAAGCACCACATCTCCGCTGATGTCAATGTAAAACGTAGCCTACATGATGTTATCCCTGTGCAAGATTAATGTATGCCTGCTATTATTCCTCTCAAGACCCCTGTGCCAGTGAAAAACTGCGAGTGACGCCACTGAGAAATGAGTCACTAATTACTGGACAATAACGACCAATTTTGACATCGGTCTCTTGTTTGTTATCTTTATTTTATTGGCCCATCTCCAGTCGACTGTCCACACTGAGCAAACAGCAGCTACGTGTCAGCTGACAGTCACACTGTGGATGGGGGGGAGCGAGATCGAATCCACTCGCCAAAAAACAAATAACGAAACAACGACGACACAGAACAAACAAAAAAAACAGTTGTTTTCCCCCTTACCTGTTGTTACGCATTACGCTACCGCGACGACCTCCAAAAATCCCTCGACAAGCGCGGAACAACCCCGCTGTCAAAAGTCTGTCCGGGATCCGACTTCACTGTTGAACGCAGGCTGCGGGAAGCCTACCAGCCAAACTAGCACTCCGACAGGCCGAAATCGGCCCACAGTCGCACTGCCGTGTCCCGCTTGTACTCCACGGCGTAGCCTACCGATGTCTCCTCTCCGCCCGGTGTCCCGTGGCTGCTGGCTTATCGGTGATTTTTTGACTTCGGGAAAACACTCGCTCGCTGACCGAATTCTATCTACAGAGCAGCCGCCATCTTTGCTCAGGCTCACCGTGCGCAGGTGTGGCTCGGCCGGCAGAGGGAGGAGCCGGCTGGTTGAACAGTGTCGGCGGCGGGCAGACCTCCGCTGATGGCTCCGTGCTCCAAAGTGGAAACCGGGAAGCTTCCTTGTAGCCTGAGCACAATAACATTTTATTGTTCATAATAGCTTACAGACAGCAGACGTTTCTTTCAAATAGTTTTCTCTCTACGTTTTAAGATGAAGTCAAACTCAACCTATAGTATATACTTTCGTTGCCAAAACTATTCTACCAGCATATAGTCCACCAATAATTATAATGTGCTATTTTATTATTTTCAATGTCTGCTAGAGAAACATGATTTGATATAAGACAGGAAAGAGGACTTGTCAGAATCGTTTTAGAACATAGTATTCAACATAATATAGTATATATATTAGTATATAGTATATTTGCATTCTAATGATATAGCGTATCAAATTATTATTTAAAAAAGTATATCATAAAACAAACAGCGGATAAAATGTTTAATAATTGTGTGCAGCTATTTCACTCTGTAGGAAGGGAGTTAAGGGGTCGAGTGTTGGACGTTCTCAGTGAAGCAGGGAAATGGCGCCATCTTCTGGAGAAATGTTACAAGACATGCTCGAGACCCAGCTGCGAGTCCCATTCCAAATCACTTTAGCCAGGACATCGTGATAATGACCCTTTTTGTAGTTCTATTTTGCACCGAGAAAACTGTTCAACAGTCCAGCATCAAAAATGTACCGTACCAAGGTATAGATGGCTTGACTAAGACAGAAGTTTTAAATGTTTTAATTTTATTTTATCTTTTTAAAAGTTTGTAGAGCTAAATCATCAGCATTTGTTTAATGTTTGGCCTGTCTTGTGAAGAGACCATTCCACCCTATTAATCCCCCCACCCCCGAAAAAAAACATTCAAAAACACACACACACACACACATTTCCTCAGCATTGTTGAATTAATTGCTGATGAGTAAAGCGCTAATTAGGCATTTATCATTGCAACAGCAAAGATCCTGCCTCATTTTGCTAAAGATGTTAATGTGCTTGATAAAACCATTAACTTACTGACCTGGTCAGGATCCATAAATTAATTCCTGCATAATAAAGGCATCTATAATGACATACAGTACGTCAGAATGGATGTGCGGGCCACACACAGGAATAACGTCTCAAAATTTATTTGATAACAACAGCAGGAAAATTTCACTGGAGAAAACAAATTTTGATAATATCATTCATAAATCAGACTAGTAAAGGTCATTATTTGCTTGTTGGTATGATAACTTAATTTTTTATTATATATACTTTAAGTGTACTTTTATTTATTTATTTGTTTATTTTTTTCAGAGAAACCCTGTTTGTTTTATTTTTAACTCATTAATAATAGGTGTAAAGGATGTGTTGGTGTTGGCGTGTAAACCTAGAACAGGACCAAAGATAATGTGAGAGCAAAGCAGGATTACTGGATTACTGAGTTAGCTGGATAACTGCACTGCAGGATTACTGAGTTAGCTGGATAACTGCACTGCAGGATTACTGAGTTAGCTGGATAACTGCACTGCAGGATTACTGAGTTAGCTGGATAACTGCACTGAGTAAAACCTGGAACAGTTTTTTTTACTTTAGTCTATGTTCCAGATTTGGGAGGGTTGTGGGTTTTACAAACAAATCTTTTACTACTAACTCTTTTAATTTTTTAATAAAATATATTTATTTAAACTATTTTAGTGTGTAAATATGCTCATATCCATGGCGCTGTCTTGTTTGCCCAAAACTTTGTGTTTTTTCTGGAGACAACAGCCCTGACCAGTATGGTCAGGCACGTACACAGATGGACACCAACATAAAGTATGTGTCCGGCCCTGTGTGTATGTGTCCGGCCCTGTGAGTATGTGTCCGGCCCTGTGTGTGGCCATTGGCCAATTCAATTTAGTGTGAATGAAGGGGCCAGAGCGGAGGGAAAAAATTGATGTAAAGGGGGGATAGAGAGAGGGGGGGGAGAGAGAGAGAGAGGAGAGGGAGAAAGAGAGAGAGAGGGGGGGGGGGGAAGAGAGAGAAAGAGAGACAGAGAGAGCTCATTCTGACCCAGGGGCAGGATTCAGTTAGCGAAACACCTTCATGTTTAATTCACCCGTCATGAGCGTAATTCGATCTTAATGAGAGATAAATGATTAACAAGCTGCCCCAGTGTAGCGGGCGGCTCAGTCTGTACTGTTGGGTCGGGCCCAAGGGCGGCTCAGTCTGTACTGTTGGGTCGGGCCCAAGGGCGGCTCAGTCTGTACTGTTGGGTCGGGCCCAAGGGCAAATACAGTCTGCCTCTGTGTTCTGTGACCCGTCTTCATCTTTCTCTGTGTTCTGTGACCCGTCTTCATCGCACCAACATCCATAACAACAGGCTACAATACTGAACAATATCAAATGTAAAATACACAGAAGTGATTTTGACATATATAGCCTACAAACCTATGATTCTATGATACTAATTATGTGAACTGTTGCCACTCTAATACGTGTAATTTGTTTGCGTGAACTGCAGGTTAATTTACATAATATAAAAGTAACGTTCCAGCAGCCTATATTGTGTGATGTGTACAAAACTGTATGCATATTCAGTTATGTTTTTAGAATAGATTTACAGGCAGTGAAACATTGAAATAAAGTCACTTAATAGAGTAATTTGGGTCACCGCATGTGGCCATTACTGCCTGAGTCTACCATCATCTGGAATTCTACAGGAGAACACCACACCCACTCCTCTATGTGACAGCCAATCAGATCAGGCTTAGCAGTCTCAGGCATCATTCTAGAATGTTGCGGCTATTTAAGTAACAGAAACATTCTAGAATATCCCATAAGTGTTTAGGCAATGTAAATACACCTTTTAAATATGCGGAGGTACTCCAATTACATTGTGCAGTATATGGTAGGTTATTGTCAGTTAGATCTGGTGACTAAGGTGACGTGGATTGTGTAAGTGTCACGCTCCTCAAACGTACTCATATTCTGCAAAGGGGTATTATCATCTCTGCAGGAAATAAATGCATTAGCCTGCTGTAAAGAGGACTTATCAGTACCATTATGTAATGATTGACATCGACTTTGTCTTCTAAAGGCATGAGTGCACTCAATCACCCCCCAGAGCTTCACACTGTTAGGACACTGTCTGTACACTGTACTACACTGTACTTCACACTGTCAGGACACTATCGTCTTCCCATCTGATTCCTTCACTATCGGTATTTTTTACAAAGCATGCAGTTTTTAAAACATATAATCAAAAAAAAGTATGTTCTCATATTTTGATCTTTCAGATTCAAAGTCAACTTCAAATTTAAACCGGACATCACCAGCATTGCAAAGCTGGCACGTCACACACAGAGCAGCATTGAAAAGCATGACATATCTAGATGCAGAAGTCACATACACTTTCTTCAATCATGCACCCTACATATTTATTCATATATGTATTTATCAAACAATCTGATCCAGAGTGACTTTCTGTAATATTTTGCATACAATAGGGTTAGACGTACACCAGCATATGTGGACTGAACTAAATGGCCAAGAATGCAATAAAATGTATGTAATAGACGCATGGAAAAAAGCATTATTATACGGTAATAACTCCACACACTTGGCTGCCGTCTTGTAATATGTGCGGTCACGACTGCTGTTCTGCCTCTAATGACTCTCCCCCCAATCCAGACCAGTATGGCAGAGTGTCACTGTCCGTTCCTGAGCCCCAATCAGAAATCCTGATTATCACCGTGGTCATTAAAGTTCACTCATTAACCTTAAGTGGCAGAATGGGACCAATGTCACTGCCTTGGCCAGCGTGGGGGGCTATATAAGAGGGGACGCCCGAGACAGAAGTCCAAAAAACGCCTCTTCTTTTGCTCTCTTTGCATCAAGACCCCAAAACGCAGTGAGTCTGACTTCTCTCTCTTTCTCTCTCTCTCTCCTTCTCTCCTTTTGGTGTTCAGCTGCTGAGATTTTGGTCTGTACGTCTGTCGAGCCGTTTGTGTCGGGACAGAGCTTGACAAACATACGGACCAAAAGCCGTTTGTATTGGGACTGAGCACAATTTATCGCTGGCTGAGGCCAGATAGTTGAATTGATGCACCTCTTTTCTGTAGCATTTTCAGAATCTCACACAATGTGTAATTCTTTAGACTTCATTTTAAGTTGGAGATATTTTTCATGATTTTTTGGGTGGGAAGGGGTGACATCTTATATCAGAGTATTGCGTTTAGCTTCCAACGACAAATACTATGAAAACCCGAGTCTTGTGTCCCTGTTATTAATCAGCCTGTCTTTGTTTATTCTGTGTTTCAGAGCAGCCATGTCAGGAGCCGCTGTGTCCGTGTATGTACTGAGCCTGCTGTCTGTCTGCTCAGCCTGCTACATCTCCAACTGCCCCATCGGGGGTAAGAGATCCCTGGAGGAATACCCCTCACGGAAGGTACAGCATAAGGCACCACCAGGGTTGCTTGTGGGTGGGGGGGTGCGGAAAAGAGGCTCGCTGGCTTTGCAGATTTAATACTGTTGCCTGTCAGGTGTAGACCTGGTTGTCTGTGTAGAGCAGGGTTTCCCAAAATCTCATGAAGCAGACATTTTGCCTTTGCGAAAATAACTCCAGCTTTGCTAGAGGTCTTTTACTGTTTAGTATAAGGTTATACTGTAAGACGAGATGGCTTATTGCACAGCCTACAGTTAAATTTAAATGGAATTTGTGTGCGTGAGGTAGGCTGAAGGCTAAATAATATGTTTTCCGGTTTTGTGCATTTAAACGAGTATTTACACTAATTATACCTCACAAGCTTCAATTCTGCTGCTCTGTATGTTTCACACCTGGGACCTGAAATATGATGACAAATGATGCAGAATTTTAATTCCGGTCTGAAAACAGGGGGCTGGGGGTCAATTACACTTAAATTCAGTCGACTTGAGTAATTAGCTGAAATTTATAATAAAATTTTTTAAAATAATTTTCTCAATTGACTGGATTGGAAAACTAACGGTAACAAGGACTTGCGTGCGTACATGTGTGTGTGTGTATATGTGTGTGTGTGTGTGTGTGTGTGGGGGGGGGGGTATACATTACTTCCTAGTGAAACTCTTTACTTCCTCTCCCACTCACCCTCTCTCTCCATCTCTACCTCCCCTTTTTTCTTTCTCTCTCTCCCCTCTCTCCGCCTGTCTCTCCCCTCTCTCTCTCCTTCTCCCCCCGTCTCTCCCCTCTCTCTCTCTCCCTGTCTCTCCCCCTCTCTCTCTCCCTGTCTCTCCCCCTCTCTCTCCCCCTGTCTCTCCCCCTCTCTCTCTTTCTCCCCGTCTCTCCCCTCTCTCTCTCTCTCCCTGTCTCTCCCCCTCTCTCTCCCCCTCCCTGTCTCTCCCCCTGTCTCTCCCCTCTCTCTCTCCCTGTCTCTCCCCTCTCTCTCTCTCTCTCCCCTCTCTCTCCCCCTCCCTGTCTCTCCCCCTCCCTGTCTCTCCCCCTGTCTCTCCCCTCTCTCTCTCTCTCTCTCTCCCCCTCTCTCTCCCCCCCCCCCCCCCCCTGTCTCTCTCTCCCGTCCCCCAGTGCATGTCGTGTGGCCCCGGGGAGAGGGGCCGCTGCTTTGGGCCCAGTATATGCTGCGGTGAGGGGCTGGGATGCTTCGTGGGCTCCCCGGAGACGGCGCGCTGCATGGAGGAGAGCTACCTGCCGTCCCCCTGCGAGGCTGGAGGGAAGGCCTGCGGGTCTGAGGGACGCTGCGCCGCGCCGGGGGTGTGCTGTGACTCAGGTCAGAACCCTAAAATCTACAGCGCTATGACTCACTTATCAAACCCGGGGGGGTGTGCTGTGACTCAGGTCAGAACCCCAACATCTACTGCGCTATGACTCACTTATCAAACCCAATGTCAGATGTTTTCATGGGACCAAAACTCCCTGGTGGTGCCCCTGTCCCGACATGATGTAGGCCCGACTGGAAGCCCCCAGTAAGGTCTGTGCTTGCTCTGCTTCTTTTGTGCAGTGACTAGCGACACACAGGGATGAGCAGTATTTCAATATTAACTACAATATTTCCACGTCTGGTTCATACATCACATGGGTTTCATGTTTGTTGTACGATTTATATTTCTGCGCCACTTGCAGGACAACCTATACCTACACAGCAAAAATGGTGGCGTACATTTAACAAGCTATGGCGTTAAATGTACACCAGCAGTGTTAGTTTTACACTGGTATTTTTGCTGTGTTTGGACGTTTGTTTATTTTTTTTGTGCAGCAAAGTGTATTTTGGCGCATCCGCGGCCATTTTCTCACGTTTTCGTCCCTGTATGGCTATTTCTTAGAGGGCTGCAGCCTCGACCAATCCTGTGTAGCCGGAGACATCGAAGACGACCAGGTCGGCCAATCGGAAAGCAGCAACTCTGGCTTGGGAGCTGAATTCCTGGTGAGGCTCCTTCACCTGGCTGGCCACGCCCCTGCCCATCGGCTCCACCAATGAGCCGCGAGTATGTGTCATGTCAGGCACTGTCCAATCAATCAGCGACAGAAACATTACCGTGTATAATGACTGCATTGCAAATGGATGTAAATCTCTGTATAAAAATTTTACTGATAGCGGCATGTATTGTAAAGTACAGGAGGTGGGGAAAGACCACTAATCAATAAAAACCTGTGAGAGTATCTCTGTGTTCTGGCTGTGTTCATTTTTACTGATCTCTTTCTGAAAAATCTGAAAACACACTTGTTTTCTCAGAACTACGGCTACAGAGAACAGCTAACACCTTTAAACACACAGGCTATTAACACTCTACTACACAGAACAGCTAACACCTTTAAACACACAGGCTATTAACACTCTACTACACAGAACAGCTAACACCTTTAAACACACAGGCTATTAACACTCTACTACTACACAGAACAGCTAACACCTTTAAACACACAGGCTATTAACACTCTACTCCTACAAGAGAGATATGTCTCTCAACTCCAGGAATAGATCCTGTAGACCTACAAACACACATGCACGCACACACACACACACACACACTTTCTCTCCCCCTCTCACATAAAGTACAATGTTCACGTGTGTGTATACATGTGTTTGTGCGGGTGCACTGAGCAGTGAAAGTATGCCTGAAGTCCCCTGACCTGTAATTGACTGCAGAGTAGCAGGAGGACATTGCTGAGTCATGATGAACTATGACATCATCGCTCCAAGGACACGGTTGCCAGGCGATGGCTCAGACTAAGGCAGGGGGTATCACATGGTGCAGTAAAAGTCCTTATCAGCAAGGAGAGACTGATATGTCTGAGATAGGGCAAGCAGGCCAGAACACTGCAACAAGGTGGGTTCTGGGAAGGGCTAACTGCCAATCAATAAATTCTGAATCAGTCCATGCAGGTCAATTGGTAAAACTATCCCCGAACCCCGGAATGCGGCCATACCAGTCATTATATGGCAGCTGGTCATCAAAAATACATTTAATAACACAGAAAAACTCTCAGCCAATCAAAAACATACACTAAAACTTAAACAAAAGTTAAACAAGGTCAATTGGAGAGATGCCTACACCCGTGCATTTTGTCCTATATCGCCCTCGTGTGTTCAAAAGGTGAAACGTCTATTCCTACGGGTTGATTTCATTAGACATTGGTGGAAATTAATGCAATTTAAAATACTTTTCGTTGGCTGATTTGAAAAGTATTTGACAATTCAGGTCCTTGGCCACCTGGCCATTACTGGAGTTTCTGTGCTAAAGAGCCACTGCAGAGAGAATTACTGGAGTTTCTGTATTAAAGAGCCACTGCAGAGAGAATTACTGGAGTTTCTGTATTAAAGAGCCACTGCAGAGGTAATTACTGGAGTTTCTGTATTAAAGAGCCACTGCAGAGGGAATTACTGGAGTTTCTGTATTAAAGAGCCACTGCAGAGGGAATTACTGGAGTTTCTGTATTAAAGAGCCACTGCAGAGGGAATTACTGGAGTTTCTGTATTAAAGAGCCACTGCAGAGAGAATTACTGGAGTTTCTGTATTAAAGAGCCACTGCAGAGGGAATTACTGGAGTTTCTGTATTAAAGAGCCACTGCAGAGGGAATTACTGGAGTTTCTGTATTAAAGAGCCACTGCAGAGGTAATTACTGGAGTTTCTGTATTAAAGAGCCACTGCAGAGAGAATTACTGGAGTTTCTGTATTAAAGAGCCACTGCAGAGGGAATTACTGGAGTTTCTGTATTAAAGAGCCACTGCAGAGGGAATTACTGGAGTTTCTGTATTAAAGAGCCACTGCAGAGGGAATTACTGGAGTTTCTGTATTAAAGAGCCACTGCAGAGGGAATTACTGGAGTTTCTGTATTAAAGAGCCACTGCAGAGAGAATTACTGGAGTTTCTGTATTAAAGAGCCACTGCAGAGGGAATTACTGGAGTTTCTGTATTAAAGAGCCACTGCAGAGGGAATTACTGGAGTTTCTGTATTAAAGAGCCACTGCAGAGAGAATTACTGGAGTTTCTGTATTAAAGAGCCACTGCAGAGAGAATTACTGGAGTTTCTGTATTAAAGAGCCACTGCAGAGGGAATTACTGGAGTTTCTGTATTAAAGAGCCACTGCAGAGGGAATTACTGGAGTTTCTGTATTAAAGAGCCACTGCAGAGGGAATTACTGGAGTTTCTGTATTAAAGAGCCACTGCAGAGGAATTACTGGAGTTTCTGTATTAAAGAGCCACTGCAGAGAGAATTACTGGAGTTTCTGTATTAAAGAGCCACTGCAGAGGGAATTACTGGAGTTTCTGTATTAAAGAGCCACTGCAGAGGGAATTACTGGAGTTTCTGTATTAAAGAGCCACTGCAGAGGGAATTACTGGAGTTTCTGTATTAAAGAGCCACTGCAGAGAGAATTACTGGAGTTTCTGTATTAAAGAGCCACTGCAGAGGGAATTACTGGAGTTTCTGTATTAAAGAGCCACTGCAGAGGGAATTACTGGAGTTTCTGTATTAAAGAGCCACTGCAGAGGAATTACTGGAGTTTCTGTATTAAAGAGCCACTGCAGAGAGAATTACTGGAGTTTCTGTATTAAAGAGCCACTGCAGAGGGAATTACTGGAGTTTCTGTATTAAAGAGCCACTGCAGAGGGAATTACTGGAGTTTCTGTATTAAAGAGCCACTGCAGAGAGAATTACTGGAGTTTCTGTATTAAAGAGCCACTGCAGAGGGAATTACTGGAGTTTCTGTATTAAAGAGCCACTGCAGAGGGAATTACTGGAGTTTCTGTATTAAAGAGCCACTGCAGAGGGAATTACTGGAGTTTCTGTATTAAAGAGCCACTGCAGAGGAATTACTGGAGTTTCTGTATTAAAGAGCCACTGCAGAGGGAATTACTGGAGTTTCTGTATTAAAGAGCCACTGCAGAGATAATTACTGGAGTTTCTGTATTAAAGAGCCACTGCAGGGAATTACTGGAGTTTCTGTATTAAAGAGCCACTGCAGAGGGAATTACTGGAGTTTCTGTATTAAAGAGCCACTGCAGAGGGAATTACTGGAGTTTCTGTATTAAAGAGCCACTGCAGAGAGAATTACTGGAGTTTCTGTATTAAAGAGCCACTGCAGAGGGAATTACTGGAGTTTCTGTATTAAAGAGCCACTGCAGAGAGAATTACTGGAGTTTCTGTATTAAAGAGCCACTGCAGAGAGAATTACTGGAGTTTCTGTATTAAAGAGCCACTGCAGAGAGAATTACTGGAGTTTCTGTATTAAAGAGCCACTGCAGAGGGAATTACTGGAGTTTCTGTATTAAAGAGCCACTGCAGAGGGAATTACTGGAGTTTCTGTATTAAAGAGCCACTGCAGAGGGAATTACTGGAGTTTCTGTATTAAAGAGCCACTGCAGAGGGAATTACTGGAGTTTCTGTATTAAAGAGCCACTGCAGAGGGAATTACTGGAGTTTCTGTATTAAAGAGCCACTGCAGAGGGAATTACTGGAGTTTCTGTATTAAAGAGCCACTGCAGAGAGAATTACTGGAGTTTCTGTATTAAAGAGCCACTGCAGAGAGAATTACTGGAGTTTCTGTATTAAAGAGCCACTGCAGAGGGAATTACTGGAGTTTCTGTATTAAAGAGCCACTGCAGAGAGAATTACTGGAGTTTCTGTATTAAAGAGCCACTGCAGAGGGAATTACTGGAGTTTCTGTATTAAAGAGCCACTGCAGAGGGAATTACTGGAGTTTCTGTATTAAAGAGCCACTGCAGAGAGAATTACTGGAGTTTCTGTATTAAAGAGCCACTGCAGAGGGAATTACTGGAGTTTCTGTATTAAAGAGCCACTGCAGAGAGAATTACTGGAGTTTCTGTATTAAAGAGCCACTGCAGAGAGAATTACTGGAGTTTCTGTATTAAAGAGCCACTGCAGAGAGAATTACTGGAGTTTCTGTATTAAAGAGCCACTGCAGAGAGAATTACTGGAGTTTCTGTATTAAAGAGCCACTGCAGAGGGAATTACTGGAGTTTCTGTATTAAAGAGCCACTGCAGAGAGAATAACTGGAGTTTCTGTATTAAAGAGCCACTGCAGAGAGAATTACTGGAGTTTCTGTATTAAAGAGCCACTGCAGAGGGAATTACTGGAGTTTCTGTATTAAAGAGCCACTGCAGAGAGAATTACTGGAGTTTCTGTATTAAAGAGCCACTGCAGAGGGAATTACTGGAGTTTCTGTATTAAAGAGCCACTGCAGAGGTACTTACTGGAGTTTCTGTATTAAAGAGCCACTGCAGAGAGAATTACTGGAGTTTCTGTATTAAAGAGCCACTGCAGAGAGAATTACTGGAGTTTCTGTTTTAAAGAGCCACTGCAGAGAGAATTACTGGAGTTTCTGTATTAAAGAGCCACTGCAGAGGGAATTACTGGAGTTTCTGTATTAAAGAGCCACTGCAGAGAGAATAACTGGAGTTTCTGTATTAAAGAGCCACTGCAGAGGGAATTACTGGAGTTTCTGTATTAAAGAGCCACTGCAGAGGGAATTACTGGAGTTTCTGTATTAAAGAGCCACTGCAGAGAGAATAACTGGAGTTTCTGTATTAAAGAGCCACTGCAGAGGGAATTACTGGAGTTTCTGTATTAAAGAGCCACTGCAGAGAGAATTACTGGAGTTTCTGTATTAAAGAGCCACTGCAGAGGGAATTACTGGAGTTTCTGTATTAAAGAGCCACTGCAGAGAAAATTACTGGAGTTTCTGTATTAAAGAGCCACTGCAGAGGGAATTACTGGAGTTTCTGTATTAAAGAGCCACTGCAGAGAGAATTACTGGAGTTTCTGTCTTAAAGAGCCACTGCAGAGAGAATTACTGGAGTTTCTGTATTAAAGAGCCACTGCAGAGAGAATTACTGGAGTTTCTGTATTAAAGAGCCACTGCAGAGGGAATTACTGGAGTTTCCGTATTAAAGAGCCACTGCAGATGGAATTACTGGAGTTTCTGTATTAAAGAGCCACTGCAGAGAGAATTACTGGAGTTTCTGTATTAAAGAGCCACTGCAGAGAGAATTACTGGAGTTTCTGTATTAAAGAGCCACTGCAGAGGGAATTACTGGAGTTTCTGTATTAAAGAGCCACTGCAGAGGTAATTACTGGAGTTTCTGTATTAAAGAGCCACTGCAGAGGTAATTACTGGAGTTTCTGTATTAAAGAGCCACTGCAGAGAGAATTACTGGAGTTTCTGTATTAAAGAGCCACTGCAGAGAGAATTACTGGAGTTTCTGTATTAAAGAGCCACTGCAGAGGGAATTACTGGAGTTTCTGTATTAAAAAGCCACTGCAGAGAGAATTACTGGAGTTTCTGTATTAAAGAGCCACTGCAGAGAGAATTACTGGAGTTTCTGTATTAAAGAGCCACTGCAGAGAGAATTACTGGAGTTTCTGTATTAAAGAGCCACTGCAGAGGGAATTACTGGAGTTTCTGTATTAAAGAGCCACTGCAGAGGGAATTACTGGAGTTTCTGTATTAAAGAGCCACTGCAGAGAGAATTACTGGAGTTTCTGTATTAAAGAGCCACTGCAGAGAGAATTACTGGAGTTTCTGTATTAAAGAGCCACTGCAGAGGGAATTACTGGAGTTTCTGTATTAAAGAGCCACTGCAGAGGTAATTACTGGAGTTTCTGTATTAAAGAGCCACTGCAGAGGGAATTACTGGAGTTTCTGTATTAAAGAGCCACTGCAGAGGGAATTACTGGAGTTTCTGTATTAAAAAAAGAGCCACTCTTTTTGTAAGGTACCTCGAGGGGGGACAGGACCCAAATGCAAGACTCAGAGATGGCTCAAGAGAGTCTTGAGCAGCCTGGGCAGAGACAGGGGAGCCGGGGAGAACTGGGGAGCCTGTGTAGGAAGAGGGGACCAGGGAAGGAACCGGAAGCCAGGGCAGGAACAGAACACAAAACTCACCGGACATGAAATGACGAGCACACACGAGAGACACAAGGTACACCACAAGACGATCTCGCCCCGACTTAACGAGGAAACGAACAGAAGGAGGACACGAGAGGGAAACACAATGCAGATGTGGGGAAGTGGAGAACACAAGTGGAGGGAGAGAGGAAAAACACGGGGTGGACCCACAGACAAACGGAAGACCAAGAACGGATCACAGGACATCAGTTTCTGTATTAAAGAAAGAGCCACTGCAGAGATATTTACTGGAGTTTCTGTATTAAAATGTAAATGAACATGAATGCAATTACATTAATTTAATTATAAACTTACACTTTTGTTTAAAAATCACAGAATCTTATAAAATCACATCATATCCAAAGATAGAAAAGCTGGTTCTGGTGCTTGTTCGTATTACAATCTCGATTGTTAAATTTCACCATATTAACTGAGGGGAAAGATTGCACATATATATCTCTGGCTCAGATTTCTCACCAGATTGCTTACACCGGTGAGCAAAACACCCCACAATAGTGGATAGACATGATTGCTTACATCAGATTGCTTACACCGGTAAGTAAAACAACAGCCCAAGCTTGGACAGACATAATTGCTTACACCGGTGAGTAAAACAACAGCCCAAGCTGGTGGACAGACATAATTGCTTACACCGGTGAGTAAAACAATGCCCCGCGCTGCCGGACAGACATGAGAGACTCAATGTGTTCTCTCAGTCGACGCTCCCAGTCCTCTCCTTGCTCCAGGTGCACGCAGCGCGTCGCCATTTTCTCCAGAGCACGCACCGCCTCCGGGACATGGACAGTCAGCCCCGCTTTCTGCACTGCATCCTGGAACTTGGCAGGTGATGCGGTTGCTATGCAACACCTGGGACAGGGAGAGCTTGCATCATTCAGCGCCAGTGCAGGATTGTGACAGACCTGGTGGCAGTTAAGCAAGATGTGTGTGTGTGTGTGCGTGTGCGTGTGCGTGTGTGTGTGTGTGAGAGAGTGTGTGTGAGAGAGTGTGTGTGTATAAGGCGTGTGTATGTACCTGTGTTCCCCAGGCTTGAGGGGACTCTGGTAGTGATACCAAACAGCCACAGCAGTGTGAGGACACAGCAGGTAGTGATTCTCCTCCCAGCACCTCTTCATCGTCCCCACAATGCCCTCATCTGTGACAGAGCCTGTACGCATCACCGAGGACAACTAGGGAGTGTGAGAGAGAGAGAGAGAGAGAGAGAGAGAGATGTGAAAAATCCTCACTAAATGTGAAAAATATAAACAAATTGGAGAAAATTTCTTCCCAAAATTCACAAAACTACATCCAAATTTTCCAGACCTGCCTGAAATTAAACAAATGCACATACTCCTTGGAGAGGAAAACTATTCTGCAAATGTGGCTGCAGATTACGTAGCCTTGCTGTGCAGTGCGTGAGGCAGTGTTACTCACCTTGCTGTGCAGTTCGTTAGGCAGTGTTACTCACCTTGCTGTGCAGTGAGTCAGGCAGTGTTACTCACCTTGCTGTGCAGTGCGTGAGGCAGTGTTACTCACCTTGCTGTGCAGTTCGTTAGGCAGTGTTACTCACCTTGCTGTGCAGTGCGTCAGGCAGTGTTACTCACCTTGCTGTGCAGTGCGTCAGGCAGTGTTACTCATCTTGCTGTGCAGTGAGTCAGGCAGTGTTACTCACCTTGCTGTGCAGTGCGTCAGGCAGTGTTACTCACCTTGCTGTGCAGTGCGTCAGGCAGTGTTACTCACCTTGCTGTGCAGTGCGTCAGGCAGTGTTACTCACCTTGCTGTGCAGTGAGTCAGGCAGTGTTACTCACCTTGCTGTGCAGTTCGTTAGGCAGTGTTACTCACCTTGCTGTGCAGTGCGTCAGGCAGTGTTACTCACCTTGCTGTGCAGTGCGTCAGGCAGTGTTACTCACCTTGCTGTGCAGTGCGTCAGGCAGTGTTACTCACCTTGCTGTGCAGTGCATCAGGCAGTGTTACTCACCTTGCTGTGCAGTGCGTCAGGCAGTGTGATTTTGTGAGAGTGCTGAAACTTCTCCATCAGTCCCTTCACCTGAGCACCGTCCCGCCCCGACAACAACCACAATACCCGCTCCATGTTGTAGGGGTCCTACGGAGACACACTTCCTGTTAATGTACACACACACACACGTACATGTATAAACACACACTCACACACACCCAGATACTTAATAACACACCTGAATGTCTATGGCAGAGGCCAAAGTCTGCTTGACATTGGTTGCCATGGAGAAGTCACCACTCTGCACCGCCCGATGCACTATATCATTGGCATTCACCATGGCGACGAGTCGCAGAGGCACGCCCATTTGCTTCACAATACAACCAGCTGGAGGATTACATCATAAAATAATAAACATGCAGCACAGGGAAGAAGACACTACTCCCAGTGCAGAGCCCTTTGAACCGCTCCAGGTCCTACTGGAAGCAGGTTAATGCCGTGTGAAAGAAAGTGGGTGAAAGTTGTTTATGTGGGAGTTAAGGAAGATAAGAGGTGGGGGGGGGGGGGGGGGGGGGGTGTAGAACTTTGCCCCTTCCAAGAGGATCTTGGGATCTTTCCTTTTATTATATGATAGAGAGGAGAAAAGAAACAGTCCCCTGTGATAAAAGTGTCTGAAGGCAGGGGGTGTGGCCTTACCTGCGATGTTCCCAGCGCCGCCCGTGGGCACCACCACCTCCAGGACGGGTAGAGCGCCCCCCTCTGTTTGCTCCAGGTCGCACAGCCTCAGGTAGGCGTACAGGAAGTGAGCAAGCTGAACCAGAATGCGGCTCCAGTTGACGGAGTTGAGGCTCATCAGCCCGTGGGTCTTCACCAGGTTCTGATCCGCAAAGAGACGGCGCAGCGGGACGTCAATGTCGTCCGAGCTGCCGTCCGCTGCCAAGACAAAACACAGAGTAACACATATTTGTGATACAATCTTGTATGCCACTGGCTCCACGCTTAACCAGGCTATTACTCCTTTACAGTCTGCTTTTGATTATTTTCAGTTATCTCTTATTAACCACAAGCTTGTTTAAATTCTGATAGAACAACATTTATTTTATTTTCAAGAAATCTATTGGGAAATACATCTAATATTGGCATTCATACACTTCATGGTACCCAAATTGAAACTGTAGAATATTATAAATATTTAGGAATTTGACTTGATGGTAGATTTTCCTTTAAAGCACAACTGAAGTTTGGTAGAACTTTGGGTTGTGTAGTTGATATAAATACGTATGAGGACTGGGTATTTTTTCTATTGACAGAATCCTCTTTTTACGGGTCGTATACGTGCTAGAAGTGTCATTTTGAGACCGTTCTACCAAACTTCAGTTGTGGTTTAAGACTCATGTGGAACATCTGTCTCAAAAGCTAAAAGCTAAAATTGGTTTCTTGTACAGAAATAAAGCATGCTTCTCTTTTGCTAATAGAAAAACGATTGTACAATCAACAGCCTTATCTGTATTTGATTATGGAGACATTCTGTATATGCACACTGCCCCTTCCACTTTAAAGCCCCTTGATGCAGTTTATCACAGTGCATTCCGTTTTATCACTGGGGATACATTTCTCACGCATCATTGTGTTTTGTATGGAAAAGTAGGATGGTCCTCTTTATCAAAGAGGAGAGAACTACATTCCATTGTATTTATTCATAAGGCTTTGCTGAAGAAACTTCCCCTTTATCTCTCATCTTTAATTACTTCCTAGCCTTAGATACACCACATATACTGAGCTGGGAAACCAGGTTTTCAATATTATGCCACTCACAATTGGAATGAATTTCAAAAAACTTTTAAACTAGAATCTCTTATTCCTTTAGAAAATTTTTACGTTTTATACATGGATCTATTTAATGTTGTATGTACGTGTTTCCTATGATTCCCTGTATGCTGTTTGAATGCAGAATGGTAATGTGGCTGAATTTTACTTGTTTTTAAGGTTTTATACATGTTTTTATTTTGTTGGCAGGTCTCTCTTGTAAAAGAGATCTTGATCTCAATGAGACTACCTATAAAAAATAAAGGACAATAACTGCTTCAGTATATACCCAGCTGTATAAACGGTACTATGCGGTCAGTATATACCCAGCTGTATAAACGGTACTATGCTTCAGTATATAACCCAGCTGTATAAACAGTACTATGTGGTCAGTATATACCCAGCTGTATAAACGGTACTATGCGGTCAGTATATACCCAGCTGTATAAACGGTACTATGTGGTCAGTATATACCCAGCTGTATAAACGGTACTATGCTTCAGTATATACCCAGCTGTATAAACGGTACTATGCTTCAGTATATACCCAGCTGTATAAACGGTACTATGCGGTCAGTATATACCCAGCTGTATAAACGGTACTATGTGGTCAGTATATACCCAGCTGTATAAACGGTACTATGCTTCAGTATATACCCAGCTGTATAAATGGTACTATGCTTCAGTATATACCCAGCTGTATAAACGGTACTATGCAGTCAGTATATACCCAGCTGTATAAACGGTACTATGCAGTCAGTATATACTCAGCTGTATAAACGGTACTATGCAGTCAGTATATACCCAGCTGTATAAACGGTACTATGCAGTCAGTATATACCCAGCTGTATAAACAGTACTATGCGGTCAGTATATACCCAGCTGTATAAACGGTACTATGTGGTCAGTATATACCCAGCTGTATAAACGGTACTATGCTTCAGTATATACCCAGCTGTATAAACGGTACTATGCAGTCAGTATATACCCAGCTGTATAAACGGTACTATGCTTCAGTATATACCCAGCTGTATAAACGGTACTATGTGGTCAGTATATACCCAGCTGTATAAACGGTACTATGCTTCAGTATATACCCAGCTGTATAAACGGTACTATGCTGTCAGTATATACCCAGCTGTATAAACGGTACTATGCTTCAGTATATACCCAGCTGTATAAACGGTACTATGCAGTCAGTATATACCCAGCTGTATAAACGGTACTATGCTTCAGTATATACCCAGCTTTTTATGCGGATGATACAATCTTGTATAGTCTCAGCCGCACCCCAGCACAGGCTGCCGCGAGCCTTCAGACCGCTTTTGATACTTTCCAGCGGTCCCTTCATGATCTTAAACTTGTCTTAAACTCCAACAAGACCAAAGCGATGCTGTTTTCACGGTCCTCTGGTGTTGATAGTGACGTTTGTATTCAAACACTCCAAGGTTTGCAAATTGAAACTGTTGTCTCTTACAAATATCTGGGCCTATGGCTGGATTCCAAATTATCCTTCCAGACCCATGTGGAACACCTTACCAAGAAATTGAGACAAAAAATTGGGTTCTTATACAGGAACAAAGCCTGTTTTTCATTTGACTCTAGAAAGACCGTTGTCCAGTCCTTAATTTTGTCTGTATTGGATTATGGTGACATTGTATATGCACATGCCACTCCCACTATCTTAAAGCCACTTGATGCGGTGTATCACAGTGCCCTGCGCTTTATAACTGGTGATAGATTCCTCACGCATCGATGTATTTTATATGAGAAAGTGGGTTGGCCCGCTCTGTCGGCTCGAAGGGAGCAACACGTTCTATTATTCATCTATAAAGCCCTGATAGGGAAGCTTCCTTCCTACCTGTCATCGCTGATCAGTCGGAGTGATATATGTTATAGAACACGTTCACAATCCCATCTCAGATTGTTTGTACCTCGTATAAGGACAGTCCTAGGAAGGTCTGCTTTTTCTTTTTATGCCCCTGACAGATGGAACAAGCTCCAGAATACTTTAAAATTGGACCAATTTATTTCCTTTAATTCTTTTAGACTGCTCCTTGAAGATATCCTGCAGATTGTTTGCTCTTGTTTTAATTGATATATCCCTCTGCTGTGTTTGTAAGTGTCTTATAATCTGGTTTAAAAACTTTTTTTCTCACAGGCCTTTGACTGTCGTGTCTGAAATCTCGCTGCATTACACTGCATTCTACTTCATTTTACTGTATTTTAAGTTTTTTAAATTTTTTTTATTTTTTATTATTATTTTTTTTAAAATTTATTGTCTATTGTAATTAGATTTTCTTCTTTATTTCTGTTTTTAATCTCTGTTTGGAACTTGCAGAGGGAACTCCCCCCCCCCCCCCAATGTACCTAGCATTGACTAGAGTGTTCCATCAGAATCCCTACCTAGCGTGATTTTCTTTTATTTCTGTTTTTAATCTCTGTTTTGGACCTTGCAGAGGGAACCCCCCCCCCCCCCCCCCCCCCCCCCAATGTACCTAGCATTGACTAGAGTGTTCCATCAGAATCCCTACCTAGATGAAGAATGTACATATTTTATCTTATATTATTATTTGTTCTTATTGCTCCTATCTTGTTTGTCTGTAACTCTTGTATATGTTGTTTGTAACAGGGCGCTCTTGAAAATGAGAGCTTGCTCTCAAGAGCCTTCCCTGTATAAATAAAGGAGAAATAAATAAAAATAAAAATAAACGGTACTATGCAGTCAGTATATAACCCAGCTGTATAAACGGTACTATGCTTCAGTATATACCCAGCTGTATAAACGGTACTATGCAGTCAGTATATAACCCAGCTGTATAAACGGTACTATGCTGTCAGTATATACCCAGCTGTAAAAACGGTACTATGCAGTCAGTATATACCCAGCTGTATAAATGGTACTATGCTTCAGTATATACCCAGCTGTATGAACGGTACTATGCTTCAGTATATACCCAGCTGTATAAACGGTACTATGCTTCAGTATATACCCAGCTGTATAAATGGTACTATGCTTCAGTATATACCCAGCTGTATAAACGGTACTATGCAGTCAGTATATACCCAGCTGTATAAACGGTACTATGCAGTCAGTATATACCCAGCTGTATAAACGGTACTATGCAGTCAGTATATACCCAGCTGTATAAACGGTACTATGCAGTCAGTATATACCCAGCTGTATAAACGGTACTATGCTTCAGTATATACCCAGCTGTATAAACGGTACTATGCTTCAGTATATACCCAGCTGTATAAACGGTACTATGCTTCAGTATATAACCCAGCTGTATAAACGGTACTATGCTTCAGTATATACCCAGCTGTATAAACGGTACTATGTGGTCAGTATATACTCAGCTGTATAAACGGTACTATGCAGTCAGTATATACCCAGCTGTATAAACGGTACTATGCAGTCAGTATATAACCCAGCTGTATAAACGGTACTATGTGGTCAGTATATACCCAGCTGTATAAACGGTACTATGCAGTCAGTATATACCCAGCTGTATAAACAGTACTATGTGGTCAGTATATACCCAGCTGTATAAACGGTACTATGCTTCAGTATATACCCAGCTGTATAAACGATACTATGCGGTCAGTATATACCCAGCTGTATAAACTGTACTATGCGGTCAGTATATACCCAGCTGTATAAACAGTACTATGCTTCAGTATATACCCAGCTGTATAAACGGTACTATGTGGTCAGTATATACCCAGCTGTATAAACGGTACTATGCAGTCAGTATATACCCAGCTGTATAAACGGTACTATGTGGTCAGTATATACCCAGCTGTATAAACGGTACTATGCGATCAGTATATACCCAGCTGTATAAACGGTACTATGCTTCAGTATATACCCAGCTGTATAAACGGTACTATGCGATCAGTATATAACCCAGCTGTATAAACGGTACTATGCGATCAGTATATACCCAGCTGTATAAACGGTACTATGCGATCAGTATATACCCAGCTGTATAAACGGTACTATGCTTCAGTATATACCCAGCTGTATAAACGGTACTATGCGGTCAGTATATACCCAGCTGTATAAACGGTACTATGCTTCAGTATATACCCAGCTGTATAAACGGTACTATGCTTCAGTATATACCCAGCTGTATAAACGGTACTATGCTTCAGTATATACCCAGCTGTATAAACGGTACTATGCTTCAGTATATACCCAGCTGTATAAACGGTACTATGCGATCAGTATATACCCAGCTGTATAAACGGTACTATGCTTCAGTATATACCCAGCTGTATAAACGGTACTATGTGGCCAGTATATACCCAGCTGTATAAACGGTACTATGCTTCAGTATATACCCAGCTGTATAAACGGTACTATGCGATCAGTATATACTCAGCTGTATAAACGGTACTATGCAGTCAGTATATACCCAGCTGTATAAACAGTACTATGCGGTCAGTATATACCCAGCTGTATAAACGGTACTATGCTTCAGTATATACCCAGCTGTATAAACAGTACTATGCGGTCAGTATATACCCAGCTGTATAAACGGTACTATGCTTCAGTATATACCCAGCTGTATAAACGGTACTATGCTTCAGTATATACCCAGCTGTATAAACGGTACTATGCTTCAGTATATAACCCAGCTGTATAAACAGTACTATGCGGTCAGTATATACCCAGCTGTATAAACGGTACTATGCTTCAGTATATAACCCAGCTGTATAAACAGTACTATGCGGTCAGTATATACCCAGCTGTATAAACGGTACTATGCTTCAGTATATACCCAGCTGTATAAACGGTACTATGCTTCAGTATATACCCAGCTGTATAAACGGTACTATGCTTCAGTATATACCCAGCTGTATAAACGGTACTATGCTTCAGTATATAACCCAGCTGTATAAACAGTACTATGCGGTCAGTATATAACCCAGCTGTATAAACAGTACTATGCAGTCAGTATATACCCAGCTGTATAAACGGTACTATGCTTCAGTATATAACCCAGCTGTATAAACAGTACTATGCGGTCAGTATATACCCAGCTGTATAAACGGTACTATGCTTCAGTATATAACCCAGCTGTATAAACAGTACTATGCAGTCAGTATATACCCAGCTGTATAAACAGTACTATGCGGTCAGTATATACCCAGCTGTATAAACGGTACTATGCTTCAGTATATACCCAGCTGTATAAACGGTACTATGCAGTCAGTATATACCCAGCTGTATAAACAGTACTATGCGGTCAGTATATACCCAGCTGTATAAACAGTACTATGCGGTCAGTATATACCCAGCTGTATAAACGGTACTATGCTTCAGTATATAACCCAGCTGTATAAACAGTACTATGCGGTCAGTATATACCCAGCTGTATAAACAGTACTATGCGGTCAGTATATACCCAGCTGTATAAACAGTACTATGCGGTCAGTATATACCCAGCTGTATAAACGGTACTATGTGGTCAGTATATACCCAGCTGTATAAACAGTACTATGCGGTCAGTATATACCCAGCTGTATAAACAGTACTATGCGGTCAGTATATACCCAGCTGTATAAACGGTACTATGCTTCAGTATATAACCCAGCTGTATAAACAGTACTATGCGGTCAGTATATACCCAGCTGTATAAACGGTACTATGCTTCAGTATATACCCAGCTGTATAAACAGTACTATGCAGTCAGTATATACCCAGCTGTATAAACAGTACTATGCGGTCAGTATATACCCAGCTGTATAAACGGTACTATGCTTCAGTATATAACCCAGCTGTATAAACAGTACTATGCGGTCAGTATATACCCAGCTGTATAAACGGTACTATGCTTCAGTATATAACCCAGCTGTATAAACAGTACTATGCAGTCAGTATATACCCAGCTGTATAAACAGTACTATGCGGTCAGTATATACCCAGCTGTATAAACGGTACTATGCTTCAGTATATACCCAGCTGTATAAACAGTACTATGCTTCAGTATATACCCAGCTGTATAAACGGTACTATGCAGTCAGTATATACCCAGCTGTATAAACAGTACTATGCGGTCAGTATATACCCAGCTGTATAAACGGTACTATGCGGTCAGTATATACCCAGCTGTATAAACGGTACTATGCTTCAGTATATAACCCAGCTGTATAAACAGTACTATGCTTCAGTATATACCCAGCTGTATAAACGGTACTATGCTTCAGTATATACCCAGCTGTATAAACAGTACTATGCAGTCAGTATATACCCAGCTGTATAAACAGTACTATGCGGTCAGTATATACCCAGCTGTATAAACGGTACTATGCTTCAGTATATACCCAGCTGTATAAACAGTACTATGCTTCAGTATATACCCAGCTGTATAAACAGTACTATGCTTCAGTATATACCCAGCTGTATAAACAGTACTATGTGGTCAGTATATACCCAGCTGTATAAACAGTACTATGCGGTCAGTATATACCCAGCTGTATAAACGGTACTATGCTTCAGTATATACCCAGCTGTATAAACAGTACTATGCTTCAGTATATACCCAGCTGTATAAACAGTACTATGCTTCAGTATATACCCAGCTGTATAAACAGTACTATGCTTCAGTATATACCCAGCTGTATAAACAGTACTATGCTTCAGTATATACCCAGCTGTATAAACAGTACTATGTGGTCAGTATATACCCAGCTGTATAAACAGTACTATGCTTCAGTATATACCCAGCTGTATAAACAGTACTATGCTTCAGTATATACCCAGCTGTATAAACAGTACTATGTGGTCAGTATATACCCAGCTGTATAAACAGTACTATGTGGTCAGTATATACCCAGCTGTAAAAACGGTACTATGCAGTCAGTATATACCCAGCTGTATAAACAGTACTATGCGGTCAGTATATACCCAGCTGTATAAACGGTACTATGCGGTCAGTATATACCCAGCTGTATAAACGGTACTATGCTTCAGTATATAACCCAGCTGTATAAACAGTACTATGCTTCAGTATATACCCAGCTGTATAAACAGTACTATGTGGTCAGTATATACCCAGCTGTATAAACGGTACTATGCGGTCAGTATATACCCAGCTGTATAAACAGTACTATGTGGTCAGTATATACCCAGCTGTATAAACGGTACTATGCGGTCAGTATATACCCAGCTGTATAAACGGTACTATGTGGTCAGTATATACCCAGCTGTATAAACGGTACTATGCGGTCAGTATATACCCAGCTGTATAAACGGTACTATGCTTCAGTATATAACCCAGCTGTATAAACGGTACTATGCTTCAGTATATACCCAGCTGTATAAACGGTACTATGCGGTCAGTATATACCCAGCTGTATAAACGGTACTATGTGGTCAGTATATACCCAGCTGTATAAACGGTACTATGCGGTCAGTATATACCCAGCTGTATAAACGGTACTATGCGGATCACTCTGGATAAGATGTGCTTTAATTGTATGTAAATAATATACACACCTTATAATATGCAGTTATTATTTGTTATTCTGGGACGGCATGGTGGTGACCCTGATAGATAGCCTGCCTGAACATATAAGCTATAATGCACTGAATCACACTTCTTCTCATCAATCAAAGGATCAAGAATACGTCTGTAGGCAAGAGGGCGTCTATGGTCAATAGTGTGTCTATGGTAAAGGGTGCATCTATGGTCCGGGTGCCAGCTGAATGGCCCAGGGGCTTGTATCACAAAGCAGGATTACTGAGTTAGCTGGATAACTGCAATGAGTAAACTGGTCCCCCAATGGTCTGTGAACTTGTGGTAAATATTACTGAATGATACACAGGGAAACTTTTGTAGTGGGCCTGGGAATTTCAGCCGGCAGCCCTGGATCAGGGCAATAATGTATATAAAATTATATTTTCAGAAACAGGTTTTATAACTGACTTCTCTGACCTGCGAAGACGTGGACGTTGTCCTCCAGGCTGGTGGTCATATGCTTCTCCTGCACGGAGGTGACGCGTCCGCGGGGGAACACTACCACCACGTCCACGCCCCTCAGGCCCCGTGCGCTGCAAATGGCAGAGCCCCCTGTGTCCCCCGACGTCCCTGCGGTGAAAAAGGCTGTCACATGACCGGCGCTACGCTACGCTGTGCCCGTGATGCAATTAAATCATGAACTGTCAGGAAAACGGAAAAACCCCCAAATTAAAACTCATGAAAAATAGATGTCAGTTAAAAGGAAGGATGACGATTCACCGCCACACATAAGGGCCACTCCGTAACAAAACCCACCAATCCCTCTTCAGCAGCCAGATTCTTAAAATGTACATGTTTGGCATGGAAATGACCAAAATGGAAACTACACTATTGCTTGTTTTGCTCCAACAAAACAGAAAAGCACTTACAGAATCCTATGTTTAATTTTGGCAGCAGGAGTTGTACCCTTGAACACGGCCTAAAGAGAAGGATTACTGTACAATGGTCACAATTATGAATGTGAGCTAAAATGTGAGCTACAGATAGGGGGGTGAGCTAAGCAGATGCTAAGCAGATGTAATGTATTTTCATTATTATTGCTTTGACCTTTTCCGGAGCTACACATATATCTGGATAAAAGTTTTCATGTCATTATCAATATTTGTGTGTAAATGAGAGAAATCGGCAACCCCACTGACACCGAACAAGCCCAAACAAACGCGTGGACCTGGACGCGAGAATACCCTCTCACCCACGAGGACGGTCGCGCGCCCGCCCTCGCGCCGCAGGAAGTAGTCCAGGAGACGGGTGGTGCAGGTCATGGCCAGGTCTTTAAACGCGAGCGTCTCTCCGTGGAAGAGCTCCAGGACAGAAAGGCCGCCGCCCGGCTGCACCAGGCGCACCGCTCCGGGGACCGAGAACTTAGAAAGGGCATCCGACAGCACGGCTGGGGACGGACAGACAGCCGGACGAAAGGAGGGAAAGCAAAAAAAAAATGTTTTTGGCCACGTGTGTTGTGACAAATAATTAAAGCTGTAAAATGATGTTAAAATGTATTCAATGGCAGCTCCTGCTCGTGCATATTGTAGCGAGCGCGGAGAATGAGGGAGGGAGACAGCGGCTAGCAGTATCGAATCGCTCCAGCCGAGCTTCGTTTTATTGGTGCTACCTCACCAGCTCTGAAATGTTCACAGCTTGGAAACACTTCTTCACTACCACCCGAATCGCTTCAGGTACTGCCTGAATTATTATTATATTTTACATTATACATTACATTATAGGCATTTAGCAGACGCTCTTATCCAGAGCGACTTACACAACTTCTTACATTTATCCATTCCTATACATCTGGATATATACTGAAGCAATTCAGGTTAAGTACCTTGCTCAAGGGTACAGCGGCAGTGTCCTCACTGGGAATCGAACCTGCAACCTTTCGGTTACAAGTCCAGTTCCTCAACCATTACACTACACTTTTACGATTAACACAAGACGCGGCTAACAAGCTAACGACACAATTAAAACACACACGGCACGTTATTTACAATTATGTACACATCGACCGGGTAGCGGCTCACTTCCCGGTCCTAGCTGGCCAGCTGACAATCCCCAGGCCGCCACAATATATTACAAGAGAATCATAACTTCATGCACTGTCAAATTGTAAAACCTTGTTTTGACGAAACACTTTCAATCTTCGTTCATAATCTACTCATTCTTTCAGTGTCACTAAACTATAGCCCTAAATCTCCATGCAACAGCAGAGGGCAGTTAGCACTCCACGTAATGCGACTGAAATCGTTATGCTGTAGCCTAAAATGTGTGTTTGTCCAATCACGGGAATAACACAAGTCTGAGTAACTGAATGGAGCAGAAAGTTTTGTTTTTTACCATCCAGGTCATGGCGAGGGATGAGATCGTCCGGAATGAAAAGGGCGCACACTTCTTGCACCAGCTGAGGGTAGGATAGCGACGCCCAGGACCGCAGGGTGTCGGCGGTGAGAGTGGGCAGGGTCTCCGGCATGAACATCCCCCCGTCCGGGGCATAGCCCGAAAACAACACCTCCCGGAATCCCCATCCCTGTGCTCCTCCTCGCGTGCTACAGTAACGCATGACGGACTCGGAGTCTCGGACCTTGTGTTGTGACCGCGTAAAAGACGGTCAGAAACGCACTGTGCTCGCACGTGCACGCGCCGCGCGCACATACATTTGGGTTGTCGTTACACAACACGCATGTTTAACTACTCACTAATATGCTCAACGCAAAGTCCAGTTACTACAGGTTTACAGTATAAAACCAGCTCGGCGCGCAGTAAAGTGGCCATTAAATCATGCCAAGCGTGATGCAACATGATAATCAGACTTACTCTCAGTCGATGACTTCAAAACAATATGCTGATATTTAGACTGTTTTGCTGATGCACGCTATTTAGCACGATACGGGCAATGAACGCATTTGCCCTTCCTGGTTTTTTTTTGTACTAGTTTTATTAATGTCTTTTTTGAAGATATGCAGTGTATGAGAAACAGACGGCAATGGGCAATGTTGTTACTTAGGTTTTACACAATCGCGCGTCTTTCACCTGCTTCCTGAAGCTGTGCGTGTCAGTATATAGTTATGTGGTGTTGATACTTGATACAGTTCTGTGGTGCTGAGTGGTCAGTTTCGGGGAATGTTTGTCGTGGGACAGGCCGATGGGGACAGGAGGAAGTTCACAAGGAAACATGGTGGCGACTAAATACCATGGCGCCATCTGCTGGTAGTAGCTATGGCGACATTGATTACAGTACGAGCATTGTGCATAAATCAAGATTTGAGATTACGAGACATTTGAGGTCACTTTTTTTTTTTTAAACCGTGCCAATCTTGGGGCAAATGGGGCAGGTGCTGAATATGACCGTTGCATAATAATAATAATAATAATAATAATATTATTATTTTTATTATTATGATAGGCACGGGCAGAGGTAGAGGCCACCTATCAGTCCTAAAGTGCCCTTTTGGGTGGAGCTTTTAAAAAATATATATTGTAAAGCCCATATTGTTGTACAAGAGCTTCTGCAAGCTTAGAGTTTTATTCAGCCCATCTCATGTGAACATGTTACTCCCGACACTGCCTGCGTTCCGTCGTGGCCTGAAGACACACCTCTTCAGACTCCACCTTGACTGTTATACTAATCTAGGCCTTTTTCTCATAGTACTTGTTCCCTGTGTTTTCTTGTCTAACTGTTTGATGTTATAGTTTATAATAGTATGTAGAATAGTATTATAGTATAGCTGATTTACCCACAGTTTACTGTGAACTACATTCAATGTTCATTACTAGGGATAGCTGCTACGTTATGGGAAGGATGTGCTTTGTCTTATCTGTTCAGTAGTTACTTCGATGACCTTTCTGTATGCACTTACTGCATGTCGCTTTGGATAAAAGCTTCTGCTAAATGACTAATGTAATGTTCGGGAACTTTAAATATGTGAACTTCTGCACTGTTGCCCCTTCCTGTGTTTTTGTAACTTGATTGCAGCAAATTTTATGAATGAAAATAAAACAATTCTGCTACATCTCAGGTGGCAACACAAACAGACCAAGTGAAATTTATGTACATTTTTATTTCCACGAGGAGGCCGACCACATGGCCCAGGTGCAGTACAGAAACACACACTCTATACTCAGCTGAAGTGTGCCACATGGCCCAGGTGCAGTACATAAACACACACTCTATACTCAGCTGAAGTGTGCTATGTTTAAACAGTGAGCAGGTTTATTGAACACAGGGATACACGGCTGAACTCCCCATCAGGGAATTTTGCCATGTAAATCAGTGGAGGGGTTTTTTTTTTATAGAGAAGGGTTGGGAAGTGTGTGTATGAGCATGTGTGTGTGTGTGTGTGTGTGTGTATACCTGTGTGCGTGTGTGTGGGTCCATGTGTGTGTGTACATGTGTGACAGTGAATGGGTCTGTGTGAGTGTGTGTATGTGGGTATGTGTGTGTGTATGTGTGTGTGTGTGAGAGTGGTTGGGTCTGTCTGTGTGTGTGTGTGAGAGTGGGGTACTGGACTAATGCACAGTAAATCTCTGCAAAGGTGTGCAGTGTCACCTGCCTGTCAGTGTGTGTGGGTATGTGGGAGAGTGTGGGTGTGGAGAGTGTGTATAGGAGGTTGTGGTTGTGGTGTGGGGAGTGTGTGTGTGGGTGTGGTGTGGGGAGTGTGTATAGGAGCATGTGGGTGTGTGGGGAGTGTATGTGTGGGGAGTGGGTGTGGTGTGGGGAGTGTGTGTGTGGGTGTGGTGTGGGGAGTGTGTATAGGAGCATGTGGGTGTGTGGGGAGTGTATGTGTGGGGAGTGGGTGTGGTGTGGGGAGTGGGTGTGGTGTGGGGAGTGTGTATAGGAGCATGTGGGTGTGTGGGGAGTGTATGTGTGGGGAGTGGGTGTGGTGTGGGGAGTGTGTGTGTGATGTGGGGAGTGTGGGTGTGATGTGGGGAGTGTGGGTGTGATGTGGGGAGTGTGGGTGTGGTGTGGGGAGTGTGGGTGTGGTGTGGGGAGTGTGGGTGTGGTGTGGGGAGTGGGTGTGGTGTGGGGAGTGTGTGTGTGGGTGGTGTGGGGAGTGTGTGTGTGTGTGTGTGTGTGTGGGTGGTGTGGGGAGTGTGTGGGTGTGGGTGGTGTGGGGAGTGTGGGGAGTGTGATGTATCGAGACAGCTGGGGGGGCACAGTTTTCAGCGGTGACCAGGAGGGGGCGCTCATTTTCTGCGGAACAGGCTCTTGATGCCCTCGTCCATAGGCTGGGCCATCATGCTGGCGGGCTTGTTCTTCAGCGCCGCCTCGCGCATGGTGTGGTACACGTACTCATTCTGCTTAAACATCCGCAGCTCCATCTCCGTCTGCACGCGCATGGTCTGCCAGAGAGGGACAACATCCGGGTCACAGGTCATAGGTCACGGGTCACATTACTGCCATTTAGCAGACTGGGGCTGTGTCCCGATCAGAGCCCTATCTACTGCACCCTGTCTCCTGCGTACAGTGCACTGTGTCTGAATCAGAGCCCTATCTACTGCGCCCTGTCTCCTGCATACAGTGCACTGGAAAAAGTGTGCTGTTTAATGTGCACTGTTTAGCAGTCTGCAAAAAATATCCAGCATACTATTTTCCAACCGAACTGTGGAAGTGTCGTAAGCAGGTCATAAGATGTCCCACCAGTGTTGCCATGTTTGCAGTTTTACAGCTAAATTGGGATACTTTCAAAGTGCAGTCATGGGTAAAAATTAAAAGTCGCAAAGCACACATTTATTTTAAAAAGTAAAAACATGATAAATTATGTTGGTTTTGGTTAAAAATAGCCTGTAATTTGGGTTAGTTTTGAGTCGCCATTTGGCTGGAAAGTCTTACAAGATCTGGCAACCCTGTGCCCCACCCTTGCGCTGCCATGTCACGTGTTGTTTTTGTTGTATTTGAAGGAAAACGTCAGTGAAGCTGCGCCTCATTTTTTTTTAAATGAAGCTCACGTCATATTTATGTGAACAAAATGTTTGTGTACTTCTTGAAAAGTGTGCTCCTGAATGTACTCAGCGAAACCCCGGAAGTAATTGTGTCATCCGGGTGTTTAAAGTATACTGCAATTTGAAAAAAAATTTGCGTACTCTATGAATTTCTACTCACCAAGGCTACTCAACAGTGTGGAAGAGTACTGATTCAGACACGGCCTGGGGGTGCGTCCCAATACTAGAAAAATGATCCCTCCTTTTCTCCACTACAACCTCCTCTCCTCCGTGCCCCGGAAACGGATCTTTGTGTCATAATTTAATGTTGCTAATTTGGCTCATATTACTTACTAATAGTTACAAATTCATTAATGTCTCGACGAAAACCACAATGTCAAGTACATTGTATACTGTACATGCAACTACCACATATTCTTCACTCCACACCTCCTTTCCTCCACTCCCCCACTACCACTCCTCTCCTAACCGGATGTATGCAAAACTGCCTGAACGTTTCGAGCACAAGTATTTGTATGTACAGTATACAATGTACCTGACATTGCAGTTTGCGTCGAGACATTAATTAACATGTAACCATTAATATGTAATCAGCAACATTAGATTAAAGCACAAAGATCCGTTTCCGGGGCACGGAAGAGAGGAGGTGGTAGTGGAGGAAGGGAGGGTGCATTTTTTGAGTATTGGGACGCACCCTCTCTTATCCAAAGCAACTTACACAACTTCTGTATTTTTACATAGCATCAATGTATACAGCTGGATATATGCTGAAGCAATGCAGGTTAAGTACCTTGCTCAAGGGTACATCAGCTATGTACTTCCACAGATTCAAACCTGCAAAACCTTTTTTCCCTGTCTTATGTTACTAATGTGTGGGCCATAGCCAATCACGTGTGAGCTCTTTGAGTTGACCGAGCCCCTTATGTGTTCATGTTGCCGCGGCGGCCTCCGGTCGATGGCGGGTACCTCCAGGTCCTTGGTGATGGCGTGCAAGGGTCCGTGGGTGACCAGCAGGATAGCGTAGGCTTTGCAGATCATGCCGTGCCCGACCTCGATGAGCCCTGCGTGCCAGAGCGTCACTCCCGCCCGCATGGTGGCCATGCCCAGCTGGGCGTTGTTTGGGTGGTACAGCTTCCTGTAGGGGGAAGTGGGCGTGGTTATGGGATACATGGGCGGAGTTAGGGGGCGTGGTTAATGCTGGTTTTTAAACACTTCAGACATTACTCACATTTCTGCTGAGTACTGGGACATTTTTAAAAACAAACATCTAGTTCTGTGAATTTTTCCAAATTAAATTATTTTTGGCAAATAACATGTTTGGCTTTCATGGATCTGCAGGAGGGTTTGCAACCTTATCCAGCGTCTAAAGATGAATTCACATTTAATTATTTTTAACTTTGATTATTTTGTTGACAGGCCTAATCAGACAGAACTGTGCAGAGGTCCAAAGGCGCTCCAGTAACCAGCAGAGACCTGGCGGTGCTGATGTAAGGCCTGGCGTCAGGGTCAGCTCATCGTTGGCAGGACTTACATGTATCCTTCCACCATCCTGCGGGCGAATCCGGCAGCCTCGTCGAAGAACTGCAGGTAGGACATCACCTCGCTCGCCACACTCAGGATCCGCAGGTGATACAGGTGAGTATCGGCCAGCACCGGCTCCTGCTTCTCCAGGCATTCCCTGCACACCTTCACCACCTGCGAGTAGAAAGAGGACCTGACCGTTTATGTGTTTACATGTACGTTTGTATAATAGCGCCCAAGTCTTTATTACTCAGAACTTTACTGATCACTCTCAAATGGGCTGTAATAACCAATCTACACAGATGAGCTGTCATGCTACCTGCCTCTGTCTCTCACACAGTTAGTTGTTGCTAGGTTACACAGCTGAGTTGTCATGCTAACTGCCTCCGTCTCTCACAGTTAGTTGTTGCTAGGTTACACAGCTGAGCTGTCATGCTAACTGCCTCTGTCTCACAGTTAGTTGTTGCTAGGTTACACAGCTGTGATACACAGCTTACAGTATACTTCATGAAAACATTCCTGCAGGTTCCTGAGACAGGATTTCAATGGTACTTTGTCAAAAATGTGATCAGATTGTCAGTAAATGATGAGCTTAGATGGTCACTGCATATTCTTATATTTTTATGTTTGAAAAATTTAAGTATTTCAAGTAATTATTTGACTCATATGGTTCTCTGGGATGCAGGGAAGGAGGAGGGGCTTGTACCTCATGGTAGTTGCCCTTGGTAACAGGGAAGGAGGAGGGGCTTGTACCTCATGGTAGTTGCCCTCGGTAACAGGGAAGGGGGAGGGGCTTGTACCTCATGGTAGTTGCCCTTGGTAACAGGAAAGGGGGAGGGGCTTGTACCTCATGGTAGTTGTCCTCGGTAACAGGGAAGGGGGAGGGGCTTGTACCTCATGGTAGTTGCCCTTGGTAACAGGGAAGGGGGAGGGGCTTGTACCTCATGGTAGTTGTCCTCGGTAACAGGGAAGGGGGACGGGCTTGTACCTCATGGTAGTTGCCCTTGGTAACAGGAAAGGGGGAGGGGCTTGTACCTCATGGTAGTTGTCCTCGGTAACAGGGAAGGGGGAGGGGCTTGTACCTCATGGTAGTTGTCCTCGGTAACAGGGAAGGGGGAGGGGCTTGTACCTCATGGTAGTTGCCCTTGGTAACAGGGAAGGAGGAGGGGCTTGTACCTCATGGTAGTTGTCCTCGGTAACAGGGAAGGGGGAGGGGCTTGTACCTCATGGTAGTTGCCCTTGGTAACAGGAAAGGGGGTGGGGCTTGTACCTCATGGTAGTTCCCCTTAGTGCGAGCCTCCTCGATCTTCTCCAGCGCTGCCAGACTGTGCTCCGTCACTTCCTTCACCACCTCATCTGACGGCTGAGAGAAGAGAGACAAGTGCATTATGGGTACATGATCCCCTTCCATCACCTCTGAAGCTGCTATAGTCATTATTACCTTTCCTCCTCCCTCCATTATTATAGTTTTCCATCGTGGTCGGAAGACGCACTTTTTCAGACTCCACCTCAACTAAAATACCTATCTAGGGCTAATTCCATAGTACTTGCTTCCTGTTTTCTATTTAACTCGTGTGTGTGGCTTTTGTTTTTTTACTTTAATTCAGAATGTATAGCTGACTGTGTACTATTCTGTGTTCATTACTAGCAATAGCGTCTGCGCTGTGAGAGAGCTGTGCTTTGTCGTATCTGCTTTGTAGTCGATTCACTCAGACCTTCAGTATGCTTCAGTATGCTTCAGTATGCTTCAGTATAGTATGCTTCAGTATGCTTCAGTATGCCAGTATGCTTCAGTGTGCTTCAGTATGCTTCAGTATGCCAGTATGCTTCAGTATGCTTCAGTATGCCAGTATGCTTCAGTATGCTTCAGTATGCCAGTATGCTTCAGTATGCTTCAGTATGCTTCAGTATGCTTCAGTATGCATGTATTGTACATGGCTTTGGATAAAAGCGTCTGCCAAATGATTGTAATGTAATGTAATTTCACTCATCTGAAGCGACTGCTGATTGGCCAGGTGAGGTCTATGCCACACTGCTTTCACCTGTCCACGCTCTGTAAGTCAGGTGAGGTCTATACCACACTGCTTTCACCTGTCCACGCTCTGTAAGTCAGGGGAGGTCTATACCACACTGCTTTCACCTGTCCACGCTCTGTAAGTCAGGTGAGGTCTATACCACACTGCTTTCACCTGTCCACGCTCTGTAAGTCAGGGGAGGTCTATGCCACACTGCTTTCACCTGTCCACGCTCTGTAAGTCAGGTGAAGGCCTCTGTCTTGCATGCGCTTCCCAATTGTGGTCACAAGCACCGTCATTAAACCGGCCGGCACAACCCAACCCATTACACCGGCCGGCACAACCCAACCCATTACACCGGCCGGCACAACCCAACCCATTACACCGGCCGGCACAACCCAACACATTACAGAATATCAGAATTTTTTAAAGTGGGGAATTTTTAATAATTAAGTATCAAATTTGGTTCCGTTTCCAGTGTGAAAGCCGCTTTGGGGACGATACTGGAGGCCCTATAACTCCATCAGTGCTTAAGACCCGTTTCCCCCGAGAATCAGCTGGTTATTGTTTTTATAACTGTATAAAATACAGGATTTCATAACCTAAGAGTAAGAACAAGAGCTAGTGAAGCTGACTTTAGTCACTGCACATAACCTAAGAGTAAGAACAAGAGCTAGTGAAGCTGCCTTTAGTCACTGCACATAACCTAAGAGTAAGAACAAGAGCTAGTGAAGCTGCCTTTAGTCACTGCACATAACCTAAGAGTAAGAACAAGAGCTAGTGAAGCTGCCTTTAGTCACTGCACATAACCTAAGAGTAAGAAGAGCTAGTGAAGCTGCCTTTAGTCACTGCACATAACCTAAGAGTAAGAACAAGAGCTAGTGAAGCTGCCTTTAGTCACTGCACATAACCTAAGAGTAAGAACAAGAGCTAGTGAAGCTGCCTTTAGTCACTGCACATAACCTAAGAGTAAGAACAAGAGCTAGTGAAGCTGCCTTTAGTCACTGCACATTACCTAAGAGTAAGAACAAGAGCTAGTGAAGCTGCCTTTAGTCACTGCACATTACCTAAGAGTAAGAACAAGAGCTAGTGAAGCTGCCTTTAGTCACTGCACATAACCTAAGAGTAAGAACAAGAGCTAGTGAAGCTGCCTTTAGTCACTGCACATCACCTAAGAGTAAGAACAAGAGCTAGTGAAGCTGCCTTTAGTCACTGCACATAACCTAAGAGTAAGAACAAGAGCTAGTGAAGCTGCCTTTAGTCACTGCACATAACCTAAGAGTAAGAACAAGAGCTAGTGAAGCTGCCTTTAGTCACTGCACATCAACTAAGAGTAAGAACAAGAGCTAGTGAAGCTGCCTTTAGTCACTGCACATAACCTAAGAGTAAGAACAAGAGCTAGTGAAGCTGCCTTTAGCCACTGCACATAACCTAAGAGTAAGAACAAGAGCTAGTGAAGCTGCCTTTAGTCACTGCACATAACATAAGAGTAAGAACAAGAGCTAGTGACGCTGCCTTTAGTCACTGCACATAACCTAAGAGTAAGAACAAGAGCTAGTGAAGCTGCCTTTAGTCACTGCACATAACCTAAGAGTAAGAACAAGAGCTAGTGAAGCTGCCTTTAGTCACTGCACATAACCTAAGAGTAAGAACAAGAGCTAGTGAAGCTGACTTTAGTCACTGCACATTACCTAAGAGTAAGAATAAGAGCTAGTGAAGCTGCCTTTAGTCACTGCACATAACCTAAGAGTAAGAACAAGAGCTAGTGAAGCTGCCTTTAGTCACTGCACATAACATAAGAGTAAGAACAAGAGCTAGTGACGCTGCCTTTAGTCACTGCACATAACCTAAGAGTAAGAACAAGAGCTAGTGAAGCTGCCTTTAGTCACTGCACATAACCTAAGAGTAAGAACAAGAGCTAGTGAAGCTGCCTTTAGTCACTGCACATAACCTAAGAGTAAGAACAAGAGCTAGTGAAGCTGCCTTTAGTCACTGCACATAACCTAAGAGTAAGAACAAGAGCTAGTGACGCTGCCTTTAGCCACTGCACATAACCTAAGAGTAAGAACAAGAGCTAGTGAATCTGCCTTTAGTCACTGCACATAACCTAAGAGTAAGAACAAGAGCTAGTGAAGCTGCCTTTAGTCACTGCACATAACCTAAGAGTAAGAACAAGAGCTAGTGACGCTGCCTTTAGTCACTGCACATAACCTAAGAGTACGAACAAGAGCTAGTGAAGCTGCCTTTAGTCACTGCACATAACCTGAGTAAGAACAAGAGCTAGTGAAGCTGCCTTTAGTCACTGCACATAACCTAAGAGTAAGAACAAGAGCTAGTGAAGCTGCCTTTAGTCACTGCACATTACCTAAGAGTAAGAACAAGAGCTAGTGAAGCTGCCTTTAGTCACTGCACATAACCTAAGAGTAAGAACAAGAGCTAGTGAAGCTGCCTTTAGTCACTGCACATAACCTAAGAGTAAGAACAAGAGCTAGTGACGCTGCCTGTAGTCACTGCACATCACCTAAGAGTAAGAACAAGAGCTAGTGAAGCTGCCTTTAGTCACTGCACATAACCTAAGAGTAAGAACAAGAGCTAGTGACGCTGCCTTTAGTCACTGCACATTACCTAAGAGTAAGAACAAGAGCTAGTGAAGCTGCCTTTAGTCACTGCACATAACCTAAGAGTAAGAACAAGAGCTAGTGAAGCTGCCTTTTGTCACTGCACATAACCTAAGAGTAAGAACAAGAGCTAGTGAAGCTGCCTTTAGTCACTGCACATAACCTAAGAGTAAGAACAAGAGCTAGTGAAGCTGCCTTTAGTCACTGCACATAACCTAAGAGTAAGAACAAGAGCTAGTGAATCTGCCTTTAGTCACTGCACATAACCTAAGAGTAAGAACAAGAGCTAGTGAAGCTGCCTTTAGTCACTGCACATAACCTAAGAGTAAGAACAAGAGCTAGTGACGCTGCCTTTAGTCACTGCACATAACCTAAGAGTACGAACAAGAGCTAGTGAAGCTGCCTTTAGTCACTGCACATAACCTGAGTAAGAACAAGAGCTAGTGAAGCTGCCTTTAGTCACTGCACATAACCTAAGAGTAAGAACAAGAGCTAGTGAAGCTGCCTTTAGTCACTGCACATTACCTAAGAGTAAGAACAAGAGCTAGTGAAGCTGCCTTTAGTCACTGCACATAACCTAAGAGTAAGAACAAGAGCTAGTGAAGCTGCCTTTAGTCACTGCACATAACCTAAGAGTAAGAACAAGAGCTAGTGACGCTGCCTGTAGTCACTGCACATCACATAAGAGTAAGAACAAGAGCTAGTGAAGCTGCCTTTAGTCACTGCACATAACCTAAGAGTAAGAACAAGAGCTAGTGACGCTGCCTTTAGTCACTGCACATTACCTAAGAGTAAGAACAAGAGCTAGTGAAGCTGCCTTTAGTCACTGCACATAACCTAAGAGTAAGAACAAGAGCTAGTGAAGCTGCCTTTTGTCACTGCACATAACCTAAGAGTAAGAACAAGAGCTAGTGAAGCTGCCTTTAGTCACTGCACATAACCTAAGAGTAAGAACAAGAGCTAGTGAAGCTGCCTTTAGTCACTGCACATAACCTAAGAGTAGGAACAAGAGCTAGTGAAGCTGCCTTTAGCCACTGCACATAACCTAAGAGTAAGAACAAGAGCTAGTGAAGCTGCCTTTAGTCACTGCACATAACCTAAGAGTAAGAACAAGAGCTAGTGAAGCTGCCTTTAGTCACTGCACATTACCTAAGAGTAAGAACAAGAGCTAGTGAAGCTGCCTTTAGTCACTGCACATCACCTAAGAGTAAGAACAAGAGCTAGTGAAGCTGCCTTTAGTCACTGCACATAACCTAAGAGTAAGAACAAGAGCTAGTGAAGCTGCCTTTAGTCACTGCACATTACCTAAGAGTAAGAACAAGAGCTAGTGAAGCTGCCTTTAGTCACTGCACATAACCTAAGAGTAAGAACAAGAGCTAGTGAAGCTGCCTTTAGTCACTGCACATTACCTAAGAGTAAGAACAAGAGCTAGTGAAGCTGCCTTTAGTCACTGCACATTACCTAAGAGTAAGAACAAGAGCTAGTGAAGCTGCCTTTAGTCACTGCACATTACCTAAGAGTAAGAACAAGAGCTAGTGAAGCTGCCTTTAGTCACTGCACATAACCTAAGAGTAAGAACAAGAGCTAGTGACGCTGCCTTTAGTCACTGCACATCACCTAAGAGTAAGAACAAGAGCTAGTGAAGCTGCCTTTAGTCACTGCACATAACCTAAGAGTAAGAACAAGAGCTAGTGAAGCTGCCTTTAGTCACTGCACATAACCTAAGAGTAAGAACAAGAGCTAGTGAAGCTGCCTTTAGTCACTGCACATAACCTAAGAGTAAGAACAAGAGCTAGTGAAGCTGCCTTTAGTCACTGCACATTACCTAAGAGTAAGAACAAGAGCTAGTGAAGCTGCCTTTAGTCACTGCACATCACCTAAGAGTAAGAACAAGAGCTAGTGAAGCTGCCTTTAGTCACTGCACATTACCTAAGAGTAAGAACAAGAGCTAGTGAAGCTGCCTTTAGTCACTGCACATTACCTAAGAGTAAGAACAAGAGCTAGTGAAGCTGCCTTTAGTCACTGCACATAACCTAAGAGTAAGAACAAGAGCTAGTGAAGCTGCCTTTAGTCACTGTACTTAACCTAAGAGTAAGAACAAGAGCTAGTGAAGCTGCCTTTAGTCACTGCACATAACCTAAGAGTAAGAACAAGAGCTAGTGAAGCTGCCTTTAGTCACTGCACATTACCTAAGAGTAAGAACAAGAGCTAGTGAAGCTGCCTTTAGTCACTGCACATAACCTAAGAGTAAGAACAAGAGCTAGTGAAGCTGCCTTTAGTCACTGCACATAACCTAAGAGTAAGAACAAGAGCTAGTGAAGCTGCCTTTAGTCACTGCACATAACCTAAGAGTAAGAACAAGAGCTAGTGAAGCTGCCTTTAGTCACTGCACATAACCTAAGAGTAAGAACAAGAGCTAGTGAAGCTGCCTTTAGTCACTGCACATTACCTAAGAGTAAGAACAAGAGCTAATGAAGCTGCCTTTAGTCACTGCACATAACCTAAGAGTAAGAACAAGAGCTAGTGACGCTGCCTTTAGTCACTGCACATAACCTAAGAGTAAGAACAAGAGCTAGTGAAGCTGCCTTTAGTCACTGCACATAACCTAAGAGTAAGAACAAGAGCTATTGAAGCTGCCTTTAGTCACTGTACTTCCAAGTGTTCACCAACATTAGCCAATTTTAAAACAAGTCTTAAAACGTTTTTAGTCCAAAGCTTTCTACTAGTTTTATTGATCTTATTGATTTTACTTTCTTGTGAAGCACATTGGGATGTATTCTGTACATGAAATGCACTCAATAAATAAAAATTGATTGATTGATTGATTGATATCATCGCTCCATTGCTCTTTGAACGTTCTGACCCATTTTGATAATCTGTTGACCGGAACGCTGATTTTATGAATCCGGGGGGCAGGTGGGAGAGAGAGGGGGGGGGTGTAGTGGGAGGGGGTAAGGGGACGTCCCGCCCACCTTTTTCCCGTCCTCCTCTTCCTTGGCAGCCATCATGAGGTTGTCCTTGGTGTGATGGGTGCAGTGCTCGCAGGAACAGTCGAAGAAGTACTGCTGCTTTAAGATCTTCTGCCGGACCTCAGACACGTTCAGGAAGTCCACGTATGCAACCGTCAGCTCCTGCCCCTCCGTGATCTTACCCAGGGCACGGAGCTCGATCCTTGGGGGAGTAGCACAGGGTGGGGAGACAGAGAGGTGTATGGAGAGAGAGAGAGGGGTGGGATGGATGGAGAGAGAGCGAGAGAGAGAGAGCGAGAGAGAGAGAGAGAGGGGTGGGATGGATGGAGAGAGAGAAGGAGAGAGAGAGAGAGGTGTATATTTAATGTGCAGTTACACGTAAAATTCCATCTTACTGTGATGTCACAAGCAGAATTTCATGACACCCCATCAGTAGCTGAGACACATTCCCTTTCCATGACGCGGTGCCTGATCCATAATCTGGAGCAGATTATCATACAAGCCCAAATAAAGCATGGTTTTCTGGTACTGGATTCATTTTAGAATCAAGAGTAGTCCTTTTCCTCCTTTTGCAACAGTTAATTCTGCCATCACATCACTACAGTATTCGAAAATATAACCCGGAAAATATAATTCATACAAATAACATGATGATGAAATATAATTTTAGGTTCATTTGTGAAGAGCAGATGCAGAGAATCAAGCCGTTGCTCGATGAGGCGCACAGCCGAGCAGAAGCTGGTGTTTGAAGCATGCAGCGTTGCTCGATGAGGCACACAGCTGAGCAGAAGCTGGCGTTTGAAGCATGCGGCCACAGATGGGACTCATTGAGTAGCAAAACGCTTCTGCGTGACATTCGCCTTAGTCATGCTGCTCACATATCAGCCCCAGTACGTGATGAGCCACGATGCCTGGTGTGCATGCGCCACGATGCCTGGTGTGCATGCGCCACGATGCCTGGTGTGCATGCGTCACGATGCCTGGTGTGCATGAGCCATGACGGGCTGCTGGGTTTGTAAGAAAGATTTTTCTCCGCCTTGTAATCGATGATTCCATGTGCGAGTATTATTCCAAGAAAAATGGGATCCTTCACAGTGCAAGATCAAAGTTTTAGCTCCATGCATATTACGTTCAGGGTCGAGATTAGCACACGCGTGGGTGTAGCATCTTCATAAACTTCATAAAGAAGTAAGAACATTTTTTTTTTTTACCAACGCATTTTAGCTGTAAAAAAAATTAGTGGCGGTGACTTGTCAATCATTTTTCATGTCTGCAGATATAGAGCCACACATGCCATGTCTGTGAAGGCATTTATCAGAGTGTTATTGGGCCACAGTGAAGGTATTTATCAGAGGGCCCAAGTGTTATTGGGAGCTTAACTGGGGGCTGTGTTTGGGATGGAGTGGCTGGAGTTTATTGGGGAGGGGGTCAAGGTTCAGGGGTCAGAGGTCAGCGCACACCAAACAGACCCACCTCCTTTGAGAGTGATAGACAGAGTTCAAAGCCGCCTGACTGGAAAACAAAATGAGAACCCAACCTTTACACACCTACAGACACCGCTGTACACACTCATCATAAATGTATAGTATACATGCAGTAAACACGTACACACACATACAAAATAAAACAAAAAAAAGTCTCTCTTCTTAAAATGCACACATTTCCACTGGACACTACTACACTCAATCTCTCCACACACACCATGCACACACACACTCAGACACACACACACACACACACACACACACAAACACACACACACACACACACACACACACACAAACACGCACACACACACACAGGGAATCCCAGTAGCTGACAGCCGTTCTGTGTGATTAGGTGTGGGGTGTATGTATGTACACACTTGCCGTGTGACAGTATGGTACGTACTTTCCGTGGTTGAGGATGACAGTGCAGTTGGGCCAGCAGTCATGGTTGACCAAGCACAGATTTGGGAAGATACCCACGCCCACTGCCTGCAGTCCTCTCTGGTCACTCAGAGTGAACCCGTTACAGTTAATCTGAGAAAAGAGACAGGATTATCAGAGTAAATATACTAACGTACTTAATACAGAGACTGGTACTTAGAACAGAGACTGGTAGTAATATACTCAGAACAGACCGCTGCTAACTGTGAATGGAGGGTGGTACTGAGCGGTTAGCTGATGGAGATCAATGAACAAATCAAAACCCAAATGCAGAAACTACCTGGAAATAAAAATACAAGACAAGGAAAAATAAGGGATACGAGAAGAAAGTAAATGGACAGAAAGAGAGAAAAAGGGGAAGAGAGAGAGAGAGAAAAAGGGGAAGAGAGAGAGAGAGAAAAAGGGGAAGAGAGAGAGAGAGAGAGAGAGAGAGAGAGAAAGAGAAGAGGGAAGAAAGAGAGAGAGAGAAAGAGAGATGAAGAGAAGAGGGAAGAAAGAGAGAGAGAGAGATGAAGAGAAGAGGGAAGAAAGAGAGAGAGAAAGAGAGATGAAGAGAGAGAGAAAGAGAGAAAGAGAGATGAAGAGAGAGAGAGAGAGAAAGAGAGATGGAAGAGAAGAGGAAAGAAAGGTAAAGGTAAAAACGCACCACGCCGAACATGTGCGAGATGCTGTCGACAGTGTGCTGGCGGCCGGAGCTGGGCCAGTAGTCCAGGAAGTTGTGGACATCAATCTTCAGCTCCTTGAGGTCTTCCTCGGGCATGTCCGCCACGTGGTCTTCCATCGCCTCCAGCGTGGTCAGCTGACTGTCCGAAACCATGCCCCCGTCCCTCTCCACGCGCCACAGAATACGAGCAGCGAGTCTGGGGGGGTATGTGCGCAATATACACATTCATATCCGGGTCGGGGGTCATTTCAATCAAAGCACTTCAGGAACTGGACTGAAATTGAGCCTGTGAGCTGTTGAACTGAATCACCATTGAATTGACTGAATTGAAACACAACGCTAATTTGTGAGCAATTTGTTTTCCTTTAAGAATATCACATAGCGCTCTCTGTACTGTGATCCCTCTATCCCTCTACTGTGACCCCTCTATCCCTCTACTGTGATCCCAACTCTAACTGTAACCCAGTCTGAACAGGGTGGGGGGTAAGCAAGCCACACTGTCCGGTCTCTTTTAAAAATACATTTAACAATTAAATTAAAAAAATTACAGAGGGGAAAAATAAAGGTGCTCAAAAGCCAAATAATTATGGAAAAATAGGGAAAAAAAGGCTCTGAATTTGAGCAGGTGAAGGTTTTAGTGATTTTATTTAAACAAATAACTAAAATAATATTTTGGCCCAAAAGCAAAAAATCTGTGGCAGAAACTTTTAAATAAACTCAAAGGCAATATAAACTCAAAGGCTGGAGGCATAGCTCTCCCTGGGTCAATATAAACGCAAAGGCTGGAGGCATAGCTCTCCCTGGGTCAATATAAACTCAAAGGCTGGAGGCATAGCTCTCCCTGGGTCAATATAAACTCAAAGGCTGGAGGCATAGCTCTCCCTCTGTCTTCTTCATACACGGTTACTGACTGCAGAAGAAGGATTCTGGTCTTGATTTGTTTTAAACCTGAGGCACCAGATCACATGACTCTGTATTCAAATAAAATCTTCAACCAATAAGAGCCGAGGAAGAATAAAGGCTGACAGAGCCAGAGGCCTGTAAGACCTGGACTGCCTAGTCCTAATACAGGAAGTGCATGCAAAAACACAAGCACATCTCAGTATACCGTTAGATCTTTATACGCCCAATCGTACAAACCTTTTGACGACATTGTACAGTGCAAACTTGGTAGAACTTTTTTGCAACCTTTCATATTTAAAGTGAGTATGTACTCCTGTCTCTCTTTGTCCCTCCATCTCCACTCCACCCCCTTCCTCACAAGACATCCTGATTGGGTGCCTGGCCATAACCCTCCCCCTCTCCCTGCTTACCGGACGTTCTCATTGGGCGCCTTGCCATATTTCCTGATGGCGGCACACTCTTGCTTGTGCTCTTCCCAGCATGCTCTCTGGCAGGTGCGGTCGCAGTACTGGGCGAACTTGCACTGACCGCAGCGATGCAACTTCTGCTGCTGCCGGAAACAGCTGTGACACACCTGCAGGGACAGACTGGGGCGGAGACAGGGTGAGTGAGTGAGTGAGTGAGTGAGTGACACACCTGCAGGGACAGACTGGGGCGGAGACAGGGTGAGTGAGTGAGTGAGTGACACGCCTGCAGGGACAGACTGGGGCGGAGACAGGGTGAGTGAGTGAGTGAGTGACACGCCTGCAGGGACAGACTGGGGCGGAGACAGGGTGAGTGAGTGAGTGAGTGAGTGAGTGACACGCCTGCAGGGACAGACTGGGGCGGAGACAGGGTGAGTGAGTGAGTGAGTGAGTGAGTGTGTGTAAGGGAGTGTGAGTGAGTGAGTGAGTGAGTGAGTGAGTGTGTGTAAGGGAGTGTGAGTGAGTGAGTGTGTGTGTATGTGAGGGAGTGTGAGTGTGATTGTGCGTGCGTCAGTGAGTAAGTGAGTGAGTGAGTATATGTGTGTATGTAAGGGAGTGTGTGAGTGTATGATTAAGTGAGTGAGTTATTGTGTGTGTGTATGTGTGTATGTGTGTATGTAAGGAAGTGTGTGAGTGAGTGTGTGTGTGTGTGTGTGTGAGTGAGTGAGTGAGTGAGTGAGTGAGTGAGTGAGTGTGTGTGTGAGTGAGTGTATGTGTGTATGTAAGGAAGTGTGTGAGTGAGTGTGTGTGTGTGTGTGTGTGTGTGTGTGTGTGTGTGTGTGTGTGAGTGAGAGAGTGAGAGAGTGAGAGAGTGAGAGAGTGAGTGAGTGAGTGAGTGAGTGAGTGAGTGAGTGAGTGAGTGAGTGAGTGAGTGAGTGTGAGCGAGAGAGTGAGTGAGTGTATGTGTGTATGTGAGTGAGTGAGTGAGTGAGTGAGTGTGTGAGTGAGTGAGTGAGTGTGTGAGTGTGTGAGTGAGTGAGTGAGTGAGTGAGTGAGTGAATTACCTTGCTCTGCAGACCTATGTATTGAGTGATGCAGTGTTGGGAAGACCGCACGCACGCACGCACGCACGCACGCACGCACGCACACAACTGTTGCTAGCTTATTTTCTGCTCAGTTTGTTCACTGACACACGTTTCAGGAAGTGAGTGGGACTGTTACAGGCGCAAAAAGGAAACAAAAAAGTTAATAAACTGGATCTTCTTCCAAAACTTAGTTTGGAAAAAAGTGTAAAATATGATGAATGGAGCTTTTTATCTTTTCAAACATACGGTTGTTGATGTGGTGATTTTGTTTATCGGCATAATCCCAGTTCTGTTGCATTCGTTTGTGTTACATTCTTCATTGACCAGTTTCTGACCCCTGG
>CM040394.1:2052831-2167831 GCA_022702515.1 Ilyophis sp. 1 JC-2022 | reverse complement strand
AGCGTTTTCTTAGAGAACTTTATAGAGATGAACTGCGAATGTGCTACCGCGCTAAACTGACCCTGTGCGTTTACAGTTTTATTCCAAACTCTCTGGCACTGCTGGTTTGTGGCGTCACTCGACTGTACGCCGGACGAGTGCGCGTCTCGCCGTCCGCGTGTCGTAAATCACGCCGCCCGCGTGCAGTAGCCACGGCCGGCGGTAACAGATGCAGCATGTTTCCTGTTGTTAGCACGTCTCCGACTCTGCCAGCGTCAGTAAGTGTTAAGCCTTCAGTGTGTCCCTGCAACATCGTCTGATATTCGGCTCCCAGTGTGCGTGTGCCTATCTCTCTCTCTCCCTCTCTCTCCCCCTCTATCTCTCCCTCTCCCACTCTCTCCCTCTCTCTATTTCTCTGTATCTCTCTTCCCCTCTCCCTCTCCCTCCCTCTCCCTCTTTTTCCGTCTGTATCCGGGGGTTTCTGTTCAGCCCCTACCTGTCGAAGACGACGGCGGCGAAGCTGGGCTCGGCGAACACCACCTCCCCCGCCAGCAGCTCCTTGGTGGCCTTCAGGCCCCGGCCTTTCCCCTCGGAGCTGAACACCTCCACACTTTCCATGGTCTCCAGGGTCATTTCAGCAAGGAGGAGAGAGGAGGAGAGATAGAGAGAGCGGAAAGAGGAGGTGCTGGCTGACGCCCTGTAGTCACACACTGAATCTCCTCCCAAGTGCCGCTTCTCCAGCACCTGCCCATTCAGCACCCTAACCCCCCCAGCCCAAAATAGCCTCCCCTCTCTTCACTGCATGTACCACCTCAGTGGGGTGGGGGTGTTTAGGTGAGGCCCCCCTGTTTTGGGTGAGGTTGGGTCATCCCGGGACTATTTTTAACTGACAGCTGCGCCTGCCTGTCAGTGAGGGGGAGAGAGAGGGACTGGGGGAGAAAGGGGGACTGGGGGGAGAGAGAGGGGGACTGGGGGAGAGAGAGGGACTGGGGGGAGAGAGAGGGGGACTGGGGGAGAGAGAGGGACTGGGGGAGAGAGGGGGACTGGGGGAGAGAGGGGGACTGGGGGAGAGAGGGGGACTGGGGGAGAGAGAGGGACTGGGGGGGGGGGGGGGGCTCAACCTTGTCGTTCATCGTTCCTTATTTCCTACTTTTTATTTTTTGTATATCTGCTCCCTCTCTTTATTCTTCTCATCTTTTACCTCTTCATCACCCTTCATCATTATTTCATTCCTTTCCCCCCACTTTATCTCTCATTCTATTTCTCTTCTACTTTAATCGACTTTCTACTTCTTTCTTCTCATTAAATGTATTACTTAGTGTCCCTGACCTTTGCAAAAGCGTTTAAGTCTCTGCCTGTCTGTCTGTCTGTTTGAATGCTTTGGCTGCCTGTTCTCTACACGCTGTGTCTCTCCGTGTCAAGAGCATTGCCCCGTTGTTTAAGAAGTCTGATGGAGCCGGCGTTGGTAGGACCCACGGTAACGCAGTAAATATTGTACTAAGTGTGGAAAGAGGTGCGTGACTTTGCCAGAACACAAGCCTAAGTATCACCTGTAATCTGTCCTGAGCGCTGTAAAAACCAATTAAAATAAGCCACTCTTAACAAGCATGTTAGTCTTACATTTACACATAAAATATTTGCCAGTGGAGTAAGATAATTTCAGTTGTCAAGCAAAAAGTAACTTACAACTTATAAACGAGCTAATATTTTCTATAAAAAACAATACATGAGATTTTAAGTCTCATTACGAGATTAAAACACTTAAGACATTTTTTTTCCCAGTGAGTTTGGAGAAAGCTCTTTACTAGGAAACAAAAGAAAAGCAAAGAACAGCCCTTTCCCAAGTCTCACACATGGGAGCCACAATAACCAGATCTGAAATCCCAGACAGAAAGAGGGACTGGACAACAAGAAGCCAGGCCCCCCCGCCCCTCAACCCCCACCCTAACTCAAACCCAGACAGAGGGAGCGATTAATCCTTTGGGGAAAAAGTGCCACTGTTATAAACAAGCATGGATACTTGGAGGATTACATCGTCTCATCAGGATCTGTGTTTACAGTGAGGGGGTGGAGGTGGAGTTTTGAGTCTGATGGTTTCCAGGTGATGAGATGGTGTCGATCTGCGCATAGAGAGGCTCTGCTGAACGCTCCCTATTAGCCCTGCCACATGCAGCATGCTGCCTGCAGCGTTGCATTATCTCCCAGGCAACCCTGGGAAGCAGTGTGGGCGGATAGGAACCTGGGCTTGTCACCTAAAGGTTGCTGGTTTGATTCCCAGGTAGGACACTGCCATTGATCTTAAGAGTTGTAGCTTAACCTGAATTCTTTATGTAAAAAGTCACTCTGGATAAGAGTGTCTGCTAAATGCCTGTGATCTTAAATCACTCCTGTAGACCGGTGTGTTCTCATTGCATCATGGGTATTGTAGTCAGAGGTTTCTTACTCTATTAACACCATTATATTATATATCCTGACTGACCAGGGGTTGCTGTAATAATAGCATTAACTCATTTACTTTAGTGATGAGTACTTCTAAGTAGTTTCACCTGCATGACAGCTTGATCACAAGTAGAACTTTTTCAAAAAAAATCCCCAAATCTTAAAAAAAATTAAAGTATTATTGAACATTGAACTCCATGCACAAGACATCCCTGGTGCCAAAGATTACTCAAAATTCAATAAAAATAACAACTTTGAAGCAGAGTTTGCATAACTTGTTTATTTCAAATTTGTATGAAAATCAATAATCTGCCTACATAAATGAATACAGAAATTAATTGGATGCACGTTCAAAATGCTCATGCCTAGCGTTGACACACATTATAGCTCTTTAATAACCTTTCTATGGTACAATTGACATACATTGGCACCTCATAGAACTCAACAGCAACTGCAGTTTGAATGAATCAAAGCCACATCTGTACATTTTCACAAAATAAGCGAAACACAGGACCCTGAGAAACAGTCTAGCGCACGTTCCCTCACAAACAGAGGTGTAAAGTCCAGGGGTCAGAAAGTAAAAGACATGCCATGCGTTTCCTCTATCCATTAATTCAGCCAGCCGATTTCACCAATTAGTTCTCCCTCCTGGCAGAAGAAGTGTGTCAGGTGATTGGAACAAAATACTGGGGCGGATTTTTACTTTCTGAACCTGGATTTTACAGCTCTTCTTGAAAGTATACCTGCGGAAAAATGGTGCGACGTTTCGCTTCGTCCCACAGAGTCACTGCTGCAGGTTTGAGAAGGATTGACAATAACTTTAAAACTTTTCCAGCTCCCGATCCAGCTGCTTTATGTCCCCAAACAGCAGTTCTGGGATCAGTTTACTCAAACTTAATATCAATTCCAAGCAGCATGTATAGAGTTAAAACCTGATCCAGGCACAGTGCTTGGGAATGAAATGCATCTGGGGTCCTTGCAGTTCCTGGGTGCGTTTATGCTAAAACAACCACAAAAACCGGCCCTCAGCCGGAATGTGTCCGGAAGGGAATGTCACAAGTCAACAGCACTACTGGTCCAATGAGGCAGAGAAAGGCACAGTTTGAAAAAGATCTCTCACTCACACACACACACCACACACACACACACACACACACACACACACACACACACACACACACACACACACACCTTTAAGGTGTGAGATCACAAATGCGCGATTAGAATGTACTTAACTGAGCATTCAGAGTTCTAGAACACTGATCACTGACTCATACGGCCCTCAGGCTTGGCGCGTGATCAATGAATAAAGCAATACCAACAAACAGGCGGCTCAGTTCGGTGTGGAGGTACCGCTAACTTACCCCGCCTCTCTCCATGCCCTTCTGTTACAACATTCACCATTCGTACTCTTCTCCTCAAAACACACCCCACCCTCCTCCAGGAGCAGAGTGCGATTGGGACAAGCCCCCAGCCCCACACACATCCTCCCTACAGGTCGTAGAAGTCGAGATGGACACCGGACGTGAAGTCATCGTTCAGCAGCAGCTTGACCAGTTTGGCACCGGACTCCTCGCAGGTCAACAACTGCCCATCGCGCAAAGAGGTCCTGAGCGCCACGTCGCCGGACATCGTACGAGCCTGCATGTGCATGTCCGTATCCAAGGGACCTGTAACCCGGCAACAAGAGTCCTTAACAACTGCAGGCGTCAAAAATGACACACATTCAGAATCTACAACAGTGACATCAACTGTTCATGTCCAAGCTAACATGCTAAACCAACACACAGGGTATTGTTAAGATATTGTTTCCATTGGTTATTATCATGAGCAACAAGTGAAGTGTACTCTTGCTTAGCTAATGCTAAAAAAATTGCAGACAGCACTTTTTTTTTCCAAACCAAATTAGATAATATTATGAACCATTTATTAACCATTTATACAGGGTAGGGTTGACTGAGCATGCATGCTCTTTAACAGCAACGCCCCCCATTATAAAGATGTACCAAAGCCATAGGCACAGGCACAGTAAAGCACAGCCCTCCGCCAAGTCTTAACGAGTTAATCAGTTTTTCCTCTGCCAATAACGTCAATTCCCACTTATAGCTGGTCCACCAGCTGACCATAATCAGCTTGTCCGCCAGTATGACCAACAGCTTACTCTACCATCTTAACCAGCTTCAACCAGCCACACACCAGATTTGACCAACCACAGACCAGCTATGATGACCAGCCACAGACCAGCTATGATGACCAGCCAATACAGTTTTAGAATCCCAGCTGGTCTTTTATGGAATTTTCAGCAGGGCGACTTTCGAGTGTCTATTCAATTAAAATTACATTTTATTTCTATATAGCGCATTTTACGGAGACGCTGTCATAAAGACGCTATAGAGTAAACAGGAAGTTTTGGGCAATAACAGGCCTGTTGTCTGAACCCCCGTGTAAAGTGACCGCATCGGTTTACTTGATTTTTAATGTGTTGCATTTCGGATTCTCTGCGTTTATACAGAGATCATGTTTCTACAAGGTGATGCGCTCCGTGTTTCATCCGAGCTGACGACCACTTCTAGCCTACCAGGCCTAACAGGGTGTTGCGACTCCTAACCTTTTTTTTTTTGTGTGTAATTTGGTAGTAGAACAAACGTTGTTGAAGAATAGATGGTTGCATCCATATCCTATTCCAGTTGCAATATACATTTGCACCAAAAAAAGACGTGGTTAAATTGGGTCTATTGTCACGGGCAGTTCATAGCATTATAAGAGCATCGTTTACCTGGTGCGTAGTTGAGCACGCGCAATTCGGGCTCCTCCTCGGCCAGCACTCTGAACATCATGTCCCGCGCGGCCTTTCCGGCGCAGTAGAGCACCCAGGACGGAAAGGGCCGGAGCGCGGCCAGCGAGCTTACGTTCACCACGCACCGCTGCAGCCCCGACCGCTTGGGGAAGGACTCCATCAGCGAAGCCGTGAGACTTAGTGCGGAGCTCACGTTGAAGGCCAGGTAGGAGTTAATCTCCGCAGGGTCTGTGAAGCTGACGGCAAATCGAGACACGTCCCCCAAAGAGCCTGCGAGAGGGAGTGGACTATGCGTTAAGCTAAAATGCTACATTTTCTTCGCTAAAATGAACGAAATGCTGTATATTAAAAAATGCTTCGGACGAATCCTGAAATGACTCGTCTTGTTCTTGAAGCAAATTGACCTGTTGTCAATGACAATTATAATACAAAATGTATAAGAATAAAACAATACGCATCCTAGACTAATAACAGCCTATGTCGCCGGTCTAATAATATTTAGCCTACATTAGAATCAACGGCTCTGACCTGCATTGTTTATTAGAATCAGGCGGTCTATGTCCAAGTGATTCGTTTGTTTCGCCGCCTTTACGGTCTCTTCCACGCCTCCTTTCTGGGAAAGGTCCGCAGTCACGCAGCGTATCACCAACCCTTTCCGACCAGCGTCCGAAGCGGCCAGATCTGCCTGTAGTTCCCTCAACTTGTCTCCCGATCTGGCCACCAGCAGTAGCACTGATCCAGGTTTGAGTAATCCGGCTATTTGCTTGGCCAGGCTTCGGCCGAAGCCCTTTGAGGCTCCGGTGATAACGCAGAGCGCTCGGCCAAGGTCCGTCGGGACTGGATCAATCTCGTGCGAAATCCCGTCCGACTCCATAACGACGTAGAGGAAATAAAACAGCAGTACTATCTTTCACTATAACGAAACACTGGCGCCGTTTAATATCTTCCTCGCTCTGTGTGCGCATGGAACAGGCGTCCAATCACACCAAAGCCGTCTGGTGACTCCTCCTCCGAAAAGGACCTACTGTTGTATAACTAACTAGATAAACTTGTTGCAGATGTTGTCAGGGCGGCCAGGCCTGTGGTTTTCAAACCAAATTGCTGGTTTTTAGAAGAAGAAAAAAAAAAAAAGATAGTTCTCCCGAGGCACGACTCTAGGCTTTCTGCCTCCCTATAGGCGAGATTGCGGGAGTGGTTCCTCGTTTTTTTGAAGTTCCGATGTACATGCAGGTGTTTAACTAGGGTTGTCAGATGCTCGTTTTTTTAGGATCAGGTGTGAGGAAGCAGGAAGGGGGAGATGGCTCACAGGTAAGAACAATGAGGGTAACTAGGACCAATAACAAGGGCAGACGTAAAACACGGACTGGATTTTCACATAAGCAATGATGACCTGGAGTTCAACAGGTAACAAGTGCACAGATGGAAGGGGAGGAACACGGAAGTGGACACGTGCAGAGAATGCGAAATCACAGACAGATACAGGGATAGGATAACGAGGGAGAATGACAGCTGCAGGTAGAAACTCAAGATAAATTAGTAATTAGTAATGTTAGTAGACAATTCTAAATCCCTAATGTTAGTCAGTTAGTTGTTTAGTATTATATACACACGTTAGTCATTAGTAGATTAGTAGACCCTAATTCTAAGATGTTAGTGGTTGTTAGTTAATTAGTATTATTTACAATTAAATAATTTAGTAAGAAGGAAGGAATGGGAGAGGAAATACAGAGAAAACCGAAATCCCCACAGACTCCCGAAAAGTGTGACGAAGACCGGGAGTGACAGAAATACAAAACACAGGACAGTGAAACCACAAATAAACAGAAACATAAATATCTGAATGAAAATGAAAATAGAAAACAGACAGACTCAGAACATATCACCCATCTCATTTCATAATATGCCCCATATTTTATTACAAGCAGAAGATGTTTTACTTTTTGTAGATAATGCTCCTAAATCTCTCCCTGCTATGTTATCCACCTTTAACAGTTTTAGCAATGTGATCAGGATGGCAAATCAGCTGGGAAAAATCTGCCCCATTGCCCTCAAATTCTGCCCTATTGCTCTCAAATTTTCCATTGGAAGACTCGCCCTGACGCTTGTGATCCATTGGAAGACTCGCCCTGACGCTTGTGTTCCATTGGAAGACTCGCCCTGACGCTTGTGTTCCATTGGAAGACTCGCCCTGACGCTTGTGTTCCATTGGAAGACTCGCCCTGACGCTTGTGTTCCATTGGAAGACTCGCCCTGACGCTTGTGATCCATTGGAAGACTCGCCCTGACGCTTGTGTTCCATTGGAAGACTCGCCCTGACGCTTGTGTTCCATTGGAAGACTCGCCCTGACGCTTGTGTTCCATTGGAAGACTCGCCCTGACGCTTGTGTTCCATTGGAAGACTCGCCCTGACGCTTGTGATCCATTGGAAGACTCGCCCTGACGCTTGTGATCAATTGGAAGACTCGCCCTGACGCTTGTGTTCCATTGGAAGACTCGCCCTGACGCTTGTGTTCCATTGGAAGACTCGCCCTGACGCTTGTGATCCATTGGAAGACTCGCCCTGACGCTTGTGTTCCATTGGAAGACTCGCCCTGACGCTTGTGTTCCATTGGAAGACTCGCCCTGACGCTTGTGTTCCATTGGAAGACTCGCCCTGACGCTTGTGTTCCATTGGAAGACTCGCCCTGACGCTTGTGTTCCATTGGAAGACTCGCCCTGACGCTTGTGATCCATTGGAAGACTCGCCCTGACGCTTGTGTTCCATTGGAAGACTCGCCCTGACGCTTGTGTTCCATTGGAAGACTCGCCCTGACGCTTGTGATCCATTGGAAGACTCGCCCTGACGCTTGTGTTCCATTGGAAGACTCGCCCTGACGCTTGTGTTCCATTGGAAGACTCGCCCTGACGCTTGTGTTCCATTGGAAGACTCGCCCTGACGCTTGTGTTCCATTGGAAGACTCGCCCTGACGCTTGTGATCCATTGGAGGACTCGCCCTGACGCTTGTGATGTCATGATCTGTGGCATTACATTGTGACCAAACTGGTTCTACTTTCATTTTTTAAAAATGTACTGTTCTTCCTTTTACATTACAGGCATTTTAACAGATGCTCTTATCCATTGATACAGCTGGATATATACTGAAGCCATGCAGGTTAAGCACCTTTAGCTCAAGGGTACAGCGGCAGTGTCCTACCTGGGAATCGAACCTGCAACCTTTCAGTTACAAAAACCTCAAACTTTCGTCAACCTCTTTGCTGCTACTCAACTGGTGTTATTGTTACAAGGGACAGTGTAGTATAGTGGTTAAGAAACTGGCCTTGGAATAAAAGGGTTGCAGGTTTAATTACCGGACGGGGCACTGCCATCATGCCCTTGCGAAAGGTACTTAACCTGCATTGCTGCAGTATAATATCCAGCTGTATATAAATGGATACTAGGTTTTAAAAAACAAGTTTTGTGAGTCAATCTGGATAAATGTGACTGTCTGCTAAATGCTCATAATGTAATTAACGTTTTTTTACTTTACTTTTTTAACCGATTCATCTCAGAATGCTTCTCTGTGCCGTAATAACAGAATAAAACGATTGGCACAATAAAAAAAATAGTTTGGAACAATAACTATGTTCTAAGACTGGGGAATTTTCTCCACATCATAATGTTATCTCATGGTATCTCAAATGAAACCAGAATGTTCTCCAATATCCTTGACATGTTTAACGCTATAGCTCACCATCAGCACATCAGGACTCCAGCTGGCAGGGGGACATCACTGGCTTTTGTTACCGTGGAGTTCACAGTGAGCTCTGCGGCCATGAAAACCACATGCCAGCCAATAAGCTTCAGTCAAAAATGTGAGTCATGGCTTTAGTAGGTTTACTCAGAGCAGGGATCCAGAACCTTTCACCGCCGGATGCAACTCCAGCACACGAGGCTCAGTGAAATAACTGCGCCAGATACAAAGGTCCTCCACACTGTAGCTTCATTAAAACATCTAATGCATCAAACGGCACGCACTCACACTGGCTTTGAATTACACTCTGGGTTTTGGGGGGGGGGGGGCGTGTGAGAGTGTTTAGGTGTAAGGTGTCAGTGTTCGTGGGAATGAGAAGATTTTAGTTGGGATTATGTGTAATAGCGTGTGTGTGTGTGTGTTTGTGTGAGTGTGGGTGTGAGTGTGTGTGTAGTGGGATGGTGTGGGTGTTGGGCTTTTTAGTGTATTGTGTACATGTTAATGATCAAACTTGTTGTATTTACTCGTGATGCATGTGTGTGTTTTTAACGAGCTGCACTACAAGTTCCTCACACAACTATGTTTATATGGCAATAAAATATTGATTCTCAAATCTTGAATTGATTGAATCTTGTAATTTGAACCCTGGTCACACAGGTGTAGGTGTAAGTGGGGGGGGGGGGGGGGGGTGTAACATTAAAATAATGACGACATAAGGGTATGGTGTACGGGACTAAGTGAATGGGGAATAATAATAATAAAACGGATACTAAACTGAGTATAACAGTGTTTACTTTGTGACAAAGTGAAAAAGGTGCATACAGGTGACAATATTAGGCTATTAATGCTATAAACATACAGTGCAGTCCATAAGTATTCGGGCAGTGACACAATTTGTGTTGTTTTGTCTCTGCACTCCAGTGCATTGGATTTGAAATGGAACAGTGACTGTGAGGTTAAAGTGCAGACTTTCAACTTTTAATCTGAGGGTTTTTGCATTCATGTGGCTGAACCGTGTAGCAATTGTAGCTTTTTTTTTATACATAGACCCCCCATTTTACGGGATGAAAAGTAATTGGACAAATTAACATAAACTTAGTCATCATAGTTAATATTTGGTCGCATATCCTTTGCACGCCATAACTTCCTGATGTCTGTGACCCAACAACATTGAAAGACTCGATATCTTATATTCAGGTACTCTTACAAGCGATACTATAACCTCTCTGCAGCAAGGTTATTATAGTTCACTGTATACTGTACTTAGTTAAATTTTTATTTTGTGCATTTTTCAATTTGGATAACTAATCTGTCAAATTCTACCTGGCTTGAACCCCATTAGCTTTGACCCATCACATTTAAGTGTCCATATCTCAGAAACTACTCACTGCACATCCATGGTTTAAACCTTGAATTGAAGAGGTTGTACCGTTCAGAAATTTGCAACAGAATAAATTTACCAAAATCATCACATAGTTTACAGTATATAACCTACATAATACACATAATTGAGACGTCGACGACTACCACTAGGGGGCCTCTGTGGATAGGGATAAAGAATTTGTTTGAAACCTTTTGCACTTAGAAACGCATCATACTTGCTCAGTTTACTCCCAGAGTGTGTAGACCTGGCTGGCTGGCGAAGCCCATAGGCTATGTGAAATTCAGCATGCCATGGTTATGTTTAGGGGTTATAACATTAGGTTGCTAAATCAGGCCACATTCCAGATAATTTCAGGTATTTATTACATTATAGTAATATCTATATCTATAGTTTATCTACTGTGTTTGCTAGCTAGCAGTCACAAATTTACACAAGGCTCTCTCCAGTTTCTGGATGTTGAGCCTTCTACTAGCTAAATACTTGTATGAAGAGCATTACAAAATGTATTGCTTGTGTGCTGGTATGCAATATAACATTACTTCTCCCTGGTAGGCCTAAATATTGGTGGCAGGCACTTCGTTTGAAGTCGTTTTTAAAAAAATGTAGTTTCTGATTTTTTCCCATTTTGGTAGCCAATTGAACCCCTATTCTAATTCAATTACCGCAGTGGAGCAACCGCTAGAGAATCGCCGCTACACAACCCCGTCAGCTGGTAGTGGGAAGGAGGGCGCCACGTCCTCTTCAGGGCGCGACTCCTCGAGCTCCTGACCGTGATTCCAGCTCGCCCAGAGCCATTCTGTGCGAGCCCCTCCCCCACCCGGGGGCAGCCGCTCCCACAGGGCACCGGCCATGCTCGGATCTGGCAGGACTGGGGCGAACCCAGATTCTCGGAGTATAACTGCACTGACTAAATGTTGGTGCCTTTACCGCTGTACCACCGTGACGGCCTTAAGTTTCTTTTTTACCCAATGTAAGTTAGCAAGCTGGCTAGCACCACATGGCAATGGAAGCATTAGCTATCTAACTTGGCTAAAATAGCCTAATTATTTTTGTTGCATTGTATTGAAAACAACTGTTACATTAAGTTAGGCTATAGATTTTTAGCTGATAATAATTCATGCTTCCGTCGTTAGCTTTAGCTATTTGCAATCATATAAGTTAAAGGCTATATATACACAGCATTTTATTTTTAAAATAATACATCCACAGAGCCATGAACATTCAGTGGTACACAATAATAATAAAATAAATTAACAGACACAAAGCTGCTTGGGAGAAAGACAAAAGTGCTAGAGAAAAATACCCCACTGTAAAGCTAATAGTCATACACCCAGCAGCACATAGAACAATAAACATCACATCACAACAACAGTCAGGGTTGAAAGTGCTAGAGAAATAGACATCAAGCGATCGATTAAAATGGTTACAATACAGTACAATAGACTGATTAAATGGCTTCACATTCACAGATAGTCCTGAGGTTTAAGCTCCTTTTGCAGGCTATTTCAGGGTAGAAAACATAGGCCATGAGCGAATATGATCCCTTCACCCCTTGAGTCAACTTTGTCAAAAAGGTTTTGAGTGGACGACATTTTCTCACAAAAGGGGGCAGTTAAAATCCTGGAATGAAACCCTTATAACGAGGGCTCTGTTAATGGGGTTCAGGAGGAAACCCTTATAACAAGGGCTCTGTTAATGGGGTTCAGGAGGAAACCCTTATAACGAGGGCTCTGTTAATGGGGTTCAGGAGGAAACCCTTATAACGAGGGCTCTGTTAATGGCATTCAGGAGGAAACCCTTATAACAAGGGCTCTGTTAATGGGGTTCAGGAGGAAACCCTTATAACAAGGGTTCTGTTAATGGGGTTCAGGAGGAAACCCTTATAACAAGGGTTCTGTTAATGGGGTTCAGGAGGAAACCCTTATAACGAGGGCTCTGTTAATGGGGTTCAGGAGGAAACCCTTATAACGAGGGCTCTGTTAATGGGGTTCAGGAGGAAACCCTTATAACAAGGGCTCTGTTAATGGGGTTCAGGAGGAAACCCTTATAACAAGGGCTCTGTTAATGGGGTTCAGGAGGAAACCCTTATAACAAGGGTTCTGTTAATGGGGTTCAGGAGGAAACCCTTATAACGAGGGCTCTGTTAATGGGGTTCAGGAGGAAACCCTTATAACAAGGGCTCTGTTAATGGGGTTCAGGAGGAAACCCTTATAACGAGGGCTCTGTTAATGGGGTTCAGGAGGAAACCCTTATAACAAGGGCTCTGTTAATGGGGTTCAGGAGGAAACCCTTATAACAAGGGTTCTGTTAATGGGGTTCAGGAGCACACTCGCCCCACAATTGCAGGAAGTAAAAACTAAAGTTTGTAGTACAAGAGTGGGACAAGTACTTCCTCACTAGTTTGCAGAATTTCATTCGCACACTGCTTGCAAAGTGAGAGGAGAGGGCACAAAGTAAACAGGGATCTGAGTGGACAGGGGGCAGGGAACAAGGGTCTGAGTGGACAGGGGGCAGGGAACAAGGGTCTGAGTGGACAGGGGGCAGGGAACAGGTTCAGATCCTATTCAGTCATGGCCATTGTCTTTCAACTACAATTTCAGGAAGTAAAAACTACAATTTCAGGAAGTAAAAACTACAATTTTCCCCCCAAGAGTGGGACAAGTACTTCCTCACTAGTTGGCAGAATTTCATTCGCACACTGCTTGCAAAGTGAGAGGAGAGGGCACAAAGTAAACAGGGATCTGAGTGGACAGGGGGCAGGGAATAGGTTCAGATCCTATTTGGTTGGAAGACCTGGGATTTTTAACTGACATGACCGGACAGCTGAATGTCCTGAACACCAGCCTTGCAAGGGAAAGACACAATCGTGTCACAAATGTATTCACACATGAAAGCATTTGTCGTGAAGTCAGTGAACGCAATGCTGCACATTTCCCCTCTCTCCGGGAGGTACTCGACACTTTCCCAAATGCCAACAGCCCTGAGCAGATGGGGAAATATGTGACAGTAATCACGTCATTGATCACAGAGTTCAACATTCGCTTTCATGATTTTGCTTCTTTTGAGAAGGACATCAACATGTTCTCATGCCCCTTCTCCCTTAACGTGCATGAAGCACCAGGGGACATACAGTTGGAACTCATCGAGATGCAATGTGATGACCTGCTTCGCAGTCGGCACCAGCAGCTTCCACTGCCAGAGTTTGGAAAAGTCAAAATTTCCACAGATGAGGCGCCACGCAAAAAGAATGCTGAGTCTGTTCGGCTCCACATACATATGTGAGCAAACATTTTCCCTGATGACGCTAAACAAGAGCCGTTTGCGATCAAAGATAACAGACAGTCACCTTTGCGATGTCCTGTGAATCGCATCTACAAACCTCTCGCCCGACATCACAGCGATTCTTCAGTCCAAGGCACAACAACACTGCTCTCATTAGAAGTGTCACTGGTGAGTGAAATTCTTAATCTCGTCAAGCTCGCCTTTTAATAGGCTATAATACTATTCACCTAATTTAAATAGAAATCTAAGTGATGTTGGCAACTGTATGCCACATGTCTGAGCGCACTTGTATTTATTTTACACACACACACACACACTATATATATATATATATATATATATATATATATAGGCTAATAGCCGGTGGCCCGTGGTAGTCATTTTTCTCCATCTGGCCCTCAGTGAAAAAAGTTTGGACACCCCTACACTAGAGACGATGAAGATGAATCTCCAGATGAAGATGAATCCTTGTCTATGCCAGATCCAGTGGGACGTCTTCTGATGCGCATAGCCAAAATCAGCAGAACCACAGGACACACGACCACAGACCACACGACCAGAGGTGCGAGAAGCCAACGTCTGTCCCTCATCACCGAACACTCTGAGGACAGAGGACAACAGAGAAGCACATATCAGCAAGCAGAAACCCAATCCGGTCATCGTCTTAAAAACAATGTGGGCCGACGTGCTTATTGGTTTTTGTTCCAGCCAATCACCAGGGCCGGTTTACCCCAATGTTTGGCCACAGTAAGAAGACTACATTTATTGTTTGCAGCTGTTGCTCTCCCAGTTTATGAGTTTGCAGAGAAAATGGGTGTCGGTCATACAGAAAAACAATGAAACCTGCCTTGGTGGTCATCTTTGTGTGGCAGTCACCTGTACGTGACCGCTCTTAGGGAGCGTCTGGGTGGAAACCGAGCTTTACTTTGCCTTATAACGATGGGGTTGCCCTTGGTACCGACACACACGCATGGTTGCACAGCCTCTCTGGGAGAATATAAAGGATCGCTGTAAATAATGCTTTTTTAGTACGGTGTTGACGCTGTCGGCAGGCATGCTTTCTGCAGAAAATGAAAGACCTTTATAATTGGATCTAGTGTGAAGTGTTTTTTTCCTGAACGGATTGCCTCTCTATTACAAGACAAGGGTGGATTTCTCTCCTCGACCCACCAGAACCGATCCCTGTTCTTACTAGGAGGGTGGAGTGTGATGGTCCGTGAGAAGCTCTGGTTGAGGACCTCCAGTTTCATTTCCACCGTAACGGTCAGCGTGTCGTTGGGTCGCAGCACCATCTCGCTCTGCACCCCATAGCGCCCCCTGCTGTCCAGACTTGACTTCACGTTCGCCTGTCCAACTCCAGTTCAGGGTAGGCTGGGGAAACCCCCCGGAGGATGTGAGTTTAACTGTGATGTTGTCACAGGAGGTCTGGCTGGACAATTCGGGCTCAATGTAAGGAGCTGAGGAAAGACAATGAAACAGAACTCAGGAGGTGGAAGAATACTGCGCTGCATCCATACTGCGCTGCATCCATACTGCGCTACATCCATACTGCGGTGCGTCCATACTGCGCTGCATCCATACTGCGCTGCATCCATACTGCGCTGCATCCATACTGCGCTGCATCCATACTGCGCTGCATCCATACTGCGCTGCATCCATACTGCGCTGCATCCATACTGCGGTGCGTCCATACTGCGCTGCATCCAATTTTCTGACCTTATTATTTAGTTAAGAAAGAACTTCAGAGGTTTTAGATGACCCGTCACCTTTATAGTGGTTGGTATAGGGACACACAGCTTTATAGTGGTTGGTATAGGGGAATATAGCTTTATAGTGGTTGGTATAGGGGCATTCACAGCTTTATAGTGGTTGGTATAGGGGCATATAGCTTTATAGTGGTTGGATAGGGGAATTCACAGCTTTATAGTGGTTGGTATAGGGGAATTCACAGCTTTATAGTGGTTGGTATAGGGGCATATAGCTTTAGTGGTTGGTATAGGGGCACATAGCTTTATAGTGGTTGGTATAGGGGAATATAGCTTTATAGTGGTTGGTATAGGGGAATTCACAGCTTTATAGTGTTGGTATAGGGGAATATAGCTTTATAGTGGTTGGTATAGGGGTATTTACAGCTTTATAGTGGTTGGTATAGGGGCATATAGCTTTATAGTGGTTGGTATAGGGGCATTCACAGCTTTATAGTGGTTGGTATAGGGGAACACAGCTTTATAGTGGTTGGTATAGGGGCATTCATAGCTTTGTGAATTCAAGAAACCCCAAAGAAGCTTGTACAGTGGCGTTTCCAGAAGCAATGCATATGAACACATTCATTTTACACCTGCCAGTTTGCCTTGGTTATGTGGTAATCATTCACGGCACATATTGGCCAGTTCTACCGGTTTGGTACAGCAGTAACAGAACTTCAGGCAAGTCAGTGGCACCAGTTTTTAAAGGCTACTGTGTCTGAGATGAAGCTAGGCTAAGCCTCAGTAACGGTGTGGAGTAATGCATTGTGGGAAATTCCTAAACGATGATGTAGAAAAAGCAGCCCAGCTACAACGGCACTCACCTGCTACTAGAACAGAAATGTGCACCTGGAATTTGCGCCCTTCATTCATCACTCTACAGGTGTACTTGCCGTGGTCACTCTCCTGCACCCCTGCTAGCCTGAGTGAGGCGTTACCCGCTTCTATCTGGTCTGGGTACAGCTGAGTGCGCCCATTGTAGGCTGAACTCTGCGTTTGCAGTTGATCTCTCCCTTGGGAATACCTGTGCACCACCTCCTTGCCCATATGTTGCCAGCTGACCATTATATGGAGGGGATTGTTAGTTTCCTTTTGAGGGAAAAAGCAGCCGAGTGTGATGTCACTTCCTGGGGCTGCCACCACTGTGGTTACCTGCGCCTCTCCTGCAGTTAGGACTGGGGCAAAACACAAGGAGAGAAGAGGGGGGTCTACGGTGAACAGCATAACAACACAGACCTCTCCAGACTCCTCAGATATAATTCAGTACTGCGCTTGACATGAAGCTACACACACACACACACACACACACACACGCACTCACACACACAGAAACGCGCGCAAAGCGATGTACAATAACTGCCATTTTTACAAACTTTTTACAATATGAAGATTTGTTTATTTTCATAATTTAAGTCAAAATAAAGTGACACAAATACAAAGAAACTTTGGAAAAATGCTAAATTAAATGTTTTCTTTAGTTTGCAACAAAATACTGAGAGCTACATAAATGATACAGGTAAATATATACATTTCCTGGATCATAAACTCCATGTCAACAAGTGGGCAAAATCTGAGGATGATTATGCAGAACTACTAAAGGTCTATGATGTAAAATATAGGCAGTGTACCCTGGTGTCCATTAGTGTCTCCAAATCTATCCAAATGGCTAAATTATGCACTGGTCTAAAAAAATTAAAAAATATATATATTTAACTACTAATAAACAGTTTTGGCTCATAAAACTCACTTTTGCATTATGTTCAAGTGGGAATGACTATATTTTACAGATTTTTCATCAGTATAGGGGGGTAGATATCTATGGGTCCAAAACCCCTATGCAAAACATCATATAATGAATAAATTAGTTTTGTCCAATATAAAGAATATACATTTGCTTCTTCTGATGGATTGAGATAAAATATTGATATCACAGTGTTATATACACCAAAATATGTAGCCTAATCATTCACTCTTGTACCTCAATAAAACATAATTTCCCCCTGTACTAGTTTTGCCCCGGGATTGCATTTTTCTGTAGTTTTTTAATGTTCCTAAGACTCCAAAGAAAATCTTTACCTTGATCTACCAAATATCAGCGCACAAAAATTGGAATGAGCATTTGCCATGTCATAAGTGACAAGTATATATGCCATAGCCTATATTATATACGATAACATAAAAATAAAATAGTATTCCACCATCTGCAAAATGCTTCCAAATGTTCAATGAAAATCAGTAGCTTACATCAAAGATAAAATTAACCATTGCACGACAGTATGTGAAATGCACTCAAAATGCGAAAATAATAATAGGCCTATCTATCATATTGGAAAGACAGTGCTCGAATGGAAAAACTAACGTACATATTTAGCCAGTGAGACCAACGTGATTTTAGACGCAAAATCTTTTACATATCGGTAAAGCGAAACTCTCCTCCCTCATGCGTTTTTTATAGAGCTTGCGTAATATGAGACCTTGAAAACAAAAACTGCCGATACGCAGGACGGTAGTAAATTGTTCAAAGTACCCCGGAAGACATGGGATTGCTAAGATTTTAATGTACTCTATTGGATAAAAAAGCAGACAATTAAACCAGAACGAAATGTAATGAACGAGACAGGCTTGCAGAGCATGGGGGGTATTACGAGTCGATGTTTCAGATAGTTTAATAGCGGTATAAAGTGTGGTATATTTCTCAAACCGATTGTACCAGACAATAAATGACCACTGAATTTTGAAAGGAACATCTCGATGTGTAAAACCAATGGTAGGATGGTATATTCATGTAATATTTAGTAGCATATATTGCTAGTAGAATACATGGTAGAATGAGAGAATACTTTCACATGTTTATTTTGTATTGGAGTTAGCAGGGCTTTTCATGGCTTTTCTGGCATACCATCAGGCGATTATTTGGTTCATCTTGTTGCTATGACGGAATTCGAATTTTATGATGAATAAATATATTTATGAACTCAAACATAGATGCTATTGTCCACTATGTCACGCTTGGATAGGTATAGACTGGGGGGGGGGTGATTGTTAAATGGACTTGCTACGGAAAAATAGTGACACTTACAAATTACGCATTGGGCAGAAATAGTCACAAATAGTCTACTAATAAAGTAAAAACTCTGTCGAATGTCTCAGTTGAGCAAAAAAGTCACGCCGGCGAAACCTTCACTATGCATCTGCACAAAGGAGTTAAGTACTGTGTAACGTAGCAGCAGTTAAGTTTGTAACCTCATGGGGAATATATATGCCTGGAAAGAATGGACTCCATGTTAATAAACAATGATATCAATTAATGTTGGACTAAAATCAAAAATAGATTTTCAATAATTAATGTATGACTGCTTTAGTATGGCTTCTTGATCATGGACTCGTCTTCTCATATTATATAGAAGAATTACACAAAGATGTACATACAGGCAAAATAATATATTTTGGATATTGTAATGACAATTTCATCAGACTGCATTGGAAGAAAGCGTCTCAAAGACTTCAAAATAAGTTCAGACTTACCGGTAATTCCGTGACATGCAGACCAAAACATGCACAAGAGCAGCGGATATTGCATCATGTCTTCAATGTGCCTGAAAGAACAAAAAAAAATAAAAAAAATTTGGGGGTTTGAAAAACACTCTGGTCTAAACAAGCCTTCACAGTGACCGCTAGGGGACGCTTTGAGAGACACACTCTGGTCTAAACAAGCCTTCACAGTGACCGCTAGGGGACGCTTTGAGAGACACACTCTGGTCTAAACAAGCCTTCACAGTGACCGCTAGGGGGCGCTTTGAGAGACACACTCTGGTCTAAACAAGCCTTCACAGTGACCGCTAGGGGACGCTTTGAGAGACACACTCTGGTCTAAACAAGCCTTCACAGTGACCGCTAGGGGGCGCTTTGAGAGACACACTCTGGTCTAAACAAGCCTTCACAGTGACCGCTAGGGGACGCTTTGAGAGACACACTCTGGTCTAAGCAAGCCTTCACAGTGACCGCTAGGGGACGATTTGAGAGACACACTCTGGTCTAAACAAGCCTTCACAGTGACCGCTAGGGGGCGCTTTGAGAGACACACTCTGGTCTAAACAAGCCTTCACAGTGACCGCTAGGGGGCGCTTTGAGAGACACACTCTGGTCTAAACAAGCCTTCACAGTGACCGCTAGGGGGCGCTTTGAGAGACACACTCTGGTCTAAACAAGCCTTCACAGTGACCGCTAGGGGACGCTTTGAGAGACACACTCTGGTCTAAGCAAGCCTTCACAGTGACCGCTAGGGGACGCTTTGAGAGACACACTCTGGTCTAAACAAGCCTTCACAGTGACCGCTAGGGGACGCTTTGAGAGACACACTCTGGTCTAAGCAAGCCTTCACAGTGACCGCTAGGGGACGCTTTGAGAGACACACTCTGGTCTAAGCAAGCCTTCACAGTGACCGCTAGGGGACGCTCTGAGAGACACACTCTGGTCTAAACAAGCCTTCACAGTGACCGCTAGGGGACGCTTTGAGAGACACACTCTGGTCTAAACAAGCCTTCACAGTGACCGCTAGGGGGCGCTTTGAGAGACACACTCTGGTCTAAGCAAGCCTTCACAGTGACCGCTAGGGGACGCTCTGAGAGACACACTCTGGTCTAAACAAGCCTTCACAGTGACCGCTAGGGGGCGCTTTGAGAGACACACTCTGGTCTAAGCAAGCCTTCACAGTGACCGCTAGGGGGCCCTCTGAGACACACACTCTGGTCTAAACAAGCCTTCACAGTGACCGCTAGGGGACGCTTTGAGAGACACACTCTGGTCTAAGCAAGCCTTCACAGTGACCGCTAGGGGACGCTTTGAGAGACACACTCTGGTCTAAACAAGCCTTCACAGTGACCGCTAGGGGACGCTCTGAGAGACACACTCTGGTCTAAACAAGCCTTCACAGTGACCGCTAGGGGGTGCTTTGAGAGACACACTCTGGTCTAAACAAGCCTTCACAGTGACCGCTAGGGGGCGCTTTGAGAGACACACTCTGGTCTAAACAAGCCTTCACAGTGACCACTAGGGGGCGCTTTGAGAGACACCAGCAACACTCTGGTCTAAACAAGCCTTCACAGTGACCGCTAGGGGGCGCTCTGAGAGACACACTCTGGTCTAAACAAGCCTTCACAGTTTTGAAATGAACCATGTTGACCCATTCATTCACAGGCCCCAATGTGCATTTAGACACGTTAAAGAAAGCAACCAATTTCCAGTGTATTTATATCACTCTTAATGTGCTTTAAAACTTCTTAATCCGGAAACTGTCCGTTAAATGATTAAGTCATAATAGGGTGAAAAAGAGGATGTTGGCTATGGAAGAACAGCTATGGCAAAATAAGAAATAAATTAACAAATAAATGTCTTCATACATGAAGTTTGTGCAAATACATATTAAAATAAATGTACACAAATAAATAAAAACCACAAAAATAAATACAGTATGTATAAATGGATGGGTTCGCATTTCCTGCGTGCGTTTGATCAATGAACACGTGTAGCATGATCGCAGACCCCATAAGGTGTGAACAAAGTAAATATCGTTCCTAAATACAGATATAGGCACTTGTGCCTCAGCCCAGAAAAGGTAGGACCTGCATCAGGGCAGGACCTGCATTAGGGTAGGACCTGCATCAGGGTAGGATCAGGGCAGGACCTGCATCAGGGCAGGATCAGGGTAGGACCTGCATCAGGGTAGGACCTGCATCAGGGTAGGATCAGGGCAGGACCTGCATCAGGGCAGGATCAGGGTAGGACCTGCATCAGGGTAGGACCTGCATCAGGGCAGGTCCTTGGGGAGATTTAAACCAGGATAGAGGACCAGAGTGCTTGGAAGGTACAAACTTGTGTAGTGTTTCAGAATCTTAAGTGATTTTCCCACTGGCTGGCGTGACATTACAATAAACTTTTATTTTTTCTTTGTTTTCATGAAGTGTTTGTTGTCGTGGTGAATTCCTACACCTGACTTTGACCCCAAAGAAAGAAGCTTTGGTTCTTAAAGTAATTAAATAATACCTTTATATCACATACACTTTTTTAGATAATTGACCTCTTATCACCAAAAAAATGAATGGGAGTCAATGGGCACATTATGAAAACCGATGCAATAGAATGTGGATGCTGTGACATATTACACTGCTTATGACATCACAATGCCTTCCTCTACAACAGTTATGACCCAACAATACTGTCCCAGATGATTCAACATTGGTAGTTTTTGTAATATTGACGAATTGTCTAGCCGGGATGATTTTGTTTGTTGTCGTCACCATGGAGACGCATTCGGATTATGCTCGGGAATGTCCGTAGGATCTGCAGCCACGGAGTTTACCATTGAGTTGAAGATGTCGGGACTGATCCGAGAGTGCGAGCAGTCTTCAGAAGGCCACCAGGGAAGGAGAAGATAATGCGGAGGAGTGGAGGCGGAGTTTGTGTGTTGTGGCACTGGACATCTCGGGACAGTGGGGGCTATTTCTAATCATGGCTATTCCACTTTAATTCACTTGATTAATGCAATGATTCTGTTTGTTTGTGTGTTGTGGGTCTCCCCCACTGTCTATGTCTTTTCTGTTGTTGCTGGGGCTACAACTGAAGTTCCCGAAAGGGAAATAAAAGTTATTCTATTAGCCAGGCCCAGAAGTCAAGGTATTGTAAACTATTTAGCTAGCTAGTTATGGTGAGACTTTATAACTACAAACGTTTTTTTAGTTTTTTTTTTTAGAATTTGTGACAATTATTTTCATGTAATGTCATGTCACCTTTTAGCCACAGGGTGGCAGTCTAAGACCACAAATGAATTGGCGCTATGAGGTTCAATAGAATGGTTTGTCAGCCCATGGTTTCAGACGCATCCTATGCGTAGACAGCTAGCAAAAATGTTAATATTGACTTTTGCCAAATGTAGCTTTGCTTCAAACTAGCGCCATTGTCCATCTATATGACTCCATTATACAGTTTGGATCAGGACAGTAGCCACTCTTACTCATTTCCATGTAAGCAATCAATATTGGTGAATTGCATATTTAACTCTTTCTTCAGGCTCCTATTGGCACACCTGCACTACAATGACAAAGGCAGCGGAGAGACGGGGGGGCGCGCTACGTGGTTCACTACCCGAGGTTCCCTGTCCAGATCCAGCCAACAGATCACCAAGGATGAGGAGGTTGGGCAGTATACCTATCACAGAAGTCATGTTTCACCACAGGACATTAGGGCTGCATCCCAATATTCTTCACTCCCCACCTCCTTTCCTCCACTCTCCCACTACCACTCCTCTCCTCCACTCTCCCACTACCACTCCTCTCCTCCACTCTCCCACTCCTCCTTTCCTCCACTCTCCCACTCCTCCTTTCCTCCACTCTCCCACTACCACTCCTCTCCCACTACCACTCCTCTCCTACCCCGAAGTATACAAACCGCCTGAACGTTTCGAGTACAAGTAGTTGCATGTACGGTATACAATGTACCTGACATTGCGGTTTGCGTCGAGACATTAATTAATATGCAACCATTAATACGTAATTAAGATGTAATCAGCAACATTAGATTAAAACACAAAGATCCATTTCCTTATTCTATCGCAAATAAAGGCTCATGGTTTTAGTTTCATTTGCTAAGACCAAAAATACCCGCCTGTAGCTACACTACATAAATGGCCATTAGGTGGCGACAACCAGTAATATTAAGAGCACCCCTAAAATAAAATAGCATGAGAATAAATGGATACAGTCCAGGTCAGAATTAACGTTTTAACAGTTAAATTGTTTATTCAGAATATTAAAGATACAAACATAAATAAATAACTATTTTACATATTAACAGTATGAAAATGGATAAAAGGCCATAAAAGCAAAGTAAATAGAAAAATGCTATGTACAATATTCACAGTAGTTTGTACAGTACACAGTACAATGAGGTTTTGAACCTAAAAATATATAAAATAAAATGAATACAAAAAAACAAAACATAACCATTTAGCTCTTGACTGGTCACTTCTGTGACTGGTTGCCAGGCAACAAAGGTATTTGTGTGGGGGGATTGGCTCCATATATATGAAGATTTCGCGCGTCTGGTCTCTTGCCCCGCCAAAACGCGTCTAATCCCAGTTGATCTGGGTAAAACTGGATAATGGGCGTACACTGAGTGTACCACTCAATGATTTGCGTGCGCGTCAGCTGACGTCAGAACTGAAGGGCGGGCCTGACACTCGGAATCAAATCACAATTCAGTGAGAACAGGTGGGATTGTCAACGTTATGTTCTGAACCTATATAAGCGTTTAAAAAATATAGCCTGCAATCTTACTAAATGATCGGAACCTGTAGCCTACTGGCATCTGACGTCCACCCAACGTAACGTTACCGCAACACACTATATATTCGCTCCGGTCAAGCTAGTTCAGATTAGCAACACAAAAACGCAGATTGTAGGTTTAATGATAGCTACAAATCAACTTTAAACAAATCGCTAACTACTGAAATTTACCTCAGCTACACAAATAACTACAAAGCGGTTCAATTACCTAATGCACGGCTAAAACCGAATGTTAAGAAGATACTTTACCAGTCCGACGGCAGAAAAATTCAACAAACGCAATCTAGATGCACACTTAGTTAAATGCAATTCACTTTCTGTTCAACTCTATATAGGCTACCTCAAGTCAAATACAATGCGCCCGTTTAATCGTTTTGGGCCGTTCATAATACCACTCATTCTCATTTATCAAACTAGTTATTGCGAAAACATATAATGCCGTCCAGTGCTCCAACAGCGAAGTAATGTAGCCTACAATATTTAGTACAACAAAATAATGTCACCTTGTAAATAACTTACATTTATTCCAAGTGGAATAAGATCACGATTTCCATGTAGTCCCATTTTCCAGGTTGTATGACAGTCTCAACAGGCTGCAGCGTCTTCGTTCCAGCTGATTTAAAGTTGGTTCAGGGTCGAGTAGGCGTGTCGGTAAGTTTTTATCACGCCCCCTATCTGAAAAAAATGGAAAAATCTATGCATGCTTCATTGATTTAAAAAAAGCATTTGATTCTATTTGGCACCAAGGCTTATTCTATAAAATTATTCAAAGTGGTGTAGGGGGTAAAGTTTATGACATATTTAAATATATATACACAGAAAACAAATGTGCGGTACGAATTGGCAAAAAAAGGACAGAATTCTTCACTCAAGGACGTGGTGTGAGACAGGGCTGCAATCTCAGTCCAGCATTGTTCAATATATACATTAATGAGTTAGCGGTGTTGTTCAATATATACATTAATGAGTGAGCGGTGTTGTTCAATATATACATTAATGAGTTAGCGGTGTTGTTCAATATATACATTAATGAGTTAGCGGTGTTGTTCAATATATACATTAATGAGTTAGCGGTGTTGTTCAATATATACATTAATGAGTGAGCGGTGTTGTTCAATATATACATTAATGAGTGAGCGGTGTTGTTCAATATATACATTAATGAGTGAGCGGTGTTGTTCAATATATACATTAATGAGTGAGCGGTGTTGTTGGAACAATCTGCAGCTCCTGGTCTCACACTGTTCGACAAAGATGTCAAATGTTTGCTCTATGCAGATGACCTGGTCCTGCTGTCACCCACAGAACAAGGGTTACAGCAACACCTGGATCTGCTTGAGCAATACTAAATTTAAAAAAGACTAAGATTATAATTTTTCAAAAGAAGCCCAGATGTCAGGAAAGCAGATACAAATGTACTCTAGTCTAGGTAACACCGCCCTAGAGCACACTATGAATTATACCTGCCTTGGTCTGACAATCACTGCATCAGGGAGTTTCTGCATGGCAGTAAATGCACTAAAAGAAAAAGCTCGAAGAGCAATATATGCAATAAAGAGAAAACTTTTCAAACTGAATATCCCAATTAGAATCTGGTCTAAACTATTTGAGAGTGTAATTCAGCCTATTGCGCTTTATGGAAGTGAGGTCTGGGGTCCACTCAGTCAGCAAAACTACACTGCATGGGACAAGAATCCAACTGAAACTCTGCATACTGAATTCTGCAGAAATATTTTACAAATACAAAGGAAAACATGTAATAACGCATGTAGGGCTGAATTAGGCAGGTTTCCAGTGGCAATAAGTATACAAAAAAGAGCACTCAAATTCTGGATGCACCTTAAATCAAGCCCCAATGACACGCTACAATTTAAGGCGCTACAATCCCAAGAACTGAACCCTGAAAAGAGCCCCCTCAGTCAGCTGGTACTGAAGCGTACTAATTCTGTAACCCAAACTAACCTACACCATGCTCAGTCCAGCACTGCTAACCAGCCACAAATCAGTGTAACCCAAATTATGCAACAAACGAAAAAATTGTATTTGGAACATTGGGATAAAGATAAATAAAAGGAAATAAAAGGAAAGGAAACAGCGAAGTAATGTAGCCTACAATATTTAGTACAACAAAATAATGTCACCTTGTAAATAACTGATTTCCCACGATGACAAGCCTCACCAGTCTGCAGCTTCACGCATCAGACGCACTTCTCTTCCTCCCAGCAGTAGAGTGCTAAACGGTTGACGAAACCATATTTATACATACATACTGTGGGCGTGACTGACCGTATGCGTCATAGAGCTAAATGGGTGATAACAGGCATACTACCGAATGTACCGATAGAACATTAGAGCGAGTTGAATGATGGCGGCGAGTAGTAGTGGAGAGATTTCAGAGGACATTGAGGATGACATAGATGTTGAGGAACGGAGTAGAGTAGCTAGCAGGAGAGGACGGGGTAGAGGGAAAGTGAGGATAGAAGAGCAGGTGAGGAAACCAGGCGATAAAAGTAAAAAACGGAGTTTGGAGGAAAGTAGCTCTGATAGTGAAGGATCAAGATCAGTTTGTAAGAAATTGGTGGGAGAAGAATTTAAAATAATACTGAAATTTAGGCGGGAAGATGAAAATGAAAATACCAACTTAAGTCTGATGGCTTTGACCAGGGAGTTGAAAAAGAAAGTAGGAGAAATTGAAATGGCTAAAATACTTCGAGATGGAAGTTTGTTTTTAAAATGCAAAAACGAAGAACAGAAAAATAGGGCGTTGCAGATTGAAAATATCGGCAGGAAAACGGTGATTGAAAAAAAGTATTGGGCGAGGAAGAGTTAAATGGGGAGTGATAACAGGCATACCGATAGAAGAAGATATGAATAAGATTGGAGAGGTTATCGAAGGAGGAGAAGTGAGTAGAATTAAAAGACTGTTTAGAACAGTGAATGGAAGGAAGGAAAAGAGCCTATCAGTACTAGTGGAGTTTCAGGGTACAATTTTACCTGAAAGAGTAAAAATTGGATATATGAGCTTTAGGGTAAGGGCTTATGTACCAACACCGCTACGTTGCTACAAATGCCAGAGATACGGGCATATTGCTGCAGTTTGTAGGGGGAAACAACGATGTCCTAAATGTGGAGGAGATCATAAGTATGGAGAGTGTGGGGATAATGTGCAAGCTAAATGCTGCAACTGTGGAGGTGGTCATAGCGTGGCATATGGCGGATGTGAAGTTAAAAAAAGAGCAATAAAAATTCAGCAAATCAAAACACAAAATAACATAACATATGCAGAGGCAGTAAAGAAAGTGCCAGGAGAAAGCAGAGTAGAAAAATCGGAGAGAAATTACCAACCTTCTAGATTTGAAGTGCACGGAGAAAGAAGAGTAGAGGATTCTGAGATAACAATTGTTAACCAAACTTCTAGAGTTGGGATCGAACAGTGTGGTCAAACTAAAGGGTTAAGTACTGATAAATTGGTTTTATTCATTGCCTATGTCCTCAATTGTTCAGACCAAGCTAAAAGCAAAACCGAGAAAATAAGAATCATAGTTAAGGGAGCGGAAAAGTTCTTGGAGGTGAAGGGTCTTTGTTGGGAACAAATTCAAAAAGAATTGAGTCTGAATCAAAGTCAGGAAACAGGTTCTAAAGGACCTATGTAGGCATTCAAATCGAGATGAAGAGATTCAAATATGATTTAAGAGACGTATAATAGTTTGTTTGGTATAATTTTAGGTTTTATTTAGTATTTTTATTTTTTTTATTTTTTTTTATTTTTTTTATTTTATATAGATACAGACCTAAGATAAATTAAATTTAATGAATCCAGATCTACACTCCAATCCGGTTGGTGGCGGTAATGTACAATTTAATTGTCTACAAACCGCCATAAAACACCAAAGAAGAAGAAGGCATACCGATAGAAGAAGATATGAATAAGATTGGAGAGGTTATCGAAGGAGGAGAAGTGAGTAGAATTAAAAGACTGTTTAGAACAGTGAATGGAAGGAAGGAAAAGAGCCTATCAGTACTAGTGGAGTTTCAGGGTTCAATTTTACCTGAAAGAGTAAAAATTGGATATATGAGCTTTAGGGTAAGGGCTTATGTACCACCACCGCTACGTTGCTACAAATGCCAGAGATACGGGCATATTGCTGCAGTTTGTAGGGGGAAACAACGATGTCCTAAATGTGGAGGAGATCATAAGTATGGAGAGTGTGGGGATAATGTGCAAGCTAAATGCTGCAACTGTGGAGGTGGTCATAGCGTGGCATATGGCGGATGTGAAGTTAAAAAAAGAGCAATGAAAATTCAGCAAATCAAAACACAAAATAACATAACATATGCAGAGGCAGTAAAGAAAGTGCCAGGAGAAAGCAGAGTAGAAAAATCGGAGAGAAATTACCAACCTTCTAGATTTGAAGTGCAAGGAGAAAGAAGAGTAGAGGATTCTGAGAGAACAATTGTTAACCAAACTTCTAGAGTTGGGATCGAACAGTGTGGTCAAACTAAAGGGTTAAGTACTGATAAATAGGTTTTATTCATTGCCTATGTCCTCAATTGTTCAGATCAAGCTAAAAGCAAAACCGAGAAAATAAGAGTCATAGTTAAGGGAGCGGAAAAGTTCTTGGAGGCGAAGGGTCTTTGTTGGGAACAAATTCAAAAAGAATTGAGTCTGAATCAAAGTCAGGAAACATGTTCTAAAGGACCTATGTAGGCATTCAAATAGAGATGAAGAGATTCAAATATGATTTAAGAGACGTATAATAGTTTGTTTGGTATAATTTTAGGTTTTATTTAGTATTTTTTATTTATTTTATTTTTTATTTTATATAGATACAGACCTAAGATAAATTAAATTTAATGAATCCAGATCTACACTCCAATCCGGTTGGTGGCAGTAATGTACAATTTAATTGTCTACAAACCGCCATAAAACATCAAAGAAGAAGAAGATGATTGTAGACTGTTGTAGACCGGATGCTGGGAGGATCATTGAATGGTTGTCGCGCGTTTTTTGAGAATTTTTTCTTTGCTGTTTGTTTGTTTTGTTTGTTTTATTTTGGTGGAAATAAGAATTAGAGAAGCACTTGCGCATCCTGGCTTGGGTTTTCCGGCCGGGGTTAGCAGTGTAGAAATAAAAATAAGAATAGGAAAAGCTATAGCGCACTGGTGGTTTGGCATAATCTGATTTGTGACTGGATCGGAATGGCAAGTATTAGCGATATTTCGGATGAGGAAGGAATGGAGAAAGACGGGGTGCGAATGGTGGATAAAGGAGGAGGGAGGAAAAGAAAGGGTAAAGGAGATAAACGAGAACGGACATTGGAAGAGGGTGAGGAAAGTCGAAGTGTAAAGAAAAAGGTTGTGGTGGAAGAGTTTAAAGTTATCATTAAGTTTAAGGAAGGGAAGGAGATAGCGTCGGTTAGTCCAATGGCTTTAACAAAGGGATTGAGGAAGGATATTGGGGAAATAGAAATGGCGAAGGTATTACGTGATGGCAGTTTGTTGGTAAAATGCAAAAATGTTGAACAGAGAGATAAAGCAATGAGTTTACGGACAGTATGTAAAAAAGAAATAGCGGAAAAAAAGATAGTTGGTGAGAGGAGAGGAGTAAGGGGAGTGATAGCAGGAGTCCCCGTTGGAGAAAACCTGCAAGAAATTATGAAACTAATAAAAGGAGGAACAATCACAGAAATTAGACGGCTCCAGGCATTTAGAAACAGGGGGAAAGTTGACAGTGAATCAGTGCTGCTATATTTCGACAGTGAGGTACTTCCTTGGAAAGTGATAATAGGGTTCATGAGTTTTAGTGTAAGAGAATATGTTCCTCCTCCGGTCAGATGCTACAAATGTCAGAGGTATGGACATATTGCTAGTGTATGCAGAGGAAAACAAAGATGCGGAAGGTGTGGAGGAGAACATGCGTATGGAGAATGTGGTAGTAATGTTGCAGTTAAATGTTGTAATTGCGGAGGAAACCATACAGCAGCTTATGGTGGGTGTATAGTGAGGAAGAAGGAGGTGGAGATTCAACAAGTAAAGACAGAACGGAAAATATCATATGCAGAGGCAGTAAGGATGCATAAAAACGAAGGAAGAGAGGAAGGAGCCAAACAAAACATGACTGAAGCAAGAGTAGGATCGGAAACGGTACAGGAACATAAATGCAACTCAGGAATACCAATGGACAAGTTAGTGCTGTTTATAACCTATGCCATCAATTGTACAGAGCAAGTACATTCCAAGACAGAAAAAATCTAAATTATAGCTAAGGCAGCAGCTAAGTATCTAAATATGACCAAGTTATCATGGGACAAGATACAAGCAGAGCTTAGTCAAGGAGAAGTAGGGGCAACTTCTCAGTATATATCTTAATGTTAATACTGCAATGGAACGCCAGAAGTCTGATAGCAAATGGACAGGAATTTAAAGGCTATATTGAAGGCTATAAAGGCTTTCTTCTACAAAGAAAACCAGATGTCATATGCATTCAAGAAACATGGCTCAAACCAACACTGGATTTCATTATTAAAGGATATGCTACCATACGCAAAGATAGAGGCGATGGAAATGGAGGAGGGTGTGCAATATTCATTCAAGAAGGAATAAACTATAGACGGTTAAGGACGATGCAAGAATTGGAATTAGTCGCTATTGAAATATGGATCAAGAAAGAGAGATGGAAGATAATAAATTTTTATAACCCGTGCAAAAGGTTAGAGAAAGGAAGACTAGAGACAGTATTAGAAAGTTGGGGAGGTAATGTTGTTTGGTGTGGAGATTTCAATGCACACAGCACAATATGGGGTGAACAAGATGATGCAAATGGAGAAATTGGAGTTGGTGTGTTTGAATGATGGATCAGGCACAAGGGTGAATTTAGCAAAGGGTACAGAATCTCACTTTGGTATCACAGTCTATGGCTGGAAAAACTAGTTGGGAAGTGGATAAAAGAAGCACTATAGGCAGTGATCACTACCCAATATTAATAGACATAGGAGTAGAAAGGGAAATAGAGCAGGATGAGAGAGATGGGAGATGGAAATTTGAAGTAGCAGATTGGGGCAGGTATAGAATGATAACTGAAGGGAAATTAAAGGAGGTAAATATAGATCAGGACATTGATATCCTAAATGCAGAAATAAGCAGTATTATTCTAGAAGCAGCAAAAGAATCAATACCAAAAATAAAAGGTAGTAAAAGGAAAAAGATAGTTCCATGGTGGACGGAAGAGTGCACCACAGCAATTAAAAATCGAAATAAGGCATTTAAAGTCTTGAAGAAGACGCATAACTTTCAGAATCTAATTGAGTATAAAAGAAAACAGGCAATAGTTAGGAAAATAGTAAAGACAGTTAAAAGAGATTTTTGGAGGAAGTATTGTGATTCGCTAGGCAGGACTACGCCATTAGACCGAGTATGGGGTATGATTAAGAAGATGTCCGGTAACAGGAGAGAATATGGGTATCCTATAATGAAAGATGGGGAAAGTGTAATAATAGAAGGTAAGGATAAAGCAGAACTGTTGGCAAAGAACTTTGTTAAGGTACATAGCACTGCAAATTTGAGTGACGAGGAAAAGAGACAGAGAGAGAGAACAATAGCAAGAAACATAGAAATAGTGCAGGATGAGAATGAATATGGAAGCCTAATAAATATGATGTTTACAATAACAGAACTAAACAATGCACTAAACAAAGCTGGGAAAACAACACCAGGGAAAGACCAAGTAAGCTATTGCATGTTAAACAACGTAAGTGATGTGAGTAAGAGAGTATTATTAAGAGTGTATAATAAGGTATGGGAAGTGGGATGTCTACCTACTCAGTGGAAAGAAGCAGTTATTGTCCCCATATGTAAGCCAGGTAAGGACCCAAGTCTAGCAGAAAGTTATAGACCGATTGCTTTGACTTCACATATAGGGAAAACTATGGAAAAAATGATAAATGAAAGATTACAGTATCAAATAGAGACAAAGAAACTAATAAAGAATTACCAAAGTGGATTTAGAAAAGGAAGAAACACAATTGACCCAGCTGTATGTCTAGAAAATGAGATTAGGAAAGCTCAAGTTAACAAAGAAAGTGTAGTAGCTATATTTTTTGATGTTGAGAAGGCGTATGACATGATGTGGAAACAAGGGTTAATGATCAAGTTGGGTCAAATGGGAATAAGGGGGAGAATGTATAGGTGGATTAAAGACTTCTTAACTGATAGATCAATATCAGTAAGAATAAGAAAAGAATTTAGCACCAAGTATATAGTGGAGAATGGGACTCCTCAAGGAAGTGTAATTAGTCCAGTGCTGTTTACAGTCATGATAAATGACATATTTAGTAGTGTAGATAGTACAGGGCTTTATTTGCATTTTTGGAGGAGACCGGACTTAATATAAGAATATAGTTAGAAGACCATTCTGATCCACACTCCATTTCAGAAGGTGGCGGTAATGCACCTATAAGCTGTTTGCAAACCGCCATAAAACAACAGAAGAAGAAGAAGAAGAATGGGCTTGCCAGGCACTACAGCATTGAACTGAAAGCAGAGGAGGTTCTGGTGGCCAGAAACTTTCTTGCCCGCAAAACAGAGGCTGGATGTCCACCACCCCAAGATATGCTAGCTGTGCACAACCTCCTAGACCCAGACATGTTTCCCTCTCTGAAGGCAGTCATTCAGGTTGCCTTAACAGTGCCTGTGAGCAGCTGCTCTTGTGAAAGTGCACTGCGTCGTCTGCACTCCTGGCTGCGCAAAACAATGGGTCAGAGAAGGCTTCACAGTCTTGCAGTCATGTCCATTGAAAATGGCATTGTACGACAGCTGAGTCACAACACAGTGATAGACCGATTTGCCACCCTTAAAAGCAGAAGGTATGCTCTGATGCTTCCACCCACTAAGTAGTGTAGTGTAGTGTAGTGAACCTGTGATTCCATGAGGAGGAGGGGGGACTGGAATTTGAAATGAATATTCGTATAAAGTTTTGAATAAATCCAATTTTATTTGAGAAAGGTTCATATTTGTGCTAGTCAAATTTCTTCCTATAGCTTTGAAATTCTCCCTGGTTATACTGTATACTGCAAGCAAAACTACAGAAAAGTTAGACTTTTACTAAAGGGTTAAGGGGATAATTAGACTTGGTTGACTTGGTCCTTGACTAGGCTCACTCACCACCAGTTCAGGTGGTAAATGAAAACCAGTCATCAACATAATCTGATCTGATTGTATGGTTAAAAACCATATTATGCGTTTTTATTAATAAATAAATGCCCCTTCGCGCGTGCGCATGAAATTATGTCCCCACCAATCCTGAAGCCGTGGTTACGCCCTTGGGGCCTATATAGGGCCAAATGTAGCCTATTGGGCCTGTATAAAATGTAAAACCCAAAAATGTCTCTTCTTTGGGGCTTAGCCCCCCTAAACTAAAAATCCTAAAGACGTCCCTGGGCCTCACGTTTTTAATGAAGATCTCCAAACACTGGCCTCACATTTTTAATGAAGTCAGCTAGAGTACGAGTAATAAAGGTACCAGGCATTTGGAAAATGTGTGTGATATACAGCAGCTGAATTGGTGGAAAAAGCAAACATATTGGACAATTTACAGTTAATTTGTGCTTCCAGGGAAACATTGGTAAATGCCAACCAATCAGTATCTCTCATTATTTTTATTGGCAGAAACTACTGAACAATGTTCCCCATTTACCCAGAAAAACTAATTTTGAACATGTCAGATCCATTCCAATATTCCTAATTTAGCACGTGACTCAGCTTTCCAAAGGTCAATTCTACGGTTCTATTAAAGGTTCATTCCATAGTTGTGGACAAGCAGGACCCAATACATGAGCCTACGACAGCTTTCTCAGTCCTGGGGAGGTGGTTTTGTGACAGCAGATGTCTTGTCACATGGTTCGATTTCCTTAGTTGAACAAGCCACCTGTTGTCCAAATTTAGTCCAACATTTGTGATTTTGCCAAACGCAAGATGGTGGAGTTCCTCAGACCATTTTAAACACAGGTGGGATACAGTCAAGTGGATGTCCGAAGCCTTCTCTGGATTAATCCCAAATTCTGCTTCCAGTCATTTAACCAACAGAATCACATACATATGTCGTCATATTTTACTGAGTTCTAATCAACCAGTAGGGCTAGGTGAAAAGCTGGAGCAAAAATTAGCTTGGCTCATATCTTGTTTAGTGCAATAACAAATCTGTGTGTGTATTGTATCCGCTTTCATTTCTTCTGCGAGAAAAAACCTGCACACAAAATGGCGGTCCTAAAATGTAAATCTAACCCTAACCCCTGCCTTAGAGCTGCCTTAGCCACAGCAGGACGATACACACAGTGCAAGTAGTCTCCCGAATGCAGGGGTGTGCAATCCCATTCCAACAGAGCCAGTGTGGATGCAGGATTTTGTTGCCACTAGGGATGCTAACAATGAATCGACTATCAATTAATTGCTAATAAGAATTTAATTGATAAGATTTCAAATTAAACCATTAACTGAACAATCTGCGGTCTTGTTTCAACGGGAGTTTTTGTGTGAAATGTAAGGTCTCCACGCGGTGCCAAATTCAGCCTGGTGTAATTATTTAAGAGGCTGCGAAGTTTAGCTGACACAAGAAGACACAAAAATGAAGTGGGCAAAACAATGATGCCCATTGCAATACCTGTGGTGCTGTTTTGAAGTATAACAACTCAACTACTTCATTAATGTAGCCTAGGCTACCACCTAAAAAGTGTGCATCCAACCGTGCTGCCAGGGCAAAGTGGATCTCAACCTACCATCACCTCAGTGTTGGCAAAGAGGGTGTGTGACGATAGACAAGCGGAGGCTAGGATATTAGGAAATGCAACATGTCGCACTTACTGAAGCGTCTCCTATAGGTTTTTTAAGTACTCAGGTATCGCGCTAGTCAGGAAGAGGTGGTGGTGTTGCAGCGATCTATCAGTCCACCTTAAGCTTAACCCCTAAGTGTGGAAATACGTTCTTATCTTTTGAAGTTCTCTCTATGAACTGTGTACAGCATGACCTAGCTAAGATAAGACATGCAGTCCTTTCTCTTAGTGTCTGTTTACAGACCAACTGCGCCCTATTCGGATTTCCTAATAGAATTTGCTGAGTTTTTGTCCTGCCTTGCTATTTCGGCAGACAAGGTTGTGATTGTTGGTGATTTTAACATACATGTGGATAAATAGGGTGATCCCCTAGAAACAGCCTTTGCCTCTATTATTGACTCTGTTGGTTTTAAACAATATGTCTATGGGCCCACTCATTACTATAGCCATACCCTAGACTTAGTGTTATCCTACCTATGGTATCAATGTTATGAATCTTAGTATTGCACCTCATAACCCTGTATTATCTGATCATTTCCTTATTACTTTTGAAATCGAGGCAACCACCACTTTTATATCAGAGAGAAGACATTATTACAGCCGGTCGTTAAACTCTGACATCATTCAAAAGTTTACAAATATGCTTCCGGAATCATTCTTTTCAAGTCAAGAAAATACCACTGAATTATCGCTGGATGAATTGACTAACCAGTTAAGTTTAGCTCTCAGAAGCACCCTTGATGTGGTTGCCCCTCTAAAAAGAACGTATTGTCGGAAAAACCGTACTCCCTGGTACAATGACACTACCCGTGCCCTGAAGCAGTCCACAAGAAAACTGGAGAGAAAATGGCAGTCAGCTAAACTAGAAGTATTTCGTCTTGTATGGAAAGATAGCCTCCTCCAGTACAAGCAAGCTCTTGCATCTGCTAGATCTGCCTTTTTCTCTAAATTAATTGAACAAAACAAATGCAACCCAAAATTTGCTCAAAACTCAAAGTGCTAGAGTACAGAATCAAAATAACAAAAAAATGTGTCACTGTCCAATTAATTATGGTGCTCACTGTATATTCACTATTATTTCAGTATTTTGTATTGCATTGTAGTTGTTCTTAATACTGTGATCGGTGTGTTTTTATGTGTTAAACCTGACTACAATACCCATGATGCAATGCAATGAGAACACACCGATCACAGTATTGAGTGTATAATGACCCTACAGTTACAGGCAGGATAGTGTGTTTTTATGTGTTAATGACCCTACAGTTACAGGCAGGATAGTGTGTTTTTATGTGTTAAGTGTATAATGGCCCTACAGTTACAGGCAGGATAGTGTGTTTTTATGTGTTAAGTGTATAATGACCCTACAGTTACAGGCAGGATAGTGTGTTTTTATGTGTTAAGTGCATAATGACCCTACTGTTACAGGCAGGATAGTGTGTTTTTATGTGTTGAGTGCAGGGTGCGATTTGCCGGTGGGGATGGTGGGGATTTTCCCCCCCTCTGGTTTACACGTCCTACCCTCTGCTGAATTATTTTTATCCTCGGTGGGGACGAAATTTATCCCCCCCACCCAAAGTATTTTCACCATTACATCCTTCTCAGTCGCCCGCGAGGCATGTTCTAAAAATAGCAATATAACGCGTGTATCTACGTGGCTCGTTATCGGTGATTTGCTGTTAACTTAGGCACGCAAACGAACACTCGCGGTAAATACGCTAAATGAACAATTTAATAAACAGTATTTTATTCCCCCCCGACCCGTCAACAATTTCATTCGAGGTCCGCGAAATCCTTTGATAGCACCCCCCCCCCCGTCAACAATTTCAATCGAGGTCCGCGAAATCTTTTGAACAACCCCCCCCCCGTCAACAATCCCCCCCTCTGGTTTTTTCACAAATCGCACCCTGATTATATCTACGAACACAAATTGAGAGGTGTGTGTGTGTGTGGATAGTAAATACAATTGTGGATTATACTTTTGTTCTTGTTTATTTTTGATAGAAATCTACCTCCATATGTAACCGAGGGTTTCATAACCCTTTAACGATAAAGCTGACTTACCGAGCCCACTCACTGGATAACATTGTTAGGAGGTTTTCAGGATGTTTACTTTCACAGGTTCAATTTTTTTTCAAATTCAGCCAAATGAAATGGCAAAAGATAACCTTACAAAAAGTGAGCCAGTTTAGGCAAATGTTAGTTAAATCACTAACGTTAGCAATTAGATAGTTATTAACACGATCTCTCTCTCTCTAATACAGTAATGGTATACTCTACTCGAAAATGGCAGTGAAGATTATTATATTGCTGGACAGCTGAACTCATGTCTGAATGGTTAGACATTATGTCAATCATCAGGACGAGAATGCGCACAAGAACACCCATGATTGGCAGTGCTTCACGGGGGTCTCAAAAACGCGTCATAATCCACAATTATCCAATCATGTCATATAAAGTCCCCCATTGATTTCCAATGGTCAAGTGAAGCAGTCAGACACTGTGCCTCACTGAAGTTCCTTTTAAAAGTCAAAGGGTGGCGCTGTTTTTCACGGGATGATTTTGTTTGTGGTCGTCACCATGGAGACGCATTCACATCATGCTCGGGAATGTCCGTTGGATCTGCAGCCAAGGAGTTTACCATCGCTCTTCACCGGAGTTGAAGATGTCGGGACTGATCCGGGAGTGCAGGCACTCTTCAGAAGGCCACAAGGGAAGGATAAGATAATGCGGGGGTGTGAGGCGGCGCGACTGGGAAGGCTGACCTCCGTTTCGACAGTGGACAGAGACCGCAGCACTGCGTGTATGAAGGAAAGGTGGAGGCGGAGTTTGTGTGTTGGACTTATGACACTGGACATCTCGGGACAGCGGGGACTGTTTATAATCATGGCTATTCCACTTTAATTCACTTAAGTCACTTGATTAATGCAATGATTCTATTGTATGTCTTTATTTGATATGTTTGTTTGTGTGTTGTGGGTCTGTCCCACTGTCTATGTCTTTTTTGTTGTTGCTGGGGCTACAACTGAAGTTCCTGAAAGGGAAATAAATGTTATTCTGTTCTATTCTATTCTATTCTATACAAGCACAGAACTATATAAGAAGATACAAGGCATATTTTTGAATCTAAGCACTTTTATTTTTAGCTTCACAAGGGAAAGTCGAATGTCGGTGATGATTCAATATTAAAGAAAGCCTATGTTGTGTGTGTGTGATTGTGTAATATGCATGTTCTTTTTCACCCTTTTTTTTGGTGAAGCACTGCTTCACCTGTTGTCTTAGAGAAACCTCCTCTGTTATACAGGTATGGAGCAATGGATTACAGTTTGGCTGCTTGCTCCGAGATGCTGAGCCTGTAATGTAGCTGCAACATCCTCTGCTGTCTCATCTCACGGAACAGTTTTTTTTTTTCGTAGTAGACATATCATAACTCGCTCCAAAATTAATATGTGATGACAAACATGTTGAAAATGAGCGAAAAGGCAGTCAATTTATTATGTGACGAACTGCGTCCACAAAACAACAGCTTGTTCACGGTAGGCTACTAAGTAGGGGTGGGACGATTCAATCCCATAACGATTCGATTCGGTTACGATTCTTTAGGCAAAGGTTCGATGCATCATAACATCTTACATTTGACCACGGTTCGATTCGATACAATTCGGTTCGATTCATTTTGATACTTTTAAAAAATGTAATAGGTATGCTAATGTGATTTGATACCGATACAGTCAGCAGTAATTAAATATTCAATTAAAACCTTACGCCAAGTTCACAGAATTATGTTTATTGTTAAGGCATGCCATACATTTTGCAGCTGTCTGCAGCAAATAATGCAGCAATAAACATGACTAACAATGTATTTTCTAAAGTTGCCCTATTGAGGTTATTGTTTTTCAAACAGTGTCAGACATGGTACCCTATTACCTTTCCTTTAGTCACTAAAATGTTTTCTGTATGGTGTATCTAGGTTCCACGACATTCATTAAGTGACTAAATCCTTCTCTACCGCACTGTATGGTCTAAGGTCTTTGCAGATGAACGTGGCTATAGCAGATGTCACCTCTTTTGCCTGTTTAGAACTGTTTTTTTATTTTTATTTCAGTTTTTGTCTGTGTGATATGTAGGGGAAGGGGGGGGGTTTGGAATCGGACAGTTAACGTAGTAATAATTAATTGAACGTAAGACATTGGAAATAGTCTTACTATTTTTGTTTTTGTCTCTTGTTGTCTACTTGATTTTGAATAGAAAATGGTTTAAATTAAAATATCAGAAAGCACTTTACAATTAACTGTCTGGTAATAAATCAAATAAAAGAACTGTTTGGCCATTTCTCCAGGAAAATCTTGACTCCCGAGTTTAGCTTGCTAACCCGCTTGCTGTCCTTCACGTCAATGGTGTGGCGTCGGCTCAAATGGTTTATTATTTTTATGGTGTTGCCTGTGTATCTGATTTCAACTTGGCATATTGCAGCGGTTTTGTAAAGTACACCCTCCTTCTTTATAAGCCCGAAATGCTTCCATACCACTGATTTTCTGTTCGGAACATCGCAAATTCTGTCAATTTCTGTCTCTTTTGTCGCACTCGAGCAGCTAGCCATTTCGCTCAGATCTGTCCGTCTCATTGTCGCTTGATTCCCGCCTGTCGCTGCTTTCAACTCACGCTTATGTGGGGGTTGGAGCAGAAACATGGATTAAAGCTAGTCAAAACAGTTTTAAAAGTAGTCGTGTCTCAGAAATATATATTTTAAATAATTAAATGAATATATTTTTTAAATAAATAAATACATGTGCACATTCATTTACAATGCGATATTAATCGATGCTTATCAATTCTAATCTTACAGATCGATGCAGTTGTATTTACACATTCAGATCGATGCATCGGTGCATTGTCCCACCCCTACTACTAAGGGATGTTCTCCATCGACTTCCACTCAACAATACAGCATGTCTCCCTGTCCCAATCATAGACTGTACAAAGGTCACAAGACACCAATGAAGACAACAATGATTGTTGTCTCCACCTTCTGGTTCCGCCCCTCTGAGTGAGGGCAGTGAGAACCATATAGAACCTATCTTTAGCAGTGACCCCAGGACTCAACCTGTCCCTCTGATTGGTCCTGAACAAATGTTAATACCATGTCCAAACGACACAATATTTAAAAAAATCAGCACATGCACAGGCATTAATGAAGGAAAGGCACCTATTGCAATTACATTTTTTTGTGGGAGTATTTTGACCACATCGCTGCCATTGACTTATATGGTGAAAAACCTATACTGGAGTCAACCGCAGTGGCGCTAGTGAGCCCAACCAGGAAGTGAGCTTCAAAACAAAAGCCCAGTCTTGGCCCCTTGGTTCTATAGAGCGTTGCCTAGGAGGTATAGAATCAAAAATAAAAATAAAAAATATAAGTAAAAATAAAAATATAAATAAACAAAAAGTACAGTGGGAAGTAGTATAAACAACAACAATAGCAACGGCATCAGGGGGCTAGCAATTTGGTGAATCTGAAATAAAGAATGAGTTCATCAAAAGTTATTGTTTCAATATTTTTTCATTACTTAGTAAACGTTATGTTGTTGTTGTATAAAAGCAACAGATCACTTGAGGATTACTGGATATAATCACTGCGGCTACCTACCTTCGGTCTCATTGCTGCGACATCACCGCAGTGATTATATTTCCAATAACGCACTCCCTCTCGTGATCTATTGCTAAAATAGCCTACGTAGGCTATGTTCATGTCAATTGCTTAAAGGGTAACAAAGCATTAAAACCACTTATTTTAGATGATAACTGATACATTTGGGTTTTTCTAAGTAATACTTATTGATCCTGTCAAAATCTTGAAGAATTATTGCAGTCAGCGCAAAAAAGCATAAACTTTAAGAATCTGGCTCAAAAGCGTCTCTAGTGGTAAAACATTAGGTACTGCATGTTCAATCTGAAGTCTTTGCCTACGTATTATTAACCTGTAATAGAAACCTGTACAGCTACGCCCACCGATAGTTCCGTGGCTACGCCCTGAAGTTTTGGAGCAAGGGCGGCCTACGCAGCAGCTATAAATGCAAATCTCAGGGCAGCAGTCTTCTGCGTGGAGACTGGCGAGGATTTTTCTATCCTATTTTTTATAGATAGCTTGATAGTCCCTTGCTTTTTGATAGTTAATTTTGTCAGTCTAGCTTAGCAAGTAGCTAGCTAGTTTTTATTTATTTATAAATAAATAGGCTACTTTATTAAAAATAATTAAGCTATATAGTATAAAGCATATGAAACTGCGTATCTGAAAGGGACGTGGAGAGCTACTCTCTGCGTTGCATGCAAGGTGTGGATATTTCCTGTATTTTTATGTTAAAACAAAACTAAATTTTACGAGGCAAGTAAAAGTATCAATTGTTTACTTTGTTCACACTGTGCCCTTGCTGGCCTGTTTATGTTGAATATTTTTGTAAACAAATTATTACTCGTGCTGCACGACACCGTTCAGTGTGAGCTGCAGTGCTTGCTGTGGACTAGAGCAGTTATTTACATTTTGTTGGTTAATGAAGTCACAAAATATTGTTGATTTTATGTTTTAGGGTATATAATTGCTATATGTGGCATTTCCTGCAGAAAGAAAGAAAGTAAATCCTGCAGGATTTGGGTCAAATAGTTGAGCCAGGAGTTGTAGTAGCCTAGCCTATGCATGCGACATTTTTACCTTTGCAACGTACGTCCCTATGTTTTTATTTTATTTTATTACTATTATTTATAATATGTAGTAATGATCATTTTATATTATGAGTCAAACGTATTCTTATAATTATGCCAGATCATACCTCAAAAAGTCACACACCCCCTTTCCCTATGGTATTGGTTTCTTCCAAAAGTTGCAGATGAAATCGGTTTGCAACAACAGGTAGGCTATGCACGCACACAGCACTCTGTTGCGCATCAATGCTTGAGGAGTGGTTAGTGGTTAGTAGAGCATCAATCCCCTTTTCAAACGTGTGAAAATGAAATGCAGTTAGTTATACACACTTTAATTGCATTCAAGAAATATAGGCATAATTTGCTTTGCAAGATAGTCGAGCAATTATAAATAAATAAAAAGTAGTAGTAGATTTTTGTGACTTCTAAAGAAAGATTATTCTAAAAATTATCTATCATTAGTTGTAAACTAATTGCGATTAGCATTTAGCTATGTAATGTGGTACACATACTAAACAATGTATGATTAGCTAGGTTGACAAACATTCTTGAAATGAGCAAAACACAAGTTAATTAAAAGAGACATTAGTCTCTGCTCTATGCACTTGTTGCTGGATAGCATGTAGTCATAGCTCATTTTTCATATTCCCTTCTTGCAGCAATAAAAAACAATTCCCACATTAGACTAATGTTAATTAATTATACACTTAATTTTTTTAAGCAAGATTTTCAGGACTGATCTGTAAAGTTTTGCTGTCTGCAAGCTAGCTAGTTGCTGGTCAACTAACAGTTAGCTAGAGTTAGCAGGATAGGTTAACGTGCTGGCGAAAGTGATTTGCTGGAACCAAACGCCAAAACTGAGCGAATGAGCAAAATATTTCAACAGTAGTAGCATAATGCTGTGTGATGTCAGCACAGTCTCATCTGTACATCTACTTCGCTGCTTCCTATGCAGTGTTTGAAAATACAGCTATTACCATGTTGGCAGGTTCCTTTCATCTCTGGCTTTATTATCTATGTTCTCTAAATTAATTTGCATTATGGATATAGTATTTTTATGTGAATTTATGCCCCTGAAAATTTTTTGGGTGAAGCAGACAAGATCTAGCTATTTTTCAAGAAAAGTGGCAGCAGTGTAGAAACTAGTGAGTGAATAAGTGAGTGTCATTTTCAATAACCATAACAGCACAAATAATTGACATGAAAATCTCTAAATAAATATACAGTAGCCTATTTACCCTAATATAAAGTGGGAGATTACTGAGTTACAAAAACTGATTTAGTGACGTTTTAAAATAATCCACCCAAAGTCTTTTGAATATATATGTAAAATTTTGGCTTGCATGACACTCCTGATTACCACCTTATCACACCCAGATTTAGGCATTTTTCTCATTTCAAAAGGGGGCGGGGTCTAGCAAAACCAGCGTGTTTTGTTACCCTTAAAGGGTAACTCCACAGGTTGTTTCAGAGTGACCACGCCTCTGTTTGAGGTTCAAAAAATGCCAAAATTGGGGGTGGGAAAGATACTCATGAAAGGGTTAGGCTCGAGTTAGCAAGCCACGCCCCCCCCCCCCCCCCCCCTTTTTAAAATATTTTTTTTACGTGTATGCTCATTCACAGCCATAATGTGTTTTGTTCAAGCCGCTCGCTCCGGCTGCTGAGCCTGGAGCAGCGGCCGTGGCAGAGGCGGAGAACTGGAGAATGTAGGCTACATAATAAGGCCTAGTTATAAACTTAGCTCTCATCTTAATTTGGATCATTTTCTAGTAACAGTTAACATTATTGAAAGCTGCTAAGTTAGCCATGGATTAATATGAAACTCATAGTAACTTCGCTAAATTGAGTCATATAGCCACATTAAAACCTCAAGAAACATCTAATTTAAGTCAAAACTGCATAAACATGAACATTGACCAGTCATAACCGTTTAACTGTTAGCTAAGTTAACTAACATAGGTAGCTATCTTGTGGGCTACTGTGTCATTTTTAGATCAGTCCTGCTGATCCCCATGGCCTCACAAAGCGGGAGAATAGCCGAGAGGGAAAAAGTCAATGTGATTGCTGCGATTAAATTAATTATAGGCAGTGTTGGGGAAGCTACTTTGAAAGCATAGCTTTGCAAGCTACCAATTACTTCACACTGGAAGAAGTTGAACTACAGCAAAGCTACCCTAGGGAGAAATCTAGTTTGGTTAACTAAAGCCACTTAGAAAAAGTAGTTCAAACTACTTTGTAAAAAAAAAAAAAAATAATTATTATTATCAAATTGACATTGTACATGTGATACAAAATTATAACAAAATATAATACAAAAAAGTCACATGCCTGCAAAAAATGCCACTCAATTGAGTTTATTGCAAAAAGTTTCCACTTGTTCACAGGTCACATATAAACCAAAATAATAAAATACCGCACTATTAATGGAAAAGTGCAAGGAATGCCAGCTTTGGTTTTGTATACAATGTCCATCAGTCAGACACCTGCCTTCCAGAAACTAGAGTCCAGGTGCACCAAGCAGGATTACTCAAGTTAGCCAGGTAACTTCTAAAATAGCATGCAACAACTTCTCTGAACATTTGTTAATAAATAGCAATAATCAATACTTCAATAATATTCAAGTTTAGTTTTACAAATTCCGATCCAAAACATTAAAAACTATTGCCAAATATTTTTCACAGGTGAGCTGACAATCCAGCTTCCTGGAATACCCCTGAGACCTAAACTTGTCCTAAACAAAACAATCCCATCTGGGCTTTTCACAAGGACAAAATTGCAAGAAATGTTATACTTTTGTTGTAAATAAATCTGGATTTTGTATTATTATCTGACTACAACTAAAACAGTAAAGAAAAAAATATTTAACTTGCACCTTTTTAGACCGTTTGACCGACTTGAGCACTAAACAAATGGGCCTGTTGTCTTACTCGTCAGTTTTATAAGATCTGACTTGTACAAACTTAACTAAAAAAGTCTTCAACTTGCACCCGGCCTAGGCATGCCTTCACAGCAGTCAGAATGAAAGAAAAAGGGGGCGGGGCTGGTCAAAAGGGGTTCAATTACAGTAAAGAAGTATGTACTGCACGTCATATATACAACAGCCAATAGTAAATTACAACTGCTTACTTTTCGCCACCAAAACGCTAGTTAGCCAAAATACAGTACTATAACAGGGGTTTTCACAGTGGGGCGCCAATTGGAAGGGAGAGGAAAATGGAAAATGCAAAAAAAAAAAATTAATTAATTGTGCCGGTTTAAAATAAAATATAAATTGTTATAAATCCTTTCATATCGAAATGAGGTCTTTGCCATGCCCTTCTTTCAATCGCAGCCAATAACTAACCGTCTGCCTGTCAGTCAAAGCGTTATGTTGAGCTGCCAACGGCTTGATTATCAAAAGGGTCTACGGCTATTTGGGGGTCCTTGGCATTGAAAAGTTTGGGAACCCCTGTCCTATAAAATGCTAAACATTGCGATGAAATGTCGCGATTTGCAACAGGATCAATCTCTAGCACATGGCAATGTCCAAATAGCTATATCAGTAATCAGCTAAAACACTGTGGTTTTAGGGTTTTCTTACCCTTTAAGTGATTCCGAAGTCTACATGTTTAGCATCATTAGTTTCAATTATGGTTGAACTTAAAATAAACTTGTGTCCAGATATGTCAAAAAAGCTGACTACCGTTTGAGGGTGTCCTTACTTTTTCCACATGACTGTATGTTCATGTCAATTGCGTAAGTGATTCCAAAGTCTACTTTTTAAGCATAATTTGTTGAATTAGTTTACCTTAATCAATCAATATGGTTGAAATGAAAATAAAATAAACTTGTGTCCAGATATGTAAAAAAAGTTAAATTAAAAAATTTAAAAACTGACTACTGTTTGAGGGTGTAGCTACTTACATTTTCACAAAAGCAATAGATCACTCGAGGTTCGTGCGTTATTGGATAATCACTGCTGAGAGTAGGCTAGACCTGCGGTCTCGTAGCTGCGATGTCACAGCAGTGATTATATTTGCAATAACGAACTCCCTCTCGTGATCCAGCCTATTAATTAATATTAGATTATATTGCCAAAATTACGGATGCAAAAACCTCTAGAACTGGAGCTAGAAACATCTAGAACTAGTAACAATGTAGCCCACGTCACAAGCCTGCATTACGTTGCAGATTCCCATTCGCCACCCTTTTTGAGTATTATTAGCGATTAGACGAGCTAGATTTTACATATTCTTTTTTCCTTGAGTTTTCGTTGCACTTTGGTTAGGCTTGTTTAGCCTACCTGTCCGCATAAAGATTATTATTTTTTTAAATTCAGATGAGAACTTTTGATCATTTAGCCTAATGATTATAGCCTACGTTTCATTCATATAGCCTAGGTTGGCTTTAAAGAATATGCTACACTTGGTCATTGAAAGAAAATATGAGCATTATACCAAAGGTCTTGTTGTCCCATTGGACACATTTGAAACACACACACACACACGGAGGCTAGCCTGTACTTCATGTAGCCTATATGACATTAAGTATTTTGTATAGCCATAATAGGTTTATTAAGTAGGCTATTATTATTCTACATAGCATATATGTTTCCAAGGATTAAACTTGAGCCTTGCCTTTCAATAATTAAAAAATGACTGAGTGGTTTTAACATTTAAAATATTATTTTTGTAGAACATTCTGAAGAGACAACAACAATGTTTCATATAGGCTACGTACCCGTTCCAAGCAGTGAAGTAAATAAAATCACTTTAAGAATACACAAGGAATTTAACGTGGACATATCGTCTTCTATGCAGAGGTGTAGGCTGCAGTTCGCTGACACTGAAAGAAAGTGAGGATTAGGAAGTTGAGCTGCATGTATACAGTGTATGAAATCACGCCGTGCACCAATCCAAACGGACGACAATTAAATGTAATGTGTCGCTAGGTAACGTAATATTGGGATGACCGGTAGCCTATTGCAGTGATTTTCAACCACTGTGCCGCGGCACACTAGTGTGCCTTGAGAGATCGTCAGGTGTGCCGTGGGAAATGATCCAACTTCACTTAATTAGTAACACTTTTGGTTGGTGGTGTGACTCAGGATTTTTTTTAATGTAAAAAATGTGCCTTGGCTCAAAAAAGGTTGAAAAACACTGGCCTATTGCATCCGCCAGTTAGGGCTTGGTGGGGCATCATGCCCGGCTGCTGGTCTTTGATACAAAAGAGTGTAAAGGCAAGAAGAGGGCAGACAATGTCAAAAATGTCACCAAAGTCGCAAGTGCAGATATAGATCTAGGAAACGAAAGGATGAATATAGGAGAGAGATGAATATAGAGGTTGTGCAGTCATGTGATGCGAAAGATTCTAACAACACACGGACGGCAACAGTAAAGGTAGTTTTATATGGGCTGAATCCAGTGGCGGCTGCTGACCAGAATTTTTGGTGAAGCAAACCCACTATTTTCTTTTCTACTTGTGAAAATGTAACCCCTGCTTTACCTGTTGAGCTAGGCCATTTTTGAGTTGTTTAACACTGACCACGTCAACTAACCAGCTGTAGGCAGAAAATTGCTGGTGACCGTTTAGATTGAGCTGCCTTCTCTCAAATGAATGACACCAGATATAATACAATGACAATTAGTTATGTACACACTCATGTATTAGCAGCCAGATTTTTTCATCACCTATGCATATTCAATAGATACATGCCCTCCATAATTATTGGCACCCCTGGTAAAGATGAGTAAAAAGGGTAATAAAAAATTCACCTTTTGGTGAATTAGCTTAATCTCACACTGAAAAAATGAGAAAAATCCCACCTTTAATTGAAGTAAATTTATTCTAAGAAAAAAAATCCATCATCAAGAACTTTACCAGGGGTGCAAATAACTGTGGAGGGCACCGTAAATCCACCTGCACTGTAGCTGAAATAGCTTCGTTCAGATCATTTTGAATTGTCTTATGCCCTATTCACTGGAGTAGTATTACCTGGGGACATCATGTGATTAGTGGAGGTCGTCTGTGATCTTAATCCAGAGCGAATCTGCGTGACCTGAGAATTAGAAGGTTCTATCTGACATTTTCATCAAAAACGAGTTAATTACATAAAAGTAATCTTTAAGTGGTTCTTCATACATGTGTTAATCATTATTCATGATTTTTTTTTTTTGTCAAAATATACAAAAACAGGAAGTTCTATCTGCACATCCCCCTCTGCACTTGGCATTATAAAGTTCTATCTCCAGTCCACAGGGTTCCTACCCATTTTCCATTTCGATGTTCTTATTGATGGAGAATCCCCTTTCCACTAAAGCCTGTCCATGGGACAGCAGAAGAACCTTGTGGACAATTTCCCACAGATCTGGGAACTGATGCTCTTTGGCTAGCTGTGCATGGAAAAAGGTGTCCAGTCTGGAGTTGGTACCGGTGGGCCACTCTGAAGCATACTCACTTGTTTTGCAGATCACAGCGAAGTCCCTGAACTGGGTGAAGATACTGTCACACTTGTTCTCTCTGACTTATCCAGCACTGGAGATGGTCTGTAGACATAGCCTCAGTTGTTTCTCACACAGAACGCAGCTGCCTGGCTTGTGTTCAACCTCCCGAAATGTTCACATGTCACCCCCCTGTTGAGGTCACTCCACTGGCTGCCAGTTGCAGCCAGGATCAGGTTCAAAGTTCTGACCCTGGCCTACACTGCAGCCAATAGGACAGGCCCTGTCTACCTGCAGGACTTGATCCAGAACTATGTTCCTGCTCGACCGCTTCGCTCATCTACTGCAGGGCGACTTGCACTTCCCCCCCTCCGTGTAAATGGCACTCGCTCGTCCCGACTGCAGAGCTTTTCCACCCTAGCTCCCCAGTGGTGGAACAAACTTCCCATTCCCCTACGTTCCATGCCAACCCTGCCTACTTTCCGTCGTGGCCTGAAAACGCACCTTTTCAGACTCCACCTGGACTAATACTTATCTAGGACCTCATGGTTTGTGTTCTTGTTGAACTGTGTATTCAAGGTATTCAAGTTTATAATATTTAGAATAGAATTGTATTAGAGCTGATTTACCCAGTTCACTGTGAACTGCATTGTGTTCATTACTAGGGATAGCTGCTACTGTATGGGAAGAATGTGCTTTCTTATCTGTTCTGTAGTTACTTCGATGACCTTTCTGTATGCACTTACTGTACGTCGCTTTGGATAAAAGCGTCTGCTAAATGAATGTAATGTAATGTCTGGATCGTCTTTTATCTTCTGTGGATCCAGCCATGCAAGGTTTCTCACCAATGTGTATCTCAAGGGACATTTATCCAGCGGCTTTATCCAGCTGAGATAAGGAACTCTTTGGCCTCTTTTTCTCACAGTGAGGACATCTCGATCAGATACCTTCTTCTTTACCTTCAACTCTGTGAGGAGTTTGTCCGCAACAAATCCTATGTTAATAGCGGAGGCATCTTTGTGATTGGCTTTATCTTTAAAGTCCTCTGAGAACAGTTTTACAGAAGTTTTCACCCTCTTTCGGACAGCATCAGAGATAAATCTCTGGAGGAGGTGTTTCAGTGTGCTGAAAAGATCATTGGCCAAGAAAGGCAGCATGGGCTTATCTGTCTGATACTTCAACAGAAAAGGTTGACACTCTTGGGCAGTAGAGATAAATATGGCTTTGACCAGAAACATAGGGTCAGTGCATGCCTGTTGAACTGACTCAAATTATTTGTTCTTAGGATGTGGGACTTTGCCAGCATTTACACTTGAAACATAGGTCTGGATCTGTGGCTATATCCCAATGGCTCTCTCTAGGACAGTCACATTTTCCAACCACCTATGCTGGCAGTGTCACAATGCAAACTTAAGGTACCCTCTGGTTTACACGTCCTACCCTCTGCTGAATTATTTTTATCCTCGGTGGGGACGAAATTTATCCCCCCCACCCAAAGTATTTTCACCATTACATCGTAATTATTAACAGCCAAAATACAAAGGGTCCGTGTGCATTCTGGTTGTGCTGTGATTTTGATCAGGGGCGCCCCTCCCTAAACGCAGAACACGCGCTGCGCGTAGGGGCACCGCACCAAGTCAGCTCGAGGAGAAGCTCTGCACAGCATCTGACTTGGCAGAGTTTAATGAGAAGGGACAGCAATGTGTTCAGCTGTGGCTGAACCACATCTAGCCAAGTCTTGTAACTGACTGTATTGTAGACACGACAAGAAAAGAAAGAGAGCTCGAGGAGAGAGAAGGAAACATAATAATGAAATGCGCATTTAACTCAATATTTTCTCAAAAATAATAAAAGTAAAACATAAGGTGCCCCCCTACTCCCATTCTCCAATTGTATTTTCATATGCTGTAACAACTGTCAAATGAAGAGCGAATGTACGCATCTCCCCTTTAAACCGCAAACAAAGTTTAAACGAAGTTACTCTTTTTATCACCCAGCACTAACAGGAACGCTAATACGGACTTATTTAATTAAATTCACCAAAGCGCGAACAGACGCAAACCGAAGTAATTACCTTACCATCCCCAGCGAACACAAACGCCAGCATGAATATGACCTAGATATATTGTTGTGACTTTGTGACTATTACTAATAAAGGTTGTTAAGTTAAATGGCATTTTGTTATGTTGTTATGCACAAAATTCCGCTTAGGGCACCAATTTGGCCAGGGGCGCCCCTGATTTTGATCCAGCCTCTGACTGATGCGGCGAACCTTCAGTAGCGGTTGCACATTGGGTCAATACTAGGGTATAATTGGCTACCAAATTGGGAGAAAATGGGAAAAAATCAAAAATAAATTTTAAAAACAAAAAACAACTTTTCATATAGCCTACTGTTGTTGTTGTTCCCGCCGTTGTGTGGTATTTTTGTTGTTGAATAAAAGCGTTCTTCAAATTATCCCCCCCTCTGGTTTTTTCACAAATCGCACCCTGGTTGAGTGTATAATGACCCTACAGTTACAGGCAGGATAGTGTGTTTTTATGTGTTGAGTGTATAATGACCCTACAGTTACAGGCAGGATAGTGTGTTTTTATGTGTTGAGTGTATAATGACCCTACAGTTACAGGCAGGATAGTGTGTTTTTATGTGTTGAGTGTATAATGACCCTACAGTTACAGGCAGGATAGTGTGTTTTTATGTGTTGAGTGTATAATGACCCTACAGTTACAGGCAGGATAGTGTGTTTTTATGTGTTAAGTGTATAATGACCCTACAGTTACAGGCAGGATAGTGTGTTTTTATGTGTTGAGTGTATAATGACCCTACAGTTACAGGCAGGATAGTGTGTTTTTATGTGTTAAGTGTATAATGACCCTACAGTTACAGGCAGGATAGTGTGTTTTTATGTGTTAAGTGTATAATGACCCTACAGTTACAGGCAGGATAGTGTGTTTTTATGTGTTAAGTGTATAATGACCCTACAGTTACAGGCAGGATAGTGTGTTTTTAGGTGTAAGGTGTCAGTGTTCGTGGGAATGAGAAGATTTTAGTTGGGATTATGTGTGCAGATTTTGGGGTTAATGTGTAATAGCGTGTGTGTGTGTGTTTGTGTGAGTGTGGGTGTGAGTGTGTGTGTAGTGGGATGGTGTGGGTGTTGGGCTTTTTAGTGTATTGTGTACATGTTAATGATCAAACTTGTTGTATTTACTCGTGATGCATGTGTGTGTTTTTAACGAGCTGCACTACAAGTTCCTCACACAACTATGTTTATATGGCAATAAAATATTGATTCTCAAATCTTGAATTGATTGAATCTTGTAATTTGGACCCTGGTCACACAGGTGTAGGTGTAAGTGGGGGGGTGTAACATTAAAATAATGACGACATAAGGGTATGGTGTACGGGACTAAGTGAATGGGGAATAATAATAATAAAACGGATACTAAACAGAGTATAACAGTGTTTACTTTGTGACAAAGTGAAAAAGGTGCATGCAGGTGACAATATTAGGCTATTAATGCTATAAACATACAGTGCAGTCCATAAGTATTTGGTCAGTGACACAATTTGTGTTGTTTTGTCTGTACTCCAGTGCATTGGATTTGAAATGGAACAGTGACTGTGAGGTTAAAGTGCAGACTTTCAACTTTTAATCTGAGGGTTTTTGCATTCATGTGGCTGAACCGTGTAGCAATTGTAGCTTTTTTCTTATACATAGACCCCCCATTTTACGGGATGAAAAGTAATTGGACAAATTAACATAAACTTAGTCATCATAGTTAATATTTGGTTGCATATCCTTTGCATGCCATAACTTCCTGATGTCTGTGACCCAACAACATTGAAAGACTCGATATCTTATATTCAGGTACTCTTACAAGCGATACTATAACCTCTCTGCAGCAAGGTTATTATAGTTAACTGTATATTGTACTTAAAGTAAAAATTTTATTTTGTGCATTTTTCAAATTAGATAACTAATCTGTCCAAAATTTGACCTGGCTTGAACCCCATTAGCTTTGACCCATCACATTTAAGTGTCCATATCTCAGAAACTATTCACTGCACATCCATGGTTTAAACCTTGAATTGAAGAGGTTGTACCATTCAGAAATTTGCAACAGAATAAATTTACCAAAATCATCACAGTTTACAGTATATAACCTACATAATACACATAATTGAGACGTCAACGACTACCACTAGGGGGCCTCTGTGGATAGGGATAAAGAATTTGTTTGAAACGTTTTGCACTTAGAAATGCATCATACTTGCTCAGTGTACTCCCAGAGTGTGTAGACCTGGTTGGCTGGCGAAGCCCATAGGCTATAAATATGAAACTCAGCATGCCATGGTTATGTTTAGGGGTTATAACATTAGGTTGCTAAATCAGGCCACATTCCAGATAATTTCAGGTATTTACTACATTATAGTAATATCTATATCTATAGTTTATCTACTGTGTTTGCTAGCTAGCAGTCACACATTTACACAAGGCTCTCTCCAGTTTCTGGATGTTGAGCCTTCTACTAGCTAAATGCTTGTATGAAGAACATTACAAAATGTATTGCTTGTGTGCTGGTATGCAATATAACATTACTTCTCCCTGGTAGGCCTAAATATTGGTGGCAGGCACTTCGTTTGAAGTTGTTTTAATAAAAAAAATGTAGTTTCTGATTTTTTCCCATTTTGGTAGCCAATTGAACCCCTATTCTAATTCAATTACCCCAGTGTAGCAACCGCTAGAGAATCGCCGCTACACAACCCCGTCAGCTGGTAGTGGGAAGGAGGGCGCCACGTCCTCTTCAGGGCGCGACTCCTCGAGCTCCTGACCGTGATTCCAGCTCGCCCGGGGCCGTTCTGTGCGAGCCCCTCCCCCCACCCGGGGGCAGCCGCTCCCACAGGGCACCGGCCATGCTCGGATCTGGCAGGACTGGGGCGAACCCAGATTCTCGGAGTACAACTGCACTGACTGAATGTTGGTGCCTTTACCGCTGTACCACCGCGACGGCCTTAAGTTTCTTTTTTACCCAATGTAAGTTAGCAAGCTGGCTAGCGCCACATGGCAATGGAAGCATTAGCTATCTAACTTGGCTAAGATAGCCTAATTATTTTTGTTGCATTGTATTGAAAACAACCGTTACATTAAGTTAGGCTATAGATTTTTAGCTGATAATAATTCATGCTTCAGTCATTAGCTTTAGCTATTTGCAATCATATAAGTTAAAGGCTATATATACAGCATTTTATTTTTAAAATAATACATCCACAGAGCCATGAACATTCAGTGGTACATAATAATAATAAAATAAATTAACAGACACAAAGCTGCGTGGGAGAAAGACAAAAGTGCAAGAGAAAAAGACCCCACTGTAAAGCTAATAGTCATACACCCGGCAGAAGCACATAGAACAATAAACATCACATCACAACATCACATCACAACAACAGTCAGGGTTGAAAGTGCTAGAGAAATAGACATCAAGCGATCGATTAAAATGATTACAATACAGTACAATAGACTGATTAAATGGCTTTATTACTTTAGATACTTTATTAATTACAGGAAATTCTTTTTGTTTTGGTCAGACAGAAACAAAAAACAAAAAAAAACAAAAAAAACAAACAGTTAACAGTTCCAAATCACAGTGTAAGGTGCAGCAGCAAAATCACAGTGCAAATTGTATAGCAGCAAAAGGAATCACAGTGCAATACTAATAGTCCAATTTAATTTAAAGTTCTTTCAGATGGTGGGGGCATTCCTGGGGGGATCATGTTTGTTTAAGAGTCTGATTGCAGAGGGGACAAAGCTGTTCCCTCCCCTGTTAGATCTAAATACAGGGGTGGGGGCAGCGTATCTCCTACCCAGGGGCAGGAGCCTAAAGCAGGTGCTGAGGTTATGGGTGGAGTCTCTCGCGATCTTGCCTGCTTTCTTCACCATCCTCCGGTCGTAAAGCTGCTGCAAATCAGGGCACAGTGTCCCACAGAGCTTGGTCCCCAGAGAGACCACCCTCCGCAGCTTGGCCTTGTTGGTCACTGAAAGCCCCCCATACCATGCCAGGAAAGAGAACGTGATGAGGCTCTCAATGTGGCAGGTGTAGAAGTTGCGGAGGATGCGAGAGGGTACATCCAGATACCTCAGCCTCCTTAGGAGGTAGGTTCTCTGCTGGCACTTTTTGTAGATGGAGTGTGTGTTCTCATTAAATATGCGGTTCGCTGTCGATGATGGTACCGAGGTATTTGTAGCTGCCAACCCTTCACATTCACAGATAGGTCCTGAGGTTTAAGGTCCTGAGGTTTAAGGTCCTGAGGTTTAAGGTCCTGAGGTTTAAGGTCCTGAGGTTTAAGGTCCTGAGGTTTAAGGTCCTGAGGTTTAAGCTCCTTTTGCAGACTATAGGGTCGAAAACATAGGCCATGAGCGAATATGATCCCTTCACCCCTTGAGTCAACTTTGTCAAAAAGGTTTTGAGTGGACGACATTTTCTCACAAAAGGGGGCAGTTAAAATCCTGGAATGAAACCCTTATAACAAGGGTTCTGTTAATGGGGTTCAGGAGGAAACCCTTATAACAAGGGTTCTGTTAATGGGGTTCAGGAGCACACTCGCCCCACAATTGCAGGAAGTAAAAACTAAAGTTTGTAGTACACGAGTGGGACAAGTACTTCCTCACTAGTTTGCAGAATTTCATTCGCACACTGCTTGCAAAGTGAAGAGGAGAGGGCACAAAGTAAACAGGGATCTGAGTGGACAGGGGGCAGGGAACAGGTTCAGATCCTATTTGGTTGGAAGACCTGGGATTTTTAACTGACATGACCGGACAGCTGAATGTCCTGAACACAGCCTTGCAAGGGAAAGACACAATCGTGGCACAAATGTACTCACACATGAAAGCATTTGTCGTGAAGTCAGTGAACGCAATGCCGCACACTTCCCCTCTCTCCGGGAGGTAATCGACACTTTCCCAAATGCCAACAGCCCTGAGCAGATGGGGAAATATGTGACAGTAATCACGTAACACGCGCTTTCATGATTTTGCTTCTATTGAGGAGGATATCAACATGTTCTCATGCCCCTTCTCGGTTAACGTGGATGAAGCACCAGGGGACATACAGTTGGAACTCATCGAGATGTGATGACCTGCTTCACAGTCGGCACCAGCAGCTTCCACTGCCAGAGTTCTACAAGAGTTTGGAAAAGTCAAAATTTCCACAGATGAGGCGCCACGCAAAAAGAATGCCGAGTCTGTTCGGCTCCACATACATATGTGAGCAAACATTTCCCCTGATGACGCTAAACAAGAGCCGTTTGCGATCAAAGATAAGTTACCTTTGCGATGTCCTGCGAATCGCATCTACAAACCTCTCGCCCGACATCACAGCGATTCTTCAGTCCAAGGCACAACAACACTGCTCTCATTAGAAGTGTCACTGGTGAGTGAAATTCTTAAAATCTCTTCAAGCTCGCCTTTTAATAGGCTATAATACTATTCACCTAATTTAAATAGAAATATAAGTGATGATGGCAACTGTATGGCACATGTCTGAGCGCACTTGTATTTATTTTACACACACACATAGCATATATATATAATATATATATATATATAATAGCCTGTGGCCCGTGGTAGTCATTTTTCTCCATCTGGCCCTCAGTGAAAAAAGTTTGGACACCCCTGCACTAGAGACAATGAGACAATTGATCTCCAGATGAAAATGAATCCCCAGATGAAGATGAATCCTTGTCAAGAGTGACAATAGTAAACTAAGGCAACAATTTCGCAACGAACAGACATGAACACTGAGCTTAAATGCAGGTGTAGACAGGTACAAACATTTAGCTTGAGAGCAGCAGGAAATTCACAACAGCTTGAGAAAATGACACGTAACGAGGCAATTAGTAAATCGTTAGTAGTTAACCTATCCTGACCTAGCGTTAGTAAATTAGTAATCAATATGCACGAGAAACGTAAGGTAAACATGAACACATGGTTAGATAGTTAGTATTACCCAATCCTGATCTAATGTTAGTATATTAGTAACTAGACAAGGGAGAATGAAACAATTAGGGAAGCGTGAGTGACAGCAAGAGAAGAAACAGCATGAACGCAAGGCTGCGGAAAAACATGGAAATATGTATGCAAACAATGAACTGCATCGTAACATAAACAGAAAATAAACTGTGACAAACACTAAACATGAAACATGGCATAAATATGACAGAAACGTAACAAAATCAGCCACATCGAGCGGCTCTGTGAGCTGAGCTGACTGTGCTGTTGCCCTGCCACTGCATGTGAACCCTGTGGATTGCTGTTCTGTGCCTGTTGGAGTACTCCCTGTGCGCCCTCTATGGTTGGGAGTACACACCTTAATGCATTTCTCGAGACAACACCTCCTCCCTCCACGCCTTTCCCGCCAGATCCAGTGGGACGTCTTCTGATGCACATAGCCAAAATCAGCAGAACCACAGACGACACGACCAGAGGTGCGAGAAGCCAACGTCTGTCCCTCTCCACCGAACACTCTGAGGACAGAGGACAACAGAGAAGCACATATCAGCAAGCAGAAACCCAATCCGGTCATCGTCTTAATAATAATGTGGGCCGACGTGCTTATTGGTTTTTGTTCCAGCCAATCACCAGGGCCGGTTTACCCCAATGTTTGGCCACAGTAAAATATTTCCAAGAAGACTACATTTGTTGTCTGCAGCTGTTGCTCTCCCAGTTTATGAGTTTGCAGAGAAAATGGGTGTCGGTCATACAGAAAAACAATGAAACCTGCCTTGGTGGTCATCTTTGTGTGGCAGTGACCTGTACATGACCGCTCTTAGGGAGCGCCTCGGTGGAAACCGAGCTTTACTTTGCCTTATAGTGATGGGGTTGCCCTTGGTACCGACACACACGCATAGTTGCACAGCCTCTCTGGGAGAATATAAAGGATCGCTGTAAATAATGCTTTTTTAGTACGGTGTTGACGCTGTCGGCAGGCATGCTTTCTGCAGAAAATGAAAGACCTTTATAATTGGATCTAGTGTGAAGTGTTTTTTTCCTGAATGGATTGCCTCTCAATTACAAGACAAGGGTGGATTTCTCTCCTCGACCCACCAGAACCGATCCCTGTTCTTACTAGGAGGGTGGAGTGTGATGGTCCGTGAGAAGCTCTGGTTGAGGACCTCCAGTTTCATTTCCACCGTAACGGTCAGCGTGTCGTTGGGTCGCAGCACCATCTCGCTCTGCACCTCATAGCGCCCCCTGCTGTCCAGACTTAGGAGGGTGACTTCACGTTCGCCTGTCCAACTCCAGTTCAGGGTAGGCTGGGGAAACCCCTCGGAGGATGTGAGTTTGACTGTGATGTTGTCACAGGAGGTCTGGACGGACAATTCAGGCTCAATGTAAGGAGCTGAGGAAAGACAATGAAACAGAACTCAGGAGGTGGAAGAATACTGCGCTGCATCCATACTGCGCTGCATCCATACTGCGCTGCGTCCATACTGCGGTGCGTCCATACTGCGCTGCATCCATACTGCGCTGCATCCATACTGCGGTGCATCCATACTGCGCTGCATCCATACTGCGCTGCATCCATACTGCGCTGCATCCATACTGCGCTGCATCCATACTGCGGTGCATCCATACTGCGCTGCATCCATACTGCGGTGCATAACAGAACTTCAAGCAAGTCAGTGGCACCAGTTTTTAAAGGCTAATGTGTCTGAGATGAAGCTAGGCTAAGCCTCAGTAACGGTGTGGAGTAATGCATTGTGGGAAATTCCAAAACGATGATGTAGAAAAAGCAGCCCAGCTACAACGGCACTCACCTGCTACTAGAACAGAAATGTGCACCTGGAAGTCGCCCACTTCATTCATCACTGTACAGGTGTACTTGCCGCGGTCACTCTCCTGCACCCCTGCTAGCCTGAGTGAGGCGTTACCCGCTTTTATCTGGTCTGGGGACAGCTGAGTGCGCCCATTGTAGGCTGAACTCTGCCTTTGCAGTTGATCTCTCCCTCGGGAATACCTGTGCACCACCTCCTTGCCCATATGGTGCCAGCTGACCATTATATGGAGGGGATTGTTAGTTTCCCTTTGAAGGAAAAAGCAGCCGAGTGTGATGTCACTTCCTGGGGCTGCCACCACTGTGGTTACCTGCGCCTCTCCTGCAGTTAGGACTGGGGCAAAACACAAGGAGAGAAGAGGGGGGTCTACGGTGAACAGCATAACAACACAGACCTCTCCAGACTCCTCAGATATAATTCAGTACTGCGCTTGACATGAAGCCACACACACACACACACACACACCCCTTTGTAGGGAAGTCCTAAACATAACCCTAGCCATAAAATGGTCCCTCATGGGGACCATTCCAGAGTCCCCACAAGGGAGCATTTAACAACCTTTTATATCCTCATGGGGACATTTAGTCCCCATGAAGTAGGCTAAACATGGGATTGCATTTTTCTGTCGTTTTTTTATGTTCCTATGACTCCAAAGAAAATCTTTACCTTAATCTACCAAATATCAGCGCACAAAAAATTGGAATGAGCATTTGCCATGTCATAAGTGACAAGTATATACGCCATAGCCTATATTATGTACGATAACATAAAAATAAAATAGTATTCCACCATCTGCAAAATGCTTCCAAATGTTCAATGAAAATCAGTAGCTTACATCAAAGATAAAATTAACCATTGCACGACAGTATGTGAAATGCACTCAAAATGCAAAAATAATAATAGGCCTATCTATCATATTGGAAAGACAGTGCTCGAGTGGAAAAACGAACGTACATATTTAGCCAGCGAGACCAACGTGATTTTAGACGCAAAATCTTTTACATATCGGTAAAGGGAAACTCCCCTCCCTCATGCGTTTTTTATAGAGCTTGCGTAATATGAGACCTTGAAAACAAAAACTGCCGATACGCTTGTTAAATGGACTTGCTACGGGAAAATAGTGACACAAGTTACGCATTGGGCAGAAATAGTCACAAATAGTCTACTAATAAAGTTATAACACAGTTTGTGATTTCCATTAATAGTCTAGTCTGGCTGCAGGAGCAACAAATTTCTCAGTTGAGCAAAAAAGTCACGCCGGCGAAACCTTCACTATGCATCTGCACAAAGGAGTTAAGTACTGTGTAACGTAGCAGCAGTTAAGTTTGTAACCTCATGGGGAATATATATGCCTGGAAAGAATGGACTCCATGTTAATAAACAATGATATCAATTAATGTTGGACTAAAATCAAAAATAGATTTTCAATAAGTAATGTATGACTGCTTTAGTATGGCTTCTTGATCATGGACTCGTCTTCTCATATTATATAGAAGAATTACACAAAAATGTACATACAGGCAAAATAATATATTTTGGATATTGTAATGACACAATTTCATCAGACTGCATTGGAGAAAGCGTCTCAAAGACTTAAGTTCAGACTTACTGGTAATTCCGTGACCCGCAGACCAAAACATACACAAGAGCAGCGGATATTTCATCATGTCTTTGAAACAATGTGCCTGAAAGAAAAAAAAATTATAATAAATTGGGGGTTTGAAATGAACCATGTTGACCCATTCATTCACAGGCCCCAATGTGCATTTAGACACGTTAAAGAAAGCAACCAATTTACAGTTTATTCAAATTTCAATTAACTCTTAATGTGCTTTAAAACTTCTTAATCCGGAAACTGTCCGTTAAATGATTAAGTCATAATAGGGTGAAAAAGAGGATGTTGGCTATGGAAGAACAGATATGGCAAAATAAGAAATAAATTAACAAATAAATGTCTTCATACATGAAGTTTGTGCAAATACCTATTAAAATAAATGTACACAAATAAAGAAAAACCACAAAAATAAATACAGCATGTATAAATGGATGGGTTCGCATTTCCTGCGTGCATGTGTGCGTTTGATCAATGAACACGTGTAGCATGATCGCAGACCCCATAAGGTGTGAACAAAGTAAATATCGTTCCCAAATACAGATATAGGCACTTATGCCTCGGCCCAGAAAAGGTAGGACCTGCATCAGGGTAGGACCTGCATCAGGGTAGGACCTGCATCAGGGTAGGACCTGCATCAGGGCAGGACCTGCATCAGGGTAGGACCTGCATCAGGGCAGGACCTGCATCAGGGCAGGACCTGCATCAGAACCTTAAGTGATTTTCCCACTGGCTGGCGTGACATTACAATAAACTTTTCTTTTTTATTTGTTTTCATGAAGTGTTTGTTGTCATGGTGAATTCCTACACCTGACTTTGACCCCAAAGAAAGAAGCTTTGGTTCTTAAAGTAATTAAATAATACCTTTATATCACATACACTTTTTTAGATAATTGACCTTTTATCACCAAAAAAATGAATGGGCACATTATGAAAACCGATGCAATAGAATGTGGAAGCTGTAACATATTACACTGCTTATGACATCACAATGCCTTCCTCTACAACAGTTATGACCCAACAATACTATCCCAGATGATTCGACATTGGTAGTTTTTGTAATATTGACGAATTGTCTAGCCGGGATGATTTTGTTTGTTGTCGTCACCATGGAGACGCATTCGGATTATGCTCGGGAATGTCCGTAGGATCTGCAGCCACGGAGTTTACCATCGAGTTGAAGATGTCGGGACTGATCCGAGAGTGCGAGCAGTCTTCAGAAGGCCACCAGGGAAGGAGAAGATAATGCAGGAGTGGAGGCGGAGTTTGTGTGTTGTGGCACTGGACATCTCGAGACAGTGGGGGCTATTTCTAATCATGGCTATTCCACTTTAATTCACTTGATTAATGCAATGATTCTGTTTGTTTGTGTGTTGTGGGTCTCCCCCAGAGTCTATGTCTTTTCTGTTGTTGCTGGGGCTACAACTGAAGTTCCCGAAAGGGAAATAAAAGTTATTCTATTCTATTAGCCAGGCCCAGAAGTCAAGGTATTGTAAACTATTTAGCTAGCTAGTTATGGTGAGACTTTATAACTACAAATGTTTTTTTTTTGGTGCTTTTTTAGGATTTGTGACAATTATTTTCATGTAATGTCATGTCACCTTTTAGCCACAGGGTGGCAGTCTAAGGCCACAAATGAATTGGCGCTATGAGGTTCAATAGAATGGTTTGTCAGCCCATGGTTTCGGACGCATCCTATGCGTAGACAGCTAGCAAAAATGTTAATATTGACTTTTGCCAAATGTAGCTTTGCTTCAAACTAGCGCCATTGTCCATCTATATGACTCCATTATACAGTTTGGATCAGGACAGTAGCCACTCTTACTCGTTTCCATGTAAGCAATCAATATTGGTGAATTGCATATTTAACTTTTTCTTCAGGCTCCTATTGGCACACCTGCATTACAAGGCTTGAACCCTTGAGGTTGCAGGTTTAATTCCCAGCTGGGGCACTGCCGCTGAGCCCTTGAGCCCTTAACCTGCATTGCTTCGGTAAATATCCCGCAGTATAAATGGATCATAATGTTAAACACACGGTAATGTTTGTAAGTTCTAAATAAGAGCGTCTGCTAAATGCATAAAATGTATATATTGCCCGTTTTAAAATAAAGGCTGGCTGTCCAGTGTTAAAGGAGTAGACAAAACACTCGGTGTGCTACTAATGACATTATCGAAGCAATGCGTCCACTCTTAGAGCTTTTTAAAAACACCAAAAGTAATATTGTGAAGAAAAGTGTTGGATTGTTATTTTGAAGCATTACGTGGACAGCACAGATCAAAATAGATGTGCAAGGAATATTTTGTGAGATATTGACATTTAAATAAAACTAGTAGAAACCTGGTGGAAATTGCCTCTGGAGGGCCAAAGTAAATAGCGAAACCACGTGACTGCTTTTTTCTGACGTCAGCCGCACCGTTTTTGAAAGAGATTTTGTTCAGCGCAAGGTGGGCTAATGTGAACATAACGCAGCGACGTGGTTTCGCCCTTTCTTTATTGGATCCAACAATAGGTAAAGACCCAGCACGTTAATCAGTTATTAGTACCGTATTAGTCAATACAATTCCATCGTCTGTTAACTTAAATTCAGCTTCTGTTCAACTCCATGATTAGTCCAGTTAAATGCAATGCTCTGCTCATACGAGTTAAATACATAAATTAACAGTTGTAGTTAAGTTCCATTCATTCCAACGTAATACATTGCTCCTATTAGTCAGTTCAATTTCATATTAAACTTTCAATCATGGTTAATGGCAGCTCTATTGCATAGCTACAATATCCGTGTCATATGGGTTCTATTCACATTCGTTTCAGATTAATCCTGTTCAAATATCTACGCTAGCTAAGTGAATTCATTCTATCCAACTCCATTTCAATGAATCCTGCTACAGTCAACTCTCAGTTCCATTTGATTTGTTAGCTCAAATTCAAATGCATTTAGCCTAATCTTGTTAGTTGACTGAACATCGATATTCAATTTGGGAGAAAAAAATCTGCTTTAAAAAAAAAGGATAAACAATAGCCCTTGTCACCCATTTGACAACTTTACCATTTGAAAACGCAATGTTTTGGTCAGAAAATGGTCAGAACTTGAGAACACACAAATTGTCATATATTTCCATAGTTTCTAATCTAATCCAGGTAGGACACCGCCGTTGTACCCTTGAGCAAGGTGCTTAACCTGAATTGCTTCAGTATATATCCAGATGTATAGGAATGGGTTAATGTGTATAATGTGGGCGTACACTGAGTCCGGATCATCACTCAATGATTCGTTCATTTGCGTGCGCGTCGGCTGACGTCAGAACTGAAGGGCGGGGCCTGATACTCGGAATCAAATCACAATTCAGTGAGAACAGGTGGGATTTTCAAAGATAAATTCTGAATTGGCCACTAATACTAATACCACAGAACTGACTAGCCTATATGAACTGCTGACTACCGCACCTCAGTAGCCTATTGCCTAATTGTCAACCGAAGCATTTACTCTGCATAGGCTACGGGCTACTCAGTAGCGGCCTAATAAATGAGCAACAAATGGCTATATTTTTGTACAGTTTCACATTTAAAAAATATAGCCTGCAATCTTACTAAATGATCGGAACCTGTAGCCTACTGGCATCTGACGTCCACCCAACGTAACGTTACCGAAATGGCAACACACTATATATTCGCTCCGGTCAAGCTAGTTTAGATTAGCAACACAAAAACGCAGATTGTAGGTTTAATGATAGCTACAAATCAACTTTAAACAAATCGCCAACTACTGAAATTTACCTCAGCTACACAAATAACTACAAAGCGGTTCAATTACCTAATGCACGGCTCTGTCTGGAGCCGTGGGATATTGCTACGGCTCATGGCTCTTAAACTGAGTCGAGTTGATTTCGTGCTGATCAGTTGGGTAGTATAGCTACTGCAGCTACGTATCTTTCTTTTAACCATTAGTAGTCATAATAACTTTGGAATGAGCTGGGGCGATTATTAACTAAACAAAAGTGTGTGCAATATTGTTAGATCCAATTAAATATATATATATTCTTACGTAGGTTATAACTTAGCAATCAGAAACTGCGCGCCGCGCATTAACCACTGCTGAGTGTATCGGGGGAGTGTCTCCCGGCTGTTTTCCCTTTACATTTTCTTTTCGCCCTCTTCTCTTCTGGATTCTCATATCGCTCCGCTGGCCGCGAAATTGCGAATCCTACTATGGCCACGCCAAGACCCGCCCTCTTCTGTCTCTGATTGGCTGGTCGTTGTGTGCGCTCTACCCACCCAACCCTCTGTTTGAGTTTAAGGTGACTCTCTTCGTGGAGCGCATTGCAGTAACTTATTTTCCGAAATTGCATGCAAATTCAGGTAGCCTAACTAACGTTACAGCATAAAACGTGTACTGACATCCATTAGCCTAAAATAAGTTTACGTTTTTAATACCACCAATGTTGATAATAGTTCTAGGCTATGTGTCTCCTTGCACATTCTAGTCCTAGCTAGAAAATCAGCTGGTTGATCACTCGGAGGGGAATTCAAGTTGATGAATAGTGCTAATCGAGCGCGTTCTTAAACTGAAGAAGATGAGGTGGGTAGAGCGCACAGAACGCCCAGCCAATCAGAGACAGAAGAGGGCGGGTCTTGGCGTGGCCATAGTAGGATTCGCAATTTCGCGGCCAGCGGAGCGATATGAGAATCCAGAAGAGAAGAGGGCGAAAAGAAAATGTAAAGGGAAAACAGCCGGGAGACACTCCCCCGATACACTCAGCAGTGGTTAATGCGCGGCGCGCAGTTTCTGATTGCTAAGTTAGAACCTACGTAAGAATATATATATATTTAATTGGATCTAACAATATTGCACACACTTTTGTAATTTCGCTGCCTGGCCAGCACAGGTAATGTTTACAGTTTATCCAATCTGTGAGACATCGTACAACGTAGCACCCATAGCAATGTAATAATAGTTCAAATGAACACTGTTTTGATGTTCACAATATGCTTGACGTATCGCATTAGGTTAACATTAATGTTTCGCAGGCGTAGCAGTCGTTCACACAAATGATATAGCTACTGACGTTAGCTAAACCAAGCGATTAATTCACTTTTAACTTTCTAACATTAAGATAATGCTCATAGATGTACATTAGGCCAGCTAGTTATGTATATATTAACTGGCTAACTTTATAATTTGTTCATAAAACGTAATTTACCATTAATGATCCGAGCCTATGCTGTCTAAACCCTGCTCACTTCTGCTTTCAACCACCAGTCTCTTCTTTCGGTGTTTGCTTAATCTGAATGGTATTTTCACCAACAAATATTCAAAGACATGCTTCGGGGACCCCAGAGACCTATATTAACTTGTTGAAAAAGAGCATAATAGGTACCCTTTAAAACGGCGTGCCATACCCGCTCGCTGTTTGTCGCCGTTACGAATACATGGATAGCAGGCTACAATACGGTATCTAATGTGAACATAACTGGCGAGCTACGTGGTTTCGCCCTTTCTTTATTGGATCCTACAATAGGTCGAGACCCAACAGGTTAATCAGTTATCTGTACCGTATTAGTCAATACAATTCCATCGTCTGTCAACTTAAATTCAGCTTCTGTTAAACTCCATTTGATTAGTCCAGTTAAATGCAATGCTCTGCTCATACGAGTTAAATACGTAAATAAATTAACAGTTGTAGTTCAGTTCCATTCATTCCAACTTAATACATTGCTCCTATTGTAAATAACTTACATTTATTATTCCAAGTCACGATTTCTGGGCAGTTCCAACAGGCTTCAGCTTCATAGACCAGGCGCAACTGCTCTCCTCTCCTCTCTAGTAGTGCTGGCGACTTGGGTCCGCAAAAAGTGGGAGGGACGAACTGGGTGCGGGACGAACGAACGGGTTTCTTCATTGGTTTATTAATTCTTCATTCTTCGTTTCTTCATTGGTCGAGAATGCGATTTTTTCTCTTCCTATTGTTCACCAGCCCATGCGGAGGGGCGGAGGAGTGCAATGGTGGGCTTTTTAAAAGTCAGTGTTTTATTTATCAAGCGCACAAAATAACACAAGGTAATTCTGAACAATTATATTCTTAGGACATGGCAAGCAACAACTATGTAGTACGCATAAAAAATATATATATAATAATAAAAAATAAAAATACAAAAATATATAAAATTGTTAAAAAGAGTCAAATAAGGGCAGGAATAACATAAATATAAATATACGTAGCAGTAAAACACTAGCAGGAGTTCCAGATATGGACAGTAGGAGTAAGAGTATTAAATATAAAGTGTGGAGGTGCCCATAGATATGTACAATAAATTAATTTGTGTGTGAACAGGGCGTACAGGAGGGGACTGAGTACGCAGCCCTGGGGGGCTCCGGTGCTCAGGGTCAGTGCAGAGGAGAAGCGGTTACCCATTCTCACCACCTGGGGTCTGCCCGTCAGGAAGTCCAGGATCCATTTGCAAAGGGAGGTGTTAAGACCCAGGATCCTGAGCTTGGGAATGAGCTTAGCGGGCACAATTGTGTTGAATGCTGAGCTGTAGTCTATAAACGGCATCCCCACGTATGTGTTACCCTTATCCAGGTGGGAGAGGGCGGTGTGCACTGTCAGGGTGATGGCATCGTCCGTAGATCTGTTGGGACGGTATGCGAATTGAAGGGGGTCCAAGGTGTCAGGAAGGGAGGAGCAAATGTGGGTTCTGACTAACCGCTCGAAGCACTTCATGATGATGGAGGTCAGTGCTACAGGGCGGTAGTCATTCAGGCAGGTGATGGAAGGTTTCTTTGCTACGGGGACAATGGTTGTCTGTTTGAAGCAGGTGGGGACTGCAGACTGTTTCAGGGAGAGGCTGAATATAGAGGTGAATACCTCCGCTAGCTGGACACGGCCTGGAATGCCATCTGGCCCTGCTGACTTCCAAGGGTTTACTCTTATAAAAGCTCTCCTCACGTCAGCCATAGATATGTACAGAGTGCAGTCATCCTGGTCCTCAGCTAGTCTTCTACGCAGTGAGTTCGGTGGGTCTGCCTCACAGGACTATATAAGTAGAAATGTTGAATAAATTAGGAAATAACATTGATTTAGTGGTTTTATAAAATCGCTTTAAAACGTATCTCCAGCATATAGTTTAATGTTATCCTACTACGATGCAGTAGCCTATTACAATTATATAGTTCAGTGACTGAACTTGGTGGGCAGACCCACTGAACTATATACTGTAATTCAGTGACCGAACTCGCTATGGAGCGGCTCAAAGGCAGAATTAATTGGAGGTAGAGGGTATTTGTTACTAACCGTGATGGACTTAAGCCAACTTTAAAGGTTGAAAATGTAGTTTAAAATTATGTTGTGAACAAATTGGCCAAGATTTGTGCTGAGACGAATTTTAAATAGCCAGCCACTTGCTGTTACGGCCACTCCCTGAATGACCGCAACATAAAAGGCACAGAGAGGTTGAGTTGCGATACAAAAATGAATTTATTAAACAAGGGGGAAAGGAATAGGGAGCGTATGGATGCGTGAATGCAGGTTTCTATGCGTGTATGTGCGTCTGTGAATGCCGATATGTGTAGTAAAGGAAACAGGTCAGTAGATGAAGAAAATAGGGAAAACCACGGTCCAAAAGACGCTCGGGGTCGTAGGCCGTGAGGGAGAAGAAAAACGTCTCACTCGTAAGCAGGAGCAAAAGTAAAGGAACAACTCCCGATTGCTCGGCAAGCCAGTCTTTTAAAGGCGTGGGCCAGGTGACTCCAATTGGTCAATCAGGCCAATTCTCTGGATGGGGAAACACAAGACAGACAGAGGGAGAGACAGGCACACGTAACACTTGCATTGATGAGTATGTGCGGCACTCCCCAACGGAAAACGACACGTCGCCCCATGAGAATCTCCTGAGATTACCGTTCACACCGCCGATGGACGTGTCAAAGTTGAACTTATCAATGATGGACAGTGTAATCTTGGACTTTTGTGGGAAGCTAACTAAAGGTATAAGATCTACACATTCACAGGTGAAAGTGGCACAGCAGAAGGAGCCCAGCACGCCTTGCCACTCCCTGCAGCCTGGGAACTGGGGAGGGAGCGGAGGCGTCCCGTGCGAAGACAGCCCGTGCCAACGTACTCAACGCAGGCCATAAGAATCGACCCAGAAGAAGCAGCAAGATGTAATGAAGCGTACCTATACTTAAATGACACACACACACATACCTAATAAAGTTCGATTGAGAATATATGCTGAAGCCGATATATGTACATGAACTATGCTCACACTTTAGCTAAATTTCTAAATGTGACAGCAACCTCAAGACGGGGACGTGCCAGGGGAATGAGGTGTTCTACTTCCTGGTGGCGATGTGTGGGGTGATGACTTTTGTCCTGTATCACTTTCACTTCCTGGGCTATGGTCCATTTTTATCACCAGTCTCGTTTTAAAAATGCTTTGGGAGTTTTTTATCCTGGCTATGGGGTTATGATGGCACTCTGCCAGCTTTCAGAACTCCAAATAGCCGTGGAGATAATGGCAAATGGTACATCCTTAGCTATAGCCGAGTTGTCAACTGAAGTCTCTGCCCTGAGAATGGTGGCATTACAAAATCATGCAGCTTTGGATTTCTTGCTGATTTATTGCTCATTTTTTGTGATGAACATGTAAAAGAACACAAAAATCACATTTTATCATAAAAAACGAATATATCCCTTTTATTGATAAATGTGATTTTGGTAAATGGTCAATATTAACCATATGCTGTCTATATTGCTTGTAATTGAGGTATTTTTATGTAAATTGCGATGGCTTTATTGTTTTAAAAACCCAATAATGTTGTGGGTCCATCAGACCCATGAACACTGGGTGAATAACACAAACATGAGCACCACACACGGGTTACACAAGCAAAAGGGAGAAAACTTTTAGTGAGGACTTCCTTGTTGCCGGGCAGGCGCAAAGATGTCCTCATTTGGGGATTTTTTGATTGGCCAGGGAAGGGAATGATGTTATTTAGGTGGGTGTGGCCAGCTTTTGCACTGAAATGACCTCAAACAAAGTTGCAGGTACATTACAGACACAGGAACGGGCACATTTTATGGATGTGCCCGTTCCCTTTCTATTTAATATGTAATATATTTGCTTTATTAGCCTGTTTTTAATTATAACATCCAAACATCCAGCACCACATCATTCACACGCACACACAATGTTCAAAAAATTTGTTTAGTTTTTTAATGCAACTGCTGTTTTAATGTAGCCTAATTACGTTGCATTTAATGTACTTTCTATTCAAAATTTAATATATTTGCTATTGCTAAAGGTTTTTTAATACAATTAATTTCTTGTTATGCCATTTTCAAATAAAAATGAAATAAAAAATATTTGTTGCTTTGGTCAGAATGATGGTTTTAATGTCACTGGCCCATTTTAGCTGATCGGGATCGGGTTGTCTGGAAGGGTGACATCTGACACTTAAATAGCTCTGGGAATGAAGCATTTATTTTTTATTACATAATTTCAGCGTAGAATGATAGAGGAGACCTGACTTAATAAAATAGAAACACATTTGGAAGTTGTGTTCTAGATGATTTGGATGATTTGGCAAAAAGTGGCTCAATTTTCCTGATATCACCCTATATATATATATATATTAGTATTGACTGTCAAAGTTGTTGTTGTCTCAAGCTAGCATGACCCGGCAAAGCAAGGGAGTTGAGATCTGCAGGGGAGTTGAAAAAACGGCACACCGGAACGAGAAGGTGGGCGGGGTCAGACATCCGACCCCACCCATATCCAGCCACTGCAGGCTGCAGCGAGGGGTTATTGACTGAACCCGTCTAATGGCACCGCCCACCAAACGCACGCTCCATGCGTCGTCGCCGGATTTGGGTTGCTATACCAAGGCATGATGAGTTAACGTACATCCAGTAAAGAGAGTATTGCAAAGATGCTGGGAGCACGGTAAGGGAAAATTTCAACGTTTTTGCTGGGTGAGTGAACCCCAGGCTAATGAAACTGGACTAACCTGAAGGGTATATCGCCCTTCAGTCGTGCTGCCAGCAATCCCACCATGGTTTTTATTACAACCAGTAGTGGATCTGAAGATCCTGGACAATCCATGAAGGTGAGGTGGGGAGGGGTCCTGTGGAGGAAGTGGACAGATACATCAGGACAGAGCACTATGCATTCCTCCCTATATACAGTATACTGATGGCTCTAAAGATCCTCAATCTGTAGGGGATCTCTATGCCAGAGACACGGAGGAAATATTGGAGGTCCAGGGTGCGACAGTTAAGGACTCTTAAAGTGTTCAACGAACACCACTAAGATGGACAGTAATCCGTAGTGGAAGGGGAAAATAAGGAGAACACAAATAACCTCGCGATAAAAAGCGAGGAGCTCGATATCCGAGAAAAACAAAAGAAATAAGCAGTCACGCTTATCTAACACCCGTTGTGGAGTGAACAAAAAGAAAGGAAGGAGAAAAATTTAAATAACCCTAAACCTTAGGATGAGAACACTCGTAGGTTTGAGAGAAAAACAAAGAAACCAAAACCTCTGCTCTGAAATAAAAGAGCGAACTATACTTTTTCTAAATTGTACTGCTAACAAGAACCGTGTAGAGAAGCAAAACTGTCGATAGCACGCACAACTCCTCTACCTTTACCCGTTAGAAAATAACACTTATCTAACTCCCGTATTGGAGTGAACAAAAGAAAGGAAGGAGAAAAACAAAAGAATACTCGTAGGTTTGAGTGGAAAACAAAGAAACCAAAACCTCTGCTCTGAAATAAAAGAGCGAACTATACTTTTTCTAAATTGTACTGCAAACAAGTCCCGCATTGAGAAGCAAAGCGGTCGATAGCAGCACAACTTCCTATACCTTTTACCGGCTCGAATGTTACGTGAAATAACATGGAAGCGACGAGAAAAGGAGGAAGCGGGGTATTAGTAGTGAGAGGAAATGCCGGACAGGTGAACTCATTAATCACCGAGGCGAAAGCAAAACCCGTAGCGGAACACAGAAAAATCCGATATATTTACAGGTAAATGGAAAAACGGAATACTAAGCACGGAGATAAGGGAAGGAAGGCACGATCCATGACATAATCAGGGCGCACAACCGCAGCGTTTGTGGTGCCTTTATTCAAGGTAGCAGTGAGCAGGAGGGTGACTGACCATGTCACCCTCGGAGCTAATAGCAATATGTCTGGCCTTAGACTGGGTAGAGGAAGTGAGGCCAGTAATATGTTCAGATTCAAGCGCAGCGCTGATGTCTTTAAAGTCTGCCCAATCTAAAAGCAGACCGGATGTGGTATTTGATGTACTACAAAAAGTATACCAATTACAACAGGGAGGTATACATGCGAGGTTCCTATGGGTGCCAGTCCATGGAGGGATTGAGGTGAATGGAGAGGCTGATCAGGTAGTATATTTTGGGGAAAGAAGGTAAAATCGTCGGATCACACTCCAGCCCAGGAGGTGGCGGTAATGCACCAAAAATAGATATACAAACCGCCAATAAAAAACAAAGAAGAAGAATAAGAAGCAGCAATGGACGTGGTGTTATACGCAGTCGCTGCTGCGATTTTACTCCTGCTGATCGTGTTTGCGGTGAAAGTGCGAGGACAGGCAGAACAAGGTTAGTAACTGCCTGCCTGGCTAACAGGGGGATTTTCCTATTATTTACCCCAGTCCTGCTCCTGGAGTGCAGGCTAAACCCACGACAGGACCCAATGTGTAGGCCCACTGTGTAGGTAACTAGTTAGCCGCCCGGAGGAAACGTTGTCATAACATTTCTTCTTACCGTGGAAAATCAAACTACAATTTCGGACAGATGTTAACGTAAATCTATCACCATGGCGACACTTTCGCAACAAGTCAGCAATTATACCCGGAAATGCCCTTTTTGAAAACAAAAAAAGAAAGAAAATAAAAGCATATGCTGTTACTGCATAACGTTACCAGTTTTTTGCCTAAGCTGCATTATAGCACGGTAAGAAGACATTTTATGACTACGGTCACATAGGTTATATATAGGCTAACATCGAGAATTTGGCATTTTTAAGGTTTCCTCACAGAAGTAATAACCACAGAATCTCGCTCCTTACAAAGCCCATAAATAACGTTAGAGAAATAATATCTGGTTAAACATACTAACGTTAACGTTACTGTGCTAGCTATAACAGAAGTCTAACAGTTTAACAATAATTCTCCCAATTGGATTACAACATATTTTCTGCCAACAATAACTAAATCTGACTGCGGGATATTCAGGCGAAATAAATGTGCTCGTGTAGCGCTTTTGATTGACATATAAGGAAGTTCACATGTCAGCCAGTGGAATATGTTATACATTTTTTATATTAATTTTTATAAACTTTGTTGTCGCCGTCTTTGTTTTGTGTGGAAGCTCGCTTTCTAACTAATAATTGCCTAAAAATGTAGACTATTGCTTTTACAGCGGTATACTCTTTGTGGGAAGCTCATTTATATTTCTGAAATGCATTCTCTATCATTTAGTAGCGCTGGCTCGATGCAGAAAAAAGGCTCCTCCCCAAACCAGAAATGGTCCAATCATACCTTAGCAACTGTTACTATGCGTTCTGACCTCGGTCAAGCGGTTCGGTCAAGGACAGGTGCATTGAAACCAATGGAGAGATTGCAGTAGTTCACTGAAAATCGTTAAAGAAAAAACATAAATTGAATCAGACAGGATGGTGGAAAGATGTACTTGGGGAACCTGAAAGATTAGAGGGAGGAGAAATGTTTGTCCCTTTTCCGAAACTCAAAACCAGCGACAAATGCATTTGTGCTAACTTAAGTAAATGTCCCAGTGCTGCTCACAAAGTAACATTAACCTTTGCGCTTCAGTTATTGAGACCGCACTGCTGTAACATTAACGTTTGTGCTTCAGTTATTGAGACCGCACTGCTGTAACATTAACGTTTGTGCTTCAGTTATTGAGACCGCACTGCTGTAACATTAACGCTTCAGTGATTGAGAGCGCACTGCTGTAACATTAACGCTTCAGTGATTGAGAGCGCACTGCTGTAACATTAACGCTTCAGTGATTGAGACCGCACTGCTGTAACATTAACGCTTCAGTTATTGAGAGCGCACTGCTGTAACATTAACGCTTCAGTTATTGAGAGCGCACTGCTGTAACATTAACGCTTCAGTTATTGAGACCGCACTGCTGTAACATTAACGCTTCAGTTATTGAGACCGCACTGCTGTAACATTAACGCTTCAGTTATTGAGACCGCACTGCTGTAACATTAACGCTTCAGTTATTGAGACCGCACTGCTGTAACATTAACGCTTCAGTTATTGAGAGCGCACTGCTGTAACATTAACGCTTCAGTGATTGAGAGCGCACTGCTGTAACATTAACGCTTCAGTTATTGAGACCGCACTGCTGTAACATTAACGCTTCAGTTATTGAGAGCGCACTGCTGTAACATTAACGCTTCAGTGATTGAGACCGCACTGCTGTAACATTAACGTTTGCGTTTCAGTTATTGAGACCGCACTGCTGTAACATTAACGTTTCAGTTATTGAGAGCGCACTGCTGTAACATTAACGTTTCAGTTATTGAGAGCGCACTGCTGTAACATTAACGCTTCAGTTATTGAGAGCGCACTGCTGTAACATTAACGCTTCAGTTATTGAGACCGCACTGCTGTAACATTAAGGCTTCAGTTATTGAGACCGCACTGCTGTAACATTAACGCTTCAGTTATTGAGACCGCACAGCTGTAACATTAACGCTTCAGTTATTGAGACCGCACTGCTGTAACATTAACGCTTCAGTTATTGAGACCGCACAGCTGTAACATTAACGCTTCAGTTATTGAGACCGCACTGCTGTAACATTAACGCTTCAGTTATTGAGACCGCACTGCTGTAACATTAACGCTTCAGTTATTGAGACCGCACTGCTGTAACGTTAATGCCGGTCTTGGAGCTAGTAAAGCCAGCTATCATTACCACCTTATCTGATGTGATCTGAACAGCAGGCAACTTTAGGTAACATTAAGTTGTTTAACGTTATATAGCTGGCGTTAACGTTAGCTCGGCTGACCAGAAGTCCTCTTATTCCTGGACAGTTATTCTTTTGGGACTGAAAATATCCGTCCAGACGGGATTTCTAAATTCATACAAATGTCCAGTTAAGTTTTGCTTGTTCTATAAACCATATATTAGCAAACAGGCAGTCTTTCTTTTGTTCATAACGCCTGTCTAACGTTACCCGTCCCCCTTTTGAAATGGAAAATATGGTCACCCTGATGTTACCTAGCGAGCTAGCTATTCAGTAGCCTAACTCATACTGGCATGTTAACATGACATGTTTCAGGTCACTGGCTTTGGGGGGTTTATATTCATAATGTTAATGATAACTAGGTTAGTTCATTAAGCCTAATCTTACCTGCAGTGCAGGATCAACAGTGCTCCTCGATGGTGTTGTTTTATCAGCTGGTGCAGTTTCTCCAGCGGTAACGTTAGACTTTAATTGACCTCGATTGTAATGACTTTTTCATTTTTACACACTTTTACTTCTTGCACATACCGCTCAATTCCATATTTCAAACCTTTCTGTCTGCTTTGAGGAAATCGCGCTCTCGTTTTTCCAAAATTAACGTTACCCGAGTATCTCTGAAAGAGCCACTGTTGCCATTGTTTACACTGTAAAGTGCGGACTTGAAATCAATTGTTTGTCCGACCGAGTTTGGAGCATTAAACCAAGAGGGGCGGGATGGGTCAATTCTCCACATTATGCTGTAACAATGTCCGGGCTGTACGTTCCTTACGGCTGAACCTATTTGTGAATAAGGGCTGCTTTTTATGTTATCAAGTGATTCAGAACATGCTGAATTTACGTGTGTTAATTTACTACAAGGATGCTGCTACAGGCACACTTTTGTTTCTTTTCTTGTTGGTTCTTTGCATTTGTTACTACTATTGTATTAATAAAAGATAATGGAAGTAAATTCCTCTGTTTATTTTAATTATGGATCATTACAGTAGTCACACAGTGAGAAAAAATAAGTCATGTACAGAAATAAATTTTTGATGCATCGATAATCGTTTTATAATCGCATCGTACCCTCTGAATCGGAATCGAATCGATATGATATCTCCCGCAGGCGGACAGCGACAGGGCGCATACATTGGTCCGATATAGCTGTGCTGTTTGGAACGTTACTCTTGTACCAAAACTTGATTTAGCCAGTTAAGACTACGTGTTGGTTTCATTAGAGCTGACGGGCTAACTATCTGCACAGCTTCATTAAACCAGCTGCCATGTACAATAACCCAACAAACAATATTTTGTATCTTTGCTCACACAAATTAGAGTAGCTCTATTCCAAAGCAATGCTAACCAATGTTTCTGTTTCATGTTTCTGTTTCAATGTTTCATGTAACTTGGCCCTGTCTTTTTTCATCTTACCTGAAGAGAATGTGGCCATTCAAACTTTGCTTGTGCATATTATAGACAGTGCTTCTTATGCGTGAGTAACTTTGCATTTTCGTACGTTGAAAATGTTTTGTTGTTGAGATTAATCGTACTCATATGCTGATGGGGCTCCAACTGAAAGCGATGATTCAAGCCAACCCAACCGCGAAACTGTAGCATAACTGGTGGAAACTTGCTTGAACCAATCACATTGCAGGACATCAATCTCACCAGCTGTAACATCCTTAGAGTAGTGGTCTTAAACACCAGTACTGGAGGGTGGGTTTCAGGGGGTGTTGCAGGTTTTTTGAGGGGGTGTTCACTTAACCTGCAGTTGGCATACATTTAAAACCAAAGGAAAAAATATGTCTGTGGTTTTTCCCTGGATATTAAAAAATCATCGCTAAGCGTATTTAAGGCATCGTTTAGTGTGCAGTGCCTTCTTATTTTTTCCTTGGTTTATTACGTCATTCTGTGATTACACACCCAGTCAAGTCTGAACGCAGTACTGTTAGACTTTTTGTACATTATTAACTGAAATAATAATGAATAAAAACACATCTGTTAGAGTTTGAGACCCCAAGAGCATTCTGGGTAACACCCCCCCCTGCCTTACAGCATCAGTATAGAGCATTCTGGGTAACACCCCCCCCCCCCCTGCCTTACAGCATCAGTAAAGAGCATTCTGGGTAACACCCCCCCCCCCCCCTGCCTTACAGCATCAGTAAAGAGCATTCTGGGTAACACCCCCCCCTGCCTTACAGCATCAGTAAAGAGCATTCTGGGTAACACCCCCCTTCCTTGTATCCCAGCTGATGGGGAGCACAGGCAGGATGTGGCGGCCCGAGCTACAGTGCGCCCCCCGGTGGTGGAGGAGCGTGGTGCCGGCATGCCGAGACGTCGCAGAGGGATCAGGGGGATGGAGCACAGACACGCCCAAAGAGAGGACTCAGACCCGGGTAAGGGACACGCCCGCTTTTCTCTGAGAATCTGAACTGCAGTGCTCACAGCGGCAGGTTAGGATAGGGACAGGGAACATGTCTTCTCCTGCTCTGATAGGCTTTATGAATGCAGGGCCTTGTTACTTTTCTTTAGCTCTTTAGTCTTTATCCCAGAAAAAAAGTGCCTGTTTGTGTTTGTGTGTGTGTGTGTGTGTGTGTGTGTGTGTGTGTGCGTGCGTACACACTGCGTGTGTGTATGTGTGTATACATGTTATACTGTATGTGTGTGTACACGTGTGTGTATGTTTGTGTGTATATATGTTAAACTATACATGTGTGTGTGTATATCTTATACTGTGTGTGTGTGTATATATGTTAAACTGTGTGTGTGTATATATGTTATACTGTGTGTGTGTATATATGTTATACTGTGTGTGTGTATATATGTTATATTGTGTGTGTATATATGTTATACTGTGTGTGTGTGTATATATGTTAAACTGTGTGTGTGTATATATGTTATACTGTGTGTGTGTATATATGTTATACTGTGTGTGTGTATATATGTTATACTGTGTGTGTGTATATATGTTATACTGTGTGTGTGTGTATATATGTTATACTGTGTGTGTGTGTATATATGTTACTGTGTGTGTATATATGTTGTACTGTATGTGTGTATATATGTGTATATATTTTATACTGTGTGTGTGTGTGTGTGTATATGTGTATATATGTTATAATCACACTGACTGTCTCCTTCAGAGGACCTGAATGTGGAGGAGGAACAGGAGGAGGTGGAGCTTCAGTCCCAGGCAGCGGGGAAAGTGGGAGCCAAGAAGCAGAGGAAGATGGAGGAGAAACAGGCCAGAAAGGCCCAGAGAGAGGTGGGGTTACAGCCCAGAGAGAGGTGGGGTTACGGCCCAGAGAGAGGTGGGGTTACGGCCCAGAGAGAGGAGGGGTTAGAGCCCAGAGAGAGGTGGGTAATGTTAGCTCAATGCTTCAGAAATGTCAACAATACGAAAAGTCTCTGTTTGTGCAACGGGTTGCGGTCAGTCCTGCCGAAGAGGTGATGTCAATGTTCACAAAAACCATTCCGACAAGAAGCATCAGGACCACTCAGGTTACATGTGCTCAATGAGCATCCTTCGTTTGAATACCAGAAACAAAGTCAAGATGTTTTTTTTTGTTTGTTTCCCCCCCCCCATATTTGCCCATCCATTATATCGTTCTAGTAGTATTTATGGAATGCCACAGGGGACCCCTCCCATCATGCAACAGTATTCCTGGGGTCACCCTGTTTCCTTAGCTATATTCGAATGGCTCACTTTTTTTTTTGTTTTTTTTTTTTTTTTTTTTTTTTGTTTTTTTTGTGGCTCGTTGTGTATAAATAGCTAAGTTAGTAACTAGGTAGTAGCTAGCTAGCTAGTTTAATTTGCATTTTCCATAAACATAGCTAGCAAATAATTGTTCAATTAAAAAATTAAATTGTTACTTTGTTTTATTATTACCATTTTATTTTTTTTTTTTTTATAATTAATTTAAAAATGAAAAACTGATAAAAAAAAAAAATTATTTGTAGACCAGCGCTGGCTCAGCCGTGTGTCTCCGGTGATGTAGTGTACACACAGAGCGTATATTAGAGTTCAGTGAGTGTACATCGTTTGTACCCTACATTTTGTGGTGCATTGTGGGGGATATTGAGTGAACTATTTAGGGTGTCGAATTTTACATTTTGAAGTCGGACACCCTACAAAATGGCCGATGCCCTAAATAGTGCACTATATAGTGAATAGGGAGCGATTCCGAACACGGCCTGTGTCATCCTCTCCTGCTCTTGGGTGGATTCCTGCGGGCCCACATGGGGCCTTAAGACTAGACGAAGCTCTTTCTTACTACTAATTACTATTACTATTTTGCATGGAATCCACCTCATTCACGTTTACATTTTTTAAATTGTTTATCTGTGAGCGTTCACAGGTCCGCTTTTTAAAATAGTTTCCGGTGGGTTCTGCTGCAACCAGTTTGATCCTGTTTCAGCTGGCTGTGGTGTGAACCGTACAAATGACCTCCTAAGGACTAAGGCTCAACTTCATTGGTTCCTCGTCTGAAGTACACACAATGTACCTTTCATGTTTTTATTTTTATGAATTACTCTTTAGGTAGTAATTAATAAAATCTGTGTAAAGACTTGCTATAGAAGACACATTAAAGTATCCATTAGTATTTTTAATATAAATGAATGGGAAAGGAGGTGTGTGATTGGCTGCTGAAATCGCTGTTTGATAGAATGGAGGCGTGTGATTGGCTGCTGTGTTGTAGGCGGAGCTGGAGGAGCGGGAGGAGAGGAAGAGAGCTCAGGAGCTGAGGGAGGAGGGCCGAAGGAAGGAGGAGGAGCAAGAGCGGCTCCTGGAGCAGAGACAGGTAACCTTGGCAACGGGCGGGAACTCGTGCACACAAATACGTACACCTTCGCACACGGACACGCGTGTTCCAACACAGCTGATACAATACTGCTATCATAGCACGCGTAGCCACAGTACTGCTATCATAGCACGCGTAGCCACAGTACTGCTATCATAGCACGCGTAGCCACAGTACTGATATCATAGCACGCGTAGCCACAGTACTGATATCATAGCACGCGTAGCCACAGTACTGCTATCATAGCACGCGTAGCCACAGTACTGATATCATAGCACGCGTAGCCACAGTACTGCTATCTACTGCTATCATGGCACGCGTAGCCACAGTACTGATATCATAGCACGCGTAGCCACAGTACTGCTGTCATGGCACGCGTAGCCACAGTACTGCTGTCATGGCACGCGTAGCCACAGTACTGCTGTCATGGCACGCGTAGCCACAGTACTGCTTTCATGGCACGCGTAGCCACAGTACTGCTGTCATGGCACGCGTAGCCACAGTACTGCTATCATAGCACGCGTAGCCACAGTACTGCTATCATAGCACGCGTAGCCACAGTACTGCTATCATAGCACGCGTAGCCACAGTACTGATATCATAGCACGCGTAGCCACAGTACTGATATCATAGCACGCGTAGCCACAGTACTGATATCATAGCACGCGTAGCCACAGTACTGCTATCATAGCACGCGTAGCCACAGTACCGATATCATAGCATGCGTAGCCACAGTACTGATATCATAGCACGCGTAGCCACAGTACTGATATCATAGCACGCGTAGCCACAGTACTGCTATCATAGCACGCGTAGCCACAGTACCGATATCATAGCATGCGTAGCCACAGTACTGATATCATAGCACACGTAGCCACAGTACTGATATCATAGCACGCGTAGCCACAGTACTGCTATCTACTGCTATCATGGCACGCGTAGCCACAGTACTGCTGTCATGGCACGCATAGCCACAGTACTGATATCATAGCACGCGTAGCCACAGTACTGCTATCTACTGCTATCATGGCACGCGTAGCCACAGTACTGCTGTCATGGCACGCGTAGCCACAGTACTGATATCATAGCACGCGTAGCCACAGTACTGCGATCTACTGCTATCATGGCACGCGTAGCCACAGTACTGCTGTCATGGCACGCGTAGCCACAGTACTGCTGTCATGGCACACGTAGCCACAGTACTGCTGTCATGGCACGCGTAGCCACAGTACTGCTGTCATGGCACGCGTAGCCACAGTACTGCTGTCATGGCACGCGTAGCCACAGTACTGCTGTCATGGCACGCGTAGCCACAGTACTGCTGTCATGGCACGCGTAGCCACAGTACTGCTGTCATGGCACGCGTAGCCACAGTACTGCTGTCATGGCACGCGTAGCCACAGTACTGCTATCATAGCACGCGTAGCCACAGTACCGATATCATAGCACGCGTAGCCACAGTACCGATATCATAGCACGCGTAGCCACAGTACTGATATCATAGCACGCGTAGCCACAGTACTGCTATCTACTGCTATCATGGCACGCGTAGCCACAGTACTGCTGTCATGGCACGCGTAGCCACAGTACTGATATCATAGCACGCGTAGCCACAGTACTGCTATCTACTGCTATCATGGCACGCGTAGCCACAGTACTGCTGTCGCGGCACGCGTAGCCACAGTACTGCTGTCGCGGCACGCGTAGCCACAGTACTGCTGTCGCGGCACGCGTAGCCACAGTACTGCTGTCGCGGCACGCGTAGCCACAGTACTGCTGTCATACCATTTTCTCCCAGGTAATTGGCTGAATAATTAGTGCTGCTGATTGGCCAGACTGTCGTCACACCTGACCCCCAGGTAAAGGGAGGGTGGAAAAGCAGGAGTTCTCGGCCCTTGAGTAACAGGATTCTACAGCACACCTGTACCTCACCTGTAAACCAAGCGCATTTTGAGTAGCGGATGTACCTGTATCACCTGTACCTCACCTGTTAACCGCCACTCAAACACTCAGGAGGAAGAGGAGCGCCAGGTGAAGGAGGATCAGGAGAGGAAGGAGGAAGAGGAGTACCTGCGGCTGAAGGAGTCCTTCGTCATCGAGGAGCAGGGAGTCACAGAAGAGCTGACTGAGCAGGAGGTGCGTGCGTGTGTGCGCGCGTGTGTGTGTGTGTGCGTGCGTGCGTGCGCACGTGTGCGTGCGTGCGTGCGTGCGTGCGTGCGCGCGTGTGCGTGTCTTAGGTGCCAATCGCTTCACTCTTGTCCATTTATGTCTGCGTGTGAAATGAAAGTATAAAAGTATAAAGTCTCAACATATTTTTCTATTTTCAGTCTCACAGCCTCCTTCAGGAGTTCATTCAGCATGTGAAGGTAAGTCTCTCTCTCTCACTCTCACTCTCTCTCACTCTCTCTCTCTCTCTCTCTCACTCTCTCACTCTCTTACTCTCTCTCTCTCTCTCTCTCTCTCTCTCTCTCTTTCTGTGTCTCTCTGAAATTTGAGTATCTCTGGCATAAACACAGTATAGCAGGTTGAGAGCATATACATACTTTCTCACACACACATTTTTCACACACTGTCTCAGTTGTGTATTACTTGTCGATATGTTATTCTCTATAAACTCTGTACAGTGCATCTTAAACATGGTCAGTTTTCCATTCAGTAAAGAGAATGAGGTTCAGACTGTGCTTGATTCATTCAGTAAAGAGAATGAGGTTCAGACTCTGTGCTTGATTCATTCAGTAAAGAGAATGAGGTTCAGACTCTGTGCTTGATTCATTCAGTAAAGAGAATAAGACTCAGACCATGTGCTTGATTCATTCAGTGAAGAGAATGAGACTCAGACCCTGTGCTTGATTCATTCAGTGAAGAGAATGAGACTCAGACCCTGTGCTTGATTCATTCAATAATGAGAATGAGACTCAGACCATGTGCTTGATTCATTCAGTGAAGAGAATGAGACTCAGACCCTGTGCTTGATTCATTCAATAATGAGAATGAAACTCAGACCCTGTGCTTGATTCATTCAATAATGAGAATGAGACTCAGACCCTGTGCTTGATTCATTCAATAATGAGAATGAAACTCAGACTCTGTGCTTGATTCTTTCGCAGGACTCAAAGGTGGTTTTACTGGAGGATCTGGCATCTCACTTCGGATTGCGCACTCAGGTCAGGAAGGGGCGGGGCTCTGTGATTGACACAGAACAGGACCTTGAAGTCTAGGCTGTAGCATGTTCTTTGTGTCTCTGGTGTCCTCTAGTGGCCAATGAGTGAAAGTGATAGTATTGTCTGATAGTATTTATAACAGGAAATTATATTATGTTGTCTTCTTTAGCTTATTAATTGCATCTTTTTAACATACAAATTATCTATTTTGCCCTGTAATGTATGGCAGTCTTTGTAATGTTGGAAAAGTGGATGGTTTATTGGTTATAATAACTGGATCATATAACATCATAGAAGTCCAATAATCTCATGTTGTTGTCATTTTAAAACAAAGTGCATATCCCATGGTTGGCAGTGTCCCAAACCATGAGCTTTAATAAATTATAAAATGGCATATAATGGTGATACAGTAATTAGTATTAAGAGTGTAGGGAGGGGGGGGGACGTAATGGATATCCATGTATTTGACCTCTGACCTTTGCATGCAGGATGCCATCTCCAGATTGCAGGACTTGATGGCAGACGGTTCGCTCACAGGTAAGAGAGAGTGGAAAAGCCAAAGGAAGTTGTTTATTTCTTGGAGCCCCCCAAACATTAATTAAATTTTCTCCTACCTCTCCCTCCCCTCCTCTAACCCCCCCCAGGTGTGATCGACGACAGGGGGAAGTTCATCTTCATCACACCAGAGGAGCTGAGCGCTGTCGCCAACTTCGTCCGACAGAGAGGAAGAGTGTCTATCAGTGAGCTGGCCCAGGCCAGCAACTCCCTCATAAACCTGACTCCTGAGATCCGCAATTCTGCATAAAACACACACGTTACATTTACATGACATTTCTCCATTTAGCAGACGCTCTTATCCAGTGACTTACACACACACACACATGTATGCAACGCACACACACACGCGCATGTATGCAGCGCACACACACACACACATGCGCATGTATGCAGCGCACACATACATACACACACACACGATGTCTGCCCAAAGGACTATTGCTAACCACCCCCCCACCCCCCCATACCTTTCTGCATTTGGTTCAATAAAAAATATATTTATGTTTTAGCAGTGATTTATTTGTCAGCTTGCTTTTTATGACACACTTCAGTTCGCGACATGTTGTAATTATCAGTTCAGTTTAAGACATGTTGTAATTATCTTACTTGTAAATGTAATTGGTTATGCATTCAATTGTTCCAAACTAAGTGCCTACGTGTGTATGCTTTTTGTTATGCTACTTTCAAAGGGCCAATTGCAACGAAGTTTAAACCTCAATTTTAAGTCCCGACAGCACAGAACTACTGAAAAGGTTGTTTGCTATCTTACAGACCAACAGTAGCTCTTCAAGTTGTTATAAAGGCCTGTGTTCTAGTGGTTTAAACTTCTGATTTTGGTTGCGATAGTCCTGCTATGTTTAATAGGGGGCACAATGCCAAAAATATATTGTGATATTGAGCATTAATTTAACTATAGTGGGGTTTGTCCATATCATTATTTTAGACGAATTTCAACCTTCCATGAAAACCCTTAAACCAATAGTACATTTTTTGGCAATGCCGTTTGGAAAAAATGAGTTTTAGTCTGTTTTAAAAGTTACAGTTAGCCAGTGTCGTATGAGTGGCCACATTCGATGTTTAACACAGATCAGAGAAGGTCATTATTATGGAGCTGGAGCTAGATCTGGGCCAAAAGTTTCGTAATTTAGGGTTTAATATGTTTAATACTGTTATACTCATAGCTATACGTTGCATTATTAGCTGCCACTAGCTACACCGCTAGCTGTCCAAGTTGGCTAAATAGCTGCATATAAGCATAGTCATAATTACATATGATGACATGCTACCAAGTGGCCATCATAATTTGTTGTGGTTACGCTCGTGACTGCCCCGTTCTTATCATTTCCGGGTTTCCCGGAAGTCCCTCTGACATCTGAGCCGCGGCGTTGACAATTCTGTTGACTCCTCTCTGGACTCCTCTCCTGCTCCTCTCTGAAGCACAGAACCACTGAACTCTATGAAGTGAAGAGGGGCTAAATGTCTTGTTTGTCTCCGGACAGCAGTGCGATCAGAGCCCGGCGTTGCGGTTCAGGGTCTGTCGTGAATCCGGAACTGTAGGGACTGCAGCGCTCTCAGTTGGGTAAGGAACCCAAATGGTCGGCTGTTGAGTAAAATAGCGACGTGTTTTCCGCTTGTTAGCGATCAGGAAGATTTGATGAGCACATGCACCGTAGTCATGGAGGTGTATTGATCACGATCGGTGGTTAAACAGCGATAGATGCTGTCATTCTGCATTTCCGTGTGTGACGCGGATTGTTTCGAATCAATAGTGGAGAATAACGTTACTGACCAAAATCAGCTCAGATATTTCTGCGCACCACGGCAAATTACGCCGTCGGTTTTACTGTTTAAAAGTCCGCTCTGTATCTGATGGTCAGGTGTTTCGTGAGCAAACGGCTTGGCTGTGAATATTTCTGATATTGATATTGCAGTTCCAGTCCTACACATTGCACTAGGTTTCGTGGGTGTGGTTTTGGTCAGACGTTGTGGTACGCTTGTTTTTCTCTACATTTGATGCTTATCGTGAACGAACACACGCTGGCATCTCTGATAATTCATTGGAAGCACCCTGTTTTTAGTTAAATTGTTTAACAGCCACCACAAATGATACTGCTATACTCTTCTGATTCTGGTACAGTTACAGTGAGAGTAAAACTAGGCTCAGGGGTCTTTCTGCCACATGTGTCCACGCACACACACACGCACACACAATAACCTGGGAAATACACTGTGAAATACACTGTCACAATAAACACACACAATCACAAACCTTTGACTGAGAAACATAGTACGAGACAGTACGATAGCACTGATCATGTACACAGAATCCATCTTTCTGTGCCACCCTTTTGGACCGAGACTTTGGTTTGCAATGTTGTGGAATGTCTGAGATTTATTGCATGTTTAGTAATTCCATAGTAATGTGGAATATTGTGGGAATCTCAGAGATGGACTGCATGTTGAGTAATGGTTCAGTAATCTCAGAGACTGACTGCATGTTGAGTAATGGTGCAGTAATATCAGAGACTGACTGCATGTTGAGTAATGGCGCAGTAATCTCAGAGACTGACTGCATGTTGAGTAATGGCGCAGTAATCTCAGAGACTGACTGCATGTTGAGTAATGGCGCAGTAATCTCAGAGACTGACTGCATGTTGAGTAATGGCGCAGTAATCTCAGAGACTGACTGCATGTTGAGTAATGGCGCAGTAATCTCAGAGACTGACTGCATGTTGAGTAATGGCGCAGTAATCTCAGAGACTGACTGCATGTTGAGTAATGGCGCAGTAATCTCAGAGACTGACTGCATGTTGAGTAATGGTGCAGTAATCTCAGAGACTGACTGCATGTTGAGTAATGGCGCAGTAATCTCAGAGACTGACTGCATGTTGAGTAATGGTGCAGTAATCTCAGAGACTGACTGCATGTTGAGTAATGGCGCAGTAATCTCAGAGACTGACTGCATGTTGAGTAATGGTGCAGTAATCTCTCTCCCCACAGTCATGGCTCTCAGTCTGTCTCCTGCGGCAGTCTGCCAGTGCTTCTCCCTGGTGTCTCTCTGCACCTCTGTGGCCGACCCAAACTGGATCCAGATCAGGAACGGCAGTGATCCTGACAGCAGGCAGCTTATCTACGGAGTGGCCTTTACCCTGCATGCTGCTCAGAATCTTACTGATACAGGTGTGTGTGTGTGTGTGCACAGAATCTTACTGACACAGGTGTGTGTGTGTGTGTGTGTGTGTGCACAGAATCTTACTGATACAGGTGTGTGTGTGTGTGTGTGTGTGTGCACAGAATCTTACTGACACAGGTGTGTGTGTGTGTGTGCATGCTGCTCAGAATCTTACTGACACAGGTGTGTGTATGTGTGTGTGCATGCTGCTCAGAATCTTACTGACACAGGTGTGTGTATGTGTGTGTGCACAGAATCTTACTGACACAGGTGTGTGTATGTGTGTGTGCACAGAATCTTACTGACACAGGTGTGTGTGTGTGTGTGCATGCTGCTCAGAATCTTACTGACACAGGTGTGTGTGTGTGTGTGTGCACAGAATCTTACTGACACAGGTGTGTGTATGTGTGTGTGCACAGAATCTTACTGACACAGGTGTGTGTGTATGCGGCATAATAATAGCTTAATAATAATAAGTGAAATAAAAGACTCGTAACTAGGATAACTTAAACGCTTGAGTATTAATGATGGGCTTCGTGATATTTCATCACTACTTATTTTAAGGGCTTTTGTAATTGACCTTCTCTTTGCTGCTGCTGCCCTCTGAAACGGTGCTGTTGAATATCGTCTTCAAACCGTTTCCAAAGCACTGAAGATGCACCTGTTCCTGGAATTCATTTTTCTGCTGAGGAAGTGGAGGTTGACGCCTCAGTTTACTCTCCTCTTTCCTCACTCATTTCCTCTGTGTTGTTTTACCTCAGACGGCAGCCCACGATGCTATATCGCGCCACATACAATATGCCCAAATTATAATGTGTATAATTGACATTTTTTCATAAATGTGGACCTAAATAAATAATTAAAATGTGTGTGTGTGTGTGTGTTCATATGTGTTACAGCTCCTCTTGGCGGAGTGAATGGGTGGGGTATGTGGCTCCTGTACACGCTGGCAGGCGTGTGCTACAGCGGCGTCCTGTTCTCAAGCTCCACCTTCCTGTTTGACTTCCTGGGCTTTGGCAGGACCCGCCCCCGGCTCACAGCCACGCTGCACATCTGTACAGGTGCCCCGCCCAAACACCTCTCTCTGTGTGCCCCGCCCAAACACCTCTCTCTGTGTGCCCCGCCCAAACACCTCTCTCTGTGTGCACCTGCAGGTGCCCCACCCAAACACCTCTCTCTGTGTGCACCTGCAGGTGCCCCGCCCAAACACCTCTCTCTGTGTGCACCTGCAGGTGCCCCGCCCAAACACCTCTCTCTGTGTGCACCTGCAGGTGCCCCGCCCAAACACCTCTCTCTGTGTGCACCTGCAGGTGTCCCACCCAAACACCTCTCTCTGTATGCACCTGCAGACTGAACTGGGATTAGCGCTTAGCGCTAACGTTAAAACTGGGACTGAACTGGGATTAGGGCCGAGCGCTAACGTTAGCAGTGAGAATGAACTGGGATTAGTGCTTAACACTGGGACTGAACTAGCATTAGTGCTTACTGCTAACGTTAACACTGGGACTGAACTGGGATTAGCGCTTAGCGCTAACATTAGCAGTGAGAATGAACTGGGATTAGTGCTTAACACTGGGACTGAACTAGCATTAGTGCTTAGTGCTAACGTTAACACTGGGACTGAACTGGGATTAGCGCTTAGCGCTAACGTTAACACTGGGACTGAACTGCGATTAGGGTTTAGCGCTAACGTTAACACTGGGACTGAACTAGGATTAGTGTTTAGCGCTAACGTTAACACTGGGACTGAACTGGGATTAACGCTAACGTTAACACTGGGACTGAACTGGGATTAGCGCTTAGCGCTAACGTTAACACTGGGACTGAACTGCGATTAGGGTTTAGCGCTAACGTTAACACTGGGACTGAACTAGGATTAGTGCTTAGCGCTAACGTTAACACTGGGACTGAACTGGGATTAGTGCTTAGCGCTAACGTTAACACTGGGACTGAACTGGGATTAACGCTAACGTTAACACTGGGACTGAACTGGGATTAGTGCTTAGTGCTAACGTTAACACTGGGACTGAACTGGGATTAGGGTTTAGCGCTAACGTTAACACTGGGACTGAACTAGGATTAGTGCTTAGGCTAACGTTAACACTGTGACTGAACTGGGATTAGCGCTAACATTAACACTGGGACTGAACTGGGATTAGTGTTTAGCGCGAACACTAGCAGTGAGACTGAACTGGGATTAGTGTTTACCGGTAACAGTAACACGCAGCACGTTTTCTCCCCACACAGTGGTGTTGTGCCTGGGAGCCATCGGCGTGTGCGGGGCCTGCCTCGGAGTGATAGTCCACAACCTGCGGAAGGGCCTGATTGGTCGGTTCTGGGGTGGGGGCGGGGCCGAGTCTGGGGGGGCGGGGCTCCAGACCTCCCCCGGGGAGAGCTTCTACATCGCGGTCCTGGCCCTGTTCTTCTCCAGCCTGGCCAGCGGCCTCAGCCTGAGCGGGACATCCCAGCCTATCCCAAGTGGCGACTACGCGCCTATCGAGTCAGGGGACAGTGAGAGCGAGTCAGGGGAGCCCTCGTCCACCAGGGAGCCGGGTGAAGGGTGGGGAGAGGTGTTTCCTGACTGAAACGGCTTGAGGAGAGATCGCCGGATAGGAGAACCCTCACCCCCCCCACCCCCCACCCCCCACCCTCCTCCACCGGGACCGGAATGCCTTTTTCCCCAAGCCACGCCCCTCAACCACAACCATGGGTCCAACGTTAGTGCGACAACGCCGAGGCGGTCCGGTCAGAAGACAGGAATGTGCGACCGAACCTCCGAAAGCATTCCTTTATTTATTTGACTGGCTGACGCCCCTTTTTCCGGGGCGGACTGCTACGCTCGCAGTTTTATATCTCACAGATTCTTAGCCCGTTTGTACAGCTGTGCGTTGGGTTGGACTGGGCTTGCTGTTGGGTTAAAGCGTTGGGTTCAAAACCCCCACGGTCTCAGGTCCCAGAGTCCAGCAGTCTTAACCGCAGGGTCACATGCTCCTTTTCCAAGCGCTAATCCCGCTAACTCCACTGTTTCCATGATCCTGAAGGAGAGAGAGAGCGTTAGATGGGGTCCGCCCCTCAGGATAAACCTCTGAGATTAAGCCGTTCTTCACAGGTAATTTCTGTCTCCAATGACTGATCCAGGGTCAGTTAAAGTGGTAATCCGTGATCTTTGTGACATCTGTGGTTCGTTTTCCGACTCAAAATCCCAGAGTTAACCTTTCATTCAAAATGAAGCTACAGCCCCAAACACAGTGGCATGGCTTGCTTGGGGGTGTAGCGAGGAGCGCGTCGCGTGCTTAATTCTGTGAGAAGATAATCCAGCGGCAGCGTATTTTGGAGAAAGAAGACTGCCTAGAGACGATCGACAATGTCGTCCGACACGGTAATATTGAGCAACATAGGAAACCTAATTTTAGGCTCTTGCTCTTCCACATTCGACATACAAGTTCCTGTACGTGTCGTTACATTTCAATACTTGGCGGGATTGTCGCGCCCGACAGCACCAATGAAAGGTAGCATATAGACAAGCAAATTATAGGATGCAAATACATTGAATGGATATTGCTACAAAAATGCCAATGTTAAAAATGGCATTTTTTTTAACATGAAAAAATCACGGATTACAGCTTTAAAAGACTGGTACTGATCCAGAGTCTGTTCACCCTTACCGTAACTGCATCCCAAACACCGTTGTGATAAGGGCTGGTACTGATCTCGGGTCAGTTCTTTGGGGAAGAATGTACATTGACTGCACTACTGTGTCCTTCATAGCAACTGTGCACATGGCCTCATTGTGTGTGCTTGTATGTCTGTGACATCACTCTGTCTGTGATATCACTCTCTGTGACATCACTCTGTCTGTGATATCACTCTCTGTGACATCACTCTGTCTGTGATGGTGGATAACTGCACCAGAATACCACCCTTCCTCCCCCCATCCTTTCTTCCTCTGTAATTGTGAAGAAATCTCTCTCTCTCTCTCTCTCTCTCTCTATCTCTCTCTCCCCCCCCTCTCTCTTGTGCATGGTCATTTTTCACTGCTTTAACCTGGTCACACCGCCCCCTACAGTGTGGGCATAGTTACAGCAGGTGGACTGGCTGTACCAGCGCCGCACTGTGGCCGGCCAGGGCGTGTCCCATGGCGGGAGGGAGAGTTTCCGCCGGGGATGACGCAACAATACCTCCCCTGGCCAATCGAGAGCCTGCAGTCTGCCTGCATCCAACAGCTCGACAGACAAGACTGCGCGGTAAAAAAAACAAGAGGCTGGCTGATCCCCAGTGGGGCGGCAGCTTCATGACGTACCGTCACTAAAATTTAAATGATACATCCTGTCGCCTGAGTCTCTGCCTATATATCGATGTGAGTAAAATCGTGTCATTCCACAGGTACTGTTGGAAAAAGTTAATTTAAGCATTGTATTGAGTGAGATAACAAGCCTCTACCCGCATGTAAAGGATGGATGTTATTCTGTATGTGTGAAATGTGAAGCACGATGTGTATAACCTTAAACTGCGGCCCCTCGAGGCACGATGTGTATAACCTTAAACTTAACATGTATAACCTCCACCCAACAAGGAAATGTGCATCTATTAGGGGTGTCATACACAGATATAGAACCAGAGATGTGACGTGTAATATAATAGTAATTTGGAATTCTGAAATGGAACAATTTGGCAGCCATCTTACCTGGTTACAGCTATAGGCTGTGTCTCAAACGGGAAAAATGCTGCCTTCAAAGGTCGCATATAATGGCGGCTGAAAACAACGATGTGGGATTCGCCGCGCCACCAGGGGAGCTTTTTTACAGTCTGAATATACAGTAAACTCCATAATTTGTTGTAGTTATATTTAAAAATGCATTTTAATTATTTAGTACGCTGGAATAGTGTGTCTGATATTTTGAAGCCAATGTGAGCTTTCCAGTAACTAGCCAGCTAACTTGCTACAAAGCTAACCTAGCCTAATGAACAAACACTGATCTCACGTGATCATCCTGCCTTCGAAGTGTGTCCCAAATCCGTTGCCTTTTGACGTACCTTCAGTGGGAGCAAGACGACAAGACAGCTTGAGACACAGCCATAATAGGAACCTATGGCAAAAGTGTCATGTACTTTCTAACCCACTGTGATGTCATAATGGGGTCTCAGAAGCCAGATTGGCTCATAGATATAAAACTATGGTTACTGGCCACCATCTTACCTGGGTTTGGTCTTGAAGATTGTGCCATTAACTTTGACATTTGTCACGTCTATGGTTCTATATCTATGGTGTCGTACTCCAGTTTCCGTAGAGCCACGGTGTCTGCTGGGTTTTGTAGTTTCCTGTCCATCAGTAGCCATGGAAACAAGGCGCATGAGTTTCTTTAGCCAGTCAGTGAGTTAAATGAATCACTTTAAGCACCAAAAAAACAGCCGACATTGCGACATTCACCCTTTTGGGGTTCTGTTTCATAAAATCTCTTTGAGCTATTCTACATTTAAATACGGTAAAACATGATATCCAAAATATAAGTAATACATATTTAAACATACAGTGTGTACATGTGAAAATGTATCAATTATAATTTTTTTGCACAACTGCTCAATTGTATCTGTACAATCTATACCAGAGGTACTCAATCTTATTCAGTGAGGGCTGTTGTGGGTGCAGGCCTTTGTTCCAACCAAGCAGTTACACACCTGATTCTATTAATCAACCACTAGGGTTTTTTTTACCTTGAGTAGTAGAATCAGGTCTGTAACTGCTGCACCCAAACCGGCCCTTTATGGATAAGATTGAGGACCCCTGATCTAGACAATGTATCTGTTTTTGTCCTTTTTAATTATTCATCAAAACATATTCAAAATATGCTTCTTCGACTTTTGCTTGTTAACATAATTAACTTTTCATAATACTCCTGATCTTCATGGACCAGTAGATTGTATATACCCTTACAAACATATTGTGAAAATATGAGCTTGTCGCAAACCTGTGGCAACTATACCAAAGCTCACATTTTCACAAGCAAATTAGCTTTGTGGGAACTGCCATTCACTTCTGGCAAAGTCTTTAGTTCACCGCTACTGGCAAACTGACAAACCTCTCGCAACATTTTGTGGGAAAGAATTTAGTTTGCGGGAAATGTGCTACATATTAACTGTGAATTTTGCATACAGTTTTGTAAGGGTATTGAACAGTATATTCTGATGAACCTGACCTTTTAAATATTGTTTCTTAATCAACGAGGCTCTTAGACTGCACTGAAGGTGAACCAAAAGATTCTTCTGCAACCCTGGGTCTGGAGAGCTGCTGCTGCTGTTACTCGGCATTTAAATCATCATGAAGTAGTCGATTACACAATTAAATCACCTCACCCTGCTTTTTTGGGTTTAAACTTGTTTCTGAGTTTACGGTGAAACTAAAAGCAGACTCCTTTTGGGACCCTCGATTGTTTAAATGTAAAACCCTTGGTTGTGATGTTTTGCTCATTGGTTGTTTAAGGTGCACCTTGTGGCCACACATGAACCCTGCAGAACAGACCTTGGTCAAAAAGTATTTGAAATACTATGACTGTTAAGACGGCAGTTAAAATCTGAAAACACAATCACACAAAAGAACAAATTTATTATAAATGTTTTTTTTTATTTTTTATGTTGGTCACCTGCAGGAATTTTACTGGTGTCTACAAACGGTTGTATTATTTCAAATGTTTGACCCAGGACAGCTATGTAGGTTTTGTGTAGTGGCAGACTGTGGCCAGCAGAGGGCAGCATTGCGGGCTGAGCTCGGAGATCACCTCAGGGCAGACTGTTGCTGTGTACAGGGGCTACAGGCCCGAGCTGCCGCGTGACTGAAGGGGTGTGGGGGGGATATGTGCAGATATGCGAAGACCGTTCAGCTGAAGAGATTGACATCCCTTGCAGGGCGTTTTGTGTTCTTTTTTTAATTATTGTATAATGTCCTGTTTTATTTTTATTTCCCACGCTGCATTGCACCGTTTGAAACGGTGTGTTTCTCTGACTGAAGTTTGTTTTGGTAAATTAGGTTTTTAATGTTCGTGAGTGTCCACTTTTTATATGTGATTTGTAATAGTGAGACTGTGTGTGTGTGTGTGTGTGTGTGTGTGTGTGTGTGTGTGTGTGTGTGTGTGTGTGTTTGTGTGTCTCCATGTCTCCATCGCAGTGTAGTCCTGCTGAAGTGATTTGGGTTGTAGGCCCAGACTGTTAACCTGTGTTTGTTCCCTCTGACAATCAGGTGATTGTGAAATATACCTCCTGTCCCCCAGCCTGGCTCCCGTCTGCTCTTTGTGTGGAGTGCAGTCCTGAATACAGCACAACACACGGCCACATGCCTGCCTCTCTCTCTCTCTCTCTCTCTCTCTCTCTCTCTCTCTCTCTCTCTCTCTCTCTCTCTCTCTCTCTCTCTCTCTCTCTCTCTCTCTCTCTCTCTCTCTCTCTCTCTCTCTCTCTCAATTCAATTCAAAATGCTTTATTGGCATGACATATTTCGATATATATATTGCCAAAGCGCAATAGTCAATTAAAACAACAACAGTCAGCAATAATAATAGTAATAACAACAACAATATATATAAAAATTCTAATTTAACAGACATAAAATATATCCTATTACTAGTAGTAATATAAATACTATTACTACAAATAATTATATTATTAGATAATGTTATATAATTCAATATAATATATAATATAAATATACAGTATTATATAATTATTAATTAAACATAATATATAATACAAATATGTTATGTAATTTAAAACAAATATATATTCATTGGTGGGGGGTTAGGGGTCACTGCTGTCCCTCTTCCTGTGGCAGGTAGACACATATTGTGCTGCCAATTGTGCACCTTACCTCTCCCAGGAGGATTTGTAATAGTTGGGTCTCAGGTAGGATTGTTTTGTATTTTTCACATTGGGTGAGGAAGTGCAGCTCTGTCTCTATTCGTTTTTGACTGCAGTGGGAGCACAGCCTCTCTTCTCAGGGCAGACAAGTCTGCCGGTGGCGGCCGGTTTCTATTGCTAGGCTGTGCTCACTGAGCTCTCTCTCTCTCTCTCTTTTTCTCTTTCTCTGTTTCTCCCTCTCCTCTCTCTCTGTTTCTCTCTCTCTCTCTCTCTCCTCTCTCTCTCCTCTCCCTCTCTCTCTCTTCTCCCTCATGCTCTCTTGCTCTCTCTCTCTCTCTCTCTCTCACTCTCACTCTCACTCAGGCTGGTCGAGGCGCGTTGCTTTTCTCACCCGTAAAACGTGTACTCTCCTCCCGTTGGTTGAGATGTACCCGTGTGATGCGTCCGGGCCAATCGTGGATGAGCGCGTTTTCTGTGGAGAGAAACACTAAGGACATGTTGCAGTTCTTGTCAGGGAAATCAAAGCACTGCTATGATGAGAGAGGTGGTGGTAATAGGTGACAGAGAAGGATGTTGAATACACATTTTTCTCCCTGGCAGAATGGACTGCTACGGTGCAGTAAGCCTATAAGCTCATGGCCTGTTTGGTGCAAAGCGCAGATTTAAACAAAAAAAATTATATTATAATCCTTTGGTGAAAGGTAATTATATCAACAATTACATCCCTGTAGATTCCAAATGATTTATTTTCCTGATTGTATCTTTCTGTTTCTCTCCATCCCTCCCTACTTCACAATCGCTTTTCCTCCCCCTCTTCGCACATGTCGGAAGCCCAGCCCTTGCATTGGCTGGGACACGTCGTCATAGTAACCTTGACACATTGTTGATGTCACCAGTGAATTTGTGAATGGAGAGAGGGAGAGGGAGGGAGGCGGAACGCGTGAGCGCGTGTGCTCCTCGGTGCGGTGATGGGTGCGTGCTCATGTATGTGAACACGCTAGTGTCCTTGTGCATGCCTGCGCTGTTGGCCCGGACGCCGCTGACGTGTGACGTGACTTCAAAGTAACTGATTTTCATACACCTCAGTAGGGGGGAAAAAATCTGCTTTCAGCAAAATAAACACCATCTCTCTCTCACACACACACACACACACACACACAGGGGGGGGGGGAGGGGGGGGGGGCTCCACTAGAAGGGAGGAGGAGGAAGAGGTAGAGGACAAAAAGTGAGCGAGAGAAGGAAGGAAGGAGAAGTGGCGTGTGGACTGCAGACCTGAATGCAGGAATGTGGTGAGTACCACAGCCCAGATGCAGGGAACAGAGAGAGAGAGAGAGAAAGGGGGAATCGGGCAGGGGAAGTCCGCTCACTGGCTCCCCGATTCTCTCAGCCCTTCGGTTCACATTCAGGCATTCCTCCTGCTGATGAGGGGGGAGAGAGAGGGAGAGCGGGGCTGTTAGCATTAGCGTGTGTGAAAACAGCCGTGGCTATGTTCTCACTCTGCCATGTGCACGCGTGACAGAGCCCACGGGACGCGTAGCACAGCGCTGCACGTTTGTGTGTCAGTCAGCCCGCACATTAGCATAGCGCTGCACATTTCTGTGCCAGTCAGCCCTTGCATTAGCGTAGCATGTTTGTGAGTCAGTCAGCATGTGTATTAGCATAGCGTAGTGTAACGTTGCACGTTTGTATGCCAGTCAGTCAGCCCGTGCATTAGCGAAGCGTAGCGCTATATGTTTGTGTGCCAGTCAGGCCACTCATTAGCGTAGCATAGCACTGCACGTGTCAGTCAGTATGCGCATTAGCGTAGCATACTGCTGCACATTAGCGTAGTGTACTGCTGCACATTAGTGTAGCGTACTGCTGCACATTTGAGTGTCATTCAGCTCACGTATTATAATAGCATAACATAGCAATGCACGTTTGTGTGTCGGTCACTCAGCCCGTGATGCAAAGTGCACGGAGCGCCCGGGGGTCGCTGGGGGGAGGGGGGCCCCCGCTTCTCCACTGGCCTTGTCAGGGGGGTCAGCGGGCGGGCGTCCCTCGTCCTCGTTCTCATCCCGCCAGAGTTGCGAAGCAGCTGCGGCTCCACGGTTACATGCGCGAGGGCACGCGCGTTTGTGGGCACTGTGCCGATGATCGACAAACATAAACAGCACTTTAACTGCATTGTGGTACAGCACGTTCGACAAACATAAACAGCACTTTAACTCTTCCTCTTCTGCATTGTGGTACAGCACGATCGACAAACATAAACCGCACTTTAACTGCATTGTGGTACAGCACGATCGACAAACAATCAGCACTTTAACTGCATTGTGGTACAGCACGATCGACAAACAATCAGCACTTTAACTGCATTGTGGTACAGCACGATCGACAAACAATCAGCACTTTAACTGCATTGTGGTACAGCACGATCGACAAACAATCAGCACTTTAACTGCATTGTGGTACAGCACGATCGACAAACATAAACAGCACTTTAACTGCATTGTGGTACAGCACGATCGACAAACAATCAGCACTTTAACTGCATTGTGGTACAGCACGATCGACAAACAATCAGCACTTTAACTGCATTGTGGTACAGCACGATCGACAAACAATCAGCACTTTAACTGCATTGTGGTACAGCACGATCGACAAACATAAACAGCACTTTAACTGCATTGTGGTACAGCATGATCGACAAACATAAACAGCACTTTAACTGCATTGTGGTACAGCACGATCGACAAACATAAACCGCACTTTAACTGCATTGTGGTACAGCACGATCGACAAACAATCAGCACTTTAACTGCATTGTGGTACAGCACGATCGACAAACATAAACCGCACTTTAACTGCATTGTGGTACAGCACGATCGACAAACAATCAGCACTTTAACTGCATTGTGGTACAGCACGATCGACAAACATAAACAGCACTTTAACTGCATTGTGGTACAGCACGATCGACAAACATAAACCGCACTTTAACTGCATTGTGGTACAGCACGATCGACAATCAGCACTTTAACTGCATTGTGGTACAGCACGTTTGACAAACATACACCGCACTTTAACTGCATTGTGGTACAGCACGATCGACAAACATAAACAGCACTTTAACTGCATTGTGGTACAGCATGATCGACAAACATAAACAGCACTTTAACTGCATTGTGGTACAGCACGATCGACAAACATAAACCGCACTTTAACTCTTCCTCTTCTGCATTGTGGTACAGCACGTTCGACAAACAATCAGCACTTTAACTGCATTGTGGTACAGCACGATCGACAAACATAAACAGCACTTTAACTCTTCCTCTTCTGCATTGTGGTACAGCACGATCGACAAACATAAACAGCACTTTAACTGCATTGTGGTACAGCACGATCGACAAACAATCAGCACTTTAACTGCATTGTGGTACAGCACGATCGACAAACATAAACCGCACTTTAACTGCATTGTGGTACAGCACGATCGACAAACAATCAGCACTTTAACTGCATTGTGGTACAGCACGATCGACAAACAAACAGCACTTTAACTGCATTGTGGTACAGCACGATCGACAAACATAAACAGCACTTTAACTGCATTGTGGTACAGCACGATCGACAAACATAAACCGCACTTTAACTGCATTGTGGTACAGCACGATCGACAAACATAAACAGCACTTTAACTGCATTGTGGTACAGCACGTTCAGCGTACACTGTTTTTTTTGCCATTTTAAAAAATCACCCAACCCACCTTCAGGTCTGCAGCCCTCCTTGCTGGTCCATGTGTAACCCACGGCAACAGCTCATGCACCACATCACCACTGGTCCAAAGCCAGCAGTTAATTAATTGAAAAATCTTCGTAGAACATCATGTGTGTTTTTCAGTTCATAAATTGAATGGTTTATTTGCTTTTTTCCCCTCCCCAAACTGACTTGATTTGAATGAAACTGACCTCTGACCTCTGCCCCTGACCTGGGACAAAGGTGTGACTGCAGGTACGTGACTTCTATAAGGCGGTGGGCTCCCTTCTGGAAGATGAATAATTCACTGAAGAAAGCTTGCTACATACATTAGTGACATGTTTGAATGAGTAAAAACAACAGAAACACTAGAGCCATCTGGGAAATACACAAAAAACTAATAATAATAACAATTATGAATTGCACCCAGAACTATCCCACATATACACAACAAACAGAACTACCCTACAAATACACAACAAATGCAGAACTACCCCACATATACACAACAAACAGAACTACCCTACAAATACACAACACACACAGAACTACCCCACATATACACAACAGACACAGAACTACCACACATATACACAACAAACACAGAACTACCCTACATATACACAACAAACAACTACCCCACATATACACAACAAACAGAACTACCCCACATATACACAACAAACACAGAACTACCACATATATACACAACAAACACAAAACTACCCCACATATACACAACAAACAGAACTACCCCACATATACATAACAAAAACAACTACCCCACATATACACAACAAACACAGAACTACCCCACATATACACAACAAACAGAACTACCCTACAAATACACAACAAACACAGAACTACCCCACATATACACAACAAACACAGGACTACCCTACATATACACAACAAACACAGGACTACCCCACATATACACAACAAACACAGAACTACCCCACATATACACAACAAACACAGAACTACCCCACATATACACAACAAACACAAAACTACCCCACATATACACAACAAACACAGAACTACCCCACATATACACAACAAACACAGGACTACCCTACATATACACAACAAACACAGGACTACCCCACATATACACAACAAACACAGAACTACCCCACATATACACAACAAACACAGAACTACCCCACATATACACAACAAACACAAAACTACCCCACATATACACAACAAACACAGAACTACCCCACATATACACAACAAACACAGGACTACCCTACATATACACAACAAACACAGGACTACCCCACATATACACAACAAACACAGAACTACCCCACATATACACAACACAGGACTACCCCACATATACACAACAAACACAAAACTACCCCACATATACACAACAAACACAGAACTACCCCACATATACACAACAAACACAGGACTACCCTACATATACACAACAAACACAGGACTACCCCACATATACACAACAAACACAGAACTACCCCACATATACACAACAAACACAGGACTACCCCACATATACACAACAAACACAAAACTACCCCACATATACACAACAAACACAGAACTACCCCACATATACACAACAACGACTACCCTACAAATACACTGTTCAAGCCACACCAAGATTGCCGAACCGTTCCTTAACCACAGATTCGCTCTGCCATTTTAGGCTACATTTTGGTATTGAAAAAGGTCGAGACCGGGGTTGTCCAACCTTATCAGAAAAGGGCCAGTGTGGGTGCATGTTTTTGTTATAGCCCAGCACTACGACAACCGATTCAACTGTTTAACGAATCATGGTTTTCAATCAAGACCTTGATAAGCAGAATTAGGTGTTTTAGTGCTGGGGCTCGAACAAAAACCTGCATCCACACCAGCCCTTGGACGCCCCTGCTTTAAACAATGAGACAAGATAATTACAAGTCCTCAGGATTATAATAGCAGTTAATACATAAACCTATAACATAGTGATAAAAACCACAATACGTGCAAAGAGATTGAGGATGGCGTGCTTTAAGGCTGAAACACATGAGCAGTTCAGATCCCCTCATTCATCCTGTTTCTCTAAGAGGAACGTGGCAGCGCCCTCCATCTCAGGGGCGCCCAGTCTTATCTGAAAAGGGGTACGGAGTGGGTGCCGGTGTTTGCTCTTGCCCAGCACTAAGACGCCTGATGCTATACTTCTATACTATACTTCTATACTATACTTCTATACTATACTTCTATACTATACTTGATTGAAAACCATGATGAGTTACTTCGTTGAATCAGGTGTCGTAGTGCGGAGCTGAAACAAAACACAGCACCCGGCCGCACTGGTCCTTTTTGAATAACATTGGACGCCCTTTCTCTAAAATGTACCCTAACCATAGAAACTGGAAGATGTGTAGAGGGTAAGCAGTTCAGACACACTGAGACCCTGTGCGTTCTCAAGGGGGATGCCACACACACACAGTACTGCAGGACTATAACCAGGTTATTCGCTACTAGTTTTTTCTTATATAGCTATGCCTCTGCACAGATGCAAAATCTGAGAGAAACAATATACTGATATTAAGGTTCTGAAAATCACACGGTGCTCACTTCTGGATTGTGCGAGGCAGCGGCGCAGGCGCCGTGAGTCTTTGGGGAGGGGGGCGGTGCTGGTGTGTGGCAGAGGGGGCGGGGCGGAGGTGGGTGTGTGATCCAGCTGATGCTCGTAGCCGCCGCTCGCTTCCTCCATCGTCCGATCTCTGCCACAGGCGATAGCAGCGGCAGCCTTTTTGGAGCAACCCGCGCACACACACATCGCCTCCACAACCTCCCCGCAGCCTCCGAACCGCATCGAGGCGGGGAACCCAGCCAGGGAGCAGCAGCGGTCTTTTGCCTGGGCATTTCGGAACCGCACGCCCGCTGCCCGCGCCGCTGCTAATAGTAAGTGCGGACGAAGTGTTGCGCGTGGAGATGGAGCCGCGCTCGTGCCCACAGAAATACTCACACCAGATGCGTTGCACGGTGCTCGCCTGCACCTGCATGCTGAAAACGCATTTGCATGTACGGGCAATCAATTATGTATTCCGATTTACATGTTGCGTTGTGGCAGAGAATCATGGATGGGGTGATTCTAAGGTTGAGGGAAGAGAGAGAGAGAGCCGAGGAAAGGAAAGGGAGAGCGAGAGAGAATTAGATAAGAGAAAGACCAAGTGAGATGTCTTGTTTGTTAATATTACTCATCCGAGTGGAAGTAAAGACGGCGTAAGACTGGGGATCAGACCAGAGCGTTGAAACAGTGCTCGCCATCTCACCGTGATGCGAGTTAGCTACTGAGCCCGTTACTGATCAGTGGCGTGTTCCGACACGCATTATGTAATGCGTTAACGTTGCGAAAGACGAAGAAGACATTAAAAAATAATAATTTAAAAAAGAGATGTATTCACTCATCACCCTTAACGGCGTATGACTGACGCGGTCGGTGCGAAGGACCAATGTAGGTCTCTTTTGTGCTTCGACGGAGAGCCGCATCAGCGCGGGGTCTGTCCTCCTGTCTGTTTGCCTGTCTGTCTTCCATGGCAGCTGGAGGTTTTCACCGTTCGTGGGGGTAGGGAGGATTACACCGTGTAGCGGGAGGAGTTGTACGGTGTACTCGGGGGGTAGTTGTGGGTGCAGGGCTGCAGTGAGTTGGGGGGTTACGTGCAGTAGTAGCGGAGGGCTATGAGCGTCACGATGAGCAGAGAGCGGTTGTGAGCAGCGCAGTGCTCCATAAGGAGGGTTATAAGGAGCAGTGGTGTAGTGTAGAGGGTTATGAAGGGCATAGTATTATGAATATAAGCATGCCATACAGAACACACACACGGGAGGATCTGTACAGCATGCTCACAGGCAGCTTGCACAATGAGAGTACAGTATTTAAATACTGCACACATGAAAGGGCTGCGATGTGCGGGGAGACAGTGTGCGGGTTAATAATAGCTGGTTTGTGGGGAGAGACAGGCAGAGCATAAACTGAAGAGGCTCACACACAGGCTCAGTGGATGGGTGAGGTGCAGTGTTCACACACAGGCTCAGTGGATGGGTGAGGTGTAGTGTTTAGGGAAAAGTGTGCTTTGCATGCAATGGAAGGGTGCATAGTGAACACGAAGGGACTACAGTGTGTAGATAAATAAAGGGGTGCAGAGTGTAGGTAAATAAAGGGGTGCAGTGTGTAGGTAAATAAAGGGGTGCAGTGTGTAGATAAATGAAGGGGTACAGAGTGTATATAAATAAAGAGGTACAGTGCATAGTTAAATAGAGGTACAGTGCATAGTTAAATAGAGGTACAGTGTGTAGGTAAATAAAGGGGTACAGAGTGTATATAAATAAAGAGGTACAGTGTGTAGTTAAATAAAGGGGTACAGTGTGTAGATAAATAAATGGTACAGTGTGTAGATAAATAAATGGGTACAGTGTGTAGATAAATACAGGGGTACAGTGCGTAGTTAAATAAAGAGGTACAGTGTGTAGTTAAATTAAGGGGTACAGTGTGTAGATAAATAAAAAGGTACAGTGTGTAGTTAAATAAATGGGTACAGTGTGTAGGTAAAAGAGATACATACTGTAGACAAAGGGGTGTAGTTAAATTAAGGGGTACAGTGTGTAGACAAATACAGGGGTACAGTGTGTAGGTAAAAGAGATACATACTGTAGACAAATTAAGGGGTACAGTGCGTAGTTAAATAAAGAGGTACAGAGTGTAGATAAATACAGGGGTACAGTGCGTAGTTATATAAAGAGGTACAGTGTGTAGTTAAGTAAATGGGTACAGTGTGTAGTTAAATAAAATGGTACAGGGTGTAGATAAATACAGGGGTACAGTGCGTAGTTAAATATAGAGGTACAAGGTGTAGTTAAATAAAGGGACAGTGTAGATAAATACAGGGATATCGTGTGTATTACATGACAGGGTGCAGGGTGTAAATAAAGGAGTACAGGGTGTAGATAAATACAGGGGTACAGTGTAGTTAAATAAAGGGGTGCACTGTGTCGATAAATAAAGGGGTACACTGTGTGGATAAATAAAGGGGGACAGTGTGTAGATAAATAAACGGGTACAGTGTAGATAAATACATTTGTGCAGTGTGTAGTTAAATAAAGGGGTACACTGTCGATAAATAAAGGGGTACAGAGTGTAGATAAATACAGGGGTACAGTGTGTATTACATAACGGGGTGCAGGGTGTAGATAAATACAGGGGTACAGTGTGTAGTTAAATAAAGGGGTACAGGGTGTAGGTAAATACAGGGGTACAGTGTGTTGTTAAATAAAGGGCTGCAGGGTGTAGATAAATAAAGGGAACTGGACTTGGAACCGAAAGGTTGCAGGTTCGATTCCCAGGTAGGACACCGTCGTAAAGTAAAGGTACTTAACCTGAATTGCTTAGGTATATATCCGGCTGTATAAATGGATAAATGCAAAAATGCTCTGGATAAGAGCGTCTGCTAAATGCCTGTAATGTAATGTAATTTAGGGGTACAGTGTGTTGTTAAATAAAAAGGTATGGGATGAAGACAGTGCTTGTAGTTGGTTAACAGAGCGTGTTGTAGTGTATTGATGGAGCACTGGGTTGATGAGTGAGAGTGTGTAATGTGTGTAGACGGTGTGTAGTGTCTAATTTGTAAGTGTATATGTGTGTAGTGTGTAATTTGTAAGTGTAGATGGTGTGTAGTGTGTAATTTGTAAGTGTAGATGGTGTGTAGTGTTTAATTTGTAAGTGTAGATCGTGTGTAGTGTGTCATTTGTAAGTGTATATGTGTGTAGTGTGTAATTTGTAAGTGTAGATGGTGTGCAGTGTGTAATTTGTAAGTGTAGATCGTGTGTAGTGTGTCATTTGTAAGTGTATATGTGTGTAGTGTGTAATTTGTAAGTGTAGATGGTGTGTCGTGTGTAATTTGTAAGTGTATATGTGTGTAGTGTGTAATTTGTAAGTGTATATGTGTGCAGTGTGTAATTTGTAAGTGTAGATGGTGTGTAGTGTGTAATTTGTAAGTGTAGATGGTGTGTAGTGTTTAATTTGTAAGTGTAGATGGTGTGTAGTTTTTAATTTGTAAGTGTAGATGGTGTGTAGTGTGTAATTTGTAAGTGTATATGTGTGTAGTGTGTAAATTGTAAGTGTATATGTGTGTAGTGTGTAATTTGTAAGTGTAGATGGTGTGTAGTGTGTAATTTGTAAGTGTAGATGGTGTGTAGTGTGTAATTTGTAAGTGTAGATGGTGTGTAGTGTTTAATTTGTAAGTGTAGATGGTGTGTAGTGTTTAATTTGTAAGTGTAGATCATGTGTAGTGTGTAATTTGTAAGTGTAGATGGTGTGTAGTGTGTAATTTGTAAGTGTAGATGGTGTGTAGTGTTTAATTTGTAAGTGTAGATCGTGTGTAGTGTGTCATTTGTAAGTGTATATGTGTGTAGTGTGTAATTTGTAAGTGTAGATCGTGTGTAGTGTGTAATTTGTAAGTGTATATGTGTGTCGTGTGTAATTTGTAAGTGTATATGTGTGTAGTGTGTAATTTGTAAGTGTATATGTGTGTAGTGTGTAATTTGTAAGTGTAGATGGTGTGTAGTGTGTAATTTGTAAGTGTATATGTGTGTAGTGTGTAATTTGTAAGTGTAGATGGTGTGTCGTGTGTAATTTGTAAGTGTAGATGGTGTGTAGTGTTTAATTTGTAAGTGTAGATGGTGTGTAGTGTGTAATTTGTAAGTGTAGATGGTGTGTAGTGTTTAATTTGTAAGTGTAGATCGTGTGTAGTGTGTAATTTGTAAGTGTAGATGGTGTGTAGTGTTTAATTTGTAAGTGTAGATCGTGTGTAGTGTGTAATTTGTAAGTGTAGATGGTGTGTAGTGTTTAATTTGTAAGTGTAGATCGTGTGTAGTGTGTCATTTGTAAGTGTAGATCGTGTGTAGTGTGTCATTTGTAAGTGTAGATCGTGTGTAGTGTATAATGTGGATAGCGTGTATTGTGTAGATGGAGAGAGTGCTTGAGTTGGTGGTAAGCTGTGTAGTCTGCAGATGTGGTAGTGTGTAATGTGTAGATGGGGGAGTGTAGATAAATTGTGTGTGCTGTGTGTGTGTGTGTGTGTGTGTGTGTGTGTGTGTGAATGTGTGTGTGTGTGTGTGTGTGTGTGTGTGTGTGTGTGTGTGTGTGTGTGTGTGTGAGTATGTGTGTGTGTGTGTGTGTGTGTGTGTGTGTGTGTGTGTGTGTGTGTGTGTGTGTGTGTGTGTGTGTGTGTGTGTGTGTGTGTGTGTGTGTAAAAGAAACAGAAAGAGAGAGTATAGAGGAAGGGGACGTGTGTTTGGAAATGCGCATGTGTGTATTTGTGTGTGAAGGAGACATTTGGCTCATGTCAGAATGTTTATTCGATTGAGGGAAAGAGAGAGACAGAGATTGAGAGACTGCCCATTTGTATTGACTGTGTGTGAGAGAGTGCGCGATGGAGAGAGAGAGAGAGAGAGAGAGTGAGCGCGCTCAGTGCGAAGCATGGGCCCGATGATGTAATGCTAGTGGCTGTGGGAGAGAGGGGAGTGTCGGCACGTGCCGAGGCACAGCTGCAAGGATGCAGGTGCCCTCTGTTGGCCAGATGGTGCAACTGCGCATTCCAGATGAACTGTCTTCCCACCTTGAAAGGGTTTGGACGTTCGGGGGCCACTGCAATGTAATTTGATCCCATTCTGTGATCCAATTCGATTATCTACCAATGAGAGAGAGAGGGGGTGGCACTGCAAGCTGAACCGACGGACGAGGAACTAACAGCCCTACCTGGAAAGAGAGGGAGGGGTTCCCAGCGAAGACGTCCGAGGAGAGAGGTGCACACAGTCCAATTCGCCCTGTAAACATGAACCTTATCTGCAGGTCAATGTTCGTTTGAAGACTGACTGAGATTTCTATTTGAGTGACAGGGTTCCATTCAGGGTTTGGTTAGTTTGCTGCTGCTGAAGTTGTGCGACGATATCCACGCTAAACGCTAAAGCAAATGTCGGTGCAGACAGTGGAAGAGAAGTTTACTTCACTGCTGTTCTACATACATGTGCTGCTACGAGATATATGGGCAGTGGTTTATACTCCCACAATGGCATAGCCCCTAACTTATAGTATAGCCCCTTACATTCACAGTGTATACACACACTGACATACTGTTGCACAGTGAATTATGACACGACTTACACACTAGTGTGCACATTGACACACCTGGTATTCAAATCACGGTCCTCGATGTCCGAGAACTGCTGGTTTTCCACGCTCTCTTTACCTGGGAGTCAGGTGTGAAGACAGTCTGGCCAAACAGTAGCACGACTTGTTCAGTTAATTACCTGGGAGAAAGAAAAACATGGCTGGATTTGGATTTGAGTTCCAGATTTGAATATCCCTGCACTAACACAACATGCAAACTGTGGACACTCACATGCATACACACACACTGTACACAGTACACACAGTACACACTGTCACACAGTACACACTGTCACACAGTACACACAGTACACACTGTCACACAGTACACACAGTACACACTATCACACAGTACACACTGTCACACAGTACACACTGTCACACAGTACACACTGTCACACAGTACACACTGTCACACTGTCACACAGTACACACTGTCACACAGTACACACTGTCACACTGTCACACAGTACACACAGTACACACTGTCACACAGTACACACAGTACACACAGTACACACTGTCACACAGTACACACAGTACACACTGTCACACAGTACACACAGTACACACTGTCACACAGTACACACATAGCTATGTACTACTACATGTACACACACTGTCACACACAGTACACACATAGCTATGTACTACTACATGTACACACACACTCACACACAGTACACACATAGCTATGTACTCCTACATGTACACACACACTCACACACAGTACACACATAGCTATGTACTCCTACATGCACACACACTGTCACACACAGTACACACATAGCTATGTACTCCTACATGTACACACACACTGTCACACACAGTACACACATAGCTATGTACTCCTACATGTACACACACACTGTCACACACAGTACACACATAGCTATGTACTCCTACATGTACACACACACTGTCACACAGTACACACATAGCTATGTACTCCTACATGTACACACACACTGTCACACACAGTACACACATAGCTATGTACTCCTACATGCACACACACTATCACACACAATACACACATAGCTATGTACTCCTACATGTACACACACACTGTCACACACAGTACACACATAGCTATGTACTCCTACATGTACACACACACTATCACACACAATACACACATAGCTATGTACTCCTACATGTACACACACACTGTCACACACAGTACACACATAGCTATGTACTCCTACATGCACACACACTATCACACACAGTACACACATAGCTATGTACTCCTACATGCACACACACTGTCACACACAGTATACACATAGCTATGTACTACTACATGTACACACACTCACACACAGTACACACATAGCTATGTACTCCTACATGTACACACACACTGTCACACACAGTACACACATAGCTATGTACTCCTACATGTACACACACACTGTCACACACAGTACACACATAGCTATGTACTCCTACATGTACACACACACTGTCACACAGTACACACATAGCTATGTACTCCTACATGTACACACACACTGTCACACACAGTACACACATAGCTATGTACTCCTACATGTACACACACACTGTCACACACAGTACACACATAGCTATGTACTCCTACATGTACACACACACACACAGTACACACATAGCTATGTACTCCTACATGTACACACACACTGTCACACACAGTACACACATAGCTATGTACTCCTACATGTACACACACACTGTCACACACAGTACACACATAGCTATGTACTCCTACATGTACACACACACTGTCACACACAGTACACACATAGCTATGTACTCCTACATGTACACACACACTGTCACACACAGTACACACATAGCTATGTACTCCTACATGTACACACACACTGTCACACACAGTACACACATAGCTATGTACTCCTACATGCACACACACACTGTCACACACAGTACACACATAGCTATGTACTCCTACATGCACACACACACTGTCACACACAGTACACACATAGCTATGTACTCCTACATGTACACACACACTGTCACACACAGTACACACATAGCTATGTACTCCTACATGTACACACACACTGTCACACAGTACACACATAGCTATGTACTCCTACATGCACACACACACTGTCACACACAGTACACACATAGCTATGTACTCCTACATGCACACACACACTGTCACACACAGTACACACATAGCTATGTACTCCTACATGTACACACACACTGTCACACACAGTACACACATAGCTATGTACTCCTACATGTACACACACACTGTCACACAGTACACACATAGCTATGTACTCCTACATGTACACACACACACAGTCACACACAGTACACACATAACTATGTACTCCTACATGTACACACACACAGTACACACATAGCTATGTACTCCTACATGTACACACACACACTGTCACACACAGTACACACATAGCTATGTACTCCTACATGTACACACACACTGTCACACAGTATGCACATAGCTATGTACTACTACATGTACACACACTCACACACAGTACACACATAGCTATGTACTCCTACATGTACACACACACTGTCACACACAGTACACACATAGCTATGTACACCTACATGTACACACACACTGTCACACACAGTACACACATAGCTATGTACTCCTACATTTACACACACACTCTCACACACAGTACACACATAGCTATGTACTCCTACATGTACACACACACACTCACACACACTACACACATAGCTATGTACTCCTACATGTACACACACACTGTCACACATAGCTATGTACTCCTACATGTACACACACACTATCACACACAGTATGCACATAGCTATGTACTACTACATGTACACACACTCACACACAGTACACACATAGCTATGTACTCCTACATGTACACACACACTGTCACACACAGTACACACATAGCTATGTACACCTACATGTACACACACACTGTCACACACAGTACACACACAGCTATGTACACCTACATGTACACACACACTGTCACACACAGTACACACACAGCTATGTACACCTACAGTTACACACACACACTCACACACACACACACACAGCTATGTACACCTACATGTACACACACACAGTTACACACACAGCTATGTACACCTACATGTACACACACACTGTCACACAGTACACACACAGCTATGTACACCTACACACACACACACTGTCACACACAGTACACACACAGCTATGTACACCTACATGTACACACACACTATCACACACAGTTACACACACAGCTATGTACACCTACATGTACACACACACACACACACAGTACACACACAGCTATGTACACCTACATGTACACACACACTATCACACACAGTACACACACAGCTATGTACACCTACATGTACACACACTATCACACACAGTACACACACAGCTATGTACACCTACATGTACACACACACTATCACACACAGTTACACACACAGCTATGTACACCTACATGTACACACACACTGTCACACACAGTACACACACAGCTATGTACACCTACATGTACACACACACAGTCACACACAGTTACACACACAGCTATGTACACCTACATGTACACACACACTGTCACACAGTACACACACAGCTATGTACACCTACACACACACACACACAGTTACACACACACACACACACAGCTATGTACACCTACATGTACACACACACTATCACACACAGTACACACACAGCTATGTACACCTACATGTACACACACAGTCACACACAGTTACACACACAGCTATGTACACCTACATGTACACACACACTATCACACACAGTACACACACAGCTATGTACACCTACATGTACACACACACTGTCACACAGTACACACACAGCTATGTACACCTACACACACACACACAGTTACACACAAACACACACAGCTATGTACACCTACATGTACACACACACAGTACACACACAGCTATGTACACACATGTACACACACACTGTCACACACAGTACACACACAGCTATGTACACCTACATGTACACACACACAGTTACACACACAGCTATGTACACCTACATGTACACACACAGTCACACACAGTACACACACAGCTATGTACACCTACATGTACACACACACTGTCACACAGTACACACACAGCTATGTACACCTACATGTACACACACACTGTCACACACAGTACACACACAGCTATGTACACCTACATGTACACACACACAGTCACACACAGTTACACACACAGCTATGTACACCTACATGTACACACACACTGTTACACACAGTACACACACAGCTATGTACACCTACATGTACACACACACACAGTACACACACAGCTATGTACACCTACACACACACACACACAGTTACACACACAGCTATGTACACCTACATGTACACACACACTGTTACACACAGTACACACACAGCTATGTACACCTACAGTTACACACACACACACACACAGTTACACACACAGCTATGTACACCTACACACACACACACACACACACACACACACACACAGTTATGTACACACATGTACACACACACAGTCACACAGTACACACACAGACACCTACAGTTACACACACACAGTTACACACACAGCTATGTACACCTACATGTACACACACACAGTCACACACAGTACACACACAGCTATGTACACCTACATGTACACACACACAGTCACACACAGTACACACACAGCTATGTACACACACATGTACACACACACAGTCACACACAGTACACACACACTATGTACACCTACATGTACACACACACACACACACAGTACACACACAGCTATGTACACCTACATGTACACACACACAGTCACACACAGTACACACACAGCTATGTACACACACAGTTACACACACACTGTCACACAGTACACACACAGCTATGTACACCTACATGTACACACACACAGTCACACACAGTACACACACAGCTATGTACACCTACAGTTACACACACACACACACACAGTTACACACACAGCTATGTACACACACAGTTACACACACACTGTCACACAGTACACACACAGCTATGTACACCTACACACACACACACACACACACAGTACACACACACACACCTACAGTTACACACACACACACACACACACACACACACAGTTATGTACACCTACATGTACACACACACAGTTACACACACACACACACACAGCTATGTACACCTACATGTACACACACACTGTCACACACAGTACACACACAGCTATGTACACCTACAGTTACACACACACAGTCACACAGTACACACACAGCTATGTACACCTACATGTACACACACACAGTCACACACAGTACACACACAGCTATGTACACCTACAGTTACACACACACACACACACACAGTTACACACACAGCTATGTACACCTACATGTACACACACACAGTCACACACAGTACACACACAGCTATGTACACCTACATGTACACACACACTGTCACACAGTTACACACACAGCTATGTACACCTACATGTACACACACACAGTCACACACAGTTACACACACAGCTATGTACACCTACACACACACACACAGTCACACACAGTACACACACAGTTATGTACACCTACACACACACACACAGTCACACACAGTACACACACACTATGTACACCTACATGTACACACACACAGTCACACACAGTACACACACAGCTATGTACACACACAGTTACACACACACAGTTACACACAGTACACACACAGCTATGTACACACACATGTACACACACACACACACACAGTTACACACACAGCTATGTACACCTACATGTACACACACACAGTCACACACAGTACACACACAGCTATGTACACCTACATGTACACACACACAGTCACACACAGTACACACACAGCTATGTACACCTACATGTACACACACACAGTCACACACAGTTACACACACTATGTACACCTACATGTACACACACACAGTCACACACAGTACACACACAGCTATGTACACCTACATGTACACACACACAGTTACACACACAGTACACACACAGCTATGTACACCTACATGTACACACACACTGTCACACACAGTACACACACAGTTATGTACACCTACACACACACACACACAGTTACACACACAGTACACACACAGCTATGTACACCTACAGTTACACACACACAGTCACACACAGTACACACACAGCTATGTACACCTACACACACACACACAGTTACACACACAGTACACACACAGCTATGTACACATACAGTTACACACACACACACACACAGTTACACACACAGTTATGTACACCTACACACACACACAGTTACACACAGTACACACACAGCTATGTACACCTACACACACACACACAGTCACACACAGTACACACACAGCTATGTACACCTACATGTACACACACACAGTCACACACAGTTACACACACTACACACACACAGTTACACACACACACACACACACACACAGTTACACACACAGTTATGTACACACACACACACACAGTCACACAGTACACACACAGCTATGTACACCTACAGTTACACACACACTGTCACACACAGTTACACACACTATGTACACCTACATGTACACACACACTGTCACACACAGTACACACACAGCTATGTACACACACAGTTACACACACACAGTCACACACAGTACACACACAGCTATGTACACACACAGTTACACACACACACACACACACACACACAGACACACACACACACACACACACACACAGTTACACACACAGTTACACACACACACACAGTTACACACACACACACACACACACACACAGTTACACACACAGACACACACACACAGTTACACACAGTACACACACAGCTATGTACACACACACAAACACAGTCACACACACACACACACGCACTCACACACAGTTACACACACACAGACACACACAGTTACACACACAGTTACACACACAGTTACACACACACAGTTACACACACAGTTACACACACAGTTACACACACAGTTACACACAGTTACACACACACACACACAGTTACACACACACACACACACAGTTACACACACACACACACAGTTACACACACACAGTTACACACACACACACACAGTTACACACACACACACACACAGTTACACACACACACACACACAGTTACACACACACAGTTACACACACAGTTACACACACAGTTACACACACACACACACACACACACACACACACACACAGTTACACACACACACACACACAGTTACACACACAGTTACACACACACACACACACACACACACAGTTACACACACAGTAACACACACAGTTACACACACACAGTCACACACACACACACACAGACACACACACACACACACAGTCACACACAGTACACACACAGTGTACACCACACACACACACACACAGTTACACACACAGTTACACACACAGCACACACACAGTTACACACACACCACACACAGTTACACACACAACACACACACAGTTACACACACACACACACACACACAGTTACACACACACAGTTACACACACAGTTACACACACAGTTACACACACAGTTACACACACACAGTCACACAGTACACACACACACACACACAGTTACACACACACAGTTACACACACACACACACACAGTTACACACACAGTTACACACACACACACACACAGTTACACACACACACACACAGTTACACACACAGTTACACACACACACACACACAGTTACACACACACACACACAGTTACACACACACACACACACACATACACACACAGTTACACACACACACACACACAGTTACACACACAGTTACACACACACACACACACACACAGTTACACACACACACACACACACACACAGTTACACACACACACACACACACAGTACACACACACACACACACAGTTACACACACACACACACACACAGTTACACACACAGTTACACACACACACACACACACAGTTACACACACACACACACACACAGACACACAGTTACACACACACACACACACAGTTACACACACAGACACACACACACACACACACAGTTACACACACACACACACACACACACACACACACACAGTTACACACACACACACACAGTTACACACACACACAGTTACACACACACACACACACACACACACACACACACAGTTACACACACACACACACACAGTTACACACACAGTTACACACACAGTTACACACACACACACACACACACACACAACACACACACACACACACACACACACACACACACACACACACACAGTTACACACACACACACACACACACACAGTTACACACACACACACACACACAGTACACACACACACACACACACACAGTTACACACACACACACACACACACACACACACAGTTACACACACACACACACACACACACACAGTTACACACACACACACACACACACACAGTTACACACACACACACACACACACAACACACACAGTTACACACACACACACACACACACACACACACATACACACACAGTTACACACACACACACACACACAAACACACACACACACACACAGACACAAACACACACACACACAGTTACACACACACACAGTTACACACACACACACACACACACACACACACACACACAGTACACACACACACACACAGTTACACACACACACACACACACACACACACACACACACACACAGTTACACACACACACACACACACAGTTACACACACACACACACACACACACACACACAGTTACACACACACACACACACAGTTACACACACACACACACAGACACACACAGTTACACACACACACACAGACACACACACAGTTACACACACACACACACACACACACACACACACAGTTACACACACACACACACACACACACACACAGTTACACACACACACACACACACACAGTTACACACACAGTTACACACACACACACACAGTTACACACACACACACACACACACACAGTTACACACACACACACACACACACACAGTTACACACACACACACACACACACACACAGTTACACACACACACACACACACACACACAGTTACACACACACACACACACAGTTACACACACAGTTACACACACACACACACACACTACACACACACACACACACACACACACAGTTACACACACACACACACACACACACACAGTTACACACACACACACACACACACACACACACACACACACACACACACACACAGTACACACACACACACACAGTTACACACACAGATACACACACACACACACACACACACACACACACACACACACAGTTACACACACACACACACACACACACAGACACACACAGTTACACACACACACACACACACACACACACACACACACACACACACACACACACACACACACACACACACACACACAGTTACACACACACACACACACAGTTACACACACACACACAGTTACACACACACACACACACACACACACAGTTACACACACACACACACACAGTTACACACACACACACACACACACACAGTTACACACACACACACACACACACACACACAGTTACACACACACAGTTACACACACACACACACACACACACACACAGTTACACACACACACACACACAGTTACACACAGTTACACACACACACACACACACAGTTACACACACACACACACACACACACACAGACACACACACACACACACACACACACACACAGTTACACACACACACACACAGTTACACACACACACACACACACAGTTACACACACACACACACACAGTTACACACACACACACACACACACACACACACACACACAGTTACACACACACACACACACACACAGTTACACACACAGTTACACACACACACACACACACACACACAGTTACACACACACACACACACACACACAGTTACACACACACACACACACACACAGTTACACACACACACACACACACACACACACACACACACACACACACACACACACACAGTTACACACACACACACACACACACACACAGTTACACACACACACACACACACACACACACACACACACACACACACAGTTACACACACACACACACACACACACACACACACACAGTTACACACACACACACACAGTTACACACACACACACACAGTTACACACACACACACACACACACACACACACAGTTACACACACACACACACACACAGTTACACACACACACACACACACAGTTACACACACACACACACACACACACACACACACAGTTACACACACACACACACACAGTT
>CM040394.1:2045331-2050331 GCA_022702515.1 Ilyophis sp. 1 JC-2022 | reverse complement strand
GTCACACACACACACACAGTTACACACACACACACACACACACACACACACACACACACACACACAGTTACACACACAGTTACACACACACACACACAGTTACACACAGTTACACACACACACACACACAGTTACACACACACACACACACAGTTACACACACACACACACACACACAGTTACACACACACACACACACACAGACACACACACACACACACACACACACACACACACACACACACACAGTTACACACACACACACACACACAGTTACACACACACACACACACACAGTACACACACACACACACACACACACACACAGTTACACACACACACACACACACACACACACACACAGTTACACACACAGTTACACACAGTTACACACACACACACACACACACACAGTTACACACACACACACAGTTACACACACACACACACACACACACACACACAGTTACACACACACACACACACACACACACACAGTTACACACACACACACACACACACACACACACACACACACACAGTTACACACACACACACACAGTTACACACACACACACACACACAGTTACACACACACACACACACACACACACACACACACACACACACAGTTACACACACACACACACACAGTTACACACACAGACACACACACACACACACACACACACACACACACACACACACACACAGTTACACACAGTTACACACACACACACACACACAGTTACACACACACACACACACACACAGTTACACACACAGTTACACACACACACACACACACACAGTTACACACACACACACACACACACACACACAGTTACACACACACACACACACAGTTACACACACACACACACACAGTTACACACACAGTTACACACACACACACACACACACACACACACACACACAGTTACACACACACACACACACACACACACACACAGTTACACACACACACACACACACACACACACAGTTACACACACACACACACACACACAGTTACACACACACACACACACAGTTACACACACACACACACACACACAGACACACACACACACACACACACACACAGTTACACACACAGACACACACACACACACACACACACACACACACACACAGTTACACACACAGTCACACACACACACACACACACAGTTACACACAGTACACACACAGCACACACACAGTTACACACACACAGTCACACACAGTACACACACACTATGTACACACAGTTACACACACACACAGTCACACACAGTTACACACACAGCACACACACAGTTACACACACACAGTTACACACAGTACACACACAGCTATGTACACACACACACACACACACAGTCACACACAGTACACACACACAGCACACACACACACACACACACAGTCACACACAGTACACACACAGCACACCTACACACACACACACAGTCACACACAGTACACACACAGCACACACAGTTACACACACACAGTCACACACACAGACACACAACACACACACAGTCACACACAGTTACACACACACACACACATGTACACACACACAGTCACACACAGTTACACACACAGCTATGTACACCTACAGTTACACACACACAGTCACACACAGTACACACACAGCACACCTACATGTACACACACACAGTCACACACAGTACACACACAGCACACACAGTTACACACACACAGTCACACACAGTTACACACACAGCTATGTACACACAGTTACACACACACAGTCACACACAGTACACACACAGCTATGTACACACACAGTTACACACACACAGTCACACACAGTACACACACAGCTATGTACACCTACAGTTACACACACACAGTCACACACAGTACACACACAGCTATGTACACCTACAGTTACACACACACAGTTACACACACAGTACACACACAGTTATGTACACCTACATGTACACACACACAGTCACACACAGTACACACACAGCTATTACACACACAGTTACACACACACACAGTCACACACAGTACACACACACACACCTACAGTTACACACACACAGTCACACACAGTTACACACACAGCACACCTACAGTTACACACACACAGTTACACACAGTACACACACACACACCTACAGTTACACACACACACAGTCACACACAGTACACACACACACACCTACAGTTACACACACACACAGTCACACACAGTACACACACAGCTATGTACACACATGTACACACACACAGTCACACACAGTTACACACACACACACCTACAGTTACACACACAGTCACACACAGTTACACACACAGTGTACACCTACACACACACACAGTCACACACAGTTACACACACACTATGTACACATACAGTTACACACACACACACACACAGTTACACACACAGCTATGTACACCTACACACACACACACAGTCACACACAGTTACACACACAGCATGTACACCTACATGTACACACACACACACACACAGTTACACACACAGCTATGTACACCTACATGTACACACACACAGTCACACACACACACACACACAGCTATGTACACCTACATGTACACACACACAGTCACACACAGTACACACACAGCTATGTACACCTACATGTACACACACACAGTCACACACAGTACACACACAGCTATGTACACCTACAGTTACACACACACCACACACAGTTACACACACAGCTATGTACACCTACATGTACACACACACAGTCACACACAGTACACACACAGCTATGTACACCTACATGTACACACACACAGTACACACACAGCTATGTACACCTACATGTACACACACACAGTCACACACAGTTACACACACAGCTATGTACACCTACATGTACACACACACACACACAGTACACACACACTATGTACACCTACATGTACACACACACTATCACACACAGTACACACACAGCTATGTACACCTACATGTACACACACACAGTCACACACAGTACACACACAGCACACACACAGTTACACACACACACACACACACACAGTTATGTACACCTACATGTACACACACACAGTCACACACAGTACACACACAGCTATGTACACCTACATGTACACACACACTGTCACACACAGTACACACACAGCTATGTACACCTACATGTACACACACACACAGTTACACACACAGTACACACACAGCTATGTACACCTACATGTACACACACACTGTCACACACAGTACACACACAGCTATGTACACCTACATGCACACACACACTGTCACACACAGTACACACACAGCTATGTACACCTACATGTACACACACACAGTCACACACAGTACACACACAGCTATGGACACCTACATGTACACACACACTGTCACACACAGTACACACACAGCTATGTACACCTACACACACACACACAGTCACACACAGTACACACACAGCTATGTACACCTACATGTACACACACACTATCACACACAGTACACACACAGCTATGTACACCTACACACACACACAGTTACACACAGTACACACACAGCTATGTACACCTACATGTACACACACTGTCACACACAGTACACACACAGCTATGTACTCCTACACACACACACTCACACACAGTACACACACAGCTATGTACACCTACATGCACACACACACACACAGTACACACACAGCTATGTACTCCTACATGTACACACACACTGTCACACACAGTACACACACACAGCTATGTACACCTACATGCACACACACACACTGTCACACACAGTACACACACAGCTATGTACACCTACACACACACACACACACACACACTACACACACAGCTATGTACTCCTACATGTACACACACACTGTCACACACAGTACACACACAGCTATGTACACCTACATGCACACACACACACTGTTACACACACAGTACACACACAGCTATGTACTCCTACATGTACACACACACACACACAGTACACACACAGTTATACACCTACATGTACACACACACTGTCACACACAGTACACACACAGCTATGTACTCCTACATGCACACACACACTGTCACACACAGTACACACATAGCTATGTACTCCTACATGTACACACACACTGTCACACACAGTACACACACAGCTATGTACACCTACATGTACACACACACTGTCACACAGTACACACACAGCTATGTACTCCTACATGTACACACACTGTCACACAGTACACGCATAGCTATGTACTCCTACATGCACACACACTCACACACAGTACACACATAGCTATGTACTCCTACATGCACACACACAGTCACACACAGTACACACATAGCTATGTACTCCTACATGTACACACACACTGTCACACACAGTACACACATAGCTATGTACTCCTACATGCACACACACACACTGTCACACACAGTACACACATAGCTATGTACTCCTACATGTACACACACTCACACACAGTACACACATAGCTATATACTCCTACATGTACACACACACTGTCACACACAGTACACACATAGCTATGTACTCCTACATGTACACACACACACTCACACACAGTACACACATAGCTATGTACTCCTACATGTACACACACACTGTCACACAGTACACACATAGCTATGTACTCCTACATGCACACACACACTGTCACACACAGTACACACATAGCTATGTACTCCTACATGTACACACACACACTATCACACACAGTACACACATAGCTATGTACTCCTACATGCACACACACACACACTGTCACACACAGTACACACATAGCTATGTACTCCTACATGTACACACACACTATCACACACAGTACACACATAGCTATGTACTCCTACATGTACACACACACTGTCACACAGTACACACATAGCTATGTACTCCTACATGTACACACACACTGTCACACACAGTACACACATAGCTATGTACTACATGTACACAC
>CM040394.1:1992831-2040331 GCA_022702515.1 Ilyophis sp. 1 JC-2022 | reverse complement strand
TATAGAGACTGACTGTGTGCTGCTCTATAGAGACTGACTGTGTGCTGCTCCATAGAGACTGACTGTGTGCTGTTCTATAGAGACTGACTGTGTGCTGTTCTATAGAGACTGACTGTGTGCTGTTCTATAGAGACTGACTGTGTGCTGTTCTATAGAGGAGTCTGACTGTGTGCTGCTCTATAGAGACTGACTGTGTGCTGTTCTATAGAGGAGTCTGACTGTGTGCTGCTCTATAGAGACTGACTGTGTGCTGCTCTATAGAGACTGACTGTGTGCTGTTCTATAGAGACTGACTGTGTGCTGTTCTATAGAGGAGTCTGACTGTGTGCTGCTCTATAGAGACTGACTGTGTGCTGCTCTATAGAGACTGACTGTGTGCTGTTCTATAGAGACTGACTGTGTGCTGTTCTATAGAGGAGTCTGACTGTGTGCTGTTCTATAGAGACTGACTGTGTGCTGTTCTATAGAGACTGACTGTGTGCTGTTCTATAGACTGACTGTGTGCTGCTCTATAGAGACTGACTGTGTGCTGCTCTATAGAGACTGACTGTGCTGCTCTATAGAGCCTGACTGTGTGCTGCTCTATAGAGACTGAATGTGTGCTGCTCTATAGAGACTGACTGTGTGCTGCTCTATAGAGACTGACTGCTGCTCTATAGAGACTGACTGTGTGCTGTTCTATAGAGACTGACTGTGTGCTGTTCTATAGAGACTGACTGTGTGCTGCTCTATAGAGACTGACTGTGCTGCTCTATAGAGACTGACTGTGCTGCTCTATAGAGCCTGACTGTGTGCTGTTCTATAGAGACTGACTGTGTGCTGTTCTATAGAGACTGACTGTGTGCTGTTCTATAGAGACTGACTGTGTGCTGTTCTATAGAGACTGACTGTGTGCTGCTCTATAGAGACTGACTGTGCTGCTCTATAGAGACTGACTGTTTGCTGCTCTATAGAGACTGACTGTGTGCTGCTCTATAGAGACTGACTGTGTGCTGCTCTATAGAGACTGACTGTGTGCTGTTCTATAGAGACTGACTGTGTGCTGCTCCATAGAGACTGACTGTGCTGTTCTATAGAGGAGTCTGACTGTGTGCTGTTCTATAGAGACTGACTGTGTGCTGCTCTATAGAGACTGACTGTGTGCTGCTCTATAGAGACTGACTGTGTGCTGCTCTATAGAGACTGACTGTGCTGTTCTATAGAGACTGACTGTGTGCTGCTCCATAGAGACTGACTGTGTGCTGCTCTATAGAGACTGACTGTGTGCTGTTCTATAGAGACTGACTGTGTGCTGCTCTATAGAGACTGACTGTGTGCTGCTCTATAGAGACTGACTGTGCTGTTCTATAGAGACTGACTGACTCCCAACTTTTCATCTCTACATTGTTCCAGGGAGAACATGAGGGGTGGTGGGGTTGCTGCTATATTTTCTGATCTTATATCAAGCAAAAATGTCTTCTTTGGTAGCTACTCTACATTTGAGTACTTAGCCTTTGTCATGCAATCTGTATATCCCTGTCTGTTACTCACAGTTTATCGTCCACCAAGGCTTAAAACTGGCTTTGTAGAAGAATTTGCTGAGCTATTATCTAAAATCTCTGTTGAACATGACTCTCTCCTGATCTCTGGTGATTTCAACATTCATATTGACAACATCTCAGATCATTTTGCCAACCAGTTTACTGACATGCTATCAACGTTTGATCTCACACAGCATGTAGTTGGCCCTACTCACAGTCACGGTCACACTCTTGACCTAGTCATCTCCAAAGGCCTTGATTTAACAATAAACTCCATTCTAGATATTGGGATATCAGATCATTTCTGTATTTTCTTTGATATGTCTCTGACCACCATACGCGAACCTAGACCAAAATCAATTCAAAGACGCTCCATTAGTGCAGACACATCCAACAAGTTTATTTTAAAATATACTAACAGGTCACAGTCTGCTTTTAATCTCAATTGTGTGTCTAACCTGACCTCACTGTCTCTATGTGACAATTTAGTCAATTCTTTTAATCAGTCGGTGACACAAATTTTAGACGATATTGCTCCACTCAAAATAAAGACAACTTTAAGTAAGTTAAAAGCACCATGGAGGAATATAAACAGTGTGAAAGCACTAAAAAGAGCCTGCCGTAAATCTGAGCGCAAATGGCGCAAAACTAAACTGCAGGATGATCATATTAATTACAGAGAACAACTCAGCAAATATAATACCGAAATAAAAAGAACTAGACAGCACTATTTTTCTCAATTTATTACTGAAAATCTCCATAATTCCAAGTTTCTGTTTAGTACAATTGATAAGCTGGTCAATCTCCCGAGACCAATACCTGCTGAGCACTACTCATCAGGCAAATGCAATGAATTTGCCTCTTACTTTGATCTTAAAGTCACCAATATTAGAAGCAATATTGTGGCTTCGTGTGCTGGTGAAACTCACTACTCTAACTCCACAGTACCATACTGCCGTCACTCTCTCCAATTTTAGCCTTATACAAAGCCATGAGCTCCAAAAAGTGGTACAGCAGCTAAGCTCTGCAACTTGTGCTCTTGATGCTATGCCTACCAAGTTTTTTAAAGGTGTTTTTAACTGTCTGGTTGAAGATGTGCTTGAAATTGTTAATACCTCGCTGCTCTCTGGACTTTTCCCCTCTGTTCTCAAACATGCTACTGTGACTCCATTGTTAAAAAAGCACAACCTAGATCCATTTGTTATTGATAATTACAGGCCCATTTCAAACCTTCCATTCCTGGGGAAAATTCTAGAAAAAAATCGTATATCAGCAATTACATAGCCATCTGCTACAAAACAATCTGTTTGACGTGTATCAGTCTGGTTTTAGAGTCAACCACAGTACAGAAACGGTCCTTGTCCGAGTTGTCAATGATCTTAAAATCAACTCTGACAGCTACAAAGTCTCAGTCTTAGTTCTTCTTGATCTCAGTGCCGCTTTTGACACTGTTGACCATGGTATCCTGCTTCAGCGCCTTGAGCATTGTGTAGGCCTCAGAGGCACTGCTCTAAGCTGGCTTTCTTCCTACTTAACTGGTAGAACTTATTCTGTTTCCGTTGGTGATTTTAAATCAGACAAAGTTAGCATTTCATATGGTGTTCCCCAAGGGTCTATTCTTGGCCCTCTTTTGTTTAATTTGTACATGATCCCACTTGGCTGCATAATCCGTAGACACAATATTTCATATCATTCATATGCTGATGACACACAATTATACATATCTGTTTCTGCCGACAACCTGAGCCCAGTAAATGATCTCATTCAGTGTATTAATGATGTCAGACACTGGATGACCGACAACTTTTTACAACTGAATGATGATAAAACTGAAATTCTTTTAGTGGGTCCGGGGACTCTGAGGCACCAGATCTGTTCCTTATTAACTCCCTTTCCTGTGAAACCCAGTGAGCATGTTAAAAACTTAGGTGTGATAATCGACGCCGATCTGAATTTTCAAAAACATATTTCTTACATCTCTAAGACTGCTTTCTACCATCTTAGAAATATATCTAAAGTTAGACCCATTTTATCTCCACCAGATTCTGAAAAGTTGGTTCATGCTTTTATTTCAAGTAGGTTAGATTATTGCAATGCACTTTACCCTGGATTAACAAAACAAGCACTCTATAAACTCCAACTTATTCAAAATGCTGCAGCCAGAGTTTTAACTAGAACCAAAAGGTGTGAACACATCACTCCGATTTTAGCATCTCTTCATTGGCTTCCAGTGAAGCAAAGAATTGATTTTAAAATTTTACTTATTGTTTTTAAAGCTTTGAATGGTGCAGCTCCTTCTTACATCTCTGATTTGCTCACTGAATACACACCAAACAGATCCCTGAGATCTTCAAATAAAGGTCTGCTCTGTATTCCCAGAATACAGTCAAAATCAGCTCATGGTGCCTTCAGTCATTACGGTCCTACTCTTTGGAATTCCTTACCACATGAACTTAGGTCTGCTACAACAGTATCTTCTTTTAAATGCAGACTTAAAACATTTCTTTTCTCCCAAGCTTTTAGTTTTTAACCATAAGCTTTTAGTTTGTAACTGTTTTTAAATTGTTTTTAAATTGTTTTTAAATTGTTTTAATTTGCAACATTGCCCTTTTTTGTCTTGTTTTAACTATGTTGTGAAGCACATTGAGTTTGCGCTTGTCGTATGAAATGTGCTATATAAATAAACGTGACTTGACTATAGAGACTGACTGTGTGCTGTTCTATAGAGGAGTCTGACTGTGTGCTGTTCTATAGAGACTGACTGTGTGCTGTTCTATAGAGGAGTCTGACTGTGTGCTGCTCTATAGAGACTGACTGTGTGCTGTTCTATAGAGACTGACTGTGCTGCTCTATAGAGACTGACTGTGTGCTGTTCTATAGAGGAGTCTGACTGTGTGCTGCTCTATAGAGACTGACTGTGTGCTGTTCTATAGAGGAGTCTGACTGTGTGCTGCTCTATAGAGACTGACTGTGTGCTGTTCTATAGAGGAGTCTGACTGTGTGCTGCTCTATAGAGACTGACTGTGTGCTGCTCTATAGAGGAGTCTGACTGTGTGCTGCTCTATAGAGGAGTCTGACTGTGTGCTTTTCTATAGAGACTGTGTGCTGTTCTATAGAGACTGACTGTGTGCTGTTCTATAGAGACTGACTGTGCTGTTCTATAGAGACTGACTGTGTGCTGCTCTATAGAGGAGTCTGACTGTGTGCTGTTCTATAGAGACTGACTGTGTGCTGTTCTATAGAGACTGACTGTGCTGTTCTATAGAGTCTGACTGTGTGCTGCTCTATAGAGACTGACTGTGTGCTGTTCTATAGAGACTGACTGTGTGCTGCTCTATAGAGACTGACTGTGTGCTGTTCTATAGAGACTGACTGTGTGCTGTTCTATAGAGGAGTCTGACTGTGTGCTGTTCTATAGAGACTGACTGTGTGCTGTTCTATAGAGGAGACTGACTGTGTGCTGTTCTATAGAGGAGTCTGACTGTGTGCTGTTCTATAGAGACTGACTGTGTGCTGTTCTATAGAGACTGACTGTGTGCTGTTCTATAGAGACTGACTGTGTGCTGCTCTATAGAGACTGACTGTGCTGTTCTATAGAGACTGACTGTGTGCTGCTCTATAGAGACTGACTGTGCTGTTCTATAGAGGAGTCTGACTGTGCTGTTCTATAGAGACTGTGTGCTGCTCTATAGAGACTGACTGTGTGCTGCTCTATAGAGACTGACTGTGTGCTGCTCTATAGAGACTGACTGTGCTGCTCTATAGAGACTGACTGTGTGCTGTTCTATAGAGGAGTCTGACTGTGTGCTGTTCTATAGAGGAGTCTGACTGTGCTGTTCTATAGAGACTGACTGTGCTGCTCTATAGAGACTGACTGTGTGCTGCTCTATAGAGACTGACTGTGTGCTGCTCTATAGAGACTGACTGTGCTGCTCTATAGAGACTGACTGTGTGCTGTTCTATAGAGGAGTCTGACTGTGTGCTGTTCTATAGAGGAGTCTGACTGTGTGCTGTTCTATAGAGACTGACTGTGTGCTGTTCTATAGAGACTGACTGTGTGCTGTTCTATAGAGACTGACTGTGCTGCTCTATAGAGACTGACTGTGCTGTTCTATAGAGACTGACTGTGCTGCTCTATAGAGACTGACTGTGCTGTTCTATAGAGACTGACTGTGCTGCTCTATAGAGACTGACTGTGTGCTGTTCTATAGAGACTGACTGTGTGCTGTTCTATAGAGGAGTCTGACTGTGTGCTGTTCTATAGAGACTGACTGTGTGCTGCTCTATAGAGACTGACTGTGTGCTGTTCTATAGAGACTGACTGTGTGCTGCTCTATAGAGTCTGACTGTGTGCTGTTCTATAGAGGAGTCTGACTGTGTGCAGTTCATAGAGACTGACTGTGCTGCTCTATAGAGACTGACTGTGCTGCTCTATAGAGACTGACTGTGTGCTGTTCTATAGAGGAGTCTGACTGTGTGCTGTTCTATAGAGACTGACTGTGGGCTGTTCTATAGAGACTGACTGTGTGCTGCTCTATATAGACTGACTGTGGGCTGTTCTATAGATACTGACTGTGTGCTGCTCTATAGAGACTGACTGTGTGCTGCTCTATAGAGACTTACTGTGCTGTTCTGCTCTGTGTGCTGCTCTATAGAGACTGACTGTGTGCTGTTCTATAGAGACTGACTGTGTGCTGCTCTATAGAGACTGACTGTGTGCTGCCCTATAGAGACTGACTGTCTGCTGCTCTATAGACACTGACTGTGCTGTTCTATAGAGGAGTCTGACTGTGTGCAGTTCTATAGAGACTGACTGTGCTGCTCTATAGAGACTGACTGTGCTGCTCTATAGAGACTGACTGTGTGCTATTCTATAGAGGAGTCTGACACTGTGCTGTTCTATAGAGACTGACTGTGGGCTGTTCTATAGATACTGACTGTGTGCTGCTCTATATAGACTGACTGTGGGCTGTTCTATAGATACTGACTGTGTGCTGCTCTATAGAGACTGACTGTGTGCTGCTCTATAGAGACTTACTGTGCTGTTCTATAGAGACTGACTGTGTGCTGCTCTATAGAGACTGACTGTGTGCTGTTCTATAGAGACTGACTGTGTGCTGCTCTATAGAGACTGACTGTGTGCTGCCCTATAGAGACTGACTGTCTGCTGCTCTATAGAGACTGACTGTGTGCTGTTCTGTAGAGGAGACTGACTGTGTGCTGTTCTATAGAGGAGACTGACTGTGCCGTTTTTTAGAAACTGACTATGTGCTGTTGTTTAGAGACTGACTATGTGCTGTTGTTTAGAGACTGACTATGTGCTGTTCTTTCGAGACTGACTATGTGCTGCACTATAGACGAGACTGACTGTGCCCCCCCCCCCTCTCTTTCCCTCCTGCAGTGTGTGCGCCCGCTGGTTGGCCTTGCATCCCATCCCACTATGGCGCGCTTGGAGCGCAGTCGGTCGAGTGAGGGGGGTGCCCCACCCGGGATGGGCAGCGTTGGTAGCGGGGTGGCTGGCGAGCAGGAGTTCGCCATGAGGAGCGTGGGCACCCGTACCCAGAACAGCTTCCCGCGGGGTCCGCCCCCAACCCGCCGCAGCTACAGCACAGAGCGCCCGGCCCCGCTCACTGGCTCAGAGAGCACCGCCTCCAGCGACGAACGAACCTACACCACCGACCGCACCGAACGCACCTTCACTACCGACCGCACGTACACAACCGACCAAACCGAACGTACCTACACCACCGACCGCACCTACACCACTGACCACACCTACACCACCGACCGCACGTACACTGTCGACCGACGCCCGCTGCCCGCCAATGGCCCCGCCCCCAACAGCGAGCGCACCGACCGCACCGTTTCCAATGCCAACCGCCCGGTGTCCAACGGCAACCGCCCAATTTCCAACGGCAACCGCCCTGTCTCCAATGGCAACCGGCTGGTCTCCAACACCTTGTTCCTGAACGGGGCGGGGCGGCGGGATGCCCCGCCCCCGGGTGCCCTCGGCCTGGACATCTGCGGGAACAACGTGATGCTGAACAACGAGAAGAACAGCAGCGGGCCGCCCCCTCAGTACAGGGAGCCCCCTGTTGCCAAGCTGGACAACAACAACCCCCCCAAAATCCTGCCCGTGTCCGGCAAGCTAGAGCAGGTGAGGTCCTGGTGGAGGCTCTGGTGTGTGATGTTTAATATGGCCAGACTATCACAGGCCTAGAAGATGTTTCAGTGATGTAAGTGGCCATTTTGATGACTGTGTTCCCGGCCTATACAGTAGAAAAATTGTACGGTACAAAAATTGATAATTTGCAATGATTTTCAGTTATTATTTAGGAAATTCAGGGTAAAACCATGTAAATGCAATAATGTAACAATTATGACACCGGGTTACTATGGTACTCATTGGTTAATTTCAGTAAGAAATGTTTTATCTACATTAACGGTTCCCTCTTTTTCAGAATAATGACGGGTTGGTACGTCCCTCTGCCTTTAAGCCCGTAGTGCCCAAGAGTTTTCATTCCATGCAGAACCTGGTGTGCTCCCCTCAGACTGGGGCGGGAGGGGGCCGCAGCGCCGGAGGGAGTGGGGGGGGCCCCGGCGTGACCGGGGGCCACAGAGAGCGGGACAGTCCAGGAGGAGTGGGGGGCGGGGGTGGAGGAGGAAGAGGTGGAGGGGCGGGAGCGGGAGGGGGAGCGGGAGGGGGTGGTGGCAGAGGAGGCGTTCGAGGCGGCGGGGGGCAAGCCGGACTTTCTGACTCGGGGAGGAACTCTCTGACCAGCCTGCCCACGTATGCGGGGTCGGGGTCCGGGTACGGACCCCCCCACACCATGGCGCCCCTCAGTGCCTCCACCAGCCACATCAACAGACTGGGCACCGCCGCCCTAGACAAGCTGGACAAACCCGGGTACCAGAACGGGCTGAGCACCTCCGACAGCGGCCGCTCATCCTCCGGCAAGAGCTCCTCCTCCTACCAACGACTCAGCAACCTGGGCGACGCCCCCGGCCCTCTGCGCCCCTCCCCCTCCACTGATGACATCATCCAGGACCTGGAGGACCGGCTGTGGGAGCGAGAGCAAGAGGTGAGCGAGGGATGGAAAGGTTGGGGGGCTGGTGTGGTGATTACTAAAATGACATTTAATACTTGATTTTTAAGAGGATATTCTGGAGCGATCCAGGCCCATTTTATCCTTCTCGACGAAAAGGGCCCTGGTTCTCATATGGACTTCATTAACCATAATGCATCATTGCTCTCGTTAGGGTCAGGAGCTGAGTGTGAGAGTGGCTGGTCCTCACATGCACATCACAAGTTGCCATTATAGCGGATTTATTAGCATATAGCGTCTGTACTATGGAGAAAGCTAAATGCAAAATAAGGTTTTTATTTTTCCTGTTTAAAAGGATAGAAATGGCATTTGATACTTTGGAAAGTAAGCACATAAACGGCCCCTTTGGTTCAGCAGCTAATTAAGGTCTTGAGAACAAGGTGTGTGGACTCTTTAGCCAATCAACGACTTAAAATAATCACTCCTGTCGAAACACCGAAAACTGGCAGACCCTCCAGGACTGGAGTTAAACCTGCAGACACAGCGCCCCCTCCAGGACTGGAGTTAAACCTGCAGACAATGCGGCCCTCCAGGACTGGAGTTAAACCTGTAGACACTGCGGCCCTCCAGTACTGGAGTTAAACCTGCAGACACTGCGGCCCTCCAGGACTGGAGTTAAACCTGCAGACACTGCGGCCCTCCAGGACTGGAGTTAAACCTGCAGACACTGCGGCCCTCCAGGACTGGAGTTAAACCTGCATACACTGCGGCCCTCCAGGACTGGAGTTAAACCTGCAGACACAGCGCCCCCTCCAGGACTGGAGTTAAACCTGCAGACACTGCGGCCCTCCAGGACTGGAGTTAAACCTGCAGACACTGCGGCTCTCCAGGACTGGAGTTAAACCTGCAGACACTGTGGCCCTCCAGGACTGCAGTTAAACCTGCAGACAGTGCGGCCCTCCAGGACTGGAGTTAAACCTGCAGACACTGGGCCGTCGCGGTGGTACAACGGTATGAGCGCTGACTTTCAGTCAGTGCAGTTGTACTCCAAGGATCGGGGTTCGCGCCCCAGTCCTGCCAGATCTGAGCATGGCCGTGCCCTGTGGGAGCAGCAATTGGTGGCTGCTTCCGGGTGTGGGGAGGGGCTCGGAGAGAATCGCTGCGCACAGAACGGCCCTGGGTGAGTCAGGAGCCCTCCTTCCTACTACCGGCTGACAGGGTTGTATAGCGGTGGTTCTCTAGCAGTTGCTACAGGGGGGGGAATTGAATTAGAATAGGGGTTCAATTGGCTGCTAAATTGGGAGAAAAATGGGAATAAAATCAGAAACAAAATTTAAAAAAAACCTGCAGACACTGTGGCCCTCCAGGACTGGAGTTAAACCTGCAGACACAGCGCCCCCTCCAGGACTGGAGTTTGGCGGCCCTGTTGTTGAGCCAGTTGTGACGTGAGACGCCCCCCCCCCCCCCCCTGCAGGTGCTGCACATGCGACGGAACCTGGACCAGAGCGAGGCGGCCATCGTGCAGGTGTTTGAGGAGAAGCAGAGGGTCTGGGAGCGGGAGATGGAGGAGCTGCGGCAGAACTACGCTGCGCGGCTCCAGCAGGTGGCGAGACGCGCACAGCGCACACAGCAAGCCCTGCAGGCCCAGATCGCGCGGCTGCAGCAGGACAAACGACGGCTGCAGGACGAGATCGCCACCCTGCTGGCCCACCGCGAGGATCTGGAGAGGAAGTGCCTGGAATACAGGAAGGAGCAGGCCGACATCCTGCCCCGGCTGGAGGAGACGAAGTGGGAGGTGAGGAGGGGGAGGGAAACAAAAACCCGGAAGTCTGTATCCGGGGGGTTTTAGGTACACTACATTTAAAGAAAAATTTGCCGAGTTAGCATCTTTCTCATTCAGTGTTCTCAACAAGCATACACAACCGTACGGAAGGGCATATGTATGTATGACGCATCTGCTGACGTCCTAAAAGCCTGACTGAGGTTGTGGCGGAATGGCGGATAGCAACAGTTACCAAGCTGTGATTAGAGGGCAAAGAACATAAGGGGTCGATGAATTGTAACGTGACTTTGAGGCAAACCCCTTCCTGTTGCCCCCACCCCCCCAGGTGTGTCAGAAGGCGGGGGAGATCTCCCTGCTGAAGCAGCAGTTGAGGGAGAGCCAGGCGGAGGTGACCCAGCGTGCGGGGGAGATGGTGGCCCTGCGGGGACAGCTGAAAGAGCTGAACGCCCAGCTGAAGGAGAGGGAGGAGACCATGCTGGGGCTGAAGGACTCCTACAGCAGCAAGAGCCAGGAGCTGGAGCGCTGCGAGAGAGAGCTGCAGAACACACTGACCGAGGTGCAGAGACACAGCACTGACACACTCACACACACAGACAGCACTGACACTCTCACACACAGCACTGACACACACAGAGACAGCACTGACACCCACACACACACACACATCCACACACACACACAGCACTGACACACAAACACAGACAGCACTGACACACACACACACACACACATCCACACACACACACAGCACTGACACACACACACACACACAGCACTGACACTCACAAACACAGACAGCACTGACACTCTCACACAGACAGCACTGACACCCACACACACACACAGCACTGACACACACACACACACACACATCCACACACACACACAGCACTGACACACACACACACACATAGCACTGACACACACACACACACACACACATCCACACACACACACAGCACACACACACACACACACACACATAGCACTGACACACACACACACACACACAACAAAACACACACACAGCACTGACACACACACACACACACACATACACACACACACACAGCACTGACACACACACACACACATAGCACTGACACACACACACACACACACACACATCCACACACACACACAGCACTGACACACACACACACACATAGCACTGACACACACACACACACACATCCACAAACACACACAGCACTGACACACACACACAGACAGCACTGACACACACACACACACACACATCCACAAACACACACAGCACTGACACACACACACACAGCACTGACACACACACACACACACAGACAGCACTGACACTCTCACACAGACAGCACTGACACCCACAAACACAGACAGCACTGACACTCACAAACACAGACAGCACTGACACCCACAAACACACAGCACTGACACTCACAAACACAGACAGCACTGACACCCACAAACACAGACAGCACTGACACTCTCACACAGACAGCACTGACACTCTCACAGACAGCACTGACACACACACAGAGACAGCACTGACACACACACACATCCACAAACACACACAGCACTGACACACACACACACAGCACTGACACACACACACACACACACACACACAGACAGCACTGACACTCTCACACAGACAGCACTGACACCCACAAACACAGACAGCACTGACACTCACAAACACAGACAGCACTGACACCCACAAACACAGACAGCACTGACACTCACAAACACAGACAGCACTGACACCCACAAACACAGACGGCACTGACACTCTCACACAGACAGCACTGACACCCACAAACACAGACAGCACTGACACTCACACAGACAGCACTGACATCCACAAACACAGACAGCACTGACACTCACACAGACAGCACTGACACTCTCACAGACAGCACTGACACACACACAGAGACAGCACTGACACACACACACACACACACACACACACACAGACAGCACTGACACTCACAAACACAAACAGCACTGACACACACACACACACACAGATGTCACTGACACAGACAGCACTGACACTCTCCCACAGACAGCACTGACACCCACAAACACAGACAGCACTGACCCTCACAAACACAGACAGCACTGACACCCACAAACACAGACAGCACTGACACCCACACACACACAGCACTGACACACCCACAAACACAGACAGCACTGACAGACATGGGGGTGGAGGGGGGATAAGCAGGGAGGAGAAGGTGGAAAAGAGTTTCCGTGGATTAGACACACATGCATTAATTTTAGACTGAAAAAATGAAGTCTTAGCCGATGTAGTTGCAGCTGTGAAGGCTGCCAGCAGAGTGTGATAGGAGGCCAGGTCATCTGGGGATCTGCATTTCCTCCACCTTCTCTCAGCGGCTCGCAGCAGGGTTCTGCTGGATCTGAGAGAATCTGTCAGCCACGGGGAGGGGGGTGATTGTCAAGCTGGTTTGGAGACAAGAGGACAAAGTGAGTGGAGAGAGACACTGTCGACTGTGACAGAGCAGACTGTCAGTTTTCTGTAGCATGAAACCCGTTCTGAAAACGGTGAAAAAAAGTTGGTATTGTAGGTTAGTGGGTTCATATGCTAGCTAAAGCATAGTAGCCTACATTACATCGTAGCTGGCATTAACTTTCATCTGCATCCTGTAACCTAATCACAAACATTGCAAACATTTACAAATTCAGACTGTATTTTTTTCAGATAAATTATTGGTTTTATTTTAAACATCCCCGTATTGAGTCAGTACAAACATACCGCTAACACTTGGGCTCTATTCCCCACACGTTTTATTAAAGATTTTTGTGGGACAAATTTATTGACTGAGTATTTTGACCACATTGCTGCCATTGACTTACATGGTGAAAGACCTATACTGGAGCCAACCACAGTGGCGCTAGTGAGCAACGGCACAATGGCCGCTCCCAGCACAACCAGGAAGTGAGCTTCAAAACTAAAGCCCAGTCTTGGCCCCTTGACTCACACACACAAACTGCTTTAGCACTCACACGTATAATCCTTCAACTAATGCCTATTATACACAACATGATATTTTTGCTGCCGCAGACAAATTTTCTATGACGGAGAGAAATCATTACTGTTTTAGTTTAAATGGTGCATCGAAAGATTTAGAAAAGATAGTTGTTAAATGTGAGTGTCGTCTGAAATTTGGGGGGCAGAAGGTTTTCACTGCAAGTTCAAATCTGTGTTTTATGTTTCTCATGGGATATCCAGTCTTACTGTCTCTTTTTCTCTCTCTGTTCCTCTCTCTCTCTCCTCTCTCTCTCTCTCTCCTCCCCCCTCTCTCTCCTCCCTCTGTCTCCCTCTCTCACTTGCTCTCTCCTTCTCGCTTTCTGTCCCCCCTCCCTCTCTCTCCTCCCTCTCTCCTCCCTCTCTCTCCTCCCTTTCTCCTCTCTCCCTTTTTCTCTCCCTCTCTCTCTCCTCCCTCACTCGCTTTCTCCTCTTTCTCACCCCGCCTCTCTCTCTCTCTCTCCTCCCTCTCTCTCTCTCCTCCCTCTTTCTCACTCTCTGTCTCCCCCTCTCTCTCTCTCTCTCTCTCTCCTCCCTCTCTCTCTCAGGTGGCTCTTCTGAGAGACAAGCTGGGCGTATTCGAGGCAGAGGTAGTGGGACTGAAGCGGGCTCTGGGGGAGTTGAGTGTGGGCAGGGCCACGGGCGTGGCCGGGGCCAGGGGCGTGGCTGGGGCCAGGGGCGTGGCTGGGGCCGGGGCCGGGGCCAGGGCTACGGGAAGGACCCGGGGGGGACTGCCCTCCCCCCACAGCCCCTCAGAAGCCTCCCTGCCCCCACCCCCGGCCCCGCCCCCCAGCTCAGCCCCGCCCCCGGCAGCGGACCCGCTGCTCAGCCTGCAGTCGGACGAGGCCAAGGCGCAGCGGCGGGAGGCTGGGGGGATGCGGAGGCAGCTGGAGCGTCTCCAAGGCGAGCTCAGGCTTGAGCGGCAGCAGCGGGAGCGCCAGGCGCACACCTTCGCTCAGGAGCGCTTTACCTGGCAGGGGGAGAAGGAGCGCGTGCTGAAGTACCAGGCCCAGCTGCAGGTCAACTATGTGGAGATGCTCCAGAAGAACCAGGCTCTGGAGCATCACATGGGTCACCTCAACCCCAAGCTGGTCACCTCCCCGTCCTCACCTCCACCTGCCCCCCTGCCCCTCTCCCTCTCCCCACCCCCCGCCAACACAGCCGAGGACACAAACCCCTCTGCCATGCACCAGCTGGCCCCGCCCTGGCCCACCCCCACCCGCTTGGAGAGGATCGAGTCCACGGAAATATAGAACCCTGGAAGTGTTCGATGGAGCAACTCCAGAACACATTCAGCTCAATACCGTTATCCTACAGAACCGATATCCATATCCTTAAACAGAATCTAATACCGTTATCCTATGGTTCCAATATCAATATCTTTCAACAGAGTCTAATACCATCATCCGACGATACTGATATCAATATCCTTCAACAGAGTCTAATACCGTTATCCTACGGTACCAATATCAATAACCTTCAACAGAGTCTAATACCGCTATACTACGGTACCAATATCCATATCCTTCAACAGTCTAATACTGTTATCCTACAGTACCGATATCAATATCCTTCAACAGAGTCTAATACCGTTATACTACAGTACCGATATCAATATCTTTCAACAGAGTCTAATACCGTTATACTACGGTACCAATATCAATATCCTTCAACAGAGTCCAATACCGTTATCCTACAGAACCGATATTCATGTCCTTCAACAGAGTCTCACATCTGCCGGTCCACTAGGCAGTCCTCGGACATACTGCCAAAGGTACCACAAATGGGGAGGGGGGGTGGGGGTGAGGGGGGTGGCAGCAGAGTGATCAGACTGTTGGGACAGGACTAATGATCGTCTCGGGTGGGACGTGCACAAGCCAGGGGGTATTGGGGAGTTTTGAGCAGCGAATCCTCAAGCTGGCAGATCACACACACACACACACACACACACACACACACACAACACACAACACACAACACACAGTCAGAAAGGTCTGTGGTTATATTTACCAGTCCCACCACAGAACGTTCAGTACCGTATCTCTGGTCCTAAATCCCTGTAGTGTGTTAACCTGACCTGGAAGCAGGTAGTTCACACCTGCGCTGGACTCACCTGGCCATGAGAACAAGCCCCAGGAGGCAACAAAAGAGACTTACATAGAAGTCAGAAGAAGCCACACAGAGCGCTTCCTTGGGGGAGACCAAAGGAGATTATGACAGCGCCCCTTGTGGTCTGGTGGTGCCAGGACAACAAAAAAGCCCAGTCAAACACATTCTCCGGGTGACAGCAGTTCCGGTATGTTTTTGGGATGGAGGTGAGGCATGGGAGTGTATTGGTGTTAGAGTGTAGGTAGCAGGTGTAGAGACTGACGAGTTTTAGAAGGTGCAAATCATTTTAGCGCGTGGGAGAGACACATGGGAGAGTGTCTATCTGACTGGGATAGAGAAATGTGTGTTCTGGGGAGGTGAAAGGGGGGTCAAATGTCTGTGTGTTTCAGGAGCGGGGGGCAAAAGTGCACTGTAGTGTTTATCAGGGATCTTGGAGTTTTAGAGGTCTTAGAAGCAGCGGGGGACATATATCAGGTATAAGGGGTGGGGCTTTGGATGTAGTGGGCAGGGCGATATTACATATGGTGCTGTGAAAGGGGATGAAATTCAGACGATGGGGGACAACGCGAAATCCATTTAATTGGGCGGCAGGAGGGCGCTAGTGTATGCCGGTGGACATGGGGACGGCGCTAGCGTATGCCGGTGGACGTGGGGACGGCGCTAGCGTATGCCGGTGGACGTGGGGATGGCGCTAGCGTATGCCGGTGGACGTGGGGACGGCGCTAGCGTATGCCGGTGGACGTGGGGATGGCGCTAGCGTATGCCGGTGGACATGGGGATGGCGCTAGCGTATGCCGGTGGCCTGTGTCGCTCAGCAGACTTCACTGATTTTCAGGGACACCAGAGAGCGTAATCTCTCTCTCTCTCTTGCACTGTCAACGGCTGCAGTGACTGAAGACAAACACCAGGGGGCAGAATGCTTACACAGGGCTCCCAATCAAAGGAAGAATTACTTGAAAATGACTTTCGCATTTCTTTGTATTGAAACAGTGATAGCGTACAAAACAAACTAAAAAAAAAAAAAAGGCTTCACTTTGTTAACGTAATATCTTGATCTATATTGATGTTTCTTTGAGTGCAAAGTAGGGCAAGTCAGGAATAATAAAACGGGAACAAGATAGTTGTGATGTTGCCTGGCAGAGTAGAGTTCCACCAATTACGGAGTATATTGGTAAAACCAATATAACAATATAATATGACTGATGGTGATTGGTGGATACTAATTCCAGCCAATCCCCACAGGACCTCTGCACAGAAAGAGAGTAGAAAAGTGCAGCACAGGAGTATAGTGTGAAACTATCCACCAATCATTGTCGACGTTGTTCTGTTGGTTTTTACCAATGTACTCTGTGATTGGTGGAGCTCCCCCTTTGTTTTCTTTCGGGAAGATGATGTCACAAGTGTTACAGCTGTTTTATTATCCCTGGGGAAGTAAGGGGTTTAGTTTATCCCTGGGGAAGTAAGGGGTTTAGTATATCCCTGGGGAAGTAAGGGGTTTAGTGAGTGTTTGTGTGGAATCTGGTCAATGCAGTGACATGCAGCAGCAGACGGCAGGGCAGCCAGGGGTTCTGATTGGCTGATGGTAATATTCAGACATAATAGAGAAAAATATATTAAAAGAATTTGTGGATATATAGCAGATTATATATAAAGTTCTATATTGAAAACTTCTCCCTCTAAAAGGTGCCACTGAATGACAGGAGATCAGTTCAAATGTGTGTGTGCAAGAAAGATTAGGCAGAGTCTGTGTGTGTGCATGCATGCATGTCTGTGTGCGTGTGTTTTGTATGTGTGTGTGTGTGTGTGTGCCTGCATGCATGTGTTTGTGTGTGTCTGTGTGCATGCATGCGTGTGTGTGGGTGTGTCTGTGTGCCTGCATGCATGTGTGTGTGCGCGTGCCTGTGTGTGTGTGTGTGTGTCTGTGTGCGTGTGCGTGTGTGCGTGCGTGTGTGTGTGTGCGTGCGTGCGTGTAGTGTGTGTGCGTGTGTGTAGTGTGTGTCTGTGTGCGTGCCTGTGTGTGCGTGCGTGTGTGTGTAGTGTGTAGTGTGTAGTACTCCTACCTTGCAGCATTAAATAAGCATGGACCCTGGACCTGGAAGATAAAGCAGCAGGCCCTGTTCCTCCTTTATCATCCCAAAAAGAAAGGGCCCATATTTGCGAGCTTTGGTCACATCTTTTGGCGCCGGGCCGGGTCTCGTTCACGTGGCTTTTTCTGTCGCAAAATCAGAGGCAGAGGGAGAGGTGGGATTGACATAAAAAAGAGGAAGAGAGAGAAAGAGAAAGAGGAGGAGAAAGAGAGGAGGAGATGATGACAAAGTGACAGATAAAACAGAATCCAGATATATAGTTATGAGAAAGACAGAGAGAGAGAGAAGAGTGTAGAGGAGAGAGGATAGTAGCCAGGTATAAGAAGGGATGGGGAAGGAGAAGGGATGGATCATTAATGGTCAGATTAGCTGCTATGTTCTTCTGTTGTGATCGGCTGTGTTGTTGGTAGAAACAGAGAGCCGGATGTATATATCATCGTTATTTATGTGTACATATTTATTCCAGTATACCAAGCTATTGCGTGTGAATACTTTTAAGAGGATTATCGTGACTTAATGAAACAGACATTTCAGCTTTTATTTTTTAAACTATATGAATATATATATAAATCTATTTAATTTTGATCTACTACATGGTACAAATGAAGCAAACATATCCAAAATCAATGTTTGTTTACTTTTATTGTTACTGTTATCAATGTAACTCTTGTAATGTTTGAGAGAACAAAATGCTACCAATGTTTTTTTTAATAATCATTTTTTTAATCATTTTTTATTTATGTTACTGCAATGGCTTGATGGGAAAGCATACCCTAGCAAAAATGAATTTAAATAATAAAGACGTGAGTAAATCAATAAAACTACATTTCCCAGAGGTCTACGTATGACTTTTCTTGTGTTTTCTACATTTGTTAAACAGTTGCACAGTTGCATATAATGTGAATCCCACATTGAGATATACAGCTATATTGACAAATAGAGCCAAGAATACATTTGTTCCAATGAGACAAAACAACACAAAATTTCCCACTGATGTATATTTCTATAAGTCTTTTTTTTTTTCAAGCCAGTTTGCCAAAAGACCATTTCTCTATACGGGACCAACAATAATAATAAAAATAGCACCATGCAGTCTCACAAGGTGAAGTGAGAGGGTTTAAACATAAACTAATATTATTACAACTGTTCCAACTTTTTTTGCAATTCAATCAAAATTTATGAAATGACAACCCACTACAGTACAAAAATAGTGAAACATGCACAATATTGCACAAGCTCTTCTGTACGTTAACAAACATCTTTGGATTTTCTAAATACATAAATAAATACAAGTTTGTACGTTCTTTATTTAACCTGAATTTGGCAGTTACACTGTGTACATGAAAATATTAGTGGAATAGGTAAGGAATATGTAGGCTAATTTCCTTGCTTAACTTTATTTATCATTGAAGAGCCTTGTACGCTTTGTAAGAGTGGCCTATAGTTTCGTTCTTCGAAAAAAACGACAGGTGGCGCTGCTTACACGGGGAAGTCAGTCCCGGCTGTTCTTTACTATGAAGTTTCTTACATGTACTCACATGTACATGCATTTAATGGCTCAGGCGTTCACATAAATTTCCCAGTACAGTAGAGACACATTAATATGTCCACTGCACGCATGTATTGATTTATTCTCGTGTCGTTGTCGTTTCTATGGACGTCTTCATGTTCTCACAACAGCCAGCTACGTCACGACAACCGGGCTTCCTCTAACGGCGCAGTTTGTCCCTTCAGGGTTGCCGTACGAAGATATGACCTTTTCCCTTTCAACGTGTAGTTTGTAAGTTAACCTCTGCTAGCATAGCATAGCATAGTATAAAACTGAATTTGCAGGTTAGCTCTGTATGAGATTTTCTTGTGACCGGAGGGGAAAACTCTCGTAGTTTCGGTGGGTTTCATAGGTATAAATAAATGTATAAATGTGATAACCGGGACGCTGGGCTGGCTGTTTAAGACAGCACACAAGTGACTGCTAGCTATATAATACAGTTCTGTGCTGCGTAACACATTGTACAGCGATGGCACCTGGGCACAAAGTGAGCTCTGTAATTAGCTCTGTAATTGCGTGTCACATTCGTCGCGACATTTCAAAACATATTTGTACTCTTTAGCGAACAGGGGCAGCCATCATAGCAAGTTTGGCTATCAACAAACAAAATCTTTTACCATTTTAGCAACGTGTGTTTGTATCAACACTTTTTCAGCAAATGATTAAAAACCCCACTCTGAAACGTTAACATCAAAAACCTGTCATATGTAAATCATGAAAATGCATTTGGATAGCTAACGTTTATGAAACAATATTTGTGTCTTCTTTGACATGGTTTAATTAGTACAGAATATTGCTTTGACAAAGAAACACACACACACACACACACACATAGTGGACCCTTGACAAGAATCATACTCGTGAAACAATTGAGAAAACCTTGGTTTTTCTAATTTATTTAAAGGCTTGGTCATTTCACAAGTTTTCCAAGTCACGGTCACTGTGTGTGTCGTGTGTATGTCGAGGTTTGGCCCGCATGCTGACGGGTCCTCTTCTGTCTCCTAGCGACCGCGGTGGATGTCTGCGCGGGCGTTATGTCGTCAGGCGGCTGCTCTTCGCCTCCTAGTCGCCGCCCCCAGGAGAGAGGTTTGGAGGTCCAGGTGCCAGCAGTGGGATGGACAGAGCGAGGTGAAAGAGGAGGGTCCACGTCCAGCCCCCGGGCTAGAGGAGTACGCGGTGGAGTATAACCCCGCCGCATACCGCGCTGGCCGCCGGGCTGCCGCCACGGCCTCCTGTGGGGCAGAGGAGGAGGAGGATACGGCCCCGCCCGCTCTCGCCGCGTCGTTCGGACGGCAGAGCAACCCTTACTCCGCGCACTCGTCCCGCAACCTGTCCAGCTCCCAGAACACCCTGCTGGACCTGGCCTTCAGCCGGGGTGAGAGCGGCGACAAGAGGGAGTCGACCCCCGCCGCCCCCCCCAACGACAACAACGACCTCCCCCCCAGCTTCGAGCCCCGCTCCTTCCAGAAGTCCCGGCCGGAGTACGCCGCCGTGAGCTACGATGACTCCGCCCGACAGACTCCGCCCATTTCTGCCGAAGAGGCTTCCCTGCTGCTGAACAAGGTGTCGGTCCTGAGAGGCGCCATGGGGCCCCGGGAGATGGTGGGCTTCCTGGGCGAGCTGGCCCGCCTGCCCCCGGAGCAGCTGCCCTTGGTGAGGGGCAACACCTGCTTCTCCATGCTGCTGCGCTCCGCTGCGGAGAGCCTGCGACTGTTCTCCGACACCCAGCTGCTGGAGGCCCTGAGCGCGCTGGCGTCCCTGGGCCTGCCCCCCGCGCACGGCGTGCTGGCACTGTTCGAGGTGGAGCTGTGCCACCGGGCGGAGGCGATGCAGCCGCGGGGGCTGCTTCTGGCGGCAGACCTGTGGCGTTGCCTGAGACGGCCGGTGCCAAAGTTCTTGGAGCGACTGTACGAGAGCGCCGCGGGCTGGCGCTGGGCCGGATTGGGCCCGGCGGAGCTGGTGCAGCTGGTCTACGTGATGGGAGAGGGCCGCCGCTCCAACTCCGTCCTGCTCCTCACCCTGGAGGCGCAGCTCCTCCGCCACCTGGGCCAGCTGACTGCCGAGGAGGTGGGAGCCGTCTGCCTGGGCCTCTTCAAGTCACAGAGCTCGCTCTCGTCCTCCGCAGTGGTTCAGTTGGCAGACCGGGCGTGCGAGCTGGCGCCCGAGATGAGCGACTACGGGCTGGTCAACGTGCTCAAGCTGCTGCGCTTCAGCTACCTGGACCACCGGCCGCTCCTGAAGGCCCTGGGGACGGAGATACCGCGCAGGGCGCCTCGAATGGGTGCGCCGGGCCTCATGCACGTGGCCCTGGCCTGCTCAGCACTGCACTACCGTGACGACGGTGTGCTGGGGGCCGTGGCGGACCGCCTGCCGTCGCTCGCCCCCCAGTGCCGGAGCAAGGACGCGGCCAAGCTGCTGTGGGCCTTCGGGACGCTGGGCTTCCCGCCCAGCTGCGCTCCAGAGCTGTTTCCCAGCCTGGTGCAGGCTATGCGGCGGCGGGTGGAAGAGTTCCGCCGTTTCCCCGAGCACCTCCTCACCGGCCTCCTGGGCCTGGCCTTTGCCGGGCTTTTCCCCAGCGACCTCCTCACGCTGGCCCTCAGCCCCGACTTCGTGAGCCTGGCGGCAGGCTCGCGACACCTAGAGCTGAAGAAGGACCTGTTTACCCTGGACGCCTCGGTGGGGCTGGAGGTCCCCGGCTGGGCGGGTCCGCGGGTGGGCGGGGCCCTGGCAGAGGAGGTGACCGCCCAGCTGTGGAGCTTTGCCCTGCAGGATGTGTGCGTGAAGCCGGAGGTGCTGGAGGCTGAGGGACTCCTGCAGGAGGCGCTGGGAGGGGAGGCGTACGTGCGCAAGCACATGATCCTGCCGCACACCCGCTCCATCGACCTGGAGGTGCGCCTGGACCCCGCCGGGTGCCCCGTACCCCTCCGTGGGGCGAAGAGCGTTCCACCCACTGTGCGGGCCTGGGACCGGGGTCTCATGGGCGTGACCATCACAGAGGACCTGCTGGCCCAGCTGACTAACGTCAAAGGAACCGCAGTACAGAACCCCGCGAAACCGCCTCACTCCCGCCCCGCCGATTCCACGACCCCGACGCCAGCGCGGGACGGGGCATTCCCCAGCGGGCTGGACCTGTCAGAAGGGCTCCCGGGGCCCCCCCTGCCACGCCCCACTGAGACTGAGGAGGGGCAGAGACTCGCCATTCAGGTGTGCCACAGGAACCACTTCTGTTACCGGTCCCGTCAGCTACTGGGGCTGCACGCCATGAAGAGGAGGCAGCTTGCGCTGTGTGGCTACAGGGTGGTCGAGCTACACCACTGGGAGTGGTTTCCACTGCTGAAGCGTTCCCACGCAGAGAGACTGGCCTACCTGCGCGCCAAGATATTCGGAGACCTGGACTAAGGAACTGGGTCTACCTGCACCGTGGGACAATCCTCGTTCTCTGCACTGGTGAAAGGGGTCTACCTGCTGGGAGAAAGTAGTCTACCTGCACACTGAGAAATGTGTTTACCTGTGCTGTGAGAGAGGCACACCTCTTCTAAGTAAATAAGTTGTAGGAATGAGTAATACAGTCATACCAGGTGGGTGCTACACATTGGTGGTGGTTGATGCAAGTTACCACTCATTGTAAACCTCTTTGAGTGTAAGTAAGGTTCTATATAAATACCAGGCATTATTATCATTATTATTCCTGTGCCTATTGAGCAATTATGTTCATCTACATAGAAACGGCTCGCCTGTTTCCATTTAGCCTTCTCCGGCACTTGGCGTGTGTTAACACACATACAAGGGTAAGGGTTGCTTTTTCACGTGACTGATTGACGTGAGCAGGCATTTTTATTTGATCCTGTGTTTGTGCAATTAAGAACGGCAGTAATTGGCGGAGAGGGCAGCTATGTGCCCAGACTCAATCGCCCCCTATCAGACGCGACGGCGGGGGGGGGGGGCAGGAATAGCCCCTGGGGGGACTGAGCGTGATGTGGAGGGCGGGAGTGTCACCACAGATTCTTTACATTAACCGGATTATCAGCTCACACGTTCCCTCCCTCCTGTCTGCTGCATAACGACAGGAGGCTAAATTAAGTTTTTACAACAACAACAAAGGAAAATAACTTTGTACTAAAAGCTGCATACATATCTTTCTTTCATAACTTTTGCATATGTTCACTAAATCCATAAGTAAACCATTCACCCATCATTTTACACCACACCACAGTCACTTCAGTCATGTCATTCATTCATTCAGTATCCACCATTCCATCTTCGTCACAAGGGATCCAGAAATGAAAATAACATACAAAGCTAACGATACATAGCCCATTAACGTCCTAGAGTGTCAACTGTCCATTGGGAAATGTTAGAGTATTGACAGGCGTACAGGTCGCTAGGCGTCCTTTAAGTGACCGCTAAATTCCTCTAAATTTTCAACAAACTTCCCTGACTCCCTGACTGCTCTTCAATGCGTGTGTGTATTTTCTGTTGTTGTGTATTTCATAAATATTTTTAATAAAATTCTATTCTATTGTTGTTCCCTTTGTTGTAACCTCTCAATGCTCATCACTCACCTTTGCTTTTTCATATGTAATATGTATATTGCTGTATGCTCCTTTGGATATTTCTCACCCCACCACTTGGCTCACCATGAGGAAGCTGCAGGGTGTCATCATCACGTCTTCAACAGAGCACTGAGTCAAGCCAGAACAGTACGGTTCCGGAGGGGACAAAGTGGGGGAACTACCAAGATCCCAACCATTAGCTGTATGAGTTCAACTGCTATGTCAACTAGATGTATGTAGTATTGTCAATGTATATATGTACATATGTATGTAGTATATAGTCATATAGTATGTAATTGCATGTATGTATGCATGTGTGTATGTTATGTGATGTATGTATTGTGCGTACATACACTGTACATGAAAGCAGGGATTCCAGCTGAAATGATTGAGCAAAAATGATTTGTGAAGCAGGAAGAAGGGACTGCTCTTCATAATGGAGCAGCATGACATCATTTTTTGATCCAGGATTTGAAGGAGGCGGGGGGGCGGGGGGGGCGGGGGGTGGTCTCGCAGGACCTCACATATAAGAGCATTTCTTTTCAGTTCTTTTTCTTTAGAAAATCCTCTTCTGAGAGCAAAGTAATCACGGAGCCCTTTTCAGCACGCATGGTTTTGGGTGTGTATTGGGTCGTATGGCTTTTTTTTTTTTACACAACTGACAAATATCCTGGCTAACTAGTTTTATTTAGAGCTTGCTGTCATGATCATTATTCTACTTAATGCCATTCTATGCTTATGGGATATTTATGCAAAATATTCATAAATAAAGATTATTCGATCTCAACATGCATCCAGCCAGTTCACAGGTGGACTATAATTCCACTACAACTTGCAGACACCGTTCACCTTTTACTTGCTTTGTCATGCGTTTCTTGTTAGATCCTCCACCATCTTTGCAGCAGCAGCAGCCTCGTCTACCGGCGCTCACAGTTGAGGCTTATTGGTAAATTGCAGAGGTGCAAAATCCAGGTTTGGATTGGCTAATTAGCACAATTCTTCAGCCAGGAGGTAGAACTAATTAGTAAAAATCAGCTGGCTGAGTTAATGGGTGGAAGAAACACATGGCAGGGTTTTTACTTTCTGAATCCTGGATTTTACACCTCTGGTCAGGATAGTCGAGCGTGCTGCTAATAATAATAAAGCACTATGTAACTCAAACTCCTATGGTGAATATCAGCTTGGCATGGCTAGCGGGTTGCTAGCAACAACCTAGCCATGCCAATATTCATGCGTTCATGTTCCATTTTGCCTTCAATAAAACTGATCCATGCACCAAAATTATTATATAGACTCAAAAATCCGGATTAAAAGAACATTTTAGGCAGAAAACCTTCTACCGTAAGGGTTTTGTTCTGCAAGCGATTGTTATTCAGTCACTAAGCAACAAGAGTTCCAATTCCCAACTTCGTCCTTGTTTTTGAAATGCCTGTTTTAATTTCGGTGCACCAATAAGCGCATCGCTGCACAGCCCACTTTCACCGTCTGGGCCAAGGAGTCTTAAGGATATGTTGAAAGTCAGATTTTCTCGCTGTGCTCAAACGCTTGCGAGGTTTATGTAATGCGCGCTGTGTATATGGAAGGCGCAATGATATTAAAATGATATGTTTATATTCTATGAACCAAGCTACATTAGCAACACTGCAAGCAAGGCATACAGAAGCAGCACTATCATTACCTCTAATTATCAGTTTCTATAGTTACTAATTACAAATCTATTACTCTTACACGCTTCATTTTTATGAGACTCTGGATGGATGTAAAGTAATGTTTCCTGTGTAAATGGCAATGGTTTGCATTATGTGGGAATTTGCACTTATGTAATCCATTGAACCATGTAAGAGTTATATCAGAGATGGTGTGTTAGGTTTTGGTTATATATTGGGTTTTGCTAATTGTTAGGATATTAACAGATTTTTTTGTACACATTATGTAGCATGTGTGATAGAAAATAGAAAATAAGGCTCTATATAGAATACACAACACAGGTAATGGGTGATATTTTATGCTGTAGAATGGTGTTCAACACCGTGTGGGTATCCAAAGATGAGACGCAAAGGGAGACTTTTGCCTGAGCAGCGGTACTGGAACAATTACCCTTTTGTTGAAAAGGACAATGAGCCTCATTCATGAAACGTGAGCAGAACGAATTTGTACGTAATTCATTCATCACGTATTTTGATATCAACATTTTTGTATCTGAGATTTGTTAGTACCTCCAAACAAAATTTACACCTGCTCCGAAGCACACGTAGCCTACCTCGTTCGTAAATTCAGAATGCCGGTAAATGTAGCTAATAATTATATATTAGAATATGAATTTATTTTTATTTTCTGTTAAATTCACAAGACTAAATGTAGCCTATGAAATACACATTGCAAACCTAATAAATTATGATTGTAAAAAGCAAACGCTTTAGATTACGCCTATTAATCAATTGTAGGCTATTAAGTTGTTTAATTAGACCAATAACATGATATGAACGCTCCCAGTACCCTACTATTGCATCTGTCGGCAAGACGATGATCACGAGCACGCCTCAAAATCAACAAACGACTGGTTAACTGACTGCATAATTACAGCTTTCACAACGGACATCAGAGTCTCCAGACTTGAACCAGATCAAAATTGTGTGGTTTCAGCTATTTTATTAGCATGCTCATTACCTTGTTAATTTTATACAAACTTATTTGATCATCTTATTCAAGGGTGCCAATAATTTTGGCTAAAAAGGTGACTACCCATAATTCCTTAACTGAAGACCCTCTTCCTGGCATTACTCCCAACATTAGCGCTTCAGACAATACTGGATATCGTAAGAGGACAGTTGATGTTAGGATGAGTCCATTATACTATCGATGTCAGTATAATGACGAAAGGTCATTTTCATTTCAGTTCGGCCAATTCTGGAAACGAAATGAAAAATGTTCCAGGAGGTAGTAAATTCCCGAAATGAAATGGAAGTGGCTCTTCCACAGTGACCAATGTCTCTGGCAGTCTGTTACCTGGGCAGTCTGTTACCTGGGCGTTCTTCCCTCTACGTGGCGGAGGAGGAAGAGGAAGAGGAGGAGCGAGTCACAACCATCCTTGAAGCAAACTGTGCTGTGCCTTTCACCAATCCTCATCAGCCATAATGAACAACTGTTGTTCTATTAGTTCTTACCAACATGGTGAGTTTGTCTCTGTTTGTTTAATGTGGTGATTTATGTCTGTTTCATTACCTCTGACGCATCAGAGACATAAGGGCCAGCAAAGAACAGAAACATGGAGAAACTGTTTCCTCTGCACACATCTTTTCATCAGCACGAACCTCCTCAATGAGTCCACTTCTTATACAGAGGGTGTCAAACCCAGGTGGGTATTTCCTTCAGAAGTCAGCCAAACCTAACAGATGAAAAGCTGTCGTACACATTGTACGGGTCGAGAAGCACTGTTAGATATGATTATGCTGATCACAAACGTGAATCATATTTCCCTATCTGCCAGCCACTCTTACCCAGAGCGACTTTCATAAAACATCTCCACAAGATACGTACTGTTCATTTCACACTGTGCAGGTAAACAAAGAAAAATAAAAACACGATGAGGCTTCCAGGAAGTTATGCTGATAGATCCTAGCATTTACATACCACAGTGCCTGTCGTACATACTGTACAGACCAGCGGTTATAATAAAAAAATATCCCATTTGGGCCGGAGAAGTGAGCCCACATAAAGACTGGGTTCTTAACATACCTCTCATACAGAAACAGCCAGTACCTATGAATGTGGCTTCATGGGGTGCAGTGAAGAACAGCTGTCTTTGCCTAAAGCAGCGGTCCCCAACCCTGTTCCTGGAGATCTACCGTTCTGTAGGTTTTCAATCAAACTCTAACGAAGCACACCTCATTCAACGGCTAGAGATCTTGTTGACCTGCTAATTATTAGAATCAGGGGGGTATTTCACAAAGCTGGATTAGTGAGTTAGCTGGATAACTGCACTCAGTAAAACCTGAAACAGCTCTGTTTTACTTCTACAGTTCATGTTCCAGATTTGGGAGGGTTTCGGGCTTTACTTAGCGCAGTTATCCAGCTAACTCAGTAAGTAATCCTGCTTTATTATGGTTGAAATGCAAGCCTACAGAAACAGGGTTGGGCTTGCAGGCCTCCCCCAGTGTCCGAAGGGCAGAGGGAGACAGTGGGGATCTCCAATGGAGGCCATGGGTGTCGTAGTTCTCCTTTGTGCCCCCAAACCCACCCCCCCCCCCCCCCCCTGGGCGTCAGAGAGTGAATACAAAGATCAGCCCTAAGCCCTGAAGGTCCTAACCGCAGGCTATAAAGGTGACGATGATGATGATGGTGATGATGACGATGACGATGACGGCGATGATGATGATGATGATGATGGTGATGATGATGATGACGATGACGATGACGGCGATGATGATGATGATGATGGTGATGATGATGGGGATGATGACGATGACGATGACGATGACGGCGATGATGATGATGATGATGATGATGATGGTGATGATGATGGGGATGATGACGATGACGATGAAGATGATGATGATGATGACGGTGATGATGATGGGGATGATGACGATGACGATGAAGATGATGGTGATGATAATGATGATGACGATGATGGTGATGATGATGGGGATGGTGATGATAATGATGACGATGACGATGATGATGATGACGATGACGATGATGACGATGACGATGACGGCGATGACGATGACGGCGATGATGATGATGATGATGACGATGATGATGACGATGATACAGTCATCTATAACAGTTGCAGGTCACAGTAATATAACAGGAAGCAAGGTCAGGGCAGAGAGAGCACACAATGCAGTGAGAGGCGGTGAGGAGCCCAACCGCTCGTGTTTTCGAGCACAAAGCTCCTTTTACAGACACGTGAGCTCAGGGTCGTCTCATTGATACGGCCCAAGTGTGACGAGCTTCAGGAAAAAGAGGAATAAAATTGGTCTGTTCAGGGCACGACGCAGCCTACTTCTGCTTTATTTCACCGTCTCCTTGTGTGTTAAATATACCTTTGTTTGCTCATACAACGTGCCAACATATCGTATTATCATTTCCCCTCAAAAATGCATATTTTTGAAAAACATGTATATTTTTACATATTTTACTATTTGCATAAAAATCTATGTACATGCCAATAGTTTATATATTTGGTATTACATACTAAATATTTGATATTTGGCTTATGTTGAAAATTTATGTATATTTTAGATTTTTTAAATATTTTTTTTATCCCAAGTCTATGTGACTGTGAATCTACTGCACGAGTTGTCGCCTAAGCGCATGAATATCAAGCAGCGTTCTTTAAATATGAATTGGTCTTACAGGAATCAAGTTTAACCCTTTGAAGAGGCTTTGTTTGTTTGGAATGCCTTTTACAAAATTCTAAGTCAGTGTTCTAGAATTACATTGTTTTCGATTGCCAGCAGTGATTGTGACATCAGCATTAGAATGTTCAGTTAAGAACATTCTAATCATATAATTGTGATCTCAAACCTGGTCCTGCTGATTTTCATTCCAACCACAATTGCAATGTCAGGATTTTTCTTAATTGGACACTTTTCGTGTATTGAGGGATTATTTACCCTCTAAGCCACATTATATCAGAAATAGCCATGTGTGCAACGATAAAGTCTCATATTCACATTATGCGTATGTGCTTTATTGCAAACGATTGCATAAAAGAGGTTAAAAAATGTAATTGATCAAATTAAAGACTGACGTGTGGTCAGCTGGAAACTAAAGCTATCCAATTTAGTAGGTAATGAAATATTCAAAAAACAAATTAAATGATAAGGAGCCAAACTTGTATTAATAACTTTAAGGGTGAAAAATTCTGAAATAACTTAAACACAATTGTTTAATAGCCTTAATTGAGCAAAGACATTGGCTTTAACAAAAACCAGGATACATAGGGGTCTCCAGGCATGGGTTTGAGAACCACTGCCTTAAAGAATTTAAATTTCCAGACCACAGAACTGCAAATCTGGACCTGGACCTGGAGCAGTGTGCGTGTACGTGTGTGTGCGTGTACGTGTGTGTGCGTGTGTGTGCGTGTACGTGTGTGTGCGTGTGTGTGCGTGTACGTGTGTGTGCGTGTGTGTGCGTGTACGTGTGTGTGCGTGTGTGTGCGTGTACGTGTGTGTGCGTGTGTGTGCGTGTACGTGTGTGCGCGTGTGTGTGCGTGTACGTGTGTGTGTGTGTGCGTGTACGTGTGTGTGCGTGTGTGTGCATGTACGTGTGTGTGCGTGTGTGTGCATGTACGTGTGTGTGCGTGTACGTGTGTGTGCGTGTATGTGTGTGTGCGTGTGTGTGCGTGTACGTGTGTGTGCGTGCGTGTACGTGTGTGTGCGTGTGTGCGTGTACGTGTGTGTGCGTGTACGTGTGTGTGCGTGTACGTGTGTGTGCGTGTGTGTGCGGACGTTCATTCTCGGTGCCTCTGAATTGCTCGGATAATGTTGCTACTGGGTTCCAGAAACTACGGGAGAGCTGAGCACGACAGAACTGAATGCTATGAATACGGGATTGTATGTACGGGGAAGATTGATCAAAAGGCTGTAACTGAAGGGCCGTGTCTGTTCTTTCTGCTCTTATTTTTATAATAAACCAACTCGTTTATGTGAAGCGACATTTTAGCTAAAAGTCTGGAGAAGCTCACTAATCAGACGAAAATGCCTTCTTGTGTCTCCATATAAAATGCTTTGCTGCTATCGTGTTGGCAAGTCAGTTAGGACATGCATGACTTCTGACCCATTGGAATTGTGATATAGTGAATTAAAAGTTAAATAGTCTGTCTGTAAACAATTGTTGGAAAATTTACTTGTGTCATGCACAAAGTAGATGTCCTAACTGACTTGCCGACACTATAGTTTGCTAACATAAAATTTGTGGAGTGGTTAAAAATGAGTTTTAATGACTTCAACCTAAGTGTACGTAAACTTCAGACTTCAACTGTACTTGCTCGTGTGAAAAGAGTGTGAAAACACACTGGAATTACCCCATTTTACAGAACCAAGGTAGCCTATCACTGCTACAAGAGGCACCCACTGCCATTTTATGAATACTTTTCAGTTGTTTTCTTTTTTTTTGGGGGGGGGGGGGGGGCGGTTTCTCACATCACTGCAAAATGACCCACCCCTGCACACCCCCCCCCCCCCCCACATCCATGACATACATGTGCTTGACTGAGAAGCCTCTGGCCTTCTCACACTAAAAGATCAGAGGGCCTTGAAGAAGCCTTCGCCACGCTAAACAGAACTGAATGTTGTGCACACAGAACAGTAGGTGGGCGGGGGGGAGGCGACTGTGCATTGATAGTCAGCGGAAGGCTGTCGCTCGATTGTGTGCGAATAAAGAACACAAGGATCCCTCTCCGGCCGGCGACGAAGCGACGGAGGCCATCGTGCCGAGAGGCCACCTCCACACAAAGGCCTGGAGGAAGAGGAGGGAGGAGGAAGGAGCCACATTGTAAAAGCTTACGTCCCTGCACCGCGCTCCGTACACAGATGTATTTACTCTACACTTTAGATTAGATTAGATGGGCCTTCTGTGCTTTCGTGGTGGGAGAGGATATCTGCTTGTCTGGCCGACATCTCTGAGTGGATGACTACCCATCACCTGAAGCTCAACCTCGACAAGACAGAGCTCCTCTTCATGCCACACAAAACCTCCCCGCTACTTGACCTCTCCATCACCGTTGACGGGACCGTGGTGGCTGCCTCCCGCTCTGCAAAGAACCTGGGGGTGGTCCTGGACGACCAGCTGAACTTCAAAGACCAGATCAGGGCGACGGCACGGTCCTGCAGGTTCCTCCTGTACAACATCAGGAGGATTCGACCGTACCTGACCACCTATTCCACCCAGCTTTTGGTCCAGACCATGGTCACCTCACGTCTGGACTACTGTAACTCCCTGCTCGCAAGCCTACCGGCCTGCGCCATCCTGCCTCTCCAACTGATCCAGAACGCAGCTGCCCGGCTTGTGTTCAACCTCCCGAAATTTTCACATGTCACCCCCCTGTTGAGGTCACTCCACTGGCTGCCAGTTGCAGCCAGGATCAGGTTCAAAGTTCTGACCCTGGCCTACACTGCAGCCAATAGGACAGGCCCTGTCTACCTGCAGGACTTGATCCAGAACTATGTTCCTGCTCGACCGCTTCGCTCATCTACTGCAGGGCGACTTGCACTTCCCCCCCTCCGTGTAAATGGCACTCGCTCGTCCCGACTGCGGAGCTTTTCCACCCTAGCTCCCCAGTGGTGGAACGAACTTCCCATTCCCCTACGTTCCATGCCAACCCTGCCTACTTTCCGTCGTGGCCTGAAAACGCACCTTTTCAGACTCCACCTGGACTAATACTTATCTAGGACCTCATGGTTTGTGCTCTTGTTGAACTGTGTACTCAAGATAGTCAAGTTTATAATAGTTGGAATAGAATTGTATTAGAGCTGATTTACCCAGTTCACTTTGAACTGCATTGTGTTCATTACTAGGGATAGCTGTTACTGTATGGGAAGAATGTGCTTTCTTATCTGTTCTGTAGTTACTTCAATGACCTTTCTGTATGCACTTACTGTACGTCGCTTTGGATAAAAGCGTCTGCTAAATGAATGTAATGTAATGTAATGTGGTGTACCTTTGTATTCCTGTCACTGACACCGATGTTCTCCGCGTAATGCGTTTCTCACAGAGCGTTTGCTAAGAGCTAATGCTGTAATATCTAGTTCTCTTGTTCTGAATTAACACCCAGTCGCCGATTTCACTCGGACGTGTGGGATTGTTGGCTGCTTGCCTTAACCCATAAAGGCGAACATACCTGCTGGCCTATTTGTGCTTATCTTGTGTCTGTCCAATCATTGCCTGACAATGGCGGCTAGCCGGCTACATCTGGGACTGTCCAATCATTGCCTGACATTACACCTTGGATGATGGCACAGCTGGACTGTATCTTTTCGCTGGACCCAATCGCAAAAAAAGCCGGTTACACTGTGCCATAAACTCCAGGTTTACAGCCGCTAAGGTGCATTTTGTATGCAGACTACAGGATTAGCAGTTCTGTGCACAAGGTGAGGTCAGGCACTCATTTGATTATCATTACAAAACAATGCTACTTCCTTTGCCCTTCTCTGAGGGAAAAGCAGGCAGGACAGACGTCACTCCGCGCTAAGTGGATTGTTTGGAAAGCAGGACGCAGGAGGAGAAGCCGACTTTTCACCGCCTGAGGTTTCACCGCCTGAGTTTTCACCGCCTGAGTTTTCACCGCCTGAGTTTTCACCGTGTGTCCAAGGTGTGAGAACACCAGGCGACTCGCTGAAGGATTATCCAGTCTAGTCTTAGAAAAACACTTTAATAATCATGGTGAAGTTCGTAAGAGTCTGCTTCACTTCTCAAACCGCACTGCTCTGCCTGACCTTAAAAGTTACTTAATACACACAGTAATGATAACGGATTGCATTCATATATAACACATCTCAGGGTCTCAAATCTCTTTCCATGAAAGGAAAGAACCTCACCTGAACCCATCACTCCCCCCCCCCCGTTTATTACACCCACCTGGGTGATATGTTATAACTCCGCCCTGCCCAATCGTCACAGGTTTTAGGACGTTGCCATGGAAATGGACAGAACCAGGCCATTCCTAACAAGCAGAATCAGATAGGCCCAAGCACACATCAGTATATTGACTGATGCGCATGTAGGAACATGTGCAGGTATAACAAGGGCCTACGTTTAGCATCAGTACAAAGTTATTTAGAGAATACTGCCTTAACTCTGATCATTTTGGCCACAACAACGATTCTTTAAATTGATTCCAGAGTGTCTTAAACTCAGAAGAGCCATTTCTCATGCTCATATTAGTCTAAAATAAAGAATTTATACTCCATTTACGCAGTGTGTAAATACATATCAAATTTAAGAATGTGAATATAATTATGTATTTTATCATATACTGACGTATTTATCTCTTCAGTACTTTTTTATATGACCTTCAGAAACACCTGGGCTGTGTTCGAATACGACCCCTACACCCTTTTGAGTCCACTTCGTCAAAAAGCTTTTGAGTGGGCGACATTTTCTCACAAATGGTGGCACTTAAATTACCAGGATGAACCCCTTATTTCCGAGGTTTTGTTGAGGGAATTCAGGAGCACACTCATCAACTGTGCCCTCATCCGACAATTTCAGTCAGTAACTCGGTAAGTAAAACTGTAAAAAACATAGAGCGTATATGCATATCTATGGTACAAGAGTGGGTCATATTACGAAATACTCTTTTTTTTTTAAAAAATCTAAAAAAATGTATGAGGAGTTTGTCAGAGCTGGCTGTGGCAGCAATGATCACTTCCAGGTCAGAGAGGTCAGCGTAAAACTTGATCTTGATCTCATCAGAATTGGTCATGGTAGGGGCATAGGCACTAATCATGTTGATCTCCTTTTTACCCAATAGATGGAGCTTTAGGGTCATTAAACGGTCGTTTATACCTTTAGGTAGGCTTGCCAGTTAGTTGACCAGGTGTTTTTTACAGCAAAACCAACACCCGCATCATGTCTCTCCTCCTGCCCTCGTCCGCTCCAGAATAACGTGTAACCTGCACCCACTTCAGTCACCTGTCCAGTATTAGCCAGCCGGGTCTCACTAAGGGCAGCAATATCAGTATTAGCCAGCCGGGTCTCACTAAGGGCAGCAATATCAGTATTAGCCAGCCGGGTCTCACTAAGGGCAGCAATATCAGTATTAGCCAGCCGGGTCTCACTAAGGGCAGCAATATCAGTATTAGCCAGCCGGGTCTCACTAAGGGCAGCAATATCAGTATTAGCCAGCCGGGTCTCACTAGGGGCAGCAATATCCACGTTGTAACTGGCTAGCTCTCTGCCCACGAGAGCGGTGTGTCTCTCAGGTCTTTTTGATCCAGATGTGTCCATCAACGTGCGCACATTCCAGGCGCCAACAGGGACTGGTATTACTTTGGTTTTTTTCTTTTATTTTTGTTTTATTAGTTTTCCGACCACAGGTATGGGATCCGCCAGCTGCGGTAGGCTGACCAGGATGTTTTGTAGCAGACCATGTTTAGTGTATCTCTTATAACCCTCTCCTCACTATGGAGGTGAGCAGTGTGATTCTGAATATGGCTGCTCAGTCGTTCACTGCTGCTTCGATCCAGTGAGGGAACGACTAATATCCTGAGCCGCCTATGTGCAGGTTTGCGGCTGCAGCCTCCAGCATATCCGAGCCGGCTGCTTCGTCGCTCGCCCATCGCCACAGGACTTGGATAAATGACGGTGGTCTGGTGCCATGACTTGCGCAAAGAACTTGGATTTCAGTGAGGGAGATTAGCGCGGTGTCAACCTCACTCTCTCGACCAGCCCCCTCTGTACCCAGTGGCAAGACATAGTCAAAATGACTGGAGGTGGTTCCGGTTGCAGTGGATAGTCCCGAGACCCTCCACCAGGGGTCCCACAGACCCCGACTCAGACAAGCTGAGGTTTCCGGGTTAGTTAACCGCCGCCCGGAGTTTGGCGTTGACAGCTGCTGACTGTACCGACTCACCAGGGATGTTGAGCCTGGTGTGCGTCCACGGTAGCAGCTAGAGGGATGACCCAAATGGAACAAGCCAGAGGCACAGCTAGCTGGTCAGACAACAAATCCTGCACACGTATGCGCACATATGCACACACACACACACACTCAGAGACCCTGCGTTAGAAGCCTCAGCGACCTCTCGTTCTTGTAGGAACCTCCCCTTTCTGGAATAAGGACTTTATCCAGGCTCTGAATAACGCATTGTTATTCCAACACAAGCTTGAGACAGGCAGCCCCATTCCTTACGGAACATTCAATTAACACTCATTTCATTTGCCATTTTGGAAATGAAAATGGTCTGATTTATTGACAAACAAAAACCTGCCTCTCTATTTTAAATTTAAATAACACAACCTGGATTTGCTAATTAGCACAATTCTTCAGCCAGGAGGTAGAACTGATTAGTAAAATCAGCTGGCTGAGTTTATGGGTGGAAGAAACACACGGCAGGGCCTCTGAGCCAGGCTCTCTCTCTCTCTTTCTCTCTCTGTCTCTCTGTCTCTCTCTCTCCCGCTAAATTGCGCTAACCTTCTCAGTGCACCATACACGCAGCCACATACAACTGAAATAATTGCTTTTTTATTTTCTCCAGATTTCTGTTGTTCTGCTGGCTGCAACCTTTTCATTTCTTTATTTGTTTTAAAAATAAAAATGATGTGCCACCATGTGCCGTGCATGTCTATCAGCAGTTTACTCACGATTCATAAATATTCAGGCAAATTAGCCGTAAATAACTGACAGGCACTTCAGTATGTGTGTGCCGCCCTGTTTGTTGTTGCCGAAAAACAAGATGGGATATTTCTGATGCAGCGCCCGGCTCTATCGGTGACCTCTGACCTCTCTCTATCTCTCGCTGATCCCTGCATTAGCTCCTATCCGCCTTCACAGACGTCCTCATACACTGATGCAAGACTCACAAGATGCGAGAGAGACACCTCAATATACAAGCCAACCTGCAGCACATCATCTATCCGCATACGACCCAACCTGCAGCACATCATCTATCCGCATACGACCCAACCTGCAGCACATCATCTATCCGCATACGACCCAACCTGCAGCCTTCAGCACATCATCTATCCACATACGACCCAACCTGCAGCACATCATCTACCCACATACGACCCAACCTTCAGCCTTCAGCACATCATCTATCCACATACGACCCAACCTGCAGCACATCATATATCCACATACGACCCAACCTTCAGCCTTCAGCACATCATCTGTCCACATACGACCCAACCTGCAGCCTTCAGCACATCATCTATCCACATACGACCCAACCTGCAGCACATCATATATCCACATACGACCCAACCTTCAGCCTTCAGCACATCATCTATCCACATACGACCCAACCTTCAGCCTTCAGCACATCATCTATCCGCATACGACCCAACCTGCAGCCTTCAGCACATCATCTATCCACATACGACCCAACCTGCAGCACATCATCTACCCACATACGACCCAACCTTCAGCCTTCAGCACATCATCTATCCGCATACGACCCAACCTTCAGCCTTCAGCACATCATCTATCCACATACGACCCAACCTGCAGCACATCATCTATCCACATACGACCCAACCTTCAGCCTTCAGCACATCATCTATCCACATACGACCCAACCTGCAGCACATCATCTATCCACATACGACCCAACCTTCAGCCTTCAGCACATCATCTATCCACATACGACCCAACCTGCAGCACATCATCTATCCACATACGACCCAACCTGCAGCCTTCAGCACATCATCTATCCACATACGACCCAACCTGCAGCACATCATCTACCCACATACGACCCAACCTTCAGCCTTCAGCACATCATCTATCCGCATACGACCCAACCTTCAGCCTTCAGCACATCATCTATCCACATACGACCCAACCTGCAGCACATCATCTATCCACATACGACCCAACCTGCAGCCTTCAGCACATCATCTATCCACATACGACCCAACCTGCAGCACATCATCTACCCACATACGACCCAACCTTCAGCCTTCAGCACATCATCTATCCGCATACGACCCAACCTTCAGCCTTCAGCACATCATCTATCCACATACGACCCAACCTGCAGCACATCATCTATCCACATACGACCCAACCTTCAGCCTTCAGCACATCATCTATCCACATACGACCCAACCTGCAGCACATCATCTATCCACATACGACCCAACCTTCAGCCTTCAGCACATCATCTATCCACATACGACCCAACCTGCAGCACATCATCTATCCACATACGACCCAACCTGCAGCACATCATCTATCCACATACGACCCAACCTTCAGCCTTCAGCACATCATCTATCCGCATACGACCCAACCTTCAGCCTTCAGCACATCATCTATCCGCATACGACCCAACCTTCAGCCTTCAGCACATCATCTATCCACATACGACCCAACCTGCAGCCTTCAGCACATCATCTATCCACATACGACCCAACCTGCAGCCTGCAGCACATCATCTATCCGCATACGACCCAACCTTCAGCCTTCAGCACATCATCTATCCGCATACGACCCAACCTTCAGCCTTCAGCACATCATCTATCCGCATACGACCCAACCTTCAGCCTTCAGCACATCATCTATCCACATACGACCCAACCTGCAGCACATCATCTATCCACATACGACCCAACCTTGCGAACACCATCTATCCGCATACGACCCAACCTGCAGCACATCATCTATCCACATACGACCCAACCTTCAGCCTTCAGCACATCATCTATCCACATACGACCCAACCTGCAGCACATCATCTATCCACATACGACCCAACCTTCAGCACATCATCTATCCGCATACGACCCAACCTGCAGCACATCATCTATCCGCATACGACCCAACCTTGCGAACACCATCTATCCACATACGACCCAACCTGCAGCACATCATCTATCCACGTACGACCCAACCTTCAGCCTTCAGCACACCATCTATCCGCATACGACCCAACCTGCAGCACACCATCTACCCACATACGACCCAACCTTCAGCCTTCAGCACATCATCTATCCACATACGACCCAACCTGCAGCACATCATCTATCCACATACGACCCAACCTTCAGCCTTCAGCACATCATCTATCCGCATACGACCCAACCTTCAGCACATCATCTATCCACATACGACCCAACCTGCAGCACATCATCTATCCACATACGACCCAACCTTCAGCCTTCAGCACATCATCTATCCACATACGACCCAACCTGCAGCACATCATCTATCCACATACGACCCAACCTTGCGAACACCATCTATCCGCATACGACCCAACCTGCAGCACATCATCTATCCACATACGACCCAACCTTCAGCCTTCAGCACATCATCTATCCACATACGACCCAACCTGCAGCACATCATCTGTCCACATATGACCCAACCTGCAGCACATCATCTATCCACATACGACCCAACCTTGCGAACACCATCTATCCACATACGACCCAACCTGCAGCACATCATCTATCCACATACGACCCAACCTTCAGCCTTCAGCACATCATCTATTCACATACGACCCAACCTTCAGCCTTCAGCACATCATCTATCCGCATACGACCCAACCTGCAGCACATCATCATTCTCCCTTTCTTATTCAATGCATCTTGTCCTTTTTTCTACCCTTCCGGTCTATCACCCCTCTGCTCCCTCTCTCTTTCTCTCTATCCTTTTTCCATATCCCCTTTCTCTATGCCCTCTCTCTTTCTCCCTATCTTCCTCTTTCTCTCTATCCCTCCCTCTCTTTCTCTATACCTTCTCTCTTTCTCCCTATCCCTCTCTCTCTTTCTCCATATCCCCCCCTCCTCTCTCTCTCCCTCTGTCCCTTCATCAGTAAGCAGAGACTTGGCAGGTGCAGACAGAGGGGATGTGGGAATCTGCAGGGGATAGACTGCACACATAACTGAACTGCCTTTATTTTTCATTTTTAATCTCAAAGTTGGACCGTATTGATTGTGCACTCAGCTGCCACATTAGTAATTATACCTTCTCCCCCAAACAGCGAATCATGTGGCTGAAACTCAATGTCTAAAGCATGCAGACATGGTGAGGAGGTTTAGCTGCTGTTCGACCGAACATTAGAGCTGGGGACAGAAACAGCTGCCGGGTTTACAGAGAATGGTGCGATAAACAAATAAACATCCAGTGAGTGGCGGTTTTGTAGGCGAAAACACTTTGTTAATGAGAGGCGGTCAGATATTCAAGCTAACAGAAAGGCAACAAATAACAGCTGTTTACAACATTGGTGTGCAGAAGGGAATCTCTGAACATTGGTGTGCAGAAGGGAATCTCTGAACATTGGTGTGCAGAAGGGAATCTCTGAACATTGGTGTGCAGAAGGGAATCTCTGAACATTGGTGTGCAGAAGGGAATCTCTGAACATTGGTGTGCAGAAGGGAATCTCTGAACATTGGTGTGCAGAAGGGAATCTCTGAACATTGGTGCGCAGAAGGGAATCTCTGAACATTGGTGCGCAGAAGGGAATCTCTGAACATTGGTGCGCAGAAGGGAATCTCTGAACATTGGTGCGCAGAAGGGAATCTCTGAACATTGGTGTGCAGAAGGGAATCTCTGAACATTGGTGTGCAGAAGGAAATCTCTGAACATTGGTGTGCAGAAGGGAATCTCTGAATGGGCTACAGCAGCAGAAGACCACCCGGGTTCCACTCCTGTTCGGACCATGAGGCTAAATCACCAAAACTAGATGATTGAAGATTGTATAAACGGTCTAACGTATCTTGATTTCTATTGCAACATGCAGATGGTCTGGTCAGAATTTAGCATAACCAGCATGAATCCCTGGATCAATCCTGCCTTGTCTTAACAGTGCAGGCAGGTGGTGGTGTAATGATGTGGGGAATATTTTCTTGGCACACATTAGGCCCCTTAATACCAATTGAGCATCATTTGAATGCCACAGCATCCCTAAGCATTGCTACTGACCATGCGCATCCCTTTATGGCCACAGTCTACGCTTTTTCAAACGGATACTTCCTGCAGGATAATGCGCCCTGTCACAAAGCACACACCATCTCAAGCTGGTTCCACAAACATGTCAGTGACTTCAGTTCTCTCCAATGACCACACACAGTCCCCAGATCTCAATCCAATAGAGCACCTTTGGGATGAGGAGGAACGGACAGCTCACAGCATGAATGTGTGGCATTAAAAATCTGAACTGCAGGAACCGTGTGATGCTATCGAGTCAGCATGGACCAAAATTATAAGGAAGGTTTCCAGCACCCTGTTGAATCCATGCCACAAAGAATTCAAGCTGTTCTGAGGCAAAAGGGGGTCCTACCTGGTATTAAATAGGTGTACCTAATAAAGTGGCCAGTGAGTGCAGCTGTATTCTGTCTGAGCACGGTGACTACCCTAAAGCTTATGACTTCAGTGCTAAGCTCTATTCTGAGCTGTCAAACCAGGCATTGGCTATTTTATTATACTGTGTCACCTGTATAATAGCAAATCTCGGCACCATTAAAATGAGGGCTCGTTCCCTCAATGCATTTTCCGAGAATGAAATAGAGGTTGACGACAAGGAATCATGATTTTGAACTATATTACATATCACTGTCATGTGTTCTAATGTACCCCCAAACATTTAATATCTAAGAACATCTGAGATACAGCTTGCCACCACACACCCCATGAGACAGCTTGCCCCCACACACCCCATGAGACAGCTTGTCCCCACACACCCCATAAGACAGGGTCAGTCACACTGAAGACCTCATTATGTGTATTCCCCACTGGCCTCCAGTCTCAAGCACTGCAAGCGAGTCTGCCTGTAACTCACCGAAGAGGCTTGTGCAGGCAGACCCCTCTCAAGAGCTGCAGAAATATTTCAACACACCCACTAGTAAAATAAAGCACACCTGAAGCATGAAGGCACAGCACAGAGTGCCATAGAAAGCCAGACACTATAGCTGAACTTTGAATTCAGGATATCACCCTTTGGAGTGTCACTTGGAAGTTATTCTCCTTTCAGAACTCATGCATCTCGGTTTAATAGTCAGCAGTGCTACGTTTTATCATGCTTATGCTAACTCAAAAGTGTAAACTTTGCGATGTATATATCAAAAGTTCGGCTTCATGATCTAAACACAAAAAAAAATACCCGTGATTATCGCCAATTACGAGACACATTTATGTATGTATTATTTAATGACATAAGACGTGTATTCATTCGTGACTGAATGATGAGTCACCTATACTATTAACATAGGGACAAATATTAGGGGGGGGGGGGTATGCTTAACAAAAACGCGATGATGACGTTGAAGGGAAGAAGCATCGTTGGCATAAATAATAGCAGCTCTGTATAAATAGGGAGCATGGTCCTGGAGACGACACAGACATCTATAAGCCAAGATCGATAGTTTGAGTTTAAGCGCACATACCAAGTGCAGTACCAGCCGCTATGACTGACTCCGCGCTTCCGCTTCTCTGCGTCCTCGGGCTCCTCGCGCTGTCTTCTGCCTGCTACATCCAGAATTGTCCTCGAGGGGGGAAGCGCTCCTTCCCGGACACCATCACCAGACAGGTAATTCAACCCGAGATCATTTGTTTGGGTATTTAATTTAAGAAAATAAATGCACTTATATGTCTTCCCAAATACATTTTCAAACATTTCAGTTGTGATGTGTGCGCGCCCATGGTGAGTCCGTTCTGCTCCATCTGTGCGTAATGTTACCATTTTACGCACATCGAACAACAGTGGTATGATGATACTATGGAGGCTCCGGTTCTGGAATCAAACAGATTGTTCGTTGTTTTGGGCTACCATATCGACAGGCTTCCAGCGATGTTTCTGGTCCAAACACCACGGCTATATGCTTAGAAATGGCACACAATTAAACCATTATCTTAAAAAAATTATAATTACCACAAAAAAAAACTGAATATCTGCATCTTTTTCAATGGAAACTTAAACAATAATATAATAATGTATAAAACATTAAATTTTATCATGTTTTGCTAAAAGAAAAAGTGATAAGTCAGAATCAGCATCTTGAGCGCACGTGCTGCAAATGATTCGTCTGGTCTGTAAAAAGCGGGTTAAATGTATTTAAACACAAGTTTGCCAAGTAGATGTTTACAGGAATACGGTGACTTTTATTGGCAAATTGAGATTGTTAAGTTAAACCGGCTTTAACCCAATTGCAATTCGTAAAATTGTGCCTGCCTAATATATATATTTTAATTTCTAAAAAACATTTCCCGGCAACCCTATGGCTTATATTCGTTACATCAGTAAAGGATATTGTAGCATATAACTTCATATATTTTATATAAAACACACGTAGCTAATTAGAACTGAGTGCTACAGGTTGGTGGTGAGAGTATTTCTGGTTTATATGGTTTCTGCCTATGTTCTGCCTACACTGCAGCACCACAGATCCAAAAAAGACAATGTAGGCTATAAAATTCCAGTGAGTTGATTTTGATTTTCACTTTTCGCATATTTATCTTGAAGTGGTGGAATAAAATTGTCCCAGTTTAGTAAAATTACGCGGAAACGTCAATCTTTAGTGCAAGTCTGTCAGCTAATCATTTGACATATAGCTGCGCTTTTACGCATCAGTTGTATCAAAATCCAACATATACAAATATTATTCGTATAGTTTCACTCAAGAGCTGGCCTTAATTTACAAATGGAAAGCTCGACTTCAGTGCAATTCTGACGAACAGAATCGACCACAGTGGACAGCTTACTGGTTTTGTTTTTACATTCATGTACTCGATATTTCGTTATAACCATGTCCAAGTCATTTGTAAAAGCCAACTTTTTTTTCTTGATAACACGGTGAATTCGCCTGTTTAACAAAGGCAAGTGTGAAAATCAGTCCAGCCTACACATCGCAGCCAGAGACTGGAAGTAGGCTTTGATGTAAAAAAACAAAACAAAAAAAACAAAAACAACAACTACAGAACACTGCTGTGAACCAGCTGCAGTGACTGTCGCCAGAATCCGATACAAACGAACGACTCTTTCCCTCTTCGTCCCCCAGTGCATGTCGTGTGGCCCCGGGGAGAGGGGCCGCTGCTTTGGGCCCAGTATATGCTGCGGTGAGGGGCTGGGATGCTTCGTGGGCTCCCCGGAGACGGCGCGCTGCATGGAGGAGAGCTACCTGCCGTCCCCCTGCGAGGCTGGAGGGAAGGCCTGCGGGTCTGAGGGACGCTGCGCCGCGCCGGGGGTGTGCTGTGACTCAGGTCAGACTGTCCTCCATTTTCTGCGTATTCTCAAACCAGCCGTCTCTTTTCAACACGTAGGCTAAATTACATTACACTTGGCAGACGCTCTTATCCAGGGCAACGTACATCAGTCTCAGAAATACAAAAATGCGGTCAAAATAAAATCTAAGAAAGTATAGCTAGTGTGCAGAATATTGTAAAAATAGGACATACTCGGAGGAATACAAAGGCAATTGTTCACCTAAGTGTTGTGTAACGCTAAAAGGTTAGAATAAGATGAGTTCCGCCAGGCTTCAAATTGTCATTAGCATTTTGTTATTTAGCCTACATACGCTACACAATATAGAAATGACATTCGGGCCTTCATATGTTCTGTGCCTGTGTTTCTAACAGAGAGCTGTGTGCTGGATCCAGACTGCACGGAAGACAGCAGGCGTCGGCCCCCAGCAGATCAGAACGGCACCCTGATGGACGGCTCGCCCGGAGAATTGCTATTGCGAATGCTTCACATATCCAACAGGGGGCGGAGTCAGTACTGACGTCATCCGCTACCCAATGGCTCACACTGATACACGCGCGTGGCAATCACTGGACCTAGACAATGCTAACCGACTCAGAAGTGCTGTTGGACAGGCTTGAATTTACACACAAATAGCCAATACTGGTCATACATATATATATTGGATTCTGATAACGTAGTAATTGATTTAATGGCCAATAGGGGGCCCTTTACCAGTGCTTTTTTCCTCCATAGCCACAAACCCAGACTCTTGCCTCAGAATTAGTGACACATACACACATACGCACGCACGTACACACATACGCACGCACGCACACACGGTATACTCAAGACACTCAAACACAGCTATCAGATCACTTGACAGTAAAGAGCTCTCATTAAAAAAAAAAAAGAATAAAAAAATGGTCTCTAATGAATATGTTTACTGTATGTAAGCTGCCTCTCCCCAGCAGAATTCTGTTTTATTGCTAAATTACAAATATGCACTGAACACTGCGTCACAAAGGTGTGGAAAGAGTGTAAATATGTAGCAAATAAATCCATTTCTTGCACTGTTGTTTGTGTCAGCCACTCTGCTGTAGCACCCATCTCTCACTACAGACAGGTCATACTGGACCAGTCCCCTGCTTGACCTTTCACACTGGAAGTGAAATGAATATAGGAGCACTTACAGGGAAGATGAGACTTATCCGCTTTACAGAAACATCCATTTCAGCTGCTATGACAAAACAACAGGAAAGATTGTTTACCAGGAGAAAAAACACAGTGAATTACACAATCATACAGAGGAGTGTTAAGTGCTTGAATGTATTTTATTTAGTTAATATAACACTAAAATGTATCAAATAAACCTTTCAGCAGACCATCAAATATGTAAAACTTACTCTTCCGTGTAAACATCAATAAAACGTAATAAAAGGAAACGCTGGCCAAATGAAAACGTATTTACCTCCAACAGGATCAAAATAGATTTATGCAGCATTCTGGATTCACATTTAGCCAAGTATAGATAGAAACATCCACAAAGGAACAGACTGCAGACTACTGTGCTGTAGGTAAAAAAAGAGAAGGCGCTCTATTCCATGACAGGATATTTATGGTCGTCAGCTTCTATGATTTTAATTGCTGAAGTTCTATGGTTCTTTGTTACATTGTGCCCCATACTCATGGCTGGTGGTCGTTCACATTTTTTCAGTCCAATGTTTTTTCCCCCCAGGCGAGACCCCCGCCCCCCCCCCCCTAGGGGAACGCGACCTGGGAGCCCAACTTCATCATCTGAGACCCCCCCCCCCCACCCCCGGTCCTGGAGGGCCTCAGGGTGGGGCGGTATCTATGGTAACGCAGCACTTAGCAGCTGCTTACACAGTAAACTCATATTTCCGGCTTATCTTGGTCTAAACTGGCTGTCGATTTTAAGATGACAACAGAAACCAGCATGCTAGCAGAGCACTAGCCGCAGAGCCGTACTGTCGTAACGTTGCTAAGGGTTCCCAAGTGTATGCGATGTGCACGCTATGCTGAATCAGCTAGCATATTATCCTTTCCTCCTTAAACAGTTCATCATCGCCGTTTGTAATTTAATTGATAGTCTGGTGCACCAGGCAGAGCTAACGATTGGGCATCAGACCCTGGGGCTCTCCAGGGCGCCTTCCCCAGACCAACGGCCGTCAAATCTTAGCATTCCACACTCAGTACATTTTATTCCATTGCCCCATACAGAAATCACACCACAGGGGCCCCAAGACCCCTTATCCAGAGATAAGCATGAGCTCAGCCAAAGCCTACCTCTGTCCTCAGAGCAACATTTACACACACACACACACAGACACACGCACACGCACACACACACACACAGACACACACAGACACACGCACGCACACAGACACACACACAGACACACACACACACACACATACACACACACACACACACACAGACACACACACACAGACACACACACAGACACACACACACACAGACACACACACACACACACACACACACACACACACACACACACACACAGACACACACACACACACACACACACACAGACACACAGACACACACACACATACACACACACACACACCGTGTGGCTGAGCAGTGTGCATATCGTCTGCTCTGCCGTACATATCACTGCAGTGCAATTATGTCACATTATGTATGACTTCAGGTGGCAGAGTTGCCGTTTCAAAGGCAAAACAATATCGTCTGTCTTCAAGGATAAATTGTGGAAACGAATATGAACTTGCAGAATTGTGAACTTCATGAACAAATAAAAAAACAATGTGAAAACGTATCTACCCTTGTGCACGCACGCACGCACAAACACACACGCACGCACGCACGCACGCACGCACCAGCATCCACACTTACACACGCCACTCATTAAAGAATATATAGACAAAAATGAATCAAAAGTGTTCCCATATGCAACAAACCAAAATTAAACATCTGGCATAGATACAGATGTTTCAGTCTGACAATGTGCAACGAACAGATAATTATGCACATTCAAGTAAGAAAACATCTCCAACACTCTGATTTTATGCCCATTAAATCAATAGTTAGTTCGATACAGTGGAGTGTACATTATAGACTCTCTCAGCGGGTTGTGTGGGTGGATAACGCCATGTGGTCTCGCAGCTCTGGCACTGCGTCTTCATGGCCTTGAACCCACAGGAACAGACTCAACCTACAAGGTGACGGAGAAAGGAGGATATTGTTATTATTATCTCAGCCTCTATAGCTATGGCAGCATGTATGCATCAATGGCAATGAACTACACTGTTTAAATGTTCATAAGAGGGGGGGGTTAAAGTGGTCCTTCAGAATGCAGAATGGACCCCTTTCACCAGCTGACAAACACCCCCCCCCCCCAACTAAGGCACATATTACAATGTTGCGAAATCACAGCTAGGTGTGTGTGTATGTGAGAGTTATGTGTGTGTGTGTGTGAGCGGTGTGTGTGTGTGTGTGTGTGAGCGGTGAAATCACAGCTAGGTGTGTGTGTGTGTGTGTGTGTGTGAGCGGTGTGTGTGTGTGTGTGAGCGGTGAAATCTCAGCTAGGTGTGTGTGTGTGTATGTGTGTGAGAGCGGTGTGTGTGTGTGTGTGAGCGGTGAAATCACAGCTAGGTGTGTGTGTGTGTATGTGTGTGAGAGCGGTGTGTGTGTGTGTGTGAGCGCAGTGTGTGTGTGTGAGCGGTGTGTGTGTGTGTGTGTGAGCGGTGAAATCACAGCTAGGTGTGTGTGTGTGTATGTGTGTGAGAGCGGTGTGTGTGTGTGTGTGAGCGCAGTGTGTGTGTGTGAGAGTTATGTGTGTGTGTGTGTGAGCGGTGTGTGTGTGTGTGTGAGAGCGGTGTGTGTGTGTGTGTGTGTGAGCGGTGAAATCACAGCTAGGTGTGTGTGTGTGTATG
>CM040394.1:1982831-1987831 GCA_022702515.1 Ilyophis sp. 1 JC-2022 | reverse complement strand
GAAACGTTTCGTTTTAGCCACGCCGTATTCGTGACAATTTTTCTACGCAATTAAGTCAACGCCCCCTCTCTCTCTCTTCTTGATTGATGGGTATTCAAACTGCGCAAATTAACGTTAGCCCTTTCATTTAAAACGGGTTTCCATTTGAACAGTTTTCATGACGCATTACCGAATGGATCTATCGCCCCTCCCCGATGACCAGTATCATTTACTGGTCATAGCCCCTCCCCCCAACTGTGACTCCTCCCCCCTCCCGTCTGTGTTCTCTCTCGAGCCCAATTTGCGTCTTTTGAAATTGTGAAGAAGGCGGAGACAGAACAAAAGCGCGTTTATTACCCCTTTAAATATCTGACCTGACTTTATGTGATGATGTTAAAAAACGGAGTTACCAGAGCTAACGGAGTCAATCAAAAGCACCGCTACAATACGGGAGACCAGCAGACCCTGTGGCTCTCCGGGCGCCAGGGTTACCTGTCGGTCAGGACGGGGCTGTGGTCGGCCAGCTCGGGGTCGGCGGCGCTCCTGCGGCAGTTGGCGGTCCTCCAGGAGGAGGTCTGAGGCAGGTCTTCTGAGCACATGGGGCGGGGCCGCTGACCGATGCCGGCGGGCTGCAGTAGCCCCGCCTCCTGCTCCTCGGCGGTAAGCACGGTGACCAGCGCGCGCATGGTGGCCTCGTCCACCTGGGACCAGGGCTTGGAGGGGCCGCGGATCCGCCTCAGAAACAGCCAGTGCCACTTCTGTCTGAGCTGGAACACCAGGGCGGCTGTCTGTGTGACGCAAATATATTACACTGTCATTTTATCTCATATTGTTATATTAAACTCATCTTAACTCACACTCTTACCTTGTAACTGTACTTCTATACATTGTGAGCTGCCTGAACAATTTCCTGCAGGACAAATAATCCGTCTGTCTGTCTCTCTGTACACAGCACGCATGGAATTGATACACCAGGATGTGCTGCTGTTGTAGGGTGGGAGTTTCACGTGAGCAGTTCTTCTTACACACATTGACAATAAAGCACTGTTGCCTGTGTGCTGATAACCCTCATGTACGCAGCTCTACTAATGTGAACCACAGGAGTACAGACAGGTCCGTTCATTAGTCCCTGTGTACCTGAGCATTAATGAAGAGGTAAACGCTCCCTCTGGACAGGTGTGCGTGTGAGACAGGTGTGTGTGAGAGACAGTTGTGTGTGTGAGACAGGTGTGTGTGTGAGACAGGTGAGTGTGTGAGACAGGTGTGTGTGTGAGACAGGTGTGTGTGTGAGGGAGGTGAGTGTGTGAGGGAGGTGAGACAGGTGAGAGGGTGAGCAGGTGTGTGTGAAACAGGTGAGTGTGTGAGGGAGGTGAGTGTGAGGGAGGTGAGACAGGTGAGAGGGTGAGCAGGTGTGTGTGTGAGGGAGGTGTGTATGAGGGAGGTGAGTGTGTGTGTGTGAGACAGGTGAGAGGGTGAGCAGGTGTGTGTGAAACAGGTGAGTGTGTGTGGGTGAGACAGGTGAGAGGGTGAGAAGGTATGTGTGAGTCGAGACAGGTGTGTGTGTGTGTGAGACAGGTGAGAGGGTGAGCAGGTGTGTGTGAGACAGGTGTGTGTGAGTGTGAGACAGGTGTGTGTGTGTGACAGGTGAGAGGCTGAGCAGGTGTGTTTGACACAGGTGTGTGTGTGTGTGTGAGACAGGTGAGAGGGTGAGCAGGTGTGTGTGAGACAGGTGTGTGTGTGTGTGTGTGTGTGTGTGAGACAGGTGAGAGGGTGAGACAGGTGAGTGTGTGAGACAGGTGAGACGGTGAGCAGGTGTGTGTGAGAAAGGTGTGTGTGTGAGACAGGTGAGACGGTGAGCAGGTGTGTGTGAGACAGGTGAGAGTGTGTAAGAGCGGGCGAAACGTCTCTCACTTCTCGCTCCAGTCTGAAGTGCAGCCAGTCGTCGATGTTGATGTGAGCGCGCTGGGAAAGAGAGCGGTCCTCCGCCTCGCTATCACTGCTCTCATTCATCGGATCAGCTGTGTGCGCAATAAACACATCATGAATGAATAATAAACGAACAAATTACTATTTAATTTATTACTTATGACTTATTACATTATATAATATAATGTGGTGTAATATAATGTTGTGTAGTGTAATATAATGTGGTGTAATGTGATGTAGTGTAATTTAATGTAGTGTAAGGTGATGTAGTATAATATAATGTGGTGTAGTGTAATATAATGTGGTGTAAGGTGATGTAGTGTAGTGTAATATAATTTAGTGTAATATGGTGTAGTGTAATATAATGTAGTGTAAGGTGATGTAGTGTAATATAATGTAGTGTAATATAATGTGGTGTAGTGTAATATAAAGTAGTGTAATATAATGTGGTGTAAGGTGATGTAGTGTAATATAATGTGGTGTAAGGTGATGTAGTGTAATATAATGTGGTGTAGTGTAATATAATGTGATGTAGTGTAATATAATGTGGTGTAAGGTGATGTAGTGTAATATAATGTGGTGTAGTGTAATATAATGTGGTGTAAGGTGGTGTAGTGTAATATAATGTGGTGTAAGGTGATGTAGTGTAATATAATGTGGTGTAAGGTGATGTAGTGTAATATAATGTGGTGGTGTAGTGTAATATAATGTGGTGTAAGGTGATGTAGTGTAATATAATGTGGTGTAAGGTGATGTAGTGTAATATAATGTGGTGTAGTGTAATATAATGTGGTGTAAGGTGGTGTAGTGTAATATAATGTGGTGTAAGGTGATGTAGTGTAATATAATGTGGTGTAAGGTGATGTAGTGTAATATAATGTGGTGTAAGGTGATGTAGTGTAATATAATGTGGTGTAAGGTGATGTAGTGTAATATAATGTGGTGTAGTGTAATATAATGTGGTGTAAGGTGATGTAGTGTAATATAATGTGGTGTAGTGTAATATAATGTGGTGTAGTGTAATATAATGTGGTGTAGTGTAATATAATGTGGTGTAAGGTGATGTAGTGTAATATAATGTGGTGGTGTAATGTAATATAATGTGGTGTAGTGTAATATAATGTGGTGTAGTGTAATATAATGTGGTGTAAGGTGATGTAGTGTAATATAATGTGGTGTAGTGTAATATAATGTGGTGTAAGGTGATGTAGTGTAATATAATGTGGTGTAGTGTAATATAATGTGGTGTAAGGTGATGTAGTGTAATATAATGTGGTGTAAGGTGATGTAGTGTAATATAATGTGGTGTAGTGTAATATAATGTGGTGTAGTGTAATATAATGTGGTGTAAGGTGATGTAGTGTAATATAATGTGGTGTAAGGTGATGTAGTGTAATATAATGTGGTGTAGTGTAATATAATGTGGTGTAAGGTGATGTAGTGTAATATAATGTGGTGTAGTGTAATATAATGTGATGTAGTGTAATATAAAGTAGTGTAAGGTGATGTAAGGTGATGTAGTGTAATATAATGTGGTGTAAGGTGATGTAGTGTAATATAATGTGGTGTAAGGTGATGTAGTGTAATATAATGTGGTGTAGTGCAATATAATGTGGTGTAAGGTGATGTAGTGTAATATAATGTGGTGTAGTGTAATATAATGTGGTGTAGTGTAATATAATGTGGTGTAGTGTAATATAATGTGGTGTAAGGTGATGTAGTGTAATATAATGTGGTGTAGTGTAATATAATGTGGTGTAAGGTGATGTAGTGTAATATAATGTGGTGTAGTGTAATATAATGTGGTGTAAGGTGATGTAGTGTAATATAATGTGATGTAGTGTAATATAATGTGGTGGTGTAGTGTAATATAATGTAGTGTAAGGTGATGTAGTGTAATATAATGTGGTGTAGTGTAATATAATGTGGTGTAAGGTGATGTAGTGTAATATAATGTGGTGTAGTGTAATATAATGTGGTGTAGTGTAATATAATGTGGTGTAGTGTAATATAATGTGGTGTAAGGTGATGTAGTGTAATATAATGTGGTGTAGTGTAATATAATGTGGTGTAGTGTAATATAATGTGGTGTAAGGTGATGTAGTGTAATATAATGTGGTGTAGTGTAATATAATGTGGTGTAAGGTGATGTGATGTACAATTCTGGATGGCAGGTTCCTGCAGGGCGGTGCTGGGCAGTTTGGCGCAGCCCCCAAAAACGGCCACAGTGAAGGGGGTGACGGAGGAGCAGCAGCGCACGCTGGCAATCCTGTGAGCCCTGGTCATCTCATCATAGATCAGCCACTGCGTGGGCAGCGACTGCACGGCCGCCACCTGCCCGTTTGCTGGAGGAATCTGCGGTATTCAGAGCGCAAAACAGGTCTAACGTCATGCGCGACTATCTGGGGTATTTACAGCACAAAACCAGTCTGTCCCTCCCACCTTCAACATCATCTGGATCAGCTTCATTTGCATAATAAAACTTTGGGTGACACCTGAAGTCTATGTTTCTTACACACGCAACTAATCACGATCTATGAGTGAATTATGCCAGGGAGCAATCTTTTCCACAAAATGTACCTGAGCAGGTAAATACCTGAGCCAGGTGTGCGCTCACCTTCTTGTACTGGGGCTGGCTGAGTACGGAGGTGGGGTGGAATCGGACCTTCTTCTCCTTGGTTCCGCTGAGGGAAGCTTTTTCCCGATCCACGTGGATCAGGTTGGGGTACATGCCTGCCACCAGAGCAGCCTTCACCACGGCCCAGTTCTCCGAGTTCAGATTCACGTCCCGGATATCTCCTCCGCCCCGTGCTCGCACAAAACCTGTGAACGTCCGATTAACAAACACCCTTAATCTCCTAAAGCTCGACAGAGGAACAGAGGAAAGGCGATGAGCTCACCTATGGCTCAGATGGAGAAACAGAGCAGGCGATGAGCTCACCTATGGCTCAGATGGAGAAACAGAGCAGGCGATGAGCTCACCTATGGCTCAGATGGAGAAATAAAGAGCAGGCGATGAGCTCACCTATGGCTCAGATGGAGAAACAGAGCAGGCGATGAGCTCACCTATGGCTCGCAGTTGACCCAGCAGCTGG
>CM040394.1:1867831-1977831 GCA_022702515.1 Ilyophis sp. 1 JC-2022 | reverse complement strand
AGCCCCAGGGGCACCCTGCCTGTGTGACTGAGCCCCAGGGGCACCCTGCCTGTGTGACTGAGCCCCAGGGGCACCCTGCCTGAGTGACTAAGCCCCAGGGGCACCCTGCCTGAGTGACTGAGCCCCAGGGGCACCCTGCCTGAGTGACTGAGCCCCAGGGGCACCCTGCCTGAGTGACTGAGCCCCAGGGAGAATGAGCTTTGGAAAGTACCTCTTTCACTTTGCCCGAGTCGATGACGAACACCACGTCGTTGACGGTTATGCTCGTCTCTGCGATGTTGGTGGAAAGTATCTGAGAGGGAGAGAGGAAGGACGAAGAAGAGAGACGTCTTATCCAGAGCGACTTAGACGGCTTCTTATTACATCGTATAAAATGTATCCATTCATACAGCTGGATATATACTGAAGCAATGCAGATTAAGTACCTTTAGCTCAAGGGTACAACGGCAGTGTCCTACCTGGGAATCAAACCTGCAACCTTTCGGTTACAAGTCCAGATCCATAACCGTTATACTACACTGTTGAAGTTTTCCGGAAACTTCTCGTTTCTAAATGTTGACACTCACTATTTTACGAACACCAACAGGACAGTTCTTCAGCACTTTCTTCTGGTCCGAGGTTTGCATGTTGGAATGAAGCGTAAAAACCTGGTACCTGAAACAAAAGGGCTTTTACTCCGTCAGCCTTTGCATGAATTACATTACATTTACTGAGCAGACACTCTTATCCAATCAGAGAACACGAGTGTTACTGTAATGACATCAGTACTGAGCAGACACTCTTATCCAATCAGAGAACACGAGCGTTACTGTAATGACATCAGTACTGAGCAGACACTCTTATCCAATCAGAGAACACGAGCGTTACTGTAATGACATCAGTACAGAGCAGACACTCTTATCCAATCAGAGAACACGAGTGTTACTGTAATGACATCAGTACTGTGCAGATACTCTTATCCAATCAGAGAACACGAGTGTTACTGTAATGACATCAGTACTGAGCAGACACTCTTATCCAATCAGAGAACACGAGTGTTACTGTAATGACATCAGTACGGAGCAGACACTCTTATCCAATCAGAGAACATGAGTGTTACTGTAATGACATCAGTACTGAGCAGACACTCTTATCCAATCAGAGAACATGAGCGTTACTGTAATGACATCAGTGTACGGCTCTGGAGCAAGCAGCAGTAATAACACGCCGCTTTATGTAAAGGACAAAGAATTACAGAAACTCAGGACATGGTGACCAAACATTGTGCATATGGACAGGATCAATCTCATTTTAACTCAGTCAATTAACTGAAATTTCATTAATACATTTTAAAAAGGCCCACAATGTTCCATGGGCCCTTGTCAATTACATTTAAATTCCTTTCTTGAATTTATTAAATTGAAATGGGATTAATTACGCTCATCACTGCGCGCTTGTATCTGATCAGCTCTGGAGGTGTCCCGTGTATCTGTCTGTGATACGACAGCCTCACTGTGATGCTGCTGGTCATGTGGTCTGTGGTCTGTGGTCTGTGGTCTGTGCTCTGATTGGTGTTTTACCTGTGAGAGTGATCTGCGAATCGCTTATCATCGTACAGAATGCGGTCTCTGAGTCCCACTATCTCATCGTATCCCGGCAGGAAGATCAAAACTGCACCTAAATTGGAGCGAAATACAATTTTAGAATGATTTATTATATTTTTTAAACACGACACCAGCCGTTACTGTCAGCCATTTAGGCTCTTTTCCTGTATTGCAGGCACATAACAGGTGAGAAAGGCCCTATAGAATCACACAGTTTCCAAAATGTTAAAAAGAGGGACTATACGAGTACAGCCTAGCGTATTTTCCTACGATTGCAGTCTCATCATAGAGTACACTGACCTACAGGCAAAAACAATGCCTTCATATATCTATCTCACAAATACATAGCTCCACAAAAAATAAAGAGCTGTTCAGTGCTAAAGTCAGAGGGGGTGTGTAAGGGTGGGTGTGACATGGCAGCCGAGCAGTCACTGCTCCCCCTGGAGGACGCGGGTGGTAGCGCACCGTCGTCGGAGCTCTGGCAGATGTTGGACAGAAGGTGCATAATGAGATCCAGGTCCACCTTCTCGTCGTCGAAGCTGTGGTGGTAAGCCTTGAGCACCTCCTGGTCCTCCGCGCTCAGGCTCGAGGAGGAGGCCTGCACCAGCGACGACTCGTCCAGTTTCCCCGCCTCCAGAGAGGAGCTGGAAGCACAGGGGGCCGGGGCCACATTTGGGTGGGACTTACATCATCGTGGTTTGTCGGCAGTGCGTTTGCAGTGCGGTGCACAGCTCTAGAGCGCTAGCGTAAGCAGTGTTGGGCGATGTTCTTACATGTAGGACTCTAGCAGGTCCACCGCCTCGGCCTGGTTGAAGTGTTTGGCCCAGTCCAACGCCGTCCTGATACACACACAGACGGCCAGACGGTCAGAGACAGACAGTCAGACGCATTCACTGGCTGGACAGACACTATTCATTAGATTTAAGGAACAATCCGACTGGGGAAACAGTTCTGGGAAGGGCAGATTTCGGGCGGGGCTCACCAGCTGTTGGAGGCCTTCATATTCACGCTTGCTCCCATGGTGAGGAGCTGCTCCATGGGCCCCAGGAAGCCCCGCCCCGCAGCCACCATCAGAGGGGTGGCGCTGGTCTCACTGTGTCTGTAGTCCACTGCAGAGAGGGGAGGAGGGTTAGACGAGCCACGTAGCACGCAGGATCACTGTCCTAGAGAGAGGAGGAGGGTTAGACGAGCCACGTAGCACGCAGCATCACTGTCCTAGAGAGAGGAGGAGGGTTAGACCAGCCACGTAGCACGCAGCATCACTGTCCTAGAGAGAGGAGGAGGGTTAGACCAGCCACGTAGCGAGCAGCATCACTGTCCTAGAGAGAGGTGGAGGTTTAGACGAACCACATAGCAAGCAGCATCACTGTCCTAGAGAGAGGTGGAGGTTTAGACGAGCCACATAGCAAGCAGCATCACTGTCCTAGAGAGAGGAGGAGGGTTAGACGAGCCACGTAGCAAGCAGCATCACTGTCCTAGAGAGAGGAGGAGGGTTAGACGAGCCACGTAGCACGCAGCATCACTGTCCTAGAGAGAGGAGGAGGGTTAGACCAGCCACGTAGCGAGCAGCATCACTGTCCTAGAGAGAGGTGGAGGTTTAGACGAACCACATAGCAAGCAGCATCACTGTCCTAGAGAGAGGTGGAGGTTTAGACGAGCCACATAGCAAGCAGCATCACTGTCCTAGAGAGAGGAGGAGGGTTAGACGAGCCACGTAGCAAGCAGCATCACTGTCCTAGAGAGAGGTGGAGGGTTAGATGAGCCACGTAGCACGCAGCATCACTGTCCTAGAGAGAGGAGGAGGGTTAGACGAGCCACGTAGCACGCAGCATCACTGTCCTAGAGAGAGGAGGAGGGTTAGACCAGCCACGTAGCGAGCAGCATCACTGTCCTAGAGAGAGGTGGAGGTTTAGACGAACCACATAGCAAGCAGCATCACTGTCCTAGAGAGAGGTGGAGGGTTAGACGAGCCACGTAGCACGCAGCATCACTGTCCTAGAGAGAGGAGGAGGGTTAGACGAGCCACATAGCAAGCAGCATCACTGTCCTAGAGAGAGGAGGAGGGTTAGACGAGCCACGTAGCACGCAGCATCACTGTCCTAGAGAGAGGTGGAGGGTTAGACGAGCCACGTAGCACGCAGGATCACTGTCCTAGAGAGAGGTGGAGGGTTAGACAAGCCACGTAGCAAGCAGCATCACTGTCCTAGAGAGAGGTGGAGGGTTAGACGAGCCACGTAGCGAGCAGCATCACTGTCCTAGAGAGAGGTGGAGGGTTAGACGAGCCACGTAGCACGCAGCATCACTGTCCTAGAGAGAGGTGGAGGGTTAGACGAGCCACGTAGCGAGCAGCATCACTGTCCTAGAGAGAGGAGGAGGGTTAGATGAGCCACGTAGCAAGCAGCCCTGTAGTCCACTGCAGAGAGAGGAGGAGGGTTAGACGAGCCATGTAGCGAGCAGCATCACTGTCCTTATTCCAGGGCTCACACTCCGCTTTATGACTGTTCCATTACTTTGCCGTGACGTTTTAACGTTAAATGATTTAGATTTAGGGCTTTGCAGTGCACCCATTATAGGAGCATTTGCTTCTGAAAATCGCTGTGTTAACCGGAAAAATAATTGAGAAGCACATGTACAAATTGGGATGGATGAGTGTGCTCCTTGGAAAAAAGTGTGAGGAACTCTCAGTGATAAGTGGACTGTGCAGAATGCCAACTTCATCACCGCTTACGCCAAGACTCTTCACTTCACTCTCACTGAGACCTGGATCAGACAACATGGCCGTCACTGCTGCACTGTTTCTTTCTGCATTTGTCTTGACCGTAGCAAGACCTCTCGTAAAGCCATCTTACCACTGACGTTCTCGCTCAGGATGAGGTTGAAGAGTTGGACGAACGCCTCGGCGTCCTGGCTGAGGAAGACGTCGGAGATGCAGGCGTCCATTTCCTTCAGTAACCAGGGGTCCAGCGACGCTGCGTCTTTCTCACTCTGCAAAAAGACAGGGATTCAGATCAAAATTATCCTGTGATTCAGATTAAAACACTCCAGTGATTCACAGGGATTCAGATTAAAACACTCCAGTGATTCACAGGGATTCAGATTAAAACACTCCAGTGATTCACAGGGATTCAGATTAAAACACTCCAGTGATTCACAGAGATTCAGATTTTAAAAATCCAGTGATTCACAGGGATTCAGATGAAAACACTCCAGTGATTCGCAGGGATTCAGATTAAAACACTCCAGTGATTCACAGGGATTCAGATTAAAACACTCCAGTGATTCACAGGGATTCAGATTAAAACACTCCAGTGATTCACAGATTCAGATTTTAAAAATCCAGTGATTCACAGGGATTCAGACTAAAACACTCCAGTGATTCACAGGGATTCAGATTACATTACATTACATTACAGGCATTTAGCAGACGCTCTTATCCAGAGCGACTTACACAACTTCTAATTACATCTTATTACATTTATCCATTTATACAGCTGGATATATACTGAAGCAATTCAGGTTAAGTACCTTGCTCAAGGGTACAACGGCAGTGTCCTACCTGGGAATCGAACCTGCAACCTTTCAGTTACAAGTCCAGTTCCTTACCCTTAGATTAAAACACTCCAGTGATTCACAGAGATTCAGATTTTAAAAATCCAGTGATTCACAGGGATTCAGATGAAAACACTACAGTGAACCAGATCAAAACATTCCAGTGTTTCCCCAAACTCTAGATATGTACTAAAGGGCCTTCTTAAATGTTTTTTTTTTCTTTCAATATTGTAATAATTTAATTACAGTTATAGTGCTTTGAAGACAATATTGTTATTTTTTTATCCTGTAGAAATAAAATCTGCAAATACGTATCGGTGCTTATAAGATTTTGTGTGTTTTTTTGGAAATTTGAGACTTTTTTTTTATTAAAGGCAAACTTCAACCCTGAAAGTTTTTTAATTAAATTTCTTTAAGTGTGAACGGATTCAGTTTCATGACGACAGTTCTTCTCAGATTCAGTCCCAAACTTGACAGGTGGTTTGGTCAGTTTTTTTGGTTCACCAAGAAGTGATGCCACTGTGTTTCACTGGAGTGTTTTAACGTGAATCCCTGGGAATAACAAGAGTGTTTTAGACCAATCAGAGGGCAGTTTTACCAGCTGAGTGAAGATGGCGTCGGCGCTGTCGTCCAGCAGGTCGTTCTCCTGAAGCGCTCGAACGGCTGTCTTCTCCCGCCGCGGCTCCTGTCGCTCACCGCCATCTCTCACTCGACACCACTCCGTCAGAGACATCTGCTGCTTCTCTTCTATACCACAATCAGCAGTGACAACACGTTTACACTCCGTCAGAGACGTCTGCTGCTTCTCTTCTATACCACAATCAGCAGTGACAACACGTTTACACTCCGTCAGAGACGTCTGCTGCTTCCCTTCTATACCACAATCAGCAGTGACAACACGTTTACACTCCGTCAGAGACGTCTGCTGTCTCTTCTATACCACAATCAGCAGTGACAACACGTTTACACTCCGTCAGAGACGTCTGCTGTCTCTTCTATACCACAATCAGCAGTGACAACACGTTTACACTCCGTCAGAGACGTCTGCTGCTTCTCTTCTATACCACAATCAGCAGTGACAACACGTTTACACTCCGTCAGAGACGTCTGCTGCTTCTCTTCTATACCACAATCAGCAGTGACAACACGTTTACACTCCGTCAGAGACGTCTTCTGCTTCTCTTCTATACCACAATCAGCAGTGACAACACGTTTACACTCCGTCAGAGACGTCTGCTGTCTCTTCTATACCACAATCAGCAGTGACAACACGTTTACACTCCGTCAGAGACGTCTGCTGCTTCTCTTCTATACCACAATCAGCAGTGACAACACGTTTACACTCCGTCAGAGACGTCTGCTGTCTCTTCTATACCACAATCAGCAGTGACAACACGTTTACACTCCGTCAGAGACGTCTGCTGCTTCTCTTCTATACCACAATCAGCAGTGACAACACGTTTACACTCCATCAGAGACGTCTGCTGCTTCTCTTCTATACCACAATCAGCAGTGACAACACGTTTACACTCCGTCAGAGACGTCTTCTGCTTCTCTTCTATACCACAATCAGCAGTGACAACACGTTTACACTCCGTCAGAGACGTCTGCTGTCTCTTCTATACCACAATCAGCAGTGACAACACGTTTACACTCCGTCAGAGACGTCTGCTGCTTCTCTTCTATACCACAAGCAGCAGTGACAACACATTTAATAAATTTTTTATCCCACCAGTCCACCACCCCTCATTTGAGGACAGCTTTTTTAACTTCAAATGCAAATTCAGAATTTACCAGGTAAAGCTGCTCTGCACCCAAACACCCCCTTTCATATCCTTTCCTTGGTACAATGGTACACCCCCACCCCCTCGCTCTACCCACCCCCACCCCCACCCCCTCGCTCTACCCACCCCCACCCCCTCACTCTACCCACCCCCACCCCCACCCCCTCGCTCTAACCAACCCCCACCCCCTCACTCTACCCACCCCCACCCCCACCCCCTCGCTCTAACCAACCCCCACCCCCTCACTCTACCCACCCCCACCCCCTCGCTCTAACCAACCCCCACCCCCTCGCTCTACCCACCCCCACCCCCACCCCCTCGCTCTTCCCACCCCCACCCCCTCGCTCTAACCAACCCCCACCCCCTCCCTCTAACCACCCCCACCCCCCCCCTCTCACCAACCCCCACCCCCTCGCTCTACCCACCCCCACCCCCACCCCCTCGCTCTACCCACCCCCACCCCCTCGCGCTAACCAACCCCACCCCCACCCCCTCACTCTACCCACCCCCACCCCCACCCCCTCGCTCTAACCAACCCCCACCCCCTCACTCTACCCACCCCCACCCCCTCCCCCTCGCTCTAACCAACCCCCACCCCCTCACTCTACCCACCCCCACCCCCTCACTCTACCCACCCCCACCCCCACCCCCTCGCTCTAACCAACCCCCACCCCCTCACTCTACCCACCCCCACCCCCTCCCCCTCGCTCTAACCCACCCCCACCCCCACCCCCTCACTCTACCCACCCCCACCCCCTCGCTCTAACCAACCCCCACCCCCTCACTCTACCCACCCCCACCCCCTCGCTCTAACCAACCCCCACCCCCTCACTCTACCCACCCCCACCCCCTCACTCTACCCACCCCCACCCCCTCGCTCTAACCAACCCCCACCCCCTCACTCTACCCACCCCCACCCCCACCCCCTCACTCTACCCACCCCACCCCCACCCCCACACACAGATTAGCCAACACCTCACAAACGATGATCTTTCATGAAAAATAATTACTGCTGCAACCTAGTGAAAGGAAACGAAGAAGAACCCACGCGGTCGATTGGTGAATTGTGGAAAAATGAAGTGAACCACGGCGGATCGATGCTGCCAATCACCTTTTTGCATCTCCTTCCTGTATTTTATCATGTCCTTATTGGCGTAGCCCGTTGTCCGTAAAATGTCTTCCAGAAAAACTTCTTTGACTTCAAAAGGTCTTCCTTTAACTGGGGAAAAGGGAACCAGAAACACTGAATATAAGCAGCTGTATCCTGGTCACAATAGCAACTGTGTCTGTGATTAGTCTGTGGTCACTATAGCAACTGTGTCTGTGATTAGTCTGTGGTCACTATAGCAACTGTGTCTGTGATTAGTCTGTGGTCACTATAGCAACGGTGTCTGTGATTAGTCTGTGGTCACTATAGCAACGGTGTCTGTGATTAGTCTGTGGTCACTATAGCAACTGTGTCTGTGATTAGTCTGTGGTCACTATAGCAACTGTGTCTGTGATTAGTCTGTGGTCACTATAGCAACTGTGTCTGTGATTAGACAAATTTACACAGCAGAAATGAATTCAATTCAGTATAGAATTAATAAAACTTCAATTGCCAAATTAATTACTTTCAAACCAAATGCAAGTATAAAGTCTGTAAAACATTTTTTACATCACAGGAAATAAATTAACTTGATACTCACAAAAAAACTAATTGAAATTTAGTTAAAGAATTGCAAAAAACAAAGCGGAAATGCCGCCCCCCTCCAAGTTTGATGGCCAAATTCATAACTTTAAAGATTTAACATAACGTTTAAAAAAAAGGATGTAAAACATGTTAAGGGGCGGAGGTAAAAGGGTTAAAGGTTAAAGGTGTGTAAATATGGCCGGCTCGTTCGGCTGCTCACTGCGGATGACGGGGCACGAGCCGAAGTATCGGATGAAGAGGTCAACATCGAGCGCGGCGCTGGAGAGGATGAGCTTCAGCGACGACATCTTCTGCTGGAGGTCCCTCATCTTCGTCAGGAGGAAGTCACTTAGGCCGTCCCGTTCGTGGACCTCGTCCTAAAGAAGCCGAGAGCATCACGCACCGCGTCACGCACACCAAAAACACACTTCTCGCCTTTAGTGTGCTGTATCACACACATCACTGGGCTCATATTCATCAAGCGTCCCAGAGCAAGACAACTGATTTAGGATGAGTATTCCCAGAGCAAGACAACTGATTTAGGATCAGTATTCCCAGAGCAAGACCACTGATTTAGGATGAGTATTCCCAGAGCAAGACCACTGATTTAGGATGAGTATTCCCGTACCCGTGTACCTCACATGCTAAGGAACTAATCTGGGAAGCAAATCTGAAAAAATCTTGGTTGATTTATTTTTTTAACTTTAAATATAATAAATAAAAACCATACAGCGATTGCTTGAGTGTGGATTTAAACTCTTGTAAAGATTTGAGCGTACGAAACTGTCTTATATCCCACTCCTCATTGTGAACTAAAAGTCTAAATTGATTCTAAATCAGTGTTCCTGCTCTCAAATGCTTTATGAATACAGTGCCCTGACTCCGCCAACAGGAAGTGCTTGCTGGCTGCCCTGACCCCGCCCACAGAAAGTTCTGGCTGCCATGACTCCGCCCACAGGAAGTGCTGGCTGCCATGACTCCGCCCACCGGAAGTGCTGGCTGCCCTGACCCCGCCCACAGGAAGTGCTGGCTGCCCTGACCCCGCCCACAGGAAGTGCTGGCTACCCTGACCCCGCCCACAGGAAGTGCTGGCTGCTCACCACGATGACGTGCGTGACGGTGGAGAGTGTGGCGTCTCCTGCCATCAGCGTCCGCAGCAGAACCCCGCTGGTGCAGAAGGTCAGCAGCGTTTTGGGAGAAACTCTGCGGGACAAACCGGTAAAATACAATTTAGGAAACATCAAGGCCCAAGTCCTGAGTGGGGAGAATCAACGGGAAATACGGTGGCCAAACGATGCCACTGCCACTGCCTCTCCCTGGTACCTGCTCTCCAGACGGATCTGGTAGCCGATGGTCTGGCCCACGTTTTCACCGCGCTCGGCCGCTACACGTTCCGCCACAGCGATGGCGGCCAGCCGGCGCGGCTGCGTGCAGAAGATCCGGCAGGGAATGCCGTTCCGGCTGCAGTCGTCCAAGAGAAACTGGGGAATCTGGGGAGCATCACACGAAAAAACATCAAAATCCCCCAAAACTCCCCCTGATTCTCCCCACAAACTCCCCCTGATTCTCCCCACAAACTCCCCCTGATTCTCCCCACAAACTCCCCTGATTCCCCCCAAAGCAATTATACAGGCTGTGCCAAAAGATGACAAACGCAGTGCAAAACAAATGTGTCAAAAAATTATAAAAGTAGCAGAAATGACAATTGTTAGGAAACAAACAGCACAAAGAATGTATCTATGCAATTTGGACTTTGTACAGGGAGCTAAGTGACATCCCTAGGCCATAAAATAATTGTTTATAGCAATTTGTCGAGAACAAAACTTTTAAAAAAGACAGTTCTTGAGGCACAAACCAGAACACAGAGGTTTATCAAGCGATCCAGGGACATTGTGCGAGTACTAGAGCGATCCAGGGACATTGTGCGAGTACTAGAGCGATCCAGGGACATTGTGCGAGTACTAGAGCGATCCAGGGACATTGTGCGAGTACTAGAGCGATCCAGGGACATTGTGCGAGTACTAGAGCGATCCAGGGACATTGTGCGAGTACTAGAGCGATCCAGGGACATTGTGCGAGTACTAGATGGCATCATGCAATCAAAAAAATATATATTTGTAATATTTATCTCACAAAAGGACGAGTCACAAATGGTGTTTTTTTTGGCCGAAGGTTTCGCTCAGCACCGCTGTGGAAAGAGAGCGGTTTCACCGTGTCACCTGCGTGGTTTTCCCCGAGCCAGTTTCTCCCACGATCAGCACCACGCGGCTCTCCTTGATGATGCGGACGATCTCGTCCTGCCGGTCGTACACAGGGAGGGAGCGACGGAACAGGTCCAGCTCGGACTGACCCCGTCTCTGGGGTACCTGAGGGATCCCGTTATTCAGTCGTCCGCTGGTCCTGTTCTTGTCCTGGCAGCTGTCTGGGAGAAGCAGAGGAGCCACACGCAGACACGTTACCCCTCTGCCAAAATGCACCCTGAAAGGGGCTTTTCAATTCCATTTTATTGCATGATAGTTCAGTTGAGTGTTGAGTTGAGTTCCATCGCACAGAAACATTTCATACAACGGGGAATTAGGTCCATAGGACTGCTGCTACTTCAAAATGACCTTTGTACAGTCAGTCCTGGTGCTGCAATAAATAAATATATCTGACTACATAAGACATTTCCAGTCCAAGGTCAACTCTGTTCATTACAAATATAGTTTTCAGTCGATTCAATTCAATTCAATTCAATTTTATGTGTATAGCGCTTTTCACAAAGGGCATTGTCACAAAGCAGCTTTACAGAAATCTGGGCCTGAACCCCCCAAGAGCCTGAACCCCCAAGAGCCTGAACCCCCAAGAGCCTGAACCCCCCAAGAGCCTGAACCCCCAAGAGCCTGAACCCCCAAGAGCCTGAACCCCCCAAGAGCCTGAACCCCCCAAGAGCCTGAACCCCCAAGAGCCTGAACCCCCAAGAGCCTGAACCCCCCAAGAGCACGGCTAGGGCAACAGTGGCGATGATAAACTCCCTGGCTGGTAATAGGAAGAAACCTTGAGCAGAGCCTGACAGCCCATCTGCCGCTGATTGCCACCAGTTAAGTGAATAAATGCTGATTACATAGCGAATGGATAATGAACAAAGAGGACTGTCCAGAAATGTCAATGACGGTACGTAGTGAGGGGGAGATGCTCTCTGTGTTAGAGCTGAGATTCAGGGCCTCTCTCCGCTGGGTTAATGCAGTGTGGGGGAGATGCTCTCTGTGTTAGAGCTGAGATTCAGGGCCTCTCTCCACTGGGTTAATGCAGTGTGGGGGAGATGCTCTCTGTGTTAGAGCTGAGATTCAGGGCCTCTCTCCATTGGGTTAATGCAGTGTGGGGGAGATGCTCTCTGTGTTAGAGCTGAGATTCAGGGCCTCTCTCCACTGGGTTAATGCAGTGTGGGGGAGATGCTCTCTGTGTTAGAGCTGAGATTCAGGGCCTCTCTCCGCTGGGTTAATGCAGTGTGGGGGAGATGCTCTCTGTGTTAGAGCTGAGATTCAGGGCCTCTCTCCGCTGGGTTATTGCAGTGTGGGGGAGATGCTCTCTGTGTTAGAGCTGAGATTCAGGGCCTCTCCGCTGGGTTAATGCAGTGTGGGGGAGATGCTCTCTGTGTTAGAGCTGAGATTCAGGGCCTCTCTCCATTGGGTTAATGCAGTGTGGGGGAGATGCTCTCTGTGTTAGAGCTGAGATTCAGGGCCTCTCTCCACTGGGTTAATGCAGTGTGGGGGAGATGCTCTCTGTGTTAGAGCTGAGATTCAGGGCCTCTCTCCACTGGGTTAATGCAGTGTGGGGGAGATGCTCTCTGTGTTAGAGCTGAGATTCAGGGCCTCTCTCCACTGGGTTAATGCAGTGTGGGGAGATGCTCTCTGTGTTAGAGCTGAGATTCAGGGCCTCTCTCCATTGGGTTATTGCAGTGTGGGGGAGATGCTCTCTGTGTTAGAGCTGAGATTCAGGGCCTCTCTCCATTGGGTTATTGCAGTGTGGGGGAGATGCTCTCTGTGTTAGAGCTGAGATTCAGGGCCTCTCTCCACTGGGTTAATGCAGTGTGGGGAGATGCTCTCTGTGTTAGAGCTGAGATTCAGGGCCTCTCTCCATTGGGTTATTGCAGTGTGGGGGAGATGCTCTCTGTGTTAGAGCTGAGATTCAGGGCCTCTCTCCATTGGGTTAATGCAGTGTGGGGGAGATGCTCTCTGTGTTAGAGCTGAGATTCAGGGCCTCTCTCCGCTGGGTTAATGCAGTGTGGGGGAGATGCTCTCTGTGTTAGAGCTGAGATTCAGGGCCTCTCTCCACTGGGTTAATGCAGTGTGGGGGAGATGCTCTCTGTGTTAGAGCTGAGATTCAGGGCCTCTCTCCATTGGGTTAATGCAGTGTGGGGGAGATGCTCTCTGTGTTAGAGCTGAGATTCAGGGCCTCTCTCCATTGGGTTAATGCAGTGTGGGGGAGATGCTCTCTGTGTTAGAGCTGAGATTCAGGGCCTCTCTCCGCTGGGTTAATGCAGTGTGGGGGAGATGCTCTCTGTGTTAGAGCTGAGATTCAGGGCCTCTCTCCACTGGGTTAATGCAGTGTGGGGGAGATGCTCTCTGTGTTAGAGCTGAGATTCAGGGCCTCTCTCCATTGGGTTAATGCAGTGTGGGGGAGATGCTCTCTGTGTTAGAGCTGAGATTCAGGGCCTCTCTCCGCTGGGTTAATGCAGTGTGGGGGAGATGCTCTCTGTGTTAGAGCTGAGATTCAGGGCCTCTCTCCGCTGGGTTAATGCAGTGTGGGGGAGATGCTCTCTGTGTTAGAGCTGAGATTCAGGGCCTCTCTCCGCTGGGTTAATGCAGTGTGGGGAGATGCTCTCTGTGTTAGAGCTGAGATTCAGGGGAGATGCTCTCTGTGTTAGAGCTGAGATTCAGGGCCTCTCTCCATTGGGTTAATGCAGTGTGGGGGAGATGCTCTCTGTGTTAGAGCTGAGATTCAGGGCCTCTCTGCAGCCTGTGGGCCAAACAGGGGGAGATTTTTTACACCCCTTCCATGTATCACTGGGATTTATTTTCCCTTCAATCCTGTTTAAAATCTGCCCACTGTTCTTCCATGAGTTCAGCACCACATGCAGCCAGAAGAGGGCGCCCTTCACTCATTATATCTGTCAGGTTCCCTTTCTGTAAGATCAGCGGTGACACTAAGCCACTCAGTCTGAAGTATGGAAATGGATACTCTAGCTGCCTACAGTCATTCTCTTGTCGGACAGCTGAAGCTGCGCTTCCTTTTAATTTAGTCCGTAGACCCTGGGAAACAGCCCCCTCCTAACAAGCCAGGCAAGTTTGAAAATATCCAAGGCAAAAAGACTTCCCCCTTTTGCTCTCCTCCCTCCTACATCTCTCCTAAGCCCCTCCCACCAAATGATGCTCCAGTGCCTGTACGGAGACTGGGAGGGGTTTATTCTACGGAGAGGATCTTTTGCTTGCCCTGATTGGGAGCTACAAAGCTAGCTGAACTGCATTCACAAAATATCCAGTTGCATAAATGTACTACATGTTAAATTGTATGGAAAAAAATTCTTTAAACTGTGTGAGTCGTTTTGGATAAGAGTGACTGCAAAGGGCCGATATATGATTATGATAATAATAATAATAATGCCTGGCATTTATATAATTTATATTTATATATTTATATGCACTGGGGCACTGGGGTTTATTTGTAACTTAGTTTTCCCAGGAGGTCTCCCATCCAAGTACTAACCAAGCCCACACCTGCTTAGCTTCAGCCATTCAGCATGATGGTACGGCTGCTGGCTGTGAACTCACCCGCATCCAAGGCCAAAGACAACCCCCGTTCGGTGCGAGGCATCAGGTCCATGCGCTCCTTGTTTGTGAGCGGGAACCTCTGCAGCAGGCTGCGCACCACGTGCTTGGCATTGTGGGAAAGGTTAAAGGTCATCACGGACTGAGCCACTTCTGTGCCGTCCTTCTTCCGTATTGTGAGGAATCGCCTCGTCCCTTTTCTGCGTGTAAATACAGACTTAGCCACACCGTGTGTAAATCCAGACTTAGCCACACAGTGTGTAAATCCAGACTTAGCCACACAGTGTGTAAATCCAGACTTAGCCACACAGTGTGTAAATCCAGACTTAGCCACACAGTGTGTAAATCCAGACTTAAAGGCATAGTGAACGTTGTTAGAACATAATGTTGTGTAGCTATGAGTCGTAATATTCAAGCTCACTTTCATGCTCCAGTGGTCAGAAACTGGCCAATGAAGAATAACATTTTTTCTCTGTCTATTCACTCCCATTGCATGGCGAAACAGGTCTCAAAAGCACACTTTTAGCACATAAACAAATGTAAACAACGCGGATTATGCCCATATACAAAATCACAACATCCAGAACCGAATGTATGAAAAAATAAAAAAGCTCCATTCATAATATTTCACACTTTTTCCAAACAAAGGTTTGGAAGAAGATCCGGTCGTTACCTTATTAACTTCCTTGTTTCTTTCTTGCGCCCGTAACGATCCCACTCACTTCCTGAAGCGTGCGTTAGTAAACAAACCGAGCAGGAAAGAAGCTAGCAACAGTTGCTAGTTCTCTGAAAATAGTTCTTCAAAATCAAATCAATCAAAAATTGGTTCAAAAGTTTCAAACATTCTGTTCCCGATGTTGTGATTTTGTATATCGGCATAATCTGCGTTGTTTACATTTGTTTATGTGCTAAAAGTGCGCTTTTGAGACCTGTTTCTCCATGCAATGGGAGTGAATGGAGAGAGAAAAAACGTCATTCTTCATTGGCCAGTCACTGACCACTGGAGCAAGTCATGAAGGTGAGCTTGAATATTACGACTCATATCGGGGCCAGGTAGATATACAACATTATGTTCAAACAAAGTTCAGTATGCCTTTAACCACGCAGAGTGTAAATACAGACTTATCAGTTGTGGTCAATTCCATTTCAATTCAGTCAATACACAGAAATTCAATGAATTTCTTTCAAATTAATAAATTGAATTTCAATACATTTCCTGAATGCAAGTGTAGGTGACCACAACCCTGAGACTTATTGGTTCAGAGTAAATTTGTGAAAATGGAACACATGAATGTTTTGTGAAGACGGTGTGGTTATAATAGAGAACACTTGCCCACGACTCTTGGAGATGTAGCCCAAAGACTGAGCGAAACGATGAATGAACGCTCTTTCTGTGCTCGTCAAGGAAGATGGAAACTCCATTTCTGTAAAAAGCCATTCAAAAGTGAATTTAAACCAAAAAAATGAATGCACTTCTTATACAATAACAAATTAATGATTCACTCATGTCTTTAATCAAGATGTGAAACCCTGACAATAAATATGAATAAAAATCTAGGTTGGGAACCAACTCATAACTAATCACGCACAATCATAACTAACTAACTCCAGTATCGAGTATAATACACACACAACCAGGGGGTCTAATCAAATAAAACAATGAAATCTACACACAAGCAAGCCGCACATTTCACATCAAATCAAAGACGTTATCCGCGTGGTTTTACATTGTATTGCCACAAACTATTTTACTTATGGATGATGTGCTACCTTTTTCTTCGCTGAACTGGAATCTCTCCAGTGATATGTTCACTGCAATCTTCACCTCTTCGTCAATACGGATGTCTTTGAGCCCCTTGGACCTGGAGGGGCCGGTCTGCTTGGGCTGAGACGCGCTGCTGGGACGCGACATGCTCTTCTGCAGACCACAGAAAATCAACAAACAGCTCATTTTATAGATCTGTACTCGCCTCACTAGAATAGGTAGAATATAATACATGAAGGATGACATGTCGACCTTGTTAGAATTACATAGCAAACACGTTAACTTGGATAAACACCAGCCTGAGGCAGTAATACAGGGGGAAGGATTACCAGATGAATGATATGGAAAGTATCACAACATTAACAATATGGCGCGTATGTTAATGACAGTGCACAACATATATAGCCTTAACGTGAGCTAGAAAAACATGCTTTTGAATGTCCTGGTACTAGCTATGGTCATTGTGTGAAAGTAACATAGGCACGAATATAACCGGTTTACATGGTCATTGTTATTGAGCATGATTAGCTTCTCCCGTCAGTAAGGGTAAGTATCCCCCGCACACGCTCATAAACCAAGTTACAGTCTTAGGTTCACTTAAAAGTCCTGGTTTATCGTTAGCATTAGCATTAGCGCTCGCAGGTTCATATTCACTTCGTTATTGAGACAGCTGGAGTTTGTGCGCTACTGGGGACGCATCTGACGGTAGCATAGCGTTAGCGTAGCTAGTTAAATAAGTTAAGAGTTTGCGTAACATTTTATTACACAGCAACACAATTAGCGAGACACAGTGACAACGAGAGCAGAAGCGCTATCTAATGTTAGCTAGCGAGTCACCTGAAGAGCAGCAGCCCGCTCACAAGGCCTTAAATGTCACATAAAGATATGTCCTTTATTTAGAAAGTGGCATATGTACGGCGACAATCTGGAAAGGAAAAAATAAGGGAACAAAAATGTATATATATATTTTAAAGACCAGTAACCTTTTTGTATCCCGACCAAGCGATACCCTGTCACGATATTTTCAGAACTCCGGTTTTAAAAGCAGGAACTCGGCACTGACGTCATTCGCTATTCTCCCGCCTCTCTGCCGGGAACAGCCAATCACAAACAGAGCGGAGAAACGTTCCCAAACGTGCAGCTTTTTAGTGAGATATTTTTACATTTATGGTCACTACAATAATTTACAACACAACTGTCGCCCGTCACTGAGTAGGCTGTGCCAGAAATTCACATTTTTCAACATGTCTGCTCATTTAGCAGTCTCATTTCTACCCACGGGCAAGAGTCACAGTCTTAATTTGTTCCAAAAAAGAAAAGAAAACAAATCAATGTGTATTCAGATGCATTAAGATAGTTATGAGGGGAGAAACAACCAAAAAATACTCTATATATATATATATACAGTGCTGCTCGAAAGTTTGTGAACCCTTTAGAATTTTCTGTATATCTGCATAAATTCGATCTAAAATGTGATCACATCTTCATATCAAGTCCTAAAACTTGATAAAGTGAACCCAGCTCAACAAAAAAACATTATTCTTTTATAATTAATTTATTGAGCAAAATTATCCAACATTAAATGCTTTGTTGGCAAAAGTATGTGAACCCTTGGATCATACATATTTTTCCTTTGCATGCTGTTACTTTCTGAAGTCTGTGACCCATCAATATGCAAAGATTCTCTATGGCTGTGTCCCAAATCGCATACTTCCATGCTCCGAGTATGCATAGCGAGCACGCGCATCCATGTGAGTCCATAGCGAAGTACGATTTCTATACGAGTATGTGATTTGGGACACAGCTTATATCTTATTTTCTGGTACTGTTACAAGCGATACTATAACCTCTCTGCATTTGAACTGATCTCAATGGGAATTGGGGGGTGAGACTAGATTCAGCTGTAAATTACACTGGTCCAGTATGGAACACATGCCTGGCTAAGTTATCAAGGGTCTAAGCTATCGAATGAGCCCCAATCCATCAGTCTGTTGCCAGATATGGAGTAGATGTGGATGGATCACTGCAAGGGTTATTTCTCCTGACTAATTGTTTTATAGAACTCAAGAGAAGAAACCCTTAAAGTGATCCATCCACATCTACTCCATATCTGGCCGCAGAGTGATGGTTTGGGGCTCGTTCGATAGCTTAGACCCTTGATAACTTACAGCCATTTAGCCAGCCATGTGTTCCGTAAATTACACTGGTAGAGTATGGAACACATGACTCGCTAAATGGCTGTAAGTCATGACTGTAAGTCAACTATAACCTCTCTGCATTTCAATGGATCTCTATGGGAATCTAGTCTCACCCCCCAATTCCCATAGAGATCCATTCAAATGCAGAGAGGTTATAGTATCGCTTGTAACAGTACCAGAAAATAAGATATAAGCTGTGTCCCAAATCACATACTCGTATAGAAACCGTACTTCGCTATGGACTCACATGGATGTGCGTGCTCGCTATGCGTTCTCGGAGCATGGAAGTATGCGATTTGGGACACAGCCATAGAGAATCTTTGCATATTGATGGGTCACAGACTTCAGGAAGTAACAGCATGCAAAGGAAATGCGACCAAATATTCAATATGATACTTAAAAAATACGTATGATCCAAGGATTCACATACTTTTGCCAACAAAACATTTAATGTTGGATAATTTTTCTCAATAAATAAATGATAAAAGAATAATGTTTTTTGTTGAGCTGGGTTCACTTTATCAAGTTTTAGGACTTAGATGAAGATGTGATCATATTTTAGATCAAATTTATGCAGATATACAGAAAATTCTAAAGGCTTCACACCCTTTCGAGCAGCACTGTATGATGTGCTGTGCTCCCGGCAAGGACAAAGAACGGGTCCACCACAGGAATAATTTATTTAGGCAATATAGTGTCCAGATTTGGAAAAAACGAATAAATATTACCACATATAAATTCAGTCCACATCGCATTTAAAATTAATCTATTGCACTATTTATGCCTGTTATAGCTTTTTATTTAATTATTTATCTTGGGAAATCTACATCATTGTGTGTATTCAATATTAATTTGACAGATTCTGCAAATATGTGCATCATAGTTCTTCCAGTGCATAACAGGATTGGCAAAACAATTTTAAAAACAGCACATAAATGCTAACTGATATAAAATCAACATATATTAAATTATATCTATATAATATACAGCACAGTCAATATTGGTGGAAGATTAATTAAAGTAAAATAATTTATTGAAAATCAAATCAACAATAAATCCACTATTCCATATTCCCACACTCTGTTTTCCTCTGTTGCTCAAAATCAATTCAGAGAACAAATTAATGTTGGATCTCTCTCTCTCTTTATCTCTCGAAAGATTAAATGATTATTCAAAGTTTGCTTGCTATCTGGGAATCATTGTGTAATTCTGCAGCTGGTAAGTTAATTAGCGAGCTGTATTTTGTGTTTTTGAACATGACCACATATTTTACTACATAAGATATCAAAAACTAATTTAGTTATTTTTATAATACTCTGGAAAAATGTCATACACATGCACATATTTCCCTGTTAGGTTTCAATTAACTGAACTATCCAACAAAAGTAATGTCAAAGTTGAAAGACATAGCCACTCAATCATAAAAATGTCAGGACTGAAAAAGATTGTGGATGAAACAGAACAAAGTGCCTTGTGTCTGTATCCTTTCCCACCTTCCCACACACCAGCCTTCCATGGCCATTAACTTGTAAAGTAACAGGAGTGTAACAAAGATACAAGCTGTTAAATAAAGATGTGCTACCCAAAGAATGCAGTAGCTATATTAGTTAAGTTCCTGCATCCAGTGGCCTGGTTCATTTGTAAGGTAGTAATAGTAGTACTGTGTAGACTGCCCACCACAACAACTATGTTTTCTCTTCAGCCTAGCATGCTTATTAACCAGAACAGCCTGCACTGTAAAGGCTATTCAGGAACTACACTTACAACTCATTCACAAATCACCGTAACACGTTTTGCTGGCAGGACAAGAGAATCCAATGGGGAAATGATCAAATTAATTCTGTTTTTTAACGGAGGCTTCTGTGAGTTTGAATATAAGATGTAAAGACCTGTAAAATCACCTGAAGAAATTGTGCTCATTGTCACAAGTACGTATGTAGAAGAAAGTCAGAAACATTAACTGGCTACTCTGCTTGCTTTCGTTCCATTTTTTTTTGAGAGATTGCTGCAGCAGCTCTACTTCATATTATGTGGCGACTGAGTTGAGCAGTTAAGCTCACACACACTCACTCACACACACACACACACACCACAAAGTAATGACACAGAGACATTTGTGATTAAAAATAATAATCATAATATTCAGGAATGCCTCAATCACTGGCTGAGTGTCAAAGAACTAAGTCGTTCTCTTTGTTATCAGAAAGAACCATTTTGGTAAGTCAGCTAGAATTATACTGACCGAAATGATTTTGACCGAAATGTCTTTCACCTGTTGAGTTATTAATAATAATAATAATAATAATAATAATAATAATAATAATAATGACAAAAAACGGAATAAAACAGCACCACAGATAAAATAGTTACATAATATAGTTTATAGTAAGTTTTAAAAAATGGGTTCTTAAATGGGGCAGCACGGGGTGCAGTGGATATCAATGTGATGGATTGGCGACCTGTCTAGGGTGCATTCCTGCCTCTCACCCAATGCATGCTGGGATACGCCCCAGCCCACCCGTGACACTGACCAGGAATAAGCGGGTTAGATATTGGATGGATGGATAGATGGGTTCTTAAATTAGATTTAAAAGAAGATAAATTTATCCAAATTGATTTAGCCGCAGGTTGTCAAAAGTCAACTCATTTTACAAAACCGTCTCTCCTCCTCCCAAGCTTTTCCCGAGTCTGGCCAAAAAGAGTCCAGGGGCATCGGGGCAATATATGTGCGCCACTTCATTTGTACCACACTGGTCATTGCATGTGTATTGATCCTTGGAGGTCATTTTTCATGCACAAGACAGCCCCTCTATTTAACTAACACTGGATTTAATTAGCTGATGAGCACATATCTCTACACGCCATCCCGCATGTCACGTGTTGGACACAAGAAGCACATACTGCACCAATACAAAAAAAACACTCAACAGTCACACTATTTGTTTCCTTGACACAAACAGTAAGTACTGCTCTCAAGAAGCCCGCCTGGCAACCGGCCACAATCTTTTTAAACAGTTTGCTCGGTAACCAAGGAAACTCAAGAGAGGAGTTAGTCGAATCTGAGGGTTGTATCTAGAAGAGATAAACTAGCTGGACAGTGTGGCATATAGTGAGATTAGCGCCTATAGTGACCGATAGCCACAAATGAAATCCCCCGTTTCTGAGCATAGAACAACAGGTAGTCAGTCACAAGCTATAGACTTACTGTATACAATATCACATTAAAGCTTGGAGTATGTTTTCTATATGAAAACATACTGATTATACGTTTCTGCCATTTTCTAACATTCAACACAGGTGATATAAAAAAATCTGAGGTATGTTTCACGTACTTTGGTTTATGATATACTTTAAAATGCTCACTGATCATTTAATAAGATATTGAGAAAAGAAGCATCAAAGTCACATTAAATATTAATATTAATATATCTGTCATGGTCCAGTATCACTTCCATTTTTGAGTTGCACTTTTTAAAATCTCCTATTACTTAATTTTAAATGTGGTTCCTAAAGACATTATCAGCATTTAAAAGCGAAGCTATGCAATAATACTGATTGATGAGGCACCTCCTCTGCTCTGTATATGCATGAGACCACAAAGGATATTACTCTCTGCGGGAACAAAACAACATGGATGCATCATTTTTACAGGCTTGTGAAGGAAAATGGCCTCAGTAATCAACAGAGACCTGTTTTAGCAATAGAATTTCCTTCTGCCGTGTATGGGGGGGGGGGGGGGGGCGCAAAAAATACCTCACCTCAACCACCACCAATGAATAAAAGCACCTGAGAATCAATAATGCATTTGTTTTCTCCAGCTGGCAGCGTTATAATGACAAAATCTGCTGTTTTCAGCTATTGGCAATGTCCTATGCATTTCACAAATACCTCAAAATCATTAGCAGTGGAAATGTTCTCCAGGAGATATTGCAGGTTATACTGGTGGCATCTCATATTGCTCATAAATCACTGGTCGCTCAAGAAAGAAAAGAGAATTGTGACCCATACTGACCCGGAGCCTCCTGGGGAAAGACAGACCTGGTATTTCTGAATAATGGTACAACTCTGGTCCCTTATGTCGATTGATTAAGTCAACTACTCCGAAGAGATCGTACAATGGGGAAGAAAGAACATATAAAAATCTATAGTTTTAAAAATCTCTTTAAAGATCTCTGAGTTAGTTGATGATGTACATCTTTAAGCTTTTAGTATTGCGTTGTAACCCTAACCACAGCCACAGTGGATGCTATAAGTGTCCTCCTATATGCTGATGAAGGCAATCATAAACATTAACCAGCAACTCTACTTGCTTATGATCCATTTTTGAGAGATTGCTGCAGCAGCACCGCTGTAGCCTACCTCATATTATGTGGGCGACTGAGTTGATCAGTTAAGCTGAAGCTCAGCTCACACACTGCGAAGTAGGCTAATGACACAGAGACATTCATGGTAAAAAACAAACAAACAAACAATAATAACAGTGAAAAATAGGAGTAATGTGTAAAGGCAGCTCTTTCGTTCGCTCTGCGCAAATATACCGCATTTAAATAGTATTTATGAACGGGCGCAAATATTGCTGTTTAGAAAAAGAGAGGAAAACGAGAAGTGAAGTGTCAGAAAGCTTAAGATCCCAGGCAGCTGCGGTCCAGCCCACTTTCCCATTCCATCAAGTTTACTAGGGATCCGCACACACACACACACACGCCGCTCCGTTCCCGTGTTTTTGGGTTGAGTTATGCACCCGTTGCGTGTTCTTGGATTAAAGTGCCCGTACTTTCGTTTGCATCGTAAACAGCCAATGGCCCCGGGGAGGAACGGCTATCCGATAGCGCAACAGTTCGTTTTCTGAGATCACAGACTGCGGAGGAACACAAGTGCGGGTCGGAGCAGTTTGCATTTTTGGGGAGATCATGGCGGCGGTGGAGGTGAGTGTTAGTAGCGGCAGCAGTGACACATCGAGCACCGGCGAAGAGGAGAGGATGAGGCGGCTGTTTCAGACGTGCGACGGGGACGGAGACGGATACATCAGCAGGTAACGACAACAAATGCTTCATTAGAAATAATTGCGAGAAAACCTTACAAAAAAGTAACAGGTAACAAAACTAACGTTACTCGGTTAGTTTACTAGTTGACTCCGATTCGAAATAATCGCGAGACACTATTTGCAAACAAGCTAAGCTCGGTTATTAGCAGCTAAAGCTAAACGCAATGTCCATGTCTGCCTGAAGTTTGCGCAAACTTCCACACTGTTGCGTAGCCCTGCACTTTTGCAGCTTCGCCACTTTTTCTTAAGGGGCTAATGCATATAAAAACATGACCGTTCTTTATGATTGCCAAAAGTGCGCACCATGCAAACTTGCAAAGTTTTGGAGAGGCTAGCATTCATTTTGTTTGGCGAGCGGCGACCCCCAATCTGATGACGGCGGAAATGTCGCAATAAACATCGCTGCAAACTCAACTAATGTGAGCTAACCGTTCATTCAACATTTAGTGAACGTTTTGGCAAATGTAGCGAGTTGGCTAGCTACAGTAATGCTGGATGCCTTTGTCCTAGCTAAGTAAAAATACTACTAACCTTAAACAGAAACGGTCAAAAATATCTCGTGTTCCGCCACTTAATTTGTATATAAATGAGCTAGAGAAGCCACGTAAGATTACTCTACCAAGTGTTGTTTTTAGTTTCTCGGATTCATCAGCTAACTTAGCTAACAGCGAGCTAAACGGTTAAATAAATCACAGGACGTTTCTGGCATTATTTCCACAAAGCTGTAGCCTAGCGTACCAAAGCCAGAGCAGTTTAGCCATATAAGCACAGAATCAGTCACTTCGACACGGTGCGAGATGGTCAAACATATTCATGACTTTTTTTTTTCTCTCAAAGTAAAATCTTGCGGAGAACCAAAACACAGCACTTCTCATTGACTTTTTTAGTTTGACTCGTTTGCATTAGCTGGATAGTGCTGTAACTTTCTACCGTAGCCAATGCGAATTTTACCAACTTTTTATTAGCTAGTTAAAATAACTTAATATTTATATATTTTAAAAAGCATCGGTCTGGTCTTTATTAATAAGCCAGAGGTCTTAAGACTGGCCAAGGTCATCTATTGCCCATCACTATCTAGGCATAACGTTATTTAATATACTCAAAGTTGCTGACAGTTGAGTTTGTAGGGATTTTTTTTGTAGCGTCCTTTTAGCCATTAGAAAATAAATCTTAATTCCTACAGGTTTAAGTGTGATGCCTGCAAAACTGGCACTGACATTTTTGATACTGGATAAAGAAACTGTTACCTTTTAAAAGAACCTTCAAACCACACCATTAAATATTTTTTAAAATTATTTTGCTTTTTATTTCATTATTATTTTTTACGTACCCTAGTTGTCACTTGAATTGTAAATATTTGCCCCTTTGAACTTCTCATTTACTCTATGTTGCATATGTAGTGACATAAGCGTTTATAAATGTCTATGTAGTGCTTATAGATAGATAGATAGATAGATAGATAGATCTTTATTGTCATTGTCACAGGTACAACGAAATTTAAAGTACTTCTTGTCAGTGCAACATAAAAGAATAATAGCAGGCATAAAAAACATAACACAGTCACACACACACACCATATACTTTTTTTCTGTCATCATTTTTCTTTTTGAGCATTTTGAGGGTGGTTATTTATTGGGTATAAAAAAGTGTTTGAGTCTTGTATGCAGGTCTTGTATGGTTCTTATGAAGCACCGTTCATGGAAAGTGTTAGAAACTCAAAAACAAGACCAATGATTGAACCTTTAGTTGATTGACTTGTAAGGCCAGTTGATTTGGCTTCACTGAAGAGCGTATGCTTGCAGCTGTATCTTACAGCTTGGTTTTGTTATGATCACAACAACCACACAAACAGATGAGCCTATCGTGGCATACATATGGTCATGCCGGTCTTTACATCTCGGACGTTGACATGGAAATATGAAAACGTTTTTAATCAGGAATTTTGTGGCCCACTTCCCTTGTATTACGATGTGTTCTGGTTTTTCCCACATCAGAGAGATGTTTGTTTAGCTCATCTCTGTGTGTTTATTGTCTGCGTCAGCAGCGGGGTTTTTTTCTGAAAAAACAAGGCGAGCATTTTGACATTTTTGTCCTGAACAGCTTCTGCATTCTTCCAAAGGGACACAGTGCCCTGGGATGCTGCTCCACGTCTCCACTGTCAAATCGACAAAGTAAAAGGCCCTCGAGGGTCCCCTCGTCAGCGTATGTCCAGGGGGTTCCCCTACATGGTCTCTGAAGGTGGTGGCCAGGAGAGTGGCTTGGGCCTCGGTGGGGGGGAGGCGGGGGGAAGGGCGGGGGGGGCGGGGGGTTCTCAGCGGTGTCCTTTAGTTCCTGTATGTCTCTGTGTCACAGGCTGCCTGTCTCGCTGGATCACTTGTTTGGCTCAGAGAGGTATTTATTGTTGCATGTTTTTACAATATTTGGATTAGCTTGACCCCCCCCCCCCTCTCATGGGCCATTCGGTTCTCTCACACAATCCTTTCTTTGCTTTTGTAGCAACAGGGTGCTGCTTCATCCCTGGGGGGCCACATTTCACCCAGTCATTCTGGCTTTGTTTTCTACGCGTATTAGACCATGTGATGGTTGAACCTTTTCACCCCGTCATTCTGGCTTTGTTTTCTACATGTATTAGACCATGGTTGAACCTTGGTGCGTGTTCTGTGTGCAGCAGTGGACAATGGCAAAAAAAAAATCTCACTTCAGATAATTAATTGGGCTCATAAAGTGATTAAGAGCAGATGTGATTAAGCTGGCACAAAATTCTGAAATAGTTTGTGCACCCCACAATTTTTTTACTATCACACTTTGCCTTTTTTCAGTTAAGCTAGTTTTTTTAAAGTAATCCAGTGTCTTACAGTAATAATAATTCCAACAAGAAATAAAAAAGGTTAAGTCTCGTTAGTAGTCATCGTCATAGTAGTGTTAGTACTTGTAATTGTTTATGATTCATGATTAATGACAATGATTGTTTCGTAATGGAAACAGTTTTCCATTACATATTTTGTGCTGCACAAAATCAAAAATGTTTTGGATCACAGTTTAGTTTTACCATCAGGAAGAACATTTAGAAGTAAAGACTCCCTTTTTGGTCCTGTTTTTGGACTCTTTCACGCGGCTCTTGACTGTGCGTCTCCTCCTCACAGAAACGACCTGCTGATGGTCTGCCGGCAGCTCAACATGGAGGAGTCGGTGGCGGAGATCATGGACCAGCTGGGCGCGGACGAGCGCGGGAAGATCTCCTTCCAGGACTTCACCCGCTGCCGAATGCAGCTGGTCAGCGAAATACGCAAAGAAGAGGGGGCGCTGTCGCTCCTCTCCGACAGCTCGGACAAGAGGAAGCGCCGGGACCACGTCGCCTCCTGGCCAACCAGCAGTGAGAACAGCCTCGGTGAGCGGCGTGGAGGCGGAGCTAGGGGCGGGCCTCGCGGGAGGGGTGGGGTGTAAACGCGCGCACGCACCGGCTTTGAGCTCACAGGGGCCTTTTGATTCGTGTTTGCGAAGTGTAGTCGTCTGGCCCTGTATGCTTGTTCTTGAGCTGCATTTATGACTGCCGTCTCCATACCCCCTACAGTACGCCTGTAATTTAAACCTGATGACAGAGGGCGTATTCATATGCGTGTGGTGCACTGCAGTCGGTTTAGCGAAAACTCGGGTGCCGAGCTGCGCTACCATGCTTCAACCGGCATAGGAAAGGACCTTTGGTTGTTTTAATAGTGAAAAGTTCTGTGAGGACAGTAACACTGTACAGAGTTATGCTGAATTTAATGTGATGTTAAAAGACCTACATAAATATGTTTATGATCTTGAAATTCGTTTAAAAACCTAACAACCAAATTGTAATACCATGAGCACAAGGATTTAAAGGATCGTTTTCTTTTTAATGGGCAGGGATTTTTATAGTTAAGTCCCCGTGCCACTAGGTGGCAGTATAAGTACATTGTGATGTGGAATAAATTAAAGTAATGAAGACTGCATTCCAGAACATGTTTGTTGTGTGTGTGTGTGTGTGTGTGTGTGTGTGTGCGCCTGTGAGTGTGTGCATGTACCTGAGAGTGTGTATATGTTTATGAGAGTGCGAGAGAGTGCGAGAGAGTGCGAGAGAGTGCGAGAGAGTGGCTCATCTCTCTCTCGTGCTGTTCCGCAGGTGCCCTGTCGGGGGCGCGGGAGAGCTGGGAGTATGACTCTGGCGCTCGAGACCTTCAGAGCCCCGACCTCCAGCAGCATGGGCAGCCGCCTCAGACCCAGCCTGCACAGCCCGCACTGCAGAAGCTTCTAGAACAGCGGGGGGCTTCGCTGGACCAGCAGGCCGCCCTCCACAAACTGGTGTCCCAGACCGGCGCCCGCTTCAACCCGCTGGGGGGAAACTACCTGGAGCTGGCCAACACTGTGAGTACTCTAAACCTACTGTGTGAGTCTATACCTACACTGTGAGTACTCTAAACCTACTGTGTGAGTCTGTATCAACACTGTGAGGACTCTAAACCTACAATGTGAGTCTATACCTACACTGTGAGGACTCTAAACCTACAATGTGAGTCTATACCTACACTGTGAGGACTCTAAACCTACTGTGTGAGTCTGTATCAACACTGTGAGGACTCTAAACCTACAATGTGAGTCTATACCTACACTGTGTACGCTAAACCTACTGTGTGAGTCTATACCTACACTGTGAGGACTCTAAACCTACTGTGTGAGTCTATACCGACACTGTGAGGACTCTAAACCTACTGTGTGAGTCTATACCAACACTGTGAGGACTCTAAACCTACTGTGTGAGTCTATACCAACACTGTGAGGACTCTAAACCTACTGTGTGAGTCTATACCAACACTGTGAGGACTCTAAACCTTCTGTGTGAGTCTGTATCAACACTGTGAGGACTCTAAACCTACTGTGTGAGTCTATACCTACACTGTGAGGACTCTAAACCTACTGTGTGAGTCTATACCAACACTGTGAGGACTCTAAACCTTCTGTGTGAGTCTGTATCAACACTGTGAGGACTCTAAACCTACTGTGTGAGTCTATACCAACACTGTGAGGACTCTAAACCTACTGTGTGAGTCTATACCAACACTGTGAGGACTCTAAACCTACTGTGTGAGTCTATACCAACACTGTGAGGACTCGAAACCTTCTGTGTGAGTGTATCAACACTGTGAGGACTCTAAACCTAAATCTGCTGGTTTTTGTTTTCACCTTAAATATGACAATTACTCAGACCAGAGAAACCAGGTGAGGCGAGTTAACTGTGTAATCAACTGCTTTAATTGATCAATTAAGTGGCGAGTAACAACTAAAACCAGCAGACCCTGTGGCTCTCAAGGACCAGGGTTACCTACCCCTGGTCTATACCAACACTGTGAGGACTCTAAACCTACAATGTGAGTCTATACCGACACTGTGAGGACTCTAAACCTACAATGTGAGTCTATATCTACACTGAGTCTATACACCAACAGAGTGAAACAGTGTGCCAAAATCTTGCCCAGTGATGTCACAGTTTGTGTGATTGGTTGTGCAAAAATATGCTGCAGTTTGATTGGTGCTTCTACGTTTTGGTCAGCATTGACCAGCTCCGCAAATCAGCAGTGTCAGTACTCTGCTGTGCTCTTGTATGCTGTGCTACAGGTTTTTAAGACATTGCGGGGTCCTAACTGCTGTGTATGCTGTGCTACAGGTTTTTAAGACATTGCGGGGTCCTAACTGCTGTGTATGCTGTTGATGTGGCAGGCAGTATTTCAGCTGGTGTCTGTGTTGGATGTGAAATGATCGGTATTGTATGATCATTGTTCTGCATGATTACTCTTGAGGCATTCCCAGTTAACCAATCCCCATGGCATGATTGGCCTGCTGGTTTGTGTATAAAATTGAATGGTATGCAATTCCATTTCAGTGATTGGTTATTGTCTTTGGCCCAATAGGAGGAGCTCTCTTGAGGGGGAAAAAAAGAAAACCTTGAGATTTTCTTTGGATTCTCTGCCTTGTGCATTAATTCAGATTTAATAGCTTCAGAGAGGCTGTGAGGTGAATGTAGAGGCAGGCACTCCTAACTCGGATAGGGTGTGTGTGCGCGTGCGCGCGGGTGCACGTGTGTGTGTGTGCCTGTGCGTGTGTGTGTGTGTGTGTGTGTGTGTGCGCGCGTGTGTGTGTGTGTGCGCGTGTGCACGTGTGTGTGTGTTTACATGTGTGTTCTCGATCAGTGATGAAGGACCCACGAGGGTTACTGTCTGGTACAGTGAGGATAGGATCAGGGTAATCCTGGATCAGTGAGGATAGGATCAGGGTAATCAGGGTCACCAGTGAGGATAGGATCAGGGTCATCCTGGCACAGTGAGGATAGGATCAGGGTAATCCTGGATCAGTGAGGATAGGATCAGGGTAATCAGGGTCACCAGTGAGGATAGGATCAGGGTCATCCTGGCACAGTGAGGATAGGATCAGGGTCATCCTGGACCAGTGAGGATAGGATCAGGGTCATCCTGGCACAGTGAGGATAGGATCAGGGTAATCCTGGATCAGTGAGGATAGGATCAGGGTAATCAGGGTCACCAGTGAGGATAGGATCAGGGTCATCCTGGGACAGTGAGGATAGGATCAGGGTCATCCTGGGACAGTGAGGATAGGATCAGGGTCATCCTGGCACAGTGAGGATAGGATCAGGGTCATCCTGGCACAGTGAGGATAGGATCAGGGTCATCCTGGCACAGTGAGGATAGGATCAGGGTCATCCTGGACCAGTGAGGATAGGATCAGGGTCATCCTGGCACAGTGAGGATAGGATCAGGGTAATCCTGGATCAGTGAGGATAGGATCAGGGTAATCAGGGTCACCAGTGAGGATAGGATCAGGGTCATCCTGGCACAGTGAGGATAGGATCAGGGTAATCAGGGTCACCAGTGAGGATAGGATCAGGGTCATCCTGGCACAGTGAGGATAGGATCAGGGTAATCAGGGTCCCACTAGAAATACATCTGCTGCAGCTATTGCCATGCTCATTAAACTCAGAAAGATTTTCTTTCACTGGTTTGAACTCAAAAGGAATTTCATAAACTGGTTTGAACTCAGAATGCATTTCTTAAACTAGTGTAAGGGGCAGAAATTAAGAAAATAAGTTTTAAAAGGCACTGGCATTTTAATCCAAATTCAGATCAAGTGTTTGACTTTATTCTGTTGGACAGGTACAGTATCATGGATCCTTAAGACATGTTGGGAGTAAAATTGCACTGAGCTGGTCTTAAACTTGAAGCAGAGCCGTATATATATGAGATGGAACAGAGAAAAATCCAGAGAAAGTTTGGATTTTTCTTAGCATTCTTGTTGGAAGAAACACTGGGGACTGCAGGTTGAAGATGTAATGTGCATCTATATCCTGCAGAGGGCAGTGTATGTCAGGTTGGGAGATGGAAGACTTCCCAAAATGTCCTCTCTGTTTCAAGAGAGCATGTCCACTGCTCTTGCTCCATGTGGATTTTTACATTCACTATTTACACTACGTACATGTATATATGGGAAGAGATCAACAGTCTTCATGTGATCACACAACGTGCACAACTACGTATGAAAGATGAGGCGGTTTTGAATGTTTCTGTTGGGCCTGATTCCTGCTGTGTGTATACAAGTGTATGGAGATGATTGTCCTCATAATACATGTCTTTGTGTGTAAAATGTAGTGTACTCAAGTGTAGTTGGTGCTGTCAAGTGTTTATTCTTGTTAGATTGCAGTTTCCCAGAAAAGTGCAGACAAAGGTTTATAGCCCAAGCAGCTGTAGGCTGTAGGCTTTAGGCTGTAGGGATGGACCTCTGTGGATTTTGACCAGCTGGCTGAAATTCTCTGGTTTTCTAACACTACACACAGAGATGTGAGATCAAACAGAAGGCAAATACATGATATTATGTTCTACTTTTCTAGTGTAATTATGTTTTTAGTTTTTTCGATATGTGATTCCTGTTGGTTTTCCCTGTAATTGCAGAGAGTATTCTCTTGGGTACCCCCAAACCCCCTATCGATCCTCCTCCCCCCACATCGCCACCACCCCCACCCCCTGAGCTCAGATCACGCGCGTTCATTAACGCATCCATATTTATTATTAATCGCCCGGGTATCTAATGTGTTGTCGCGGCTCCTATTGCGTTTCAAGGTTGCGGTTGGTCCACATGCACTTTATGCCTCCCATAAATCACTCAGTGCTTTAGGGGCGTGAGAGTTGTGACGGACTCCCTCAGGCCATTACCATAGACGCTTGCGAGCCGGAGGTTAAGTGATATCATCCCTGACGGAGACCGATGGCGTCGCTGTGCAGTTGTCCTCCTCGTCCGTAATGCACGTGGGAGTTTCTTCTTCCGATTGCGGCAGTAGAACACGCCGGAGTGGAGGCTTCGACTGCCTGCGCCGCTGTTGTCAACCGGTGTATCTATGGGTTGCCAGGTAGGTAGTTTTATTAATTTATTTATGTTTTTTACTTCAGTGGATGTTGCTGCTTGTTCCATTGCCAGCGTATGTGTGTGATAGCGGGTCTCGTTTGTGAGGGAAACGTTTAGCAGGCGGGGTTAACTGGTGTCTGGGTTTGGTCATGTGAAAGGAGAAGGAGTTATCCAGTACTCACTAGGTACGGCCTTGAAGTTTTTGGACGAACTGGATCTGTCCAGCTCTGGGAAAATGTTTAAAATCAATTTTTTTGTATTTTTGAGTACAATGTACGTTTATTCCTCTACTAAAACTAAATATTTTTCACTGGTTTTTTTAATTAATTTTTTATATTAATTGAGATGAGCTAGCGAGACGAGATGGCAGCTGTTGGTGGGCTGTAGCTTGAGTTTCGCGGATGTGACGCCCACCTCGTATTTCAGAGCGTGCGGCTTTTAAGTCCCACACAGGTCTCTGTTTACATGGAGAAGATGAAAAGCCTGGTATGGGATTTTGAAGAGGAAGCTTGTTGATTATCTGGTTGGCGGTCAGGCGGTGATACGCGGAGCACAGCGTCTGCTCCTGCCGGCACCGGGAGCGAGCTCAGGCAACCTTATTGGTGGAACTGGGACGCGCTGGGGCACAGCGTGGCGTGTGATTGGCAGCAGAGTTGGGATTTATTTAAGCCAGCCGGCCATGCTCAAACAGTGTGACGCCAATTACCCAGCATGCCTGTGCACTTCCTGCTTATAAACAGTCGCAGAGCACCTTGTGAAGACATGCCAGCGCTGGAGTACTTTCAGAATTCCTTAACAAGAGCCAGACTTCAGACTGGGGGCGGGCAGCTCGTTTCCTGCAGGCTTGTGTTTCCACCAGTTACCCCAGGCCTGTTACCCCGGCTACACACCAGTGTTGGTTCACTCAATTAGTCGGCAGTAAAATGTCTCATGTGGTTTGGCATCAAATGTAGAAACGGCTTTGCCTGCCCACCCCGTGCCCTTTGTGGTGCCTGTAAACACTTTGAGCCTTCTCCCCTCCCCCACAGGGACACATTTACATCACATTTTAGACATTTAGTTGCGCTGCTCTTTTCCAGAGCAACAAACAACACAACTTCTGTTCCTTCCACACAATACATTTATACAGCCGGATATTTTGCTGGAGCGTTTCAGGTTAAACGCCTTTAGCTCAAGGGGACGACTGTTGTGCTTCAGCTGGGTATCGAACCGGCAACCCTTGAGTTACCAGAACAAAAGCAGCAGGTGTGATCATATTGCAGCATTTTCCATTACAAGACAAAGCCAGTGAATATTTGTGAATGATAACTGTAGACTATTGTATTCATGTCTCTTCCATGTACCAGTCATAATTTTGGAAACGAAAATGGTAAATAAATGACTGAAATTGGCAAGCTACCTGCTGGAAGCACAGACATGGCAACCCTCATGTGCAGATGTAATGGCCAAATTAAGTGAGAGAGATGTAATCTTTGAGAGAGGTTATTTATGACTGTTTTCTGATTAACTCGGGTTGTAAAACCCGAAACTTATTGAGCTTGTATTTAATTTGGCTGAGTTTATAATACCTGTCTTAGGTAGACCGCTAGTGTTCTATTTTATTAGCACAGGTAATGAACATCTCCTTTTTCAGTGAGGGGAAAAATATCAGAGGTTTTGCAATCTGGCTGCTGTTGCTGTTGCTTTCTAACAGTCGTTCCCGAGCTTTATCGGCTTGAAAGCTCCTGGTAGTTTAACGCTTGCTGGAGGCTTTATTGCATCCTTATGAGAGAGAGAGATTGTGTTCTGCTGTTTGTTAGGCTCCGTGCTGCAATATTGAGAGCAAATTCTATCAAATTCAATGCATAAAATGTTTTCAAAGATGAGTCTTTGGCCTGTGTGTGCTGATGTGTGCTGGCAGTTCGATTCACTCTCCAGATCGTTTGGCTTCAGTCTTATTGAGCAATAAGGGGGATGTTGATGGAGTAATGGCAACCCTGTTGCTATGGCCAATATCCAGAGATCAGCATTCAATCAAACAATGAGAACGTTGGGATGAAAGGTTATACTGTATATAATGTATATAATGTATAATGATCGTGATTTGTGTTGTAAAAGGTTTTAAGTGTTACCTCGGTTATATAAGGGTGCCATTTCCCACAACTCGACTTCCTCAAAATTAATAAATACATTTTCCCTTCACGTGATCCCCAACATTGTGCTCGCCATTTAGATTTAATTTCCTTGTGTGAATATCTGACATGACGGCGTCTTGAGCAAACATCCGTCCCACCGCTCGCGCCTGGAATTTGTGAACAAAACGGGGTCATGTAGGATGAATCTCTGAAGCTCTTTACTGTTGATTAAAGAGAGGCGGTACGCGCTTTAAAAAAGCGCTTACGGGTAATCTCATTAACAGAGCTTTTAAAACCTTGGCTTTGGTCAGTCTCTTGATTTATCCTCGTGAGAGAGACTCTTTAGCACAATTTCATTACGCTGCTCGTTCTCCTAAGAGGGACTGTTGTGGGCAGACCAACCAATCACTTCTGATAAAGCACTTCCACCGAATTGCGAAACGTGTCGGGCCATTAGCCTTCGCCGAAACGATCCCCGTCGTCTTCATGCGGAATGGCCTCATGGGTTCATATGGTTTTGTTGAGAAGGCAGTTTGTGGGATATTTAAATATAAATATACACAGAAAGCAGGCTGGATGATAAATAAAGACCTTGTATGTGAGTGGAGTTCATACGGGTGGTTTGGCGGGTTGGCGGGTTGGCGGTTTGGCGGTTGGCAGGCTCCAATTCAAAACCAACCGCCGAATCGTGGCACCCGTTCCTGCTGGCTGCTGTTTGTGGAAAATATTCAAATGGCCCTGCCTCTTGGGGGGTCTTTGTGAATGATCTCTGCTGGACTGTGGATGTGTGAGATTCTTCCAGGTACACAGTGCGCTGTTGTAGAGCGCAGTATCGTGGGGTTGTACACAGCGCCCTGTTGTCGAGCGCAGTATCGTGGGGTTGTACACAGCGCCCTGTTGTCGAGGGCAGTATCGTGGGGTTGTACACAGTGCCCTGTTGTCGAGCGCAGTATCGTGGGGTTGTACACAGCGCCCTGTGGTCGAGCGCAGTATCGTGGGGTTGTACACAGCGCCCTGTTGTTGAGGGCAGTATCGTGGGGTTGTACACAGTGCCCTGTTGTCGAGCGCAGTATCGTGGGGTTGTACACAGCGCCCTGTGGTCGAGCGCAGTGTCGTGGGGTTGTACACAGCGCCCTGTTGTCGAGCGCAGTATCGTGGGGTTGTACACAGCGCCCTGTTGTCGAGCGCAGTATCGTGGGGTTGTACACAGCGCCCTGTGGTCGAGCGCAGTGTCGTGGGGTTGTACACAGTGCCCTGTTGTAGAGCGCAGTATCGTGGGGTTGTACACAGCGCCCTGTTGTAGAGCGCTGTATCGTGGGGTTGTACACAGCGCCCTGTTGTCGAGCGCAGTATCGTGGGGTTGTACACAGCGCCCTGTTGTCGAGCGCAGTATCGTGGGGTTGTACACAGTGCCCTGTTGTAGAGCGCAGTATCGTGGGGTTGTACACAGCGCCCTGTTGTCGAGCGCAGTATCGTGGGGTTGTACACAGTGCCCTGTTGTAGAGCGCAGTATCGTGGGGTTGTACACAGCGCCCTGTTGTCGAGCGCAGTATCGTGGGGTTGTACACAGCGCCCTGTTGTAGAGCGCAGTATCGTGGGGTTGTACACAGTGCCCTGTTGTAGAGCGCAGTATCGTGGGGTTGTACACAGTGCCCTGTTGTAGAGCGCAGTATCGTGGGGTTGTACACAGCGCCCTGTTGTAGAGCGCAGTATCGTGGGGTTGTACACAGCGCCCTGTTGTAGAGCGCAGTATCGTGGGGTTGTACACAGCGCCCTGTTGTCGAGCGCAGTATCGTGGGGTTGTACACAGCGCCCTGTTGTCGAGCGCAGTATCGTGGGGTTGTACACAGCGCCCTGTTGTCGAGCGCAGTATCGTGGGGTTGTACACAGCGCCCTGTTGTCGAGCGCAGTATCGTGGGGTTGTACACAGCGCCCTGTTGTAGAGCGCAGTATCGTGGGGTTGTACACAGCGCCCTGTTGTAGAGCGCAGTATCGTGGGGTTGTACACAGCGCCCTGTTGTCGAGCGCAGTATCGTGGGGTTACTTTCCATTTGCGTTGGCCTCACTCGCCCCATTCCATCGTTATGGGAACCATACAAACAATATGGCGGCTTCCTTACCCAGAGACCACTGCTCTGGTTACCTCCCACTCATAAATTCTAATTTATTAATTTACGTTAATTTAGACATTAATTTAGAGATTGGCTGGATTTCTTCGAACTCGTTGTTCAGCAACAATAACGGTGTCACTAACAGAGGAAAAACAGTTTAGTGCTATTTAATTTAAATCAATCCTGAAAAGTCCCAAGTTATAGTTCTTCTGGTGTTTTTATTTGTAAGAGAGAGATGGTCTTGTTCTGGTGTTTTTATTTGTAAGAGAGAGTGGTCTTATTCTGGTGTTTTTATTTGTAAGAGAGAGATGGTCTTATTCTGGTGTTTTTATTTGTAAGAGAGAGATGGTCTTGTTCTGGTGTTTTTATTTGTAAGAGAGAGATGGTCTTATTCTGGTGTTTTTATTTGTAAGAGAGAGATGGTCTTGTTCTGGTGTTTTTATTTGTAAGAGAGAGATGGTCTTATTCTGGTGTTTTTATTTGTAAGAGAGAGATGGTCTTATTCTGGTGTTTTTATTTGTAAGAGAGAGATGGTCTTGTTCTGGTGTTTTTATTTGTAAGAGAGAGATGGTCTTATTCTGGTGTTTTTATTTGTAAGAGAGAGATGGTCTTATTCTGGTGTTTTTATTTGTAAGAGAGAGATGGTCTTATTCTGGTGTTTTTATTTGTAAGATAGAGATGGTCTTGTTCTGGTGTTTTTATTTGTAAGAGAGAGATGGTTAAAAAATAATTGCTGTGGAAAGTCTAACCATTGTGCACTCGTGTCCTTCATAATTTGTGTAATAAATCCCAAATTTATGAAATATTATTTCCCCCAGGTATTCTGTTGGTTGGTATATTATTCACAAATGCATGCCCCCTACAGTTTTTAACCTGAACAACCGAGATGAATGCAGGTGTTTATGAATATTCATTAATATGAATTTGTTAGGCACACTATTGTAGGTGTGATTGTTGTATATGTAGAATTAATTGCAATTCAATCGCAGCTTGACATCAAAAACATTCCCGGCCTGGGATCTAATGAATACTGAAGAGGGCTGAGATGGGAAAGACTCTTTTCCTAAAACCTTAATGGAGACGGAGGGACAGGAATCCAATGGAAAGGTTTTTTTACATTTTTAATTAGACAAAGTGAATGGAAATCCCTACAGGAAGGTTTTAGGGTGCTGGTAGAACCCAGAACAGCGGAATGAGATGCTTCTTCGCTTTGGAAGAGAGAGCTTTGGTTCTATACTTTCATCGAGCGTTAATCTCTTGGCTCCTTAGATATAATAACATCAGCCGTTTGTGTTGGGTGCCGAATCACGCTTTCCTGTCACCTTGAATTAGGTGCACTTGTGATGGACAGGCCCCGCTCCACAGTAGATTTTTTTAAATTTTTTATTTATTTTTATAAACATTCACTCACTCATTCATTCATACCTATGGGCAATTTAGAGTCTCCAATTAGCCTAACCTGCATGTTTTTTGGACTGTGGGAGGAAACCCACGCTGACACGGGGAGAACATGCAAACTCCACACAGAAAGGCCCTCGGCCGGGATTCGAACTCGGTACCTTCTTTGCTGTGAGGCGACAGTGCTAACCACTGCACCACCGTGCCGCTCCGCTCCACAGTAGATACCTGAAGGCCAGGAGCTGCTCTTGACAGTTAAGGTCAAAGGTTAGTTTGACTCCAATTTCAATTTGGGGAGTTAGCCTGTCAAATTCTTGTGTGCTAAATACATGTTTCACTTTGAACGCAGAGAGGGTTACAGATAGAGACAGGATCCCAGTGCAGAATGTAGCGTGGTAGGGAATCTACCCCGTGGCCTCCAAGGGAGATTTGTGTACGAAGATAGACACAGCCTTTGTGTAATTTGGTGCTTGACTCTCTTCCATTCGCCTCATTGCTATGCCACACAAGGCTTTTCTCTGCCTGTCAAATGTATGGTTTTCTTAAAGTACATTTTTTCCCCTCAAACTTCCCTAGGAAGAACGACAGCAACCGCAAGGTGAGAGCAGAAGTGCGCGAGTCGAGGTTTCCCGCCACGTTTCAGACGTTTGCCCAACCGTGTCTCCAATCTCCCCGTGTCCGTCTCCGCTGGGGCTGTAACACAACGATTTGTGCTTCAGGTTCTGTGTCTCTGACTGCAGTGAAAAGGGAATTTGTGCCGGAAGACATTATGGAGGACTACACACTCAAGCCTTAAATGAACATATATACACACACACAAACACACACACACACACAGTCAAGCCTGAAAGTCTGAATACCTCTTTCACCTTCTCCATGTTTTATTAAATTACAGACATATTCTACAATAGATTGAGTTTTTTGTCTCAAAATTCTACACAAAATAGCCCATAATGACAAAGTGAAAACATGTTTTTAGAAACTTTTGCAAATGTATTAAAAATCGAAAACTGAAATCTTTCATTTACATAAGTATTCATACCCTTTGCTTTAACATATTTTGAAAGTATCATATTTAATATTTGGTCGCATATCCTTTGCATGCTGTTACTTCCTGAAGTCTGTGACCAATCAACATCAAAAGACTCTCGATATCTTATTTTCAGGTACTGTTACAAGCGATACTATAAGCTCTCTGCATTTGAATGGATCTCTTTGGGAACTGGGGGGTCAGACTAGATTCAGCTGTAAATTACACTGTTACAGTATGGAACACATGGCTGGCTAAATGGCTGTAAGTCATCAAGGGTCTGAGCTATCGAACGAGCCCCAAACCATCACTCTGTTGCCAGATATGGAGTAGATGTGGATGGAGATCACAATCTCTTACAGTCAGAGATCATGACCTTACACACAGAAAACTTGAGTGGTCACCCCTATAGTTTGAAGAGCATATCTGCGTCACGGCCTTATCGGCCTGGATCTGAACCAGCTGCATAATCTGTCCAGTAAGGCAATGGAAATGTTGAGCGTGTAACAAAATCCTTTCAGTGTAGTGCAGAGGTGGCTAATTCTGGTCCTGGATAGCCATGTGGTTGAATAAATGTTTTGCTTGTGGTGTAATAAATTATTACATTATTCGCAAAGAGGTATTTCTTTAAGCGCTCAACATTTTTATTACATTATATGCAACTATTACATTTTTGTGCAGTTATTACATTGAGTTGCTACAACCGTTACGGCCCCCATCATGAACACACTGAACTCGCATGAGCACACTGAATACACATTTACACTCTCTAAACACACACTGACACACTCTGAACACACACTGACACACACTGACACACACTGAATACACATTTACACTCTCTGAACACACACTGACACTCTCTAAACACACACTGACACACTCTAAACACACACTGAATACACATTTACACTCTCTGAACACACACTGACACACTCTGAACACACACTGACGCACTCTGAACACACTCTGAACACACACTGACACACTCTGAACACACACTGACACATTCTGAACACACACTGACACACTCTGAACACACACTGACACACTCTGAACACACACTGACACACTCTGAACACACACTGACACTGAACACACACTGACACACTGAACACACACTGACACACTGAACACACACTGACACACTCTGAACACACTCTGAACACACACTGACACACTCTGAACACACACTGACACACACTGAACACACACTGACACACTCTGAACACACTCTGAACACACACACTGAATACACACTGACACACACTGAATACACACTGACACACACTGACACACACTGACACACACTGACACACACTGACACACACTGACACACACTGACACACACTGAACACACTCTGAACGCACTCTGAACACACACTGACACACTCTAAACACATGGCAGATTCCTACCTAGCCATGTGAGACATGTATGTGAGGTTAGGTAAACTCCTGCCATTGGCCTTGACCAAGGCACTGGCCTCAGCGTTGGTCCCCGGGCGCTGCACTGTGGCTGCCCACCGCTCCTAAGCAGTGAGGATGGGTCAAATGCAGAGGACAAATTACCCCATGGGGTCAGTAAAGTACATCTTAAATGTAACTTAAACTTAGAGATTCTTCTCTGGGTGTTTATATGCAGTAAAAGAGCTGAGTAAACGGCAGCTTTTTAACAGGGCCTTATGTTTCCCTCAGTAAAAGGCTTAGTCTGGGCCTTGTGTTTCCCTCAGTAAAAGGCTTAGTCTGGGCCTTGTGTTTCCCTCAGTAAAAGGCTTAGTCTGGGCCTTGTGTTTCCCTCAGTAAAAGGCTTAGTCTGGGCCTTGTGTTTCCCTCAGTAAAAGGCTTAGTCTGGGCCTTGTGTTTCACTCAGTAAAAGGCTTAGTCTGGGCCTTGTGTTTCCCTCAGTAAAAGGCTTAGTCTGGGCATTGTGTTTCCCTCAGTAAAAGGCTTAGTCTGGGCCTTGTGTTTCCCTCAGTAAAAGGCTTAGTCTGGGCCTTGTGTTTCCCTCAGTAAAAGGCTTAGTCTGGGCCTTGTGTTTCTCTCAGTAAAAGGCTTAGTTTAGGCCTTGTGTTTCCCTCAGTAAAAGGCTTAGTTTAGGCCTTGTGTTTCCCTCAGTAAAAGGCTTAGTCTGGGCCTTGTGTTTCCCTCAGTAAAAGGCTTAGTCTGGGCCTTGTGTTTCCCTCAGTAAAAGGCTTAGTCTGGGCCTTGTGTTTCCCTCAGTAAAAGGCTTAGTCTGGGCCTTGTGTTTCTCTCAGTAAAAGGCTTAGTTTAGGCCTTGTGTTTCCCTCAGTAAAAGGCTTAGTTTAGGCCTTGTGTTTCCCTCAGTAAAAGGCTTAGTCTGGGCCTTGTGTTTCCCTCAGTAAAAGGCTTAGTCTGGGCCTTGTGTTTCCCTCAGTAAAAGGCTTAGTCTGGGCCTTGTGTTTCCCTCAGTAAAAGGCTTAGTTTAGGCCTTGTGTTTCCCTCAGTAAAAGGCTTAATCTGGGCCTTGTGTTTCCCTCAGTAAAAGGCTTAGTCTGGGCATTGTGTTTCCCTCAGTAAAAGGCTTAGTCTGGGCCTTGTGTTTCAGTAAAAGGGTTAGTTTAGGCCTTGTGTTTCCCTCAGTAAAAGGCTTAGTTTAGGCCTTGTGTTTCCCTCAGTAAAAGGCTTAGTCTGGGCCTTGTGTTTCTCTCAGTAAAAGGCTTAGTCTGGGCCTTGTGTTTCCCTCAGTAAAAGGCTTAGTCTGGGCCTTGTGTTTCCCTCAGTAAAAGGCTTAGTCTGGGCCTTGTGTTTCCCTCAGTAAAAGGCTTAGTCTGGGCCTTGTGTTTCCCTTAGTAAAAGGCTTAGTCTGGGCCTTGTGTTTCCCTCAGTAAAAGGCTTAGTCTGGGCCTTGTGTTTCCCTCAGTAAAAGGCTTAGTCTGGGCCTTGTGTTTCCCTCAGTAAAAGGCTTAGTCTGGGCCTTGTGTTTCCCTCAGTAAAAGGCTTAGTCTGGGCCTTGTGTTTCCCTCAGTAAAAGGCTTAGTCTGGGCCTTGTGTTTCCCTCAGTAAAAGGCTTAGTCAGGGCCTTGTGTTTCCCTCAGTAAAAGGCTTAGTCTGGGCCTTGTGTTTCCCTCAGTAAAAGGCTTAGTCTGGGCCTTGTGTTTCTCTCAGTAAAAGGCTTAGTTTAGGCCTTGTGTTTCCCTCAGTAAAAGGCTTAGTTTAGGCCTTGTGTTTCCCTCAGTAAAAGGCTTAGTCTGGGCCTTGTGTTTCCCTCAGTAAAAGGCTTAGTCTGGGCCTTGTGTTTCCCTCAGTAAAAGGCTTAGTCTGGTTGGTCGGTCGGCTCAGACTGGAGGGTAAAGGTCTGCCTGTTGGCTTTTTTTGGACTTGGTCCAGAATGCCCAATCATGCTCAGTTACCGTACACAAGCGCGTTGCGTGCTTCAGAACACGCCTTTTCAGGCGTGGTCCTTTTTACATTTAGCTGAAAATAAGACCTCTGGCGTCTGAGTAAACTCAAAACAAAATGGTGCTGGCTGGGGGTTAGGACGCGCCTCGCAGACATTGAGCTGCCTCCAGTTTCATTACAGAGGGGAGTTATTCTTGTGCCAAACTGAGGATGACCACATTTTTAGCATTTAATAATGATCCAAGTATGAATGGCAGCTTAATGCCAAATCATCTTTACCCCAAGTGGATTCATCTGAGTGTTGGTTAAATATCAGAATATTAATCTGCATTAACAGTGTGCATGTGAGAGCTTCACCTTGAGTTTTTATGTGGGGGCATTACCCAAAACAAAGTCCTCATCTTCCTACCGTTTCCCACACTGGAGTCCCGGCTGTGGTTTAAATTGTATTGTCCACTTCTACATTGCCTTAAAATTGGGTGTTTCTTGTTACTTGTGAGTTTGGAGAGCTGTTTTGCATCAACAAGTTTGTTGGCTCGGTCCGTCTCTTGTTTACTGCTCCGGCGGAACACTGAAGATCGCATTAATCCGCGTCTGTTTCCGGAGCGCCGGGAAATGCCGCCTTTTCAAGGGGAGGAAAAATAAAAATGAGGGAACCCGGGACCTTTTCCCTTTCTTTTCCCACACGACGGGAGCTGGAGCTCTCCGTGAGCTCTCTCTGAAAACTGCTTTCCATGAAACGGCCAGCGGCTATTTAACATTCCCGATGCACTGTTCTTCTCTGGGTTTTAAAAAGGGCACATTGTTGAATGCTAATGACGGGGTTTTCACTGCACTGTGCAATTACACGACATTGTTATTGGGAGCGGAGATAAAACGGGGAGAAGTCCAAGATTGGGTTTATCTGTGATTGGCTGAAAAAGGAGTTTTGTCTCGGGAATTCTAATGCCGTTTAATCACAATGTCTTTCTGCCCGCTGATTAATTATTTTGGGCAGTTAAATGTGCTGTGATTAGCAGCAGTGGTTTTATATGAGAGACGAGAGCGCTTGTTGTGTTTTTATAGACCCACTCATTCTAATTGCTCTGTCTCTTCGCTGCGTGAGCAGAGAGCTGTGAGCCAGTCAGAGGCGCTGAGACAGTCTGGGGTCCCTACTGCTGGTGCAGTTATTTTGAGTCCCCCCGGGTGGATGCTGGGTTATTTTGAGTCCCCCCGGGTGGATGCTGGGTTATTTTGAGGTCCCCACGGGTGTATGGTGGGTTATTTTGGGGTACCAATGGGTGGATGATTATTCTGGGGTGCCCCTTGTCGGATGAGCAATGAGCGTGTGGACAGTGCCATGCCACCAAGACACCCAAAGTACTGATCATTTTTATCTATGTTCACCATTCTCCTGGACAAAATTATTCTTTCATGCGATTGGACATTTTGTTTGGTCTGCAGGAGTCAAAATTTACTGGTAAATTATCAGAAAGTGTTCCACAAATGTGTTGTTTGGAACCGGCTTCTTTCCAAATAATCCAAGTCAGGATAGTGCAGGAACTCACTCAACACAACAAACACTTTACTAGAGAAAGTACAATCTAGCCAAGCTTATATACCCTCGGAGGCCTTGAGTTTGACGCAAATGTTTACATCATCTGTGAGAGAATATCTCTCAAATGTTCCCAAATAACATGCTTTTGTTCATCAACAACCCACGCCATTAGTCATGCCCGATAATTTATGGCACCTAGATGTCCGGTTCGGATCAGCCCTCACCTGCTGCACCAAATCATTGATCAACACACACACACATGCATAATTATACTCTTATAGGACAACACTCGGAACCCATAAGTGTTTTATCCAGGTCTGAAACGCACGCACGCCCACGCACGCCCACGCACACACACACACAGGCGCACACACACACAGGCGCACACACACACAGGCACACACACACACAGGCACACACACACACACACACACACAGGCACGCACACACGCACACACACACAGGCACACACACACACACACACACATACATGCACGCACACGCACACACACACACAGGCACGCACACAGACACACACACACGCACACACATACATGCACGCACACGCACACACACACACAGGCACGCACACAGACACACACACACGCACGCACGCACGCACGCACGCACGCACATCTGTCATCATCCCTCTGATGGAAGCTCAGTGTCCTCACTTATGGGCGTGGCCAGGTGTAGGAACCAGCTGCGGGTGGCGTTGACGGTTGGGACGGAGATGGGAAGGTCGTAGGCCGTACCCCTCCCATCAGACATCAGATCACTTTTCTAATTCGATCTTCACAGCGTGCGGGAGAGAGAGAATATACAATTTCAGTGACTTTCAATTAAAGTGTTCTCCAGCCCTCAGTCAATACCAGGCTCATGAATAATGAATGTGGGTCCAGCATTACTTACCTGGGCTGCTGATAGTCAACGTCTGTTAAATCTACAAGGCGGAGTGTAGCCAATTCTGTCTGTACGGATAGCGGAGTGCATTACTTAAGTGCATTGCTTTTACACTGGTTATCATGGGGGGCAATGTAGCATAATGGCTAGTGAACTGCTTGTAGCATCATGGCTAGTGAACTGCTTGCTTGCAGGCTTGATTCCCACGTGGGGGCCTGGCTTTGTACCCTTGAGCTAAAGGTACTTAAGCTGAACTGCTTCAGTGAATGTGTAGCTGTATAATTGGATTGTATGTAAAGAATATAAGCTGTGTAAGTCACTCTGGATAAGAAAGGCTGCTGAATGTAAAATACCCCATTTCTTATTGCCCCAGTGAATTAAAGAAAGACTCCTGTAATGAACCCAGGAATAGGAATGGTAATATTGGTTATAATGTAGTAATAGAAGCACAGGCAGTGTGGCTGTTAGTGTTATTACATGTTTATAATCATGAGCGTCCAATCTGAACATCCTCTGTCGGTCCTGAAGGGTGGAGTCTGGTCCTCACAGTCAGAGCAGCCACATTGCAGCAGTCTGATTGGCTCACAGTCAGAGCAGCCACATTGCAGCTGTCTGATTGGCTCACAGTCAGAGCAGCCACATTGCAGCAGCCTGATTGGGCTTGCAGCCAGAGCAGCCACATTGCAGCAGTCTGATTGGCTCACAGCCAGAGCAGCCACATTGCAGCAGTCTGATTGGCTCACAGTCAGAGCAGCCAAATTGCTGCAGTCTGATTGGCTCACAGTCAGCGCAGCCACACTGCAGACGTCTGATCGGCTCGCAACCTGTAGCCATGGGGCGGCAGTGTAGTACAGTGGTTAAGGAACTGGGTTTGTAACCGAAAGGTCGCAGGTTCGAGTCCCACATAGGACACAGGGGTACAAGGTACTTCACCTGAATTGCTTCAGTATATATCCAGCTGTAAATGGATACTATGTATAAATGCAAAAATGCTGTGTAAAGTCGCTCTGGATAAGAGCGTCTGCTAAATGCCTATAATATAATGTAATTCCGATTGGCTCGCAAACGGCAGCCGCCTGATTGGCCCTCTGTTCCTGCTTCAGCTTTTTCTATGTCAATATCTCCACGGTGACGGTGCGTTCAGACTGCTGATGTACATTGAGCTTGTGAAAGTTAATATTTGGGGAGGCAACCAACCCGAATACGAATCCCTCCCCGCCATGACGCTGGGGGTACAGCTCCCCGCCATGACGCTGGGGGTACAGCTCCCCGCCATGACGCTGGGGGTACAGCTCCTCACCATGACGCTGGGGGTACAGCTCCTCACCATGACGCTGGGGGTACAGCTCCTCACCATGACGCTGGGGGTACAGCTCCTCACCATGACGCTGGGGGTACAGCTCCTCACCATGACGCTGGGGGTACAGCTCCTCACCATGACGCTGGGGGTACAGCTCCTCACCATGACGCTGGGGGTACAGCTCCTCACCATGACGCTGGGGGTACAGCTCCTCACCATGACGCTGGGGGTACAGCTCCCCGCCATGACGCTGGGGGTACAGCTCCTCACCATGACGCTGGGGGTACAGCTCCTCACCATGACGCTGGGGGTACAGCTCCTCACCATGACGCTGGGGGTACAGCTCCTCACCATGACGCTGGGGGTACAGCTCCTCACCATGACGCTGGGGGTACAGCTCCTCACCATGACGCTGGGGGTACAGCTCCCCGCCATGACGCTGGGGGTACAGCTCCTCACCATGACGCTGGGGGTACAGCACTGGGACGGGACTGTCCGGTACGCACTTAGCGAGGGGAAAATTCAATCAAAGAGTCAGAATATATATATTTTTAATTAACCGCATCAGTGAATACACTCATATTTATAGGAGTCCACGCTGTGGTTTAACGGTCAGTAGAAAGTCACTCCTGGAAACTGTAATGATTTCTAATAAATCACGACGTGATGTGCTTATTAATATGTGTAAAGAGGAGATATGAACGTGCTCGCCGCAGCACAACGGAAAGCAGGGAGACCTCAGCGGGTGAACGACTCCCATCTTCCACATCTCTGTTACTGCCGTTACTGGGGCGGGGCCTTTTCATTTTCGATAATCTCCCTGAGTCACTGTCTGTAGTCCTCTCACATGATGACTCCTCTCCAGGCTCTGGAAATGAGGGAATGACCTCAGAGAGAAAGAGAAAAAGATGGAGAATCGCACTGGGACTCATTTCATATTTCCATCAATACCATTCTGGGACCAGTGCCAGAGTGCAGAGTTTTATTCTAAGCCCAGCGAGTAAAAAATATATTCTCTTCACATGCCTTTCTTACGCAGTGTCGTTCAGGAGTTCACCGTGCAGTGGAACCTACGAACGGGATTTTCTCACACTGAAAATGTGAAGAAGCACTTTGTGGCCTTGGACGCGCCCTCCTGCACACGCGCTGTGACTCGGACGCGCCCTCCTGCACACGCGCTGTGACTCGGACGCGCCCTCCTGCGCACACGCTATGACTTATTCATGGGCGTGGGCTTCAAATCGGAGCTGACTGGAAGCACCGTCATGCGTTCGGCTTTCTGGTGACGATGCAGATAAAACCGGCCGATTGTGTGTTACTGCAGTATACCCTGTGTGTGTGTGTGTGTGTGTGTGTGTGAGCCCGATTTTTAGGTCTACTTTGGGAATTGTAGTTTGGAAATTTTGCCTGGTGTGAACATCATTCTGTTAAAATCTTCCAGATGGTCTTTATGAGGAGAGGTTGTAAATACAGGGTTCAATGAGCCAGATAATAATTAATGTTTTTTTAGTCTGAAATAGATATTAGACATTGGCTAGGGTCGATTTGAGGGGGGGTGAAAGGAGAGGCCATCCCTCTGTTAAAACAAATTGACAAAAACCATCTTGTATGTAAAACTGCCATCCCCTTTGGGTTAAAGGTGCTCTGTGATGTCACAGACCCACCATCACCTTTGGGTTAAAGGTGCTCTGTGATGTCACAGTCCCACCATCCCCTTTGGGTTAAAGGTGCTCTGTGATGTCACAGTCCCACCATCCCCTTTGGGTTAAAGGTGCTCTGTGATGTCACAGTCCCACCATCCCCTTTGGGTTAAAGGTGCTCTGTGATGTCACAGTCCCACCATCCCCTTTGAAAACGTTTTACAAATCGACCACTGGACATTAGAGAATATTTTAAGATCACACTACATCTGAAAATACTTACATGATTCTGAAGCAGGTTTTTTCTTGCAATGCCAGTAGAGGGCGCTGCCTATGTAGCTTTTAGCTCGGAGCCACCAGGCCTAAAAAGACTTGACTGTAAAATTTGTGACTAATAGCATTCTATTTTTGACTGCGCTTTTTTCAGTTGAGTTAAGGGGGGGGGGGGCGAGGGCTTTCTTTTCAAGTCCTCATGGGATGTTTTTGAAATATCAATGACGGATTGTGATGAGTAAAAGGTCAAAATTCAGTTTATTGTGAAATTCCAGATTATTTGTATTTAATGAATTCTGGAAGAGCATTCCCCCTGCAATGAAGCCTGGGTTCGAATCCACAATGCTGGGTGTGTACGCGATAGTTTAAACTGCGGTTGTAAAAGCTGGGTGTGGGTGTGGGTGGGTGGGTTGTGTGTGTGGGTGTGTGGCTGTGTGGGGTGGGGTTTGTGACAGGAAAGTTCCGGAGCTGTTTTCTGAAGCAGACGAGGTCTGTAATTCGCAAGGAAGATGTGTTTTTTTGGGAATTAAGGGGAACAGGCAAAGCTGACTGTGCTGTACATACCGCCAACCCAGTGGAGCCGTGCATGAAGAACACTGTCTGCAGAGAGAGAGATGGAGGGAGGGAGAGAGAGAGAGAGAGAGAGACGGAGGGAGAGAGAGAGAGAGAGAGAGTGAAACGGAGGGAGAGAGAGAGAGTGAAACGGAGGGAGAGAGAGAGAGTGAAACGGAGGGAGAGAGAGAGAGTGAAACGGAGGGAGAGAGAGAGAGTGAAACGGAGGGAGAGAGAGAAGGGCAGAACATGAGGGAGGAATGGCAAAGGAGAGTGTGGGAGGGATAGACTAGAGAGAAAGAGGTGTGTGTGTGTGTGTCTGTGTGTCCTTGCATGTACATGCTTGCCTGTGCATGTGTGTGTGTAAGACAGAGAGCCGTTTGAGGTTTGAGAGAGAAACAGCGATAGGCTGGGAAAGCCCATCTCAAAACTTCAGCCAGGGTTGTAAGGCGGTGTGTGTGTCTGTGTGTGTGCGTTGTGTGTCTGTGATTGGGGGGGGTGGCTGGGGGAGGTAGCGTGACCGAGACAGCCTCCCTGTGGCAGGAATCTGCCAGAAACACACACACACACACATACCAGCAAGTACAGTGAGGCAGCCAAGCTTGCGCACACACACACACACACACACACACACACTCCCCTCCTCAGCAGGAGGGCACCTCACAGACGAGCGGGAGTGTAGGGATGAAGGGCAGCTCCGAGGGGTAGCGGTGCCGCTGGGAGACTCCGGACGGATTCCTGGAGACTCCCGCAGTTTTCCGCCTCTGCCACTACGGGAACGCCGGGGAGCCACGGCGACCGCTGCTAACGAGCCCCATCCGCCGGAACGCCGCTAACGAGAAGCGCTGCTGGATTAGGGGGGCATGGAATCCACACCGACGGCGGGACCCCGCTGAGCTCCGAGTCTTCTGGGAGGGGAGGTTCGTTCCTTCAGGGGGAAGAAAACGGGGTGTTTTCATTTGAAAATGGCCGGCTACAGCTCCATGTGGACAGAGCTGGAGGATTAACATACCTGAAGGAAGGGGAGACGACAGTTTTTATTTTTTTGCCCTGTTCCCCTCCCTTCCAACCTTTTTTTCCTGTGAGGGGGGGCTGTTGGAATCTAAACGATGAACTCTGGAGCAGAGATGAAATTTGGGAGCGGCTCCCCAGCAGAAGTTAGGGAGGTAAGGTGACAGGTTAACGGTTTCCGCGCGCCCCCTCAAACCTTTACAGAGGTTGGGGTTCTCTGCTGGGGTTCAGTGGCACCGGACCCCCCTCTGCTGGGAGTAGAGCTGGGGAGGGTCCAGGTGAGGTGCAGAAATGTGAGGGGACCCCATAATCTGTGTTTTACCTGAGCTGTGTGCACATAGCTGCTAATTACCAAAAAAAAGTTTGAAAAATGTACGTAGTGACCATTGAAGTCCTGTGTGTGTTTGTGTGTGTGTGTGTGTGTGTGTGTGTGTGCGCGTGTGTGTGTGTGTGCGTGCGTGCGTTCATTTGTGATTGTGTGTGCGTGTGCATGAATGTATTTTGTGTGCATACATGTAAGTGCGTGTTTGTGTTTGTCTGTCTGTAAGCATGCATACTTGCATTGTGTCATGTGTGTGTGTGTGTGTGTGTGTGTATGCACTTATTTGTTCTGCGCATGTGTGTGTGTGTGTGCGTGTATGTGTGCGCGCGTGTGTGTGTGTGTGTGTGTGTGTGTGTGCCCATGTGTGCGCGTGTGTGTGTGTGTGTGTGTGTGTGTGTGTGTGTGTGTGCCCATGCCCATGTGTGTGTAAGCGTTCGTTGGTGTGTGCATTCAGTGCGAGTGAGAGGGCGTTATGCGCGCGTCTCCCCTGTCATCCTGCGGGCGAGCGAGCCGTTGTTGGCGTTATTGAGTGGCAGCCCACCCTCCCCCTCTCACACACATACACACGCACACACACATACATACACACACACGGGTTTAATTTTGTCAACACATCCCGGCGCTCGTAGCTCTGCAGAGGTTCAGTCTCCAGTCAGAGTCCCTGGTCCAGCTCCTGCCCATGTGACCTCACTGCAGGGTAACGGGGACTCGTTTCTGGGGCTTCACAGGAACCGGTTCCGGTTCTTTTGGATCCCAGCACTTTCTCCTCGTCCCGTTTCTCATTTACGTCTCCGTTTGCTTCTGTTTCTCATCAGTTCTTTACATTGAGGAATTCCACGCAAAAAAACTCAAAAGAAAATGTACCGCTACCGTCATCTCGCCATTATTACCGTCATTACTACCGTCTTTATTACCGTCACCCTGTCCTTCGTCTGTGTCGTCCTCACCTTCTTCATCGTCATCAGCTCGTAATCAGCAGCATAAGCACTGACGTTTTCCCAGAGGAATTGTGGGTACAAACGTACTCTAGGAAGAACGCACCAGCGTTAGAGGCGTGACTCAGGCAGTTTGTTTTGGGCGGGGAATGGTCCGGGAATGTTCCGGGTTGTGTCACTGCTTTTCCCATAAAAGTGTCCGGGAACTGCTTAGTGAGCCTCCGCCAGGGTAACTGCCGTCACTTGCTAACTTAACGACCATGTCGCTGTGATGGGCTGAATGCAGACGGGAAGAGGAGGCTGGAGGTCAGAGCCTGGCAGCCATTTCACCCCCCCCCCCCACACACACACACACACACACACACACACACATCTCGTCTCCTCTCCTCTCCTTTCCCATCTCTTCAAAGGCCTCAAAATGCCTCCAAAAACAAGTTTAATCAAAAAGCAGGCTTTCCCATGGACATGACCTCCAAACATGTTACCCACAGCTCCACCCCTACGCTGCATTGGTTCAGACCGGTAGATGGGTAACACTTTTTTAACCCCTCAGCTCCACCCCTACACTGCATTGGTTCCCCAGGGGGAAATTGGGTAACACTTTCTTAACCCCTCAGCTCCACCCCTACACTGCATTGGTTCCCCAGGAGGAAATTGGGTAACTGGTGAGAAGGTCTTCTTGTCCATGTCAGGGTCGCTTTGACAAGGTGGCCGTTTTGGACAGATCCACCTCCGATGTTCACGGCCAGCTCCGATTGGACCACAAGCTGTCTGAACTGACTGAACCGCCATGCTTGATTGGTTCGTTCAGCTGTCGCAGGGGCTGCTGGTCTCTGAGTGACCTGTGTGTCGTGATCCAGTGAAATTTAGGCTTTATACTGCAGGCTCTGATGATGTTAATCTTTGCTGTTCCACATGGAAATACTAGAAATGTGTTGTGTATTTACTTAATCTTCAATGTTTTATTTATTCTCTTGGCTTCATTAATGGGACAATTAAATTAGGACCCAGGCAACGTAAAACAAGGCCTTATTTTGGTTCCAACACACAGTGCCAAGATCACAGCGCATTCTTGCCCGCATCAGACACCACAAACCCAGATTAAAACCAAGCCAGGAAGCGCATTCCTGATCATTTTTTTAAATGAATGAATAAATTTTTTTGAGTCAGGAATTTCAGAGGGAACATCTCCTCCCCAACTCCCCTCTTCCTCCAAAAATACTCATTTAAACCTGCTTGCTAACTTCACACAAGGTCTTTTTTTCCCCCTTTTACTTTCTGGAAAATCTTTTCTCCTTGCCGGGCTCTGCAAAGCCTTAGTGTTTCAGATTTATAGTTACGATAAGCAGGCTGAGTACATCAAACCCAACCGACGTTACTGAAGAGCGGCGGAGCGGCGATGTTCGCTCGCGGTTTGCGTTCTGTGATGTACGGCCGGCCGGGAGCGCGTCGCTGGGAGATAGATGGCGGTGTGAGATGTGAAATGATGGCGTTATGCTGAAGAGATGACGGGGCGATGCGTCCCCCCCCCGCCGCAGGTTGGCACCTTGATTTACGCACCCCTCTAAGGGGGCCGAGCTGGTGCCCAATCAAGCGTGACGTAAATAAGTGGCTTCTGAGTAGAATTTACTGGCCACTACTCGCCCCGCTAAAAAAAACACAACCGCCATAAAAAAAACAATGGCCTTCTGTCGAGGTGACGCCGGGGTTTTAGCTTTTAAAATCCTCCCCTAAAAGTATTTATTGGTCTGCTGTGTAAACTCCAGGGGCTCTGTGTTTACACTGCAAAGTGGACTTGCCCGCGGTCATGAAGGCAGGGAACGAGGGCTGAGTGTTGATCAGTATCGCTGCACAAATAACTGAAATAGTTCCGTCTCTCTGGACCGACTCCGTGCTGAATTTGTGGGCATCTTTTGAAAAGCGTCTCCAGGAATCTGCCGTGTAGATGGCTTGCATTGGCTTCCCACACACTGGCTTTTGTCTGATATAAAATAAAATAAAAAAACATGTTTTATTCCACACTTTGCCTGGTTGATCAACTTGCTAAGAAACCTACTTGCCAATCCGCTATTTATACTTGACTGTTTATGGTAAAGTTTACCTGAAGAACACAGAAACCTCTAAGCCTCTGTACTAAAATGTATCTATTGTCTGGTATCATCAAATACTGATTGAGATATTGCAGAGAAATTGAAAGCTGTTGAATAGGAAAAGCGGGCACCGGAAGGTTCTTGCCGTGTCATGAAAGAACACTGAAAGAGAGTCGCGGATCTTGCTCCCGCTTGGATGAGGTCACACTGCTTCTAGGACTATTGATGACTAAATTAATCTGTCGTTGTATCCAGAAACAGACTAAACCATGTGTTTTATTGTGTATGAGAAGGTACCGTTAGTTTCCTTTCAATATGCCACTTCATCGGAAACTTCCTCCCAACTCGCTGGAACAACTGCCCCCAGACGAGCCCACTGTACATTCAGTTAGAGCGCGGGACAACTGCCCCCAGACACTGTACATTCAGTTAGAGCGAGGGGTGTATCTCCAGTTAGAGCGAGGGGTGTGTCTCCAGTTAGAGCGAGGGGTGTGTGTGTGGGGGGGGGGTGCATAATACATGCTTCTCCAGTCCCTGTTATGTGTGTGAGTTTGTGATTACCAGCGCATGTGATGCTGTTATACTTTCATCTGGTCCTCCAGCCATAAACAAGCAAGCAGTGGAAGAAGAGGGGCTCATTTAGTGTGAGCCCCCCCGAGCGGATCAGGCTTTTCAGCTCGAACCCCCCCCGAGCGGATCATTTAGTGTGAGCCCCCCCCGCGGCGATCATATTTTTGTGCCCCCCCCCCCCGGATCTCATGTGTTGACCCCCCCGAGCGGAGCGGCTCTTCACTCGTCACCCGTGTGGCGTTTTACGCGCTTTAGCGTTCATAGCGAGCGCTCTACTGATTCAGTCTGAATTCAGGAAAATGATTTATCGTCATCGTCAGAGGGAGGTTAGGGTTAGGGTCCCATTCCTGGGGTTATGGATGACGCTCTTTTTTCCAGCCCAAAATTTGACTGTTGAATGTTTTCATTTCCTCCGGCAAGAAGGTTATGCAATGGCGCACATCCGTACATTTGTCTGTCCACCTGTCTGTCCGTCTTTGACAGACATCTGGACAAGTAATCGCCAGATTGCCATGAATTTTGCCGTGCACATTTATGTTCCCAAGAGGCAGAAACTTATGGATTTTGGGTACCCCATAGCCTTTTCTCTAGCGCCACCATATGCCCAAACTTCTAATTTGTGATCGATATGTATGGAAAAATAATGGGCAGATTTCCATGAAGTTCTCTGTGCGCTTTCATGCTCCTAAGAGGAAAAACATATTGATTTTGGTGACCTCATGACCTTTCCCACAGGGGGTGGGCAGCTCTATTTCTGGGGGGGGGGTCTTTATGCAGGTTTTCATTTCCGTTCTTTGCAGTCGCTCAGTTAGCTCATTAACCGCTCATTACTCTAATTACCCCAATAACGGCACTCGCTTGTTGATTAGACTGTAGTAACACGTTTCATGTGAGAAACAGGAACAGCTGAGAACGACCCTTCCTGAGTTCATATAGAGGTCATGTGATGATGTAGCTGGATGACCTGAATGATTTTAAAGGCTAATTGAATAATTACGCAGAAGTTGGCATGAAATCCAGAAACTGCAACGGACCTCCTGACCCAAACCCTGTTTTTTGTAAAGATTTACTTGGAGTTGGAGCCAGGGTTTCATTGGGGAACGAGACGGATTATTTTTATTTTTGCGTTCACGCTAAGATGTTCTAAGAAGCTCGTCCATCTCCCAGTAAAAGCTGTCCTGTTCTCAGGGTCTTTCTTCCAGGATTTTAACAGCATTTATATGAATCGGTTCAGTTTGCAGGTAATGCTGGTATTGATCCACCTCTTTCTCGTCTACTGAAACGAGGGACCACTCTTCCAAAAGACGACAAATGTCCGTTATAAGATCTGCATGCTGGTGGGAGAATTGACATGATGAGGCCGGATTTAAACCTGGGACACCAGGTGAGTTAAATCTCTCGCCGATCAGTGGTATTAGTGAAATGATTACCTTTCAGGTACTGCTGGCCTCTGGGGCCATATTTGAGTGTCCCTGCGTTAAAGAAAGGCAAGAGGGATGGCAGCTACAAATTAAATAAAAGAGGATTTGAAAGGTTGGGGTTCATATGGCTGAGCTGAGTCCCCAGGTTGGGGTTCAAATGGCTGGACTGAGTCTACAGGTTGGGGTTCATATGGCTGGGCTGAGTCCCCAGGTTGGGGTTCAAATGGCTGGACTGAGTCTACAGGTTGGGGTTCATATGGCTGGGCTGAGTCCCCAGGTTGGGGTTCAAATGGCTGGGCTGAGTCCCCAGGTTGGGGTTCATATGGCTGGGCTGAGTCTCCAGGTTGGGGTTCATATGGCTGGGCTGAGTCTCCAGGTTGGGGTTCATATGGCTGGGCTGAGTCCCCAGGTTGGGGTTCATATGGCTGGAGTGAGTCCCCAGGTTGGGGTTCATATGGCTGGGCTGAGTCTCCAGGTTGGGGTTCATATGGCTGGGCTGAGTCTCCAGGTTGGGGTTCATATGGCTGGGCTGAGTCTCCAGGTTGGGGTTCATATGGCTGGGCTGAGTCCCCAGATTGGGGTTCATATGGCTGGGCTGAGTCTCCAGGTTGGGGTTCATATGGCGTCTGGGGGAGTTTTCTATATGAGCTTGGACCCTTTAGCTCACTAATGCTGATCTGGGTTAGGGGTTAGGGGTTAGGGGTTAGGGGGTTAGGGGTTAGGGGGTTAGGGGTTGGGGTTAGGGGTTAGGGGGTTAGGGGTTAGGGTTAGGGGGTTAGGGGTTAGGGTATACAGGGTTATATATACGGCAGTATTATCCTGCCATTATTGTGCTCCACTTCTGTTTATAATCAATTTTTTTCCTTGGAAAAGTTCTTCATATTATTAATTCAAATCGCCAGATTTCACACGCACACGGAAACACACACGCAAACACACGTGCATTATTCATGTTCAATATTTATGTTCAAATAAAGGGGCACGTAATGAAAGTTTTCTATGACCTATGTAGACTTAAGGTTTTTCATGTATATGTCTTTTATACGAGTATAAGCACATATATGTGCACCTCTGCCATATAGACTCTGCAGGGTGATATTTTAGTTCCTCTCTCTGAAACAGGTCTGTGTTGCTTGGGTTTGGATATTTTTCACACACCACTAATGGCCTTCATGTTCTCCTGTGAGATGTGAGAGGCATTGTTTGGGGGGTGTGTGTGTGTGTGTGCGTGCGTGCGTGCGCGTGTGTTTATGTGTGTGTGTGGTGCGTGTGTGTGTGCGTGTGTGTGTTTGTGTTGTGTATGTGGTGTGTGAGGTGTGTGTGTGTGTGTGCGTGTGCGTGTGTGTGTGTGTGTGTGTGTTTCCTGAGCATTTTGAGCGCAGCTCCATGCTCGCTGGGTGGGATCCACTTCCTGCAGGAAATCTTTGGGAAGGCGCTCCTACAGTCTCTCCCAACTGTTTACTTCCCGAAAAGCGTCCGTGTCCCAAACCCAAGGACACTCTCCCCCAGTCTCTCTTTTCTCAAACTGATCCTGGTGAGTCTCCTCATTTAGCAGCTTTGCGCTAATTCCTCTTATTATTTTTCTTCTTGGCGTACTAAAAGTGCTTTTATTTATAAATCTGCTACAGCTCTGCAGAGAGAGGAAATTGTGTTTTCGCTGAGGAATGTGTGTTATGCGCCACGCAGATTTCCTGCCAGAAGCCGGTTACCTCTCTCTGTCCCTCTCCCTCCGTCTGTAGTGTGTGTTGTGCTCGCACGCAACATAAAGGACACGTTCTGTGGTTTTGATCCTCGTGGTTTTAAGCTGGTGGAGAGCTGTGTACGGGTTTGACTCTTCAGTAGTGTGTCGTGAAATTGTGTAGCAGCTCTGTAATGATGCTACCTGGAGCGCGGCGGAAGGCTAACGCCAGTGCAGATGGTCCATTAGGGCTTCCTGTGCGAACTAGCGTTTCATTTGCTGCTTTTGTGTCTGCGTGTTTTGGGACTGGCTTTTGAAGCTGTGGTACAGTTAGGCTATGTTATGGCGTGTTTTGGGACTGGCTTGTGAAGCTGTGGTGCTGTTAGGCTATGTTACGGCGTGTTTTGGGACTGGCTTGTGAAGCTGTAGTACAGTTAGGCTTTGTTACAGCGTGTTTTAGGACTGGCTTGTGAAGCTGTGGTACTGTTAGGCTATGTTACGGCGTGTTTTGGGACTGGCTTGTGAAGCTGTGGTACAGTTAGGCTATGTTACGGCGTGTTTTGGGACTGGCTTGTGAAGCTGTGGTACTGTTAGGCTATGTTACGGCGTGTTTTGGGACTGGCTTGTGAAGCTGTGGTACTGTTAGGCTATGTTACAGCGTGTTTTGGGACTGGCTTGTGAAGCTGTGGTACTGTTAGGCTATGTTACGGTGTGTTTTGGGACTGGCTTGTGAAGCTGTGGTACTGTTAGGCTATGTTACGGCGTGTTTTGGGACTGGCTTGTGAAGCTGTGGTACTGTTAGGCTATGTTACGGTGTGTTTTGGGACTGGCTTGTGAAGCTGTGGTACTGTTAGGCTATGTTACGGCGTGTTTTGGGACTGGCTTGTGAAGCTGTGGTACTGTTAGGCTATGTTACGGCGTGTTTTGGGACTGGCTTGTGAAGCTGTGGTACTGTTAGGCTATGTTACAGCGTGTTTTGGGACTGGCTTGTGAAGCTGTGGTACTGTTAGGCTATGTTACGGTGTGTTTTGGGACTGGCTTGTGAAGCTGTGGTACTCTTAGGCTATGTTACGGAGTGTTTTGGGACTGGCTTGTGAAGCTGTGGTACTGTTAGGCTATGTTACGGTGTGTTTTGGGACTGGCTTGTGAAGCTGTGGTACTGTTAGGCTATGTTACGGCGTGTTTTGGGACTGGCTTGTGAAGCTGTGGTACTGTTAGGCTATGTTACGGCGTGTTTTGGGACTGGCTTGTGAAGCTGTGGTACTGTTAGGCTATGTTACAGCGTGTTTTGGGACTGGCTTGTGAAGCTGTGGTACTGTTAGGCTATGTTACGGTGTGTTTTGGGACTGGCTTGTGAAGCTGTGGTACTGTTAGGCTATGTTACGGTGTGTTTTGGGACTGGCTTGTGAAGCTGTGGTACTGTTAGGCTATGTTACGGCGTGTTTTGGGACTGGCTTGTGAAGCTGTGGTACTGTTAGGCTATGTTACAGCGTGTTTTGGGACTGGCTTGTGAAGCTGTGGTACTGTTAGGCTATGTTACGGTGTGTTTTGGGACTGGCTTGTGAAGCTGTGGTACTGTTAGGCTATGTTACGGCGTGTTTTGGGACTGGCTTGTGAAGCTGTGGTACTGTTAGGCTATGTTACGGCGTGTTTTGGGACTGGCTTGTGAAGCTGTGGTACTGTTAGGCTATGTTACGGCGTGTTTTGGGACTGGCTTGTGAAGCTGTGGTACAGTTAGGCTTTGTTACGGCGTGTTTTGGGACTGGCTTGTGAAGCTGTGGTACTGTTAGGCTATGTTACGGCGTGTTTTGGGACTGGCTTGTGAAGCTGTGGTACTGTTAGGCTATGTTACAGCGTGTTTTGGGACTGGCTTGTGAAGCTGTGGTACTGTTAGGCTATGTTACGGTGTGTTTTGGGACTGGCTTGTGAAGCTGTGGTACTGTTAGGCTATGTTACGGCGTGTTTTGGGACTGGCTTGTGAAGCTGTGGTACTGTTAGGCTATGTTACGGTGTGTTTTGGGACTGGCTTGTGAAGCTGTGGTACTGTTAGGCTATGTTACGGCGTGTTTTGGGACTGGCTTGTGAAGCTGTGGTACTGTTAGGCTATGTTACGGCGTGTTTTGGGACTGGCTTGTGAAGCTGTGGTACTGTTAGGCTATGTTACGGCGTGTTTTGGGACTGGCTTGTGAAGCTGTGGTACTGTTAGGCTATGTTACGGTGTGTTTTGGGACTGGCTTGTGAAGCTGTGGTACTCTTAGGCTATGTTACGGCGTGTTTTGGGACTGGCTTGTGAAGCTGTGGTACTGTTAGGCTATGTTACGGTGTGTTTTGGGACTGGCTTGTGAAGCTGTGGTACTGTTAGGCTATGTTACGGCGTGTTTTGGGACTGGCTTGTGAAGCTGTGGTACTGTTAGGCTATGTTACGGCGTGTTTTGGGACTGGCTTGTGAAGCTGTGGTACTGTTAGGCTATGTTACAGCGTGTTTTGGGACTGGCTTGTGAAGCTGTGGTACTGTTAGGCTATGTTACGGTGTGTTTTGGGACTGGCTTGTGAAGCTGTGGTACTGTTAGGCTATGTTACGGTGTGTTTTGGGACTGGCTTGTGAAGCTGTGGTACTGTTAGGCTATGTTACGGCGTGTTTTGGGACTGGCTTGTGAAGCTGTGGTACTGTTAGGCTATGTTACAGCGTGTTTTGGGACTGGCTTGTGAAGCTGTGGTACTGTTAGGCTATGTTACGGTGTGTTTTGGGACTGGCTTGTGAAGCTGTGGTACTGTTAGGCTATGTTACGGCGTGTTTTGGGACTGGCTTGTGAAGCTGTGGTACTGTTAGGCTATGTTACGGCGTGTTTTGGGACTGGCTTGTGAAGCTGTGGTACTGTTAGGCTATGTTACGGCGTGTTTTGGGACTGGCTTGTGAAGCTGTGGTACTGTTAGGCTATGTTACGGCGTGTTTTGGGACTGGCTTGTGAAGCTGTGGTACTGTTAGGCTATGTTACGGCGTGTTTTGGGACTGGCTTGTGAAGCTGTGGTACTGTTAGGCTATGTTACGGCGTGTTTTGGGACTGGCTTGTGAAGCTGTGGTACTGTTAGGCTATGTTACGGCGTGTTTTGGGACTGGCTTGTGAAGCTGTGGTACTGTTAGGCTATATTACGGCGTGTTTGGGTCAAGTCGTTGTTCGGACCCGATCCAGGGTGTGTGAGAGGAACGTTCTGGCTTGGCTCGGCTCGGCTCGGCTTGAATCAGCACGGAGCGCCCCTTTCAGCCGGCGGCTGGGGGGGTGGAAGGGTCGGGGGTGAGAAAAAAACAGTCACAATGAGTCAGCCCCCTCCCCCTCAGGGGAGCGTGTAGCAGCCGCTCATGGGTTAGGAACACGGGAGCGTGTAGCAGCCGCTCATGGGTTAGGGACACGGGAGCGTGTAGCAGCCGCTCATGGGTTAGGGACACGGGAGCGTGTAGCAGCCGCTCATGGGTTAGGGACACGGGAGCGTGTAGCAGCCGCTCATGGGTTAGGGACACGGGAGCGTGTAGCAGGAGATTGGGGGGGGGGGGGGTCTGTTTCCTGCAGACACATTCCAGCTCAGGACAAACGGGACACGCAGAGAAACAAAGAGAACATCGCTCAGCATGGGGGCGGGGTTTACACAGCGCAGAGCCTCCATTGGGGCGTAGTGCTGAAAGGTGAGTGCGTAGCTGCTCCAGGCGGCTGTGTGGGTTACCGTGGAGACGTAGGGGCCAGAGAGATATGCGCTGTGGTCGATGGAAACATTCCACTAGATTTTTACGAGCGCCGCCAGCTTTTTTGCAGAATCGTCGTGTGTGTGTGCGTAAGTGCCAGTTCATGTGTGTGTGCGTAAGAGCCGGTTCATGTGTGTGTGTGCATTAGAGCTGGTTCATGTGTGTGTGCGTAAGAGCCGGTTCATGTGTGTGTGTGTGCATTAGAGCCGGTTCATGTGTGTGTGCGCGTTAGAGCCGGTTCATGTGTGTGTGCGTAAGAGCCGGTTCGTGTGTGTGTGTGTGCATTAGAGCCGGTTCATGTGTGTGTGCGTTAGAGCCGGTTCATGTGTGTGTGTGCATTAGAGCCGGTTCATGTGTGTGTGTGTGTGTGTGTGCATTAGAGCCGGTTCATGTGTGTGTGCGTTAGAGCCGGTTCATGTGTGTGTGTGCATTAGAGCTGGTTCATGTGTGTGTGCGTTAGAGCCGGTTTGTGCGTGTGTGCGTGCGTGCCGGTGTTCATGTGTGTGTATGTTAGAGCCGGTGCGTGCGTGCGTGCGTTAAAGCCGGTGCGTGCGTGCGTGCGTGCGTGCGTGCGTGCGTACCGGTGTTCATGTCCTGTCAAAGTAAAGGAGATGCCCGCTGTGTTCTGTTCTGTTTTTTCCATCTTTGGAATTCTGCTTTGAATTCTGGAATGCTTGAACAGACATCCTGCAAATTTGTTGGATTTATTAAAATGTTTCTTTTGTCTATCAATAAATAATTATGTCATTTAATCCTGTAATCCTATAATGTGTCATATGGCTGTTACTTGATGGGAGGGTTATTGGTCTCACCACTCATACAGTGTGTCTCCAGCTACAAGCACTTTGCAATTAATTAATGGCCAATAATGTGGAAAATTCAAATGAAATTGATTCACTGTAAAATTTAAGATTGCACGTATGTGTTAAAAGTAACATCGGCATAGTTGAGGACAACTCGACACGAGTGTGAAAATTATGTTATAGATTTATTTTAAGTTGCTGTACTAGGCTAATACATTTAAATGAGATTATATTAAACTAGATTAGAATAGATTAAATTCTAAATTTACAGTCCTCTTCTTGAAGACCACATGGAGTAATTCCAGTAAATGTCTGAACTCTAGTGTAAATGGAGAAATATCACGTTACATTTTGGCATTTATCAGACACGCTTCTCCAGAATGACTTTACACAGACTACATTTTTACATGCCATCTATTTTATGCAGTTTGATATTTTTACTGAAGAGATTCAGGTTAACGTTACATTACGGGTAGCACAACTTTTTATTTTTATTTTATTTCGTAGCATTTTTGCATAATATCTATTTATACAGCTGGATAAACACTGAATCAATTCGGGTGACGTACCTTTAGCTGTATCCTACCTGGGAATCGAACCAGTTATTTTCCCATAATGCTACACTGCCGCCCCATGTTTAAGTTTATTGGGTTTTAAAGTGCATTTTTTTAAGGTCACAACACTGTACAAAGCAATTAAAACAAACACACAAAATCACATGATAAAAACACAAAAATAAAAAATACATTTTTTTATAAAAACGCAAGAGCAATAAAGTGAGTTTTAAGTCTTGTTTTAAAAGTAGAGACTGACTATGCATCTCTGAAAATGGGCTCTATATGAAAAGGCTCTGGCAGACTGTCCCACAGAAGAGGGGCTCTATATGAAAAGGCACTGACAGACTGTCCCACAGAAGAGGGGCTCTATATGAAAAGGCACTGACAGACTGTCCCACAGAAGAGGGGCTCTATATGAAAAGGCTCTGGCAGACTGTCCCACAGAAAAGGGGCCTATATGAAAAGGCTCTGGCAGACTGTCCCACAGAAAAGGGGCCTATATGAAAAGGCTCTGGCAGACTGTCCCACAGAAGAGGGGCTCTATATGTAAAGGCTCTGGCAGACTGTCCCACAGAAGAGGGGCTCTATATGAAAAGGCTCTGGCAGACTGTCCCACAGAAGAGGGGCTCTATATGTAAAGGCTCTGGCAGACTGTCCCACAGAAGAGGAGCTCTATATGAAAAGGTTCTGGAACCTAGTTTTGTTTTTAATTTTGGGGACCACAAGATGTCCTGCGTATTGGGAGCGGAGAATACGAGTAGGGGCATAAGGTGTGAGCAGGTTGGAAAGATATGAACGGGCGAGACCATGATATGATTTATAAGTCAACAGCAGGACTTTAAAATCAACTCTAAATTTGATCGGCAGCCAATGAAGGGGTGCAAGGACAGCGGTAATGAGTTCTGATGAGTTCTGAATGAGATCTCATTCTGCTCGAGATTCTTGCAGATGTGTTTTGAGTTGTGGAAAATGACTGTGCCCCAGCTGGGTGCCCCGAACCTGCAACCTTTGAGTTACAACCCCAGTTCCCTAACTGCTGTACTACGCTGCTGACCGTAAGCGTGCCGGTGAACAGCTGAAGCGGGCTTAGCACAGGTGTTGAGCTCTTTCATTTTGCTCAAAGCAGCGAGCGTGTTTTAATTCCATAAAGTGGCAAGCACAGTGACCGCGGTGTAATCGTGGGGAAAGCAGCGCGTTTCTGGCCGGCGCATTGTTCCGCGCGCTTCTGCTTTCTTTCCGCTTCGATTACAGCGGAACCCCATTAGCGCCAGCCGGCGGGTCGCGGCAGAGAGTCCCCCCTCGCGGTCGACGCGGCCCCTCCGCTGGGCTAATGGGTCCGAATGGGAAGTGCTGGCCTGGGAGTATTTCCGCCACCGTTAGCGATGAGCCTCCGCTGCCTACCCGACCCCCTGAGCTGTCCGTGGCCACGCCCGTAGCTCCTCCCATTGGCCTCCCGGGGCGCGGTCAGAGTGTGAAAAGGGGCAGCCCCCAGGGCCACGGGGGGGGGTGGAGCCTAACTGAGGAGGTCGAAGGCTTTTAATGTAATTAAAATTCCGTTGGGGAAAATGAGAATCAGCCTGCCGTCTCCGCGGTAACCATGGAGAGGGAAAACTTTTCATTTGTGAGAAAAATGCCCGTTGATGGAGCTTTTGGGGTTTAAAAAAAAAAATTTCTTTAAACGGAACACGTGTTTTAGAGGGGGAGAGCATGGCACGACTGATATCAGCAATGTTACGCTTTGGAACTTGTTTGGTGGTTAACAAAGACCTCTGACAGCACTGCAAACTGAAGCTTGGCGCTCACACGGTTAAAACAAAATGGCGGTTTTAGTGCAGTGGAGGAGGAACGCTGCCTCAAAGAGAATTTATCACAGGCGCTGTGTTTTGCCTCTAATGCTTTCAATTAGCCTGGTATTGAATGGCTCCCATGTGATGTATTTGTCTCTGACAGTGTGCTGGCTGTAGCAGAATTAGATAAATTAATCCCATCTTTCTATCTGGAGCTGAAAACGTATTTTCAGTGCCTGTAAGATTGGAATGGTCGCGTTCTCACTTTGCTGAATTGCTCAGAGGAGATCTGAACGCAGAATTAACTGGCCAATTTAGTCGCTACGTGTTTGAGAAGTCTTTTAAACCGTTTCGCTTGCCGGATGCCATGCGAGTCTGTGCCCATTTTAGGTTTAAAATAAATAAATAAATAAAAACCTAAGACATGTTTTTCCACCATTTTCTTCTCCAATTTAAATATGTCTTTATCAGCGCTCATTGCTGCAACCTCCACTATCGGTTCAGGAGAGCGCAGACAAACATGCTTGCTTCCCAAGCTCATGATGTTAGCTGCTCTTTATCATTCAGGCTCACACAGACACTAGTCTGAGGAGGACACTATGTACAACTCAACAGGTGGACTTGCAGGTCCCTGATAGACCAGCAGGGGTCTCTGATGTGCGATAATGTGCTGCCTGGCCTTCTGAAACGCTCTCGTGCCACGCCGTTTCGTCCAGAGGCGAGAGTAGAGCGCTTGTGATGGGCTTGTTTTTAATGTTCTGCTCAAAGCCCGTCTCATGCTGCATTCTGTTTGGGATGCTCTGCCGTTCTCCCATTCATGCTCCGTGGGATATGGATTTATGGGAGAAAGATTATCCTTCAGCATTTCCAGCATAGGTCTCGGGGTGCCCCCCCCCCCTTCCCGTCAGGGTGCTGCTGTCTTACCGTGCAGAGGAAGGACCCCAGCGGCATGACAGAACAGTAAGGGGCACCAATGGAGCCGTCTAAAGAGCTGCCTGTCTGAAAATGAGTCTCAATCTCCCGCGAGCGCTCAGACATTTATGAGAATAAAAATAAGATCCCGCCCCCAGATGACGGACGTTATGGGACTGTAATATTGTTTACCCTCAGGGGCCAGGGAGGAGAGGAGGGTGGATACTCAGTACATCACTCTTACCTCTCATTGGCTGATGAACCCAGTACATCACTCTTACCTCTCATTGGTTGATGAACCTAGTACATCACTCTTGCCTCTCATTGGCCGATTAACCCAGTACATCACTATTTCCTCTCATTGGTTGATTAACCCAGTACATCACTATTTCCTCTCATTGGTTGATTAACCCAGTACATCACTCTTACCTCTCATTGGCCGATGAACCCAGTACATCACTCTTACCTCTCATTGGTCGATGTCTGGCACAGCGCCTGGCCTGGATCGGATAGTAAATGGGTGATATATTCACAGCTTGAATTTTAAACTGCTGAATCTATACGGTCCATTTTATATCCAACGGAGTGGGGAAAAGCCAGTCTTTTGTCTCATTTAACTAAGATGTGAAATATGTACCCTCGTGAACGGGCCGTCATTCAGGGCTGCAGTAGCACAGTCGTCACTGCTTTATGATACAGAACCAGTCGTGTGTGTGTGTGTGTGTGTGCGTGTGCGTGTGAGTGTGCGGTCTTGTGATTGAGGCGGTAAGTGCTTTATTCTGAAAGGTTTAATGTACTGTGGAGTGATATGAAAATCCTTTTTTATTTTCTAAAAGCATGTCATCAGTATTTTTAGCCTGTATATCCAAACACTCATAATATGTAGCATATATGTGTATATATAGTAGCTGAGGTATGTGCATTTTGTATGCAGTCATGTATTCAGAGTGATATTAATGATAATATATTCAGCCAGACGGCTGCAGAATGCGGAAGCAAAACGATTATTATTCTGACAGAAATGGATATGATCATTAACATGCTCCTAAAACCGGGACAGAGACAAACGCTCATACTCGTGTGCTTGTGTGTGCGAAGGTCGGGTTCCCTCTGCACAGATCGGCCATTCCAGGCGTTTAACCCTGTGAAGAGGAGGTGCTTTCAAATGTTTTTTCAAAATTCTAAGTCGGTGTTCTAGAACTCCTCTGCTTTCGGTTACCAGCACTGACTGTGACATCAGCATTAGAATGTTCAGTTAAGAACACTCTAATCACATTCTATTTGTGATCTCGCACCTTAAAGGGGTAGAATAGAATAGAATAGAATAACTTTTATTTTTTAATTTGGGAACAGACACAGGAAAACACCTTTGATGCAGCTGAACAAAGAAGCATGCAGGTGCCTGAACTGCAGCTGTGGCCCCCAGTGTTTTGGGCCCCTCAGTGGTTGGGTACGCAGAGGTTGAGGCCCCAGCCTTAGCGACTGACCCTGCATCAGTTCACCGCCTCTGAAATGAAAACTCACTTTGTTTTTGGCGGTTATGCGTCGTTCGGCAGAGTGAACACATTCTCCCGCTTTGATCTCTTTTTTCTTTAGTTTTTGTTTTTTGAAAGAGATTAAGAAGAACTAAATAAAAATCAATAGCTCCAAATCCGAGTGGACTTGGGTCACAGCCCAAACAGGCTTATTCTTTTATTCATATAATTCAGATGTGTTCTCTTAAAGGTAGGGCACAGTGCCCTGTATTTAATTCAGATGTGTTCTCTTAAAGGTAGGGCACAGTGCCCTGTATTTAATTTAGATGTGTTCTCTTAAAGGTAGGGCACAGTGCCCTGTATTTAATTCAGATGTGTTCTCTTAAAGGTAGGGCACAGTGCCCTGTATTTAATTCAGATGTGTTCTCTTAAAGGTAGGGCACAGTGCCCTGTATTTAATTCAGATGTGTTCTCTTAAAGGTAGGGCACACTGCCCTGTATTTAAATCAGAGCGGCTCCCAGCACTGAAGCAGCAAAGGCTCAATCACCTTTAATTAATTTACATCCAGCGCAGAAATTCTCTCATAGACCTTCTTATTATCGTCCATCCGTTCATAAATTATTCACATTTCAGATAACATGAATATCTATGGGGCTGTCTGAGGTTGCAGGCTAATTTGGGCACTCTGTACAGTTGGGTCTATTTGGAGGTTAGGTTTAGCCGAACCCCCAGGAAATGATCGGGCCCCTCCCCCTGCAGGCTCTTAGAACTCACCCTAAGAGGAAGCGAGCCTCTGTTCAACAAGTTCCTCATGTGCCTGTGTGTGCCTGTGTGTGTGCCTGTGTGTGTGCCGGGGGGGGGGGTCACATTTCTGACTGTGGGGGTGGGACACCGTTGCTTTGAACGAGACTCTGCGTTTAAAGGAAGGGAAATAGTGTATATGGGGTGAGTTCTTAAACGTTTTGGGCGTCCTCTGCTATGCTAAACTGTGTGTGTGTGTGTGTGTGTGTGTGTGTGTGTGTGTGTGTGTGTGATTTCTCGGTGTCTGTGTGTGTTGTCATGTACTGGGTATGTGTGTGTTTGTGTGTACATGTTTCTTACTGCTTGTGGAAAACATTTCCTGATGAAACGCATTGATAGATAGATTGCTGGTTCTGCTAAGTTGTGGTGAATATCTCATAAACCATAAATCTTAAACTATGACTGTCATGAGCTTTAATCAATCTGCTTTTCTGTACATTTCATTAGTAAATCCTTCGTAGATGTTTCTATTGAGCCGGTGAAGCGGAGAACATGCTTCATATTGGGAGTGATGGATACTTCATATTGGGAGTGATGGATACTTGTATTTTGGCAGCAATGAATTGCCTTGGTGGTTTGCTGCCCGGATATTTTGGCAAATGTTTGGTGGAGGAACATTTGCCTCAATCTGCTTACTGAGACGGTCAAGTGAACTGGGGTTTGTGGGAGTATTTTCTGTATTCCCGGTGGTGAGTAGGAGTTTGATTTAAGCCTGTGTGTTGGGGACAGTGGAGCAGTAAGTCATAGATGTGTTTGACAGGAATGAGCGAGACTCGTCCGGCTACACACCGCAGAAAAGAGCGCCGTGTGTGTGTGTGTGTGTGTGTGTGTGTGTGTGTGTGTGTGTGTGTGTGTGTGTGTGCGCTTCGGTTTTGTGTGTGTGTGGGGTATGTGTTGGGTATGTGTTTCTTTTTTTTGTGTGTGTTTGTATGGACAGTCACAGTCATGCAGTCGGTGCAGGTGTGTAGACAGTCACAGTCATGCGGTAGGTGCAGGTGTGTAGACAGTCACAGTCGTGCGGTTGGTGCAGGTGTGTAGACAGTCACAGTCATGCGGTCTGACTCTTGGTTATTCTGGTTTCTGCAGCTCCACCTGGCAGCCCTGGCAGAGCTGAAGGGGGACGTCGTGGAGCTGAACAAGCGTCTTCTGCACACCGAGCGGGAGAGGGACCTGCTGGAGAACAGGCTGGCCAAGTCTCAGGTGAGCCCCTCTCTGCAGGGCCCACCCCCAAAATTACCAATGCATCCCCTTTCAGTACCCACTTTCAGTGCCACCTTTCAGCGCCACCTTTCAGCACCACCTTTCAGCGCCACCTTTTAGCGCCACCTTTCAGCGCCACCTTTCAGCGCCACCTTTCAGCGCCACCTTTCAGCGCCACCTTTCAGCGCCACCTTTCAGCGCCACCTTTCAGCGCCACCTTTCAGCGCCACCTTTCAGTACCACCCTTCAGTGCCACCTTTCAGCACCACCTTTCCAATCGTCTGTGTTCAGTGAAACCCACTCACATCCCTGATCCTGAAATTTATCAGATGTGATTCCCACACGCCTGGCTGTCGCGGTAATGTGTAGCTCAACTGCAATTACGGCTGCTAGTTAGCAGGCTAACAGAAAGCTAGCAATGACTTGGCTACCTGATCGTTTTTTTTCTTTTCATGTGGACAATGTTTCAGAATTACCTTTTTAATTTACCCCTTTTAAAATAAACAGTCTGGAGCACCGGACTGTCGATTTATAGGGTGGTGATTTTTAAACCAATTTGATTTGTTGATTATCAAGAATTTATTGACCAAGTGAACAACAAATGGTAACCAAGTAAAGCAGGTGAAAGCCAATGGGTGTGCAGTCTGTATGTGAAAGCCAATGGGTGTGCAGTCATGTATGTGAAAGCCAATGGGTGTGCAGTCATGTATGTGAAAGCCAATGGGTGTGCAGTCATGTATGTGAAAGCCAATGGGTGTGCAGTCATGTATGTGAAAGCCAATGGGTGTGCAGTCTGTGTGAAAGCCAATGGGTGTGCAGTCGATATGTGAAAGCCAATGGGTGTGCAGTCTGTATGTGAAAGCCAATGGGTGTGCTGTTGGTAAGCAGTGTTTGTGGTAGAAAGCCTCCCTCGGTAAAGTAATGTTTGGATAGCAGAGGGAATCATTGTGGCCACTTCATGGTTTAAAACTTGGTTTCATTGTATATACAAATGAGTTATTAGCCTCTTCTGCTATCAAGTAATACTTATTTGAGAGGGAGTGTCGAAATATATATTGAGCATTAACAACACAAAGACTTAATGTCAATAAGATGAGATCTTTGTACAATTGTCGCCTTGAAAACGACCGTTGCAGGTTCATATTTAGTTGTCGGGCGCAGCCGTTTACCTTGTGAAACCAGAGGGCTCAACCTATCACAACTTACACACTTTACACACTCTGAAGTTATTGCACCAACCGGGGAAAACGGTCACAATATAACCCCTACTCTGAAACTGTATCAAAGGCTATTTCCCGTTGTCTTGTTAAATATTGTCCCCTGAATGACAGTTTAGATGTAGAAATGGAGCCATAGTGTTTGTTGTATCAAACTGTGCCAGTCCAGCACTCCAAGCCCCTCTATTCATATAAAAAAGCAGGCTGATCTGGGGAATGTTTGGCAGGCTGATCTGGGGAATGTTTGGCCCGAGTGAGCGTCTCCCATATGCCATGCCTAATGGGAATTGTCAGTATCCATGCCAACCATGCAGGATGCATCGGCACTGTCTACTTGAGGCTACACTTGCCTCCGGTGTGTGTGTGTGTGTGTGTGTGTGCATTTGCACGTCTGGGTGAGCGTGTGACTGTGTGTGTGCGTGTGTGTGTGTGTGTTGCTGTGCATGCGTGTGTGAGTGAATGTGTGTGTACATACGTCTATGTGCACTGTAAACGCATATTACACATGCATGTGTAGCCGTCACGTGTTACAGGCGTGTTTGTTCAGGAGAGCGGGCGTTTGAAGCCCAGTCCCCCGGGCCTTCCTGCTCTTCTCCAAATTACCTCACAAATACAGTTTAAAAACACATGCAGTTATTTATGTTTACTTGGAGTCCTTCTGTGGTAATAAAATGCTCCGCCCCGGGCGAAGCTCTGCCACACGGGCATCTCGCTTTTGGTAATTGACGATGTATGAATCTGAAAAGAATGCCCCCCATACAACATTACCCAGAATCCTCAGTGGCGAGCCGTTTGTCGTATGCCGGAATGAAAGCAGCCCCTCTGGCAGTTCTTCGCAGAGACAGAGATGGGAGTTCATTAAGGTGAAGGAGGTAATCAGCAAAACTGGCTCTTAACTCCACACAGGGTTCAAGCTGGGCGAGCTCTTGGCTCGGCTCATAAACAGGAAACATTACGCTCGCCGCCATTAAATACACTTGTCTGTGACCTTTGACCTCATCTGGAGACGAAATGTCGGGCCAGCTCATAAATCTGTTGCTTGCACGTGCGTTCCATCGAAGTGCGTGATGAAAGGCCAGTTTGAGCAAACAGGGACGGAGCCGTCTGCCCCGTCCTGAATTGGGTTTTAATGGGGTAACTTTACCCCGATGGGCCTGTCGGTTTAAACGGGGAGGAGAAATGTCAAACGGCATCTCGCACCGAATGCATTTTGCGATCTCACCTGCGTGGAGATTATAGCAAATTTTTTTCTCATTCCAAAACAAAATGCCGCCGTGTTGCACGCCACTTTCTATTCGTCAGGGAGATGCATATTGCGCGGAAACTTTTCAATGGTTGCGCGAGACATTTTAATCCCACTGTGGTGTTGGACAGCTGAGCAGCTAATTACTTTATCCTGGCGGGCTTTGACCAGCGCAGGACTCAGCAGGTCATGTGTCTGCAGCCTCTTATGGGCGTTGGCAGTATAGAGCTTAATGGTTTGGGTACTGGGCTCTTCTTTCAGGGGATCCAGGTTTGATTCCCAGACTGTTGTACCCTTGAGCTGAACTGCTTCAGTAAATATCCAGCTCAGTGTTTCTCACAGGATCTTCTGAAACTGGTGGGTGGACAGTGTCTGTCGGGGGGGGTCCATGGTCATGCCCCCCCCCGGAAGAATATGTGAAACTGTGGCGATTGAAATTAAACTGTGGCGGGCTGCCACATTTGGGAATGGGCTTTAGAGGCATGGGGTTACCCTTTCTGTCCCCCTGAACTTTGTGTAAAATGCTTTTGACACCCCTGGGGGGGGGGGGGCAGGGGGGAATAAACGGAGGTTCCTGTGTCTGCAGGTCACAGGGTCGTGGAAGACCTCTTGTCCGGTGTGGTTCGGCCATCTGGGCTGAATGGTGTCATTGAAGGAGAAGACGGGTCATTCGCCTACGTTTGAGCCCACAGGCCACTCTCCCCCCTCTCATTCGCCTACGTTTGAGCCCACAGGCCACTCCCCCCCCCCCCTCATTCGCCTACGTTTGAGCCCACAGGCCACTCCCCCCCCCCCCTCATTCGCCTACGTTTGAGCCCACAGGCCACTCCCCCCCCCCCCCCCCCTCATTCGCCTACGTTTGAGCCCACAGGCCACTCTCCCCCCCTCATTCGCCTACGTTTGAGCCCACCGGCCACTCCCCCCCCCCCCTCATTCGCCTACGTTTGAGCCCACAGGCCACTCCCCCCCCCCCCTCATTCGCCTACGTTTGAGCCCACAGGCCACTCCCCCCCCCCCCCTCATTCGCCTACGTTTGAGCCCACAGGCCACTCTCCCCCCCTCATTCGCCTACGTTTGAGCCCACAGGCCACTCTCCCCCTCTCATTCGCCTACGTTTGAGCCCGCAGGCCACTCTCCCCCTCTCATTCGCCTACGTTTGAGCCCACAGGCCGCTCTCCCCCTCTCATTCGCCTACGTTTGAGCCCACAGGCCACTCTCCCCCCGGGTTCATTGCAAGAGTCGTGAACAAAGAACAAAGCGTCGACTGTTTCCGTCTGCGGCCGGTTCGCCCGAAAGCACACGTCACCTGAACTCGTCATCACCTGAACTCTGCCATCCCCCTAAACAAGAGTAAGAGGGGACAGACAGCTTCCTGGGGGGTATTTTATAATTTAAAATTAAAACATACCGTCTGTTTCATTGAATTCTCAGCGCTTGTAGACATATGCTGCGATATGTTCAGGATATGTGGTCTTTCCACCGTTGGGAGGACCAATAACAATCTGGCCTCCCGCTGTGTGGTTTAGCTTGGCTGCGGCCCAGTCTTCTGACTGGGAGGAGAAACAAACGTGACGGCAGGGCTTCGTGAATGAAGCTCATTGTGTTTCACTCTGTCTCCTAATCAGAGGGGAAAACCCCGCTGGAAAGCTTTCTTCTCTCTCTGTCCAGGGCTGTCTGAATCAGAGCCCTATCTACTGCACCCTGTCTCCTGTGTACTGTGTACTGTCTGAATCAGAGCCCTATCTACTGCACCCTGTCTCCTGTGTACTGTGTACTGTCTGAATCAGAGCCCTATCTACTGCACCTCTCCTGTCTACTGGCAGATGTGTGCCGTTTAATGTGTAGTTTTTAGTACGAGACGTGCAGTACGCAAAAAAAATATTTGCGTCGTAAGACGTCCCACCCTTGCGTGGCCATGTCACGCGTTTTTGTTATTGAAGGAAAACGTCATATTTATGCGACCAAAATGTCCGCATACTTTTCGAAAAGTGTGCTCCAGAATATAAGTACGTATATCATACGGGGGTTTTAAGAACTACATTTAGATAAAATTTTGCCAACTTAACTACTTAACCGATCCAGTGTACTCAACAAACCTACTTAATAGTATGGAAGGATGCTGATTCGGACAGAGTCCAGCCTTGGCAAGCACACTGTCTGCTCGCTCTTTTTCCGGGAAGCATTTTCTTCTCCCCCCCCCCCCCCATTCCCACTGGAACACCCGGAGCGTCGATACCGCAGGCTCCGATATCGCTGCCTTTAGATGTGAACTACCAGCCGGAATGTCTGCCGTAGAGAATCACACGCAGGCCCCAGGATTCCGGTTACACAGGAACTTCGACTAAGGAAGTGTTTCCATGAAGGCCCAGAGGAGCCGGGTGAGAGCCTCTGGGTAAATCCGAACGCTCCGGCTGAAGGCTGCGTCATCCTCAGTTCTGCGACCTGGAAATGGGGATTCCTGGGAGGATCACAATGTTCTCCTCTCCTGATTTTTTTTTTCTCCTCTTCTAACCAAGCCTGACCAGGAGAACTGCTGGGAGATCTTGGGATCAGCAGGGAGATCTTGGGATCAGCGGGGAGATCTTGGGATCAGCGGGGAGATCTTGGGATCAGCGGGGAGATCTTGGGATCAGCGGGGAGATCTTGGGATCAGCGGGGAGATCTTGGGATCAGCGGGGAGATCTTGGGATCAGCGGGGAGATCTTGTGAACTGGGGGGAGATCTTGGGATCAGCAGGGAGATCTTGGGATCAGCAGGGAGATCTTGGGATCAGCGGGGAGATCTTGGGACCTCCTTTACCTCTTTATGGCTTTTCAGTGTTTATAGCCGGTTAGCAGTTGTCTTTAAGTAAAGTACAGTTTTAAACACCACGCCGGAAGTATCGACCGATCTTGTCCTCTTTATTCTGTCACACTATAGTGTACTTAGTCCTTATGTTTGAGTGAAATGTAAATATTTTTATACAAATTATTATTTTCATTGACCAAAAAAACAAAATGAGAAAAAAAAAAGGTGATGATTGATTGAGAAGCTCAAACGTAAAAAAAAACAGAGACAATCCCCCCCCCAATCAAAGCAAAAATCCCCCCCCCCCCCCCCCCCCCCCCCTAATAATTTTTTTTTTTATCAGTGACGAGCAAAAAAAATAAAAAATAATAATAATAAAAACAATTTTAAAAAATATGAATAATTTTTATGCATCACGATGGCAGTAATGTGACTGGGCCTGCTTGTGTTAGCATACCTCCCACTAGCAACAGAAAGCTAAGTCATAGCAGTACATATTTTATCAATTTTGTTTACACACATATACAATGCCTATTGTTCCTGCATTGTTTTACGAGTCGTAGATAAAAGCAGAAAATGTTTTTTTTTTTAAATAATCTGGCCCTCAGGAAAAAAATATATGTAGTACCGTGAATACAAGGGGAAATAATTGCCATTCCACAACAAACCATAAACCGTTCTTATCAATTGATGTGTCATTTGTGAACAGAGTGCGGGAGGCAGGGCTTTGATTTAATCCTGCCCGTAGGTCAGAAACGTAGTGACATGCAATTTACGAAAGAATCATTTCACATGTGATTGGTTTTGAAATGTGTCCCGTTTCCACGCAGGATACAGCAGGAGAATCATAATGTTCTTTTGAAATGTGTCCCGTTTCCACGCAGGATACAGCAGGAGAATCATAATGTTCTTTTGATTCATTTCATTGTTTTTTTGTTTTTGCGATCGATCTCTCGCTAAATTAATTCAAAGTGCTCTGTAATTCTATAGGGGCAAATTGCTGTAACTAAAGCAGTCGTTAATCAGAGCCATAAGCTCATGCTAGGCTCCTCCGTCTCCGTGGCGACTCACTGATGCTGCTTCGATTCTGGAGAGAGAGAGGAGAGAGAGAGAGAGAGGAGAGAGAGGAGGGAGAGGAGGGAGAGGAGGGAGAGGAGGGAGAGGAGGGAGAGGGAGAGAGAGAGAGAGAGAGAGAGAGAGAGAGAGAGAGAGAGAGAGAGAGAGAGAGAGAGAGAGAGAGAGAGAGAGAGAGAGAGAGAGAGAGAGAGAGAGAGAGAGAGATTCTGTGTGTGTGTGCGCGATATTGATTACTGATTGTGTGTGTGTGTGTACCTGCAGTGTGAACAGTCTCACCTGATGCGGGAGCACGAGGATGTGCAGGAGAGAACCACTCTGCGCTATGAGGAGCGAATCACTGAGCTGCACAGCATCATCGCCGAGCTCAACAAGAAGATAGACCTGCTGCATGGCACTACCATCAGGCAAGTACCATTACCCTATACCCTACTACACCCTCACTGCCATCAGGCATGTACCATTACCCTATACCCTACTCCACCCCTCCTACACCCTCACTGCCATCGGGAAAGTGCCATTACCCTATACCTCTCTTAGACCCTCACCACCATCTGGCAAGTACCCCTCCTACACCCTCACAACTATCAGGCAAGTACACCTCCTATACCCTCACCATACTCAGGCAAGTACACCTCCTATTCCCTTACCATACTCAGGCAAGTACCACTCCTATACCCTCACCAAACTCAGGCAAGTGCCTCTTCTATACCCTCACCACAATCAGTTGCTAATTAATAGAATCAGGTGTGGCAGATTAGGGTTGAAATGAAAAGCTACAGCGCAGTGCATCTCCAGGAGCAGGGTTGGGTTGGCCTGCTCTACACAAACAGGGACTACGGCTGTGAGCTGTTATCTGCATCCACGTCCTCGGTTTATGCAGATTGGGCTGCAATCCCCCCCCATTAAATAATTTTAATTTAGTAGTTTAAATGTTATGACTGAGGTTTCATCTCATTCCATCTCAAGTGTTCTATTTATATTTTGTTGTAAAAATAACTGCACTCCCGTTTAAATGATTGTGCGGTTCACTCTGGTTATAAGAAGCTCTGTTCCTAGACAGCTATTCATAATAAAGGTCATAAGAAAATGATTCGAAGCAGGAAATCCCTTTGAATGAATGGATGGCTTTCAAGAATCTCCAGAGTCGGATCAAATATCTGACCAGGGTGTCGCTAAATGCATGTTAATGTATTAAAGATTGAAAAAGATCTGCAATAACAATGTGGCAAGACTGTATTTATGGTTTTGGTAAAAAAAATTGTTTTGGCTCATCGTTTGACTTCTCCATTAAGAAAGCAAATCATGCAGAGAGAGTGCAGTTTGAGACTAGCGCCGTTTGAGCGTAGTGCTCACATCCTGTTGAAGAGCCGGTTTGAATGCTGGGTAATTAATGCGGCCCGTCTGTTTACTAAAACAGCATCAACATGACCTGTCGGACCTCTGAGGATCACCTTGCCAGCGTCTTTTCCTTCTAATGAATATCTTCTGACCCGAGGGGCTCTGTGCGTGTTAAACGGGGCTGACTGTCGTACGAAACGCACGTCAACTAAAAAATCTCAGATTTTTCTTTTTGCGAGTCCCTGAGTGCGCTCGCACACGTCCGCTTCAGTCAACTTGACAACTCCGAAGGTGCTATGAGACCACGCTTATCCTCTCGACCTGTCCCTGTATTACGGCTAGCTCATATTTTTTCTTCGTGATTTATTGCCGGGGTAAAAAATTCAGCTCATAACTTTCATAACTTCGAAAGGAAGAGCGTAATAATTTCTCCCTTTTTTTCAATTACAAATATTGACTTTGGATTTCTGGCGTCAGAAAGCGTAGCTCGAGTCTTTGATTTATGAGCTCACCGCAGTACATGAGTACCTTCTGAACAGGAAGCTCACCCCCCTACACCCAGAGAGGGGGGGGGGGTGAGATATTTAAATAGGGACCCTGGAGGGACTGTTGGAGTTGATTGTTTACCGCAAAATGAAAACGGTCGATAAGAAGAAAGTCCAAAGTGCTTCGCATCGCAATTTGTTTTGCGTGCCAAAGCGTTTTCTCCACAAACGTTTGACACTCCAACAAGCACTGAAATGACTCTTTTGACGGACGGGCCTTTGCTACGAGTGCCAGGAACCCTAATTATTGTTAACTCATGCGTAGCGACCAAAAATTATCTACGTCCGGATCGTCGACTGATTACTAAGCAGGTGCGTTGCATGGAATCGGATATTTGCTCTTTTAAATAATTAATTTCTTCATTTCTTGTGTTTATTTAATCTACAGCTGAGAGGGAATGAAGCACACGTTTAATGAAGCACACGTTTAATGAAGCACAAAGCGCACGTTTAATGAGAGCACAAAGCGCACGTTTAATGAAGCACAAAGCGCACGTTTAATGAGAGCACAAAGCGCACGTTTAATGAGAGCACAAAGCGCACGTTTAATGAAGCACAAAGCGCACGTTTAATGAAGCACAAAGCGCACGTTTAATGAAGCACAAAGCACACGTTTAATGAAGCACAAAGCACACGTTTAATGAAGCACAAAGCACACGTTTAATGAAGCACAAAGCACACGTTTAATGAAGCACAAAGCGCACGTTTAATGAAGCACAAAGCGCACGTTTAATGAAGCACAAAGCGCACGTTTAATGAAGCACAAAGCGCACGTTTAATGAAGCGCACGTTTAATGAAGCACAAAGCACACGTTTAATGAAGCACAAAGCACACGTTTAATGAGAGCACAAAGCGCACGTTTAATGAAGCACAAAGCACACGTTTAATGAAGCACAAAGCACACGTTTAATGAAGCACAAAGCACACGTTTAATGAAGCACAAAGCACACGTTTAATGAGAGCACAAAGCACACGTTTAATGAAGCACAAAGCACACGTTTAATAAAGCACAAAGCGTTCGTTTAATGAAGCGCACGTTTAATGAAGCACAAAGCACACGTTTAATGAAGCACAAAGCACACGTTTAATGAGAGCACAAAGCGCACGTTTAATGAAGCACAAAGCACACGTTTAATGAAGCACAAAGCACACGTTTAATGAAGCACAAAGCACACGTTTAATGAAGCACAAAGCACACGTTTAATGAGAGCACAAAGCACACGTTTAATGAAGCACAAAGCACACGTTTAATGAAGCACAAAGCGCAGTTTAATGAAGCACAAAGCGCACGTTTAATGAAGCACAAAGCGCACGTTTAATGAAGCACAAAGCACACGTTTAATGAGAGCACAAAGCACACGTTTAATGAAGCACAAAGCACACGTTTAATGAAGCACAAAGCACACGTTTAATGAAGCACAAAGCACACGTTTAATGAAGCACAAAGCACACGTTTAATGAAGCACAAAGCACACGTTTAATGAAGCACAAAGCACACGTTTAATGAAGCACAAAGCACACGTTTAATGAAGCACAAAGCACACGTTTAATGAAGCACAAAGCACACGTTTAATGAAGCACAAAGCACACGTTTAATGAGAGCACAAAGCGCACGTTTAATGAAGCACAAAGCGCACGTTTAATGAAGCGCACGTTTAATGAAGCACAAAGCACACGTTTAATGAGAGCACAAAGCGCACGTTTAATGAAGCACAAAGCACACGTTTAATGAAGCACAAAGCACACGTTTAATGAAGCACAAAGCACACGTTTAATGAAGCACAAAGCACACGTTTAATGAGAGCACAAAGCACACGTTTAATGAAGCACAAAGCGCACGTTTAATGAAGCGCACGTTTAATGAAGCACAAAGCACACGTTTAATGAAGCACAAAGCACACGTTTAATGAGAGCACAAAGCGCACGTTTAATGAAGCACAAAGCACACGTTTAATGAAGCACAAAGCACACGTTTAATGAAGCACAAAGCACACGTTTAATGAAGCACAAAGCACACGTTTAATGAGAGCACAAAGCACACGTTTAATGAAGCACAAAGCACACGTTTAATGAAGCACAAAGCGCAGTTTAATGAAGCACAAAGCGCACGTTTAATGAAGCACAAAGCGCACGTTTAATGAAGCACAAAGCACACGTTTAATGAGAGCACAAAGCACACGTTTAATGAAGCACAAAGCACACGTTTAATGAAGCACAAAGCACACGTTTAATGAAGCACAAAGCACACGTTTAATGAAGCACAAAGCACACGTTTAATGAAGCACAAAGCACACGTTTAATGAAGCACAAAGCACACGTTTAATGAAGCACAAAGCACACGTTTAATGAAGCACAAAGCACACGTTTAATGAAGCACAAAGCACACGTTTAATGAAGCACAAAGCACACGTTTAATGAGAGCACAAAGCACACGTTTAATGAAGCACAAAGCGCACGTTTAATGAAGCGCACGTTTAATGAAGCACAAAGCACACGTTTAATGAAGCACAAAGCACACGTTTAATGAGAGCACAAAGCGCACGTTTAATGAAGCACAAAGCACACGTTTAATGAAGCACAAAGCACACGTTTAATGAAGCACAAAGCACACGTTTAATGAAGCACAAAGCACACGTTTAATGAGAGCACAAAGCACACGTTTAATGAAGCACAAAGCGCACGTTTAATGAAGCGCACGTTTAATGAAGCACAAAGCACACGTTTAATGAAGCACAAAGCACACGTTTAATGAGAGCACAAAGCACACGTTTAATGAAGCACAAAGCACACGTTTAATGAAGCACAAAGCACACGTTTAATGAAGCACAAAGCACACGTTTAATGAAGCACAAAGCACACGTTTAATGAAGCACAAAGCACACGTTTAATGAAGCACAAAGCACACGTTTAATGAAGCACAAAGCACACGTTTAATGAAGCACAAAGCACACGTTTAATGAAGCACAAAGCACACGTTTAATGAAGCACAAAGCACACGTTTAATGAAGCACAAAGCACACGTTTAATGAAGCACAAAGCACACGTTTAATGAAGCACAAAGCACACGTTTAATGAAGCACAAAGCACACGTTTAATGAAGCACAAAGCACACGTTTAATGAAGCACAAAGCACACGTTTAATGAAGCACAAAGCACACGTTTAATGAAGCACAAAGCACACGTTTAATGAAGCACAAAGCACACGTTTAATGAAGCACAAAGCACACGTTTAATGAAGCACAAAGCACACGTTTAATGAAGCACAAAGCACACGTTTAATGAAGCACAAAGCGCACGTTTAATGAAGCACAAAGCGCACGTTTAATGAAGCACAAAGCGCACGTTTAATGAAGCACAAAGCGCACGTTTAATGAGAGCACAAAGCGCACGTTTAATGAAGCACAAAGCGCACGTTTAATGAAGCACAAAGCGCACGTTTAATGAAGCACAAAGCGCACGTTTAATGAAGCACAAAGCGCACGTTTAATGAAGCACAAAGCACACGTTTAATGAAGCACAATCGTGGGAGAATAGATTTGACCCGATAAATTCAGTCAGTACATTGCACTTGTGGACTTGAAGGCGCTGTAATTACACCTTAGAGTTTGGAACCAAGGACTGTCCGCTAATTACCGTGATTAATATAGTATTAACTGATTTTTTTATTGCCGTTAGTTGACTTCCAATGAACTGTTTCATATTGAAGAATAGTGCAACGACCCAATTGAGTACAGGGAGTATAATTATTGTAAATTGACACACTATAATATATTATAATATATACTCATCTATATGTACCATACATTTTTGAGGCTCAATATCTTGCTATGTTGGGTGGTTGTCATTTCTGCCAATGGTGGCGTAAGTGTGATGGATTTTTTTGTGTCATGTAAAAATATATTGACTGACATTTCTTTCTGTCTTCACAATAAACACATAATTATTTCAGTAAACACAATTTAAATGCCATGCAAATGGCTTTGAACAAGTAATTATCTTTCTATGGCTTGAGGAATGCTTCAAAGATTTAACATTTTCCATGTGTTAGGTTTGTCTTTTGGAGTGTACTGTGGTAGGATTTTGGAGTATGTTTTGTATAAATTTGCTTATTAAATACAGGGAACTTTTAACTGAATGCAAATTCCAAATGCATAATGATAATGAAGACCTCATATCTAAACATGTATGCATCGGGTCAAGGTGCATGCATATTCATATGAGTAATTTGCATATGTTTTAGGAGAAACTTCAGAACAGCTATGACAGGCCTATATTTTTATATTCAGCTGTGCTGTGTTCAAGGATTGTTGAATAATGCAAAAATTACATTTTGCCAAAAACCTTTTTTTAATGGGGGTAAAAAATTTAATACTTAAAAAAAATAAATTATAATAAAGTTAAAAATCACTTTTTACGCTGCAGTGTCTTTGTGTGAATCCCAGTGCATGAGGAGAGGTCGCAGGGGTGCATCCCAATACCTGAAAAATGCATCCTCCTTTCCTCCACTACCACCTCCTCTCCTCCTTTCCTCCACTACCACCTCCTCTCCTCCTTTCCTCCACTACCACCTCCTCTCCTCCTTTCCTCCACTACCACCTCCTCTCCTCCTTTCCTCCACTACCACCTCCTCTCCTCCGTGCCCCGGAAACCCATCTTTGTGTCCTAATGTAATGTTGCTGATTACATATTAATTACATATTAATGGTTACAGGTTACATGTCTCGATGCAAACCGCAATGTCAGGTACACTGTACATTGTATACTGTACATGCAACTACTTGTACTTGAAATCTTCAGGCAGTTTTGCACACTTCTGGGTAGATAGTAGGGGAGTGGAGGAAAGGAGGTGAGGAGTGAAGAGTATTGGGACACAGCCCGGCAGTCCAAAATAGTCTCTCCTTATGGTAAGCCACCCGGTGACCTTTGACCTCTTGCCTCAGGGAGGAGGATGAGTTCTCAGAGTTTCGGTCCGAACTCGGCCACAGCCAACCAGAGGCCAACGAGGACGGACGCAGCATGGACCAGGACCAGAGCTCCGTGTCCCTGCCGGAGAACCAGTCCACTATGGTCACTGCGGACATGGGTAAGACCCGGCTCCCTGGCCTCTCCCTCACACTCCCAAGCCCCTCCCCCTGGCTCATAGGCCCCTCCCCCAAGCTCCCTGGCCCCTCCCTCGGGCTGCAAATGGAGGATTTTGTGTTACGTTATACAAATTTTAATCCTGTGGTTAAACTGTTCGTCTAGGAGCCAGGAAGTGCTGGCAGTACCAGCTAATTATACTGCATTTCTATTTCCGCATCACACTGGGAAATGTCAAAAAATGGAGGTGCAAGAGTATTTATTTATTTATTTTTAATGACGCTACCAAAGTGCAATATATGAGAAACCATCCCAGGTATGGCCCATTATTTAATTAAGCAAATAACATCCCAGCATGCATCCCAGGACGTGTGCAAAAATGTCAGACAGGCCTGTTTGCCTATAATTATGGTTGCCATGGCTGCGCAGGGGGGACTGCAGTGAAAGACGGGTGATAGTTGGCGCACATTTGGCGGGTATCTTCAGCGATTAAGACCGCTCAACTTCCTGACGCTCCGACAGCAGGCGTGTCAGAGGTGATGTCAGCGTGGAACTCTGAGGGATCGACATCGTCGGCGAATAGTACCCGCGGGCGTAAACGCATTAGCTCAAAGAGCAGCGCTAAAGAGACAGGCGAGAGTGTGTAAATTATAACGTGGGTTGTGAGAGCGGCCTGTTTAATCAAAGAGTGGTGACCCAGGACCCCTGCGACGTGTTCTTACATTAGTTTATTCCATTTTGTCTATGTTCATCAGCTGTGCTTCTCCGTGAAAGCCTGTGACCTATGAACTCTACACAAACAAACTGAGAGCCATTGGTGCTAGATTGCTTGCCTATTTTTCAATTTTATTTGAATTATCAACAGTGTGATATTCTATTAACACATTTTTTTTGTTGCATAGAAAATTCACAGAAACCATTCAAACTGACCTTTATATATTTCTCAGTGTTGTCTTAGGCCTGCACTGCAGAATGTCTCAGGGAGCTGTTCTAGCATCTTCTCTGTTCCGCTCCATAGCTCTGGGTCCTCGCGCCCTTAGGCAGTATTCTTCATTCATAATGGCTTTTTAGTTCATGTAATGGTACTTGCAGGGCGGGTTAATGTAATGGTACTTGCAGGGCGGGTTAATGTAACGGTACTTGCAGGGCGGGTTAATGTAACGGTACTTGCAGGGCGGGTTAATGTAACGGTACTTGCAGGGCGGGTTAATGTAACGGTACTTGCAGGGCGGGTTAATGTAATGGTACTTGCAGGGCGGGTTAATGTAACGGTACTTGCAGGGCGGGTTAATGTAATGGTACTTGCAGGGCGGGTTAATGTAATGGTACTTGCAGGGCGGGTTAATGTAATGGTACTTGCAGGGCGGGTTAATGTAACGGTACTTGCAGGGCGGGTTAATGTAACGGTACTTGCAGGGCGGGTTAATGTAATGGTACTTGCAGGGCGGGTTAATGTAACGGTACTTGCAGGGCGGGTTAATGTAACGGTACTTGCAGGGCGGGTTAATGTAACGGTACTTGCAGGGCGGGTTAATGTAACGGTACTTGCAGGGCGGGTTAATGTAACGGTACTTGCAGGGCGGGTTAATGTAACGGTACTTGCAGGGCGGGTTAATGTAACGGTACTTGCAGGGCGGGTTAATGTAACGGTACTTGCAGGGCGGGTTAATGTAACGGTACTTGCAGGGCGGGTTAATGTAACGGTACTTGCAGGGCGGGTTAATGTAACGGTACTTGCAGGGCGGGTTAATGTAACGGTACTTGCAGGGCGGGTTAATGTAACGGTACTTGCAGGGCGGGTTAATGTAACGGTACTTGCAGGGCGGGTTAATGTAACGGTACTTGCAGGGCGGGTTAATGTAACGGTACTTGCAAGGCGGGTTAATGTAACGGTACTTGCAGGGCGGGTTAATGTAACGGTACTTGCAGGGCGGGTTAATGTAACGGTACTTGCAGGGCGGGTTAATGTAATGGTACTTGCAGGGCGGGTTAATGTAATGGTACTTGCAGGGCGGGTTAATGTAATGGTACTTGCAGGGCGGGTTAATGTAATGGTACTTGCAGGGCGGGTTAATGTAATGGTACTTGCAGGGCGGGTTAATGTAATGGTACTTGCAGGGCGGGTTAATGTAATGGTACTTGCAGGGCGGGTTAATGTAATGGTACTTGCAGGGCGGGTTAATGTAATGGTACTTGCAGGGCGGGTTAATGTAATGGTACTTGCAGGGCGGGTTAATGTAATGGTACTTGCAGGGCGGGTTAATGTAATGGTACTTGCAGGGCGGGTTAATGTAATGGTACTTGCAGGGCGGGTTAATGTAATGGTACTTGCAGGGCGGGTTAATGTAATGGTACTTGCAGGGCGGGTTAATGTAATGGTACTTGCAGGGCGGGTTAATGTAACGGTACTTGCAGGGCGGGTTAATGTAACGGTACTTGCAGGGCGGGTTAATGTAACTGTACTTGCAGGGCGGGTTAATGTAACGGTACTTGCAGGGCGGGTTAATGTAACGGTACTTGCAGGGCGGGTTAATGTAACGGTACTTGCAGGGCGGGTTAATGTAACGGTACTTGCAGGGCGGGTTAATGTAACGGTACTTGCAGGGCGGGTTAATGTAACGGTACTTGCAGGGCGGGTTAATGTAACGGTACTTGCAGGGCGGGTTAATGTAACGGTACTTGCAGGGCGGGTTAATGTAACGGTACTTGCAGGGCGGGTTAATGTAACGGTACTTGCAGGGCGGGTTAATGTAACGGTACTTGCAGGGCGGGTTAATGTAACGGTACTTGCAGGGCGGGTTAATGTAACGGTACTTGCAGGGCGGGTTAATGTAACGGTACTTGCAGGGCGGGTTAATGTAACGGTACTTGCAGGGCGGGTTAATGTAACGGTACTTGCAGGGCGGGTTAATGTAACGGTACTTGCAGGGCGGGTTAATGTAACGGTACTTGCAGGGCGGGTTAATGTAACGGTACTTGCAGGGCGGGTTAATGTAATGGTACTTGCAGGGCGGGTTAATGTAATGGTACTTGCAGGGCGGGTTAATGTAATGGCACTTGCAGGGCGGGTTAATGTAATGGTACTTGCAGGGCGGGTTAATGTAATGGTACTTGCAGGGCGGGTTAATGTAATGGTACTTGCAGGGCGGGTTAATGTAATGGAACTTGCAGGGCGGGTTAATGTAATGGCACTTGCAGGGGGGTTATTGTAATGGTACTTGCAGGGCGGGTTAATGTAATGGTACTTGCAGGGCGGGTTAATGTAATGGTACTTGCAGGGCGGGTTAATGTAATGGTACTTGCAGGGCGGGTTAATGTAATGGTACTTGCAGGGCGGGTTAATGTAATGGTACTTGCAGGGCGGGTTAATGTAATTGTACTTGCAGGGCGGGTTAATGTAATGGTACTTGCAGGGCGGGTTAATGTAATGGTACTTGCAGGGCGGGTTAATGTAATGGTACTTGCAGGGCGGGTTAATGTAATGGTACTTGCAGGGCGGGTTAATGTAATGGTACTTGCAGGGCGGGTTAATGTAATGGTACTTGCAGGGCGGGTTAATGTAATGGTACTTGCAGGGCGGGTTAATGTAATGGTACTTGCAGGGCGGGTTAATGTAATGGTACTTGCAGGGCGGGTTAATGTAATGGTACTTGCAGGGCGGGTTAATGTAATGGTACTTGCAGGGCGGGTTAATGTAATGGTACTTGCAGGGCGGGTTAATGTAATGGTACTTGCAGGGCGGGTTAATGTAATGGTACTTGCAGGGCGGGTTAATGTAATGGTACTTGCAGGGCGGGTTAATGTAATGGTACTTGCAGGGCGGGTTAATGTAATGGTACTTGCAGGGCGGGTTAATGTAATTGTACTTGCAGGGCGGGTTAATGTAATGGTACTTGCAGGGCGGGTTAATGTAATGGTACTTGCAGGGCGGGTTAATGTAATGGTACTTGCAGGGCGGGTTAATGTAATGGTACTTGCAGGGCGGGTTAATGTAATGGTACTTGCAGGGCGGGTTAATGTAATGGTACTTGCAGGGCGGGTTAATGTAATGGTACTTGCAGGGCGGGTTAATGTAATGGTACTTGCAGGGCGGGTTAATGTAATGGTACTTGCAGGGCGGGTTAATGTAATGGTACTTGCAGGGTGGCTCCTTAAAATCTGCCACTGCAAATTAGCATCTTAATGTGCTGTAGGAAGGTTTGTTTGACTAGGTAATCAATGACCTTATTGGACACGAGAACAGTAAATTACCCATGATTTCTTTTAAACTTGTAAACCAGGCTGTTATTTTCAAACCTATTCATGCTGATGTTTGCAGTGCACCCTGGGGCCTCGTTCCTTAGACATTACCCTCAGCTCTATGTTTGCAGTGCACCCTGGGTCTTGGTTCCTTAGACATTACCCTCAGTTCTATGTTTGCAGTGCACCCCGGGGCCTCGTTCCTTAGACATTACCCTCAGCTCTATGACTTTCTGGGCTTGCCGGAGTTCAGGGGTCGAAGGTCACAGATCTGGTAGCACAGGATGCTAGCTGTATATGGTCTGTTTGTATTGACTGTTAGCCGTGGCTATTTGCTGAACTGTTAACCTGTGTACACATAATGATGTCTGTTTTTTCTGAATGTATTGTTAAATTTTCTCAGGTATACAAATAGCACCTTACACACCATACTTACATTAATATTATTAAGTAATGCCCCCCCGTGCGCTGAGTGCTGAGATTGTTGATGCATTAATGCCCCCCTCCCCCGGTACCCCCAGATAACTGCAGTGACCTGAACTCGGAGCTGCAGCGGGTGTTGACGGGTCTAGAGAGCGTGGTGTGCGGACGCAAGAAGAGCGCCTGTAGCCTGTCCGTGGCGGAGGTGGACCGCCACATCGAGCAGCTGACCACCGCCAGTGAGCACTGCGACCTGGCCATCAAGGTAATGGCCGCACCCACCCTGCCGTTGTAGGCCACGACCCCTTCAACCTCCCTCGCGCCGCGCCCGTTACTCCACCCGCCCATTCCTCCACCCGCCCGTTCCCTGTGGGGTTTTTTTCCCCGTCAAACCGACCCGTTTGATGTCACATGAAAAAGTGGAGATGTGGATGAGCAGCGTGGCAGACGGATACGGAGGTTTTCCTGCCTGACGGCGGGAGGTGGTGCAGTAATAACGCTCCTCACCCCAGCAGTGACCCTAACCCTAACCCCAGCAGTGACCCTAACCCGCGCCACTACCCTCCTCTGCTGTGGGCTGCACACGGGCACTTCAGTCATGGCGCCGTGCTGAAGCGGCTCAATATCCCCTTTGAGTAAGGCAAACACTGCGAGCACACACACACACACACACACACGCATACACACACGCATACACACACACATTCACACACACATACACACACACACACACACACAGGGAATATTGTTCACCGCATAGCCAGTGATCAGTGTGAGCAGGTGGCAAGAGCAATATCAATCTCAAGTGTGTGTTTCTGTGCGTGTGCGTGTGTGTGTGTGTGTGTGTGTTGCCGTGCGTGTGTGTATGTGCATCTGTGTGTATAATAGATTTGTGTGTGTGTGTGCAATTTTATGCATACAGTATGTGTGTGTGTGTGTGTGTGTGTGTGTGTGTGTGTATATATATATATGTGTGTGTGTGTGTGTGTGTGTGTGTGCGCATTTGTGTGTGCTGATTGTTAGAAAATGAAAACCGAAGTTCGAGAGGGAAAAATAAAAGGCTTGAGAGGGAAAATGACTGTGCTTCATTGTGCTGAATAATACAAACGCATCCAGAAACCGTAGCGTAACGAGGGCGGCTGAGTGCTGAGTCTGCTCTCTCCCTCCCTCCCTCTCCTCCCTGTTACTCCCGACAGGCACCGACCGGCCTAATCAATGGCTCCGGCCCGCACTCTCCTCAGGGTGAATGAGGAGCCGGAATGGCCGTATTTTCCTGAATATCAGAGGCTGTTTGGCCCTGATTCATCACCTCCCCGATTGCTCTTAATCCAGTTTTGTGCTGAGAGAACAAGGTTTCCCCGACTCTCGAGAAGCCAGATTATTGGGGTGCGAGAAGGGTTTGCAGGTAAATTGGAGATCGCTGGCAGCTGGTCCAGGAAATTCCGCAGAAGAGTTCTGAATTCCCATGACTTTCCTACATTTTTTCCCCTTAAATAAGCATTTAAGCAGTCTTTTTTTTAAAACGCAGAATATGTTGGCGATTACGACGAGGATGATGGATTAGATCCTGACTAATGGAGATGTGCCCCAGCTTTTGGCCGTCTCCAAGCTCACTAAAATCCAGTGAATTATATTTTCCGAACAGACGGGCTTTTAAAGTGACATTGCAAATGGGACCCAGATCTCAAAGCATGCTGACAATCTCTGTGAAAGAGACTCGAATGATTTGTGCTTCTTTGAATTCTCTCACATAAAACTGACGTACAGTATCTGTTACCGGAAGGCGTTGTCTGAAACATATCAATCCGTTAAAACATGATTAATCACCGTTATCAGACGGCAGGCGTAGGGAGACTGCACTGAGTCGAGTAAAAATAAATAAATAGGTTTGCTGGTTTGATTGTCAGGTCGAGCACTGTCTCGATACCCTTAGGAAAGCTACTTAACCTGAATTGCTTCAGTTAACATCCGGCTGTATAAATGAGTCTGTGACACAAAGCAGATGTTATAGGAAAGTCATATAAACTGCTGGGGACATTCCTGAACGCTAAAGCAGATGTGTGATCTGCGTTTACGGGAGTGGGTGACCAGGGGCGGTGTACTCCGAAGCAGGATTACTGAGTTAGCTGGATAACTGCACTGAGTAAAACCCAAAGCAGGATTACTGAGTTAGCTGGATAACTGCACTGAGTAAAACCCAAAGCAGGATTACTGAGTTAGCTGGATAACTGCACTGAGTAAAACCCAAAGCAGGATTACTGAGTTAGCTGGATAACTGCACTGAGTAAAACCCAAAGCAGGATTACTGAGTTAGCTGGATAACTGCACTGAGTAAAACCCAGAACAGCCGTTTTTACTTGAGTCCATGTTCCATATCTTGGGGGGTTCCGGGTTTTACCTCGTGCAGTTATCCAGCTCAGTAATCCTGCTTTGGGTTTTACCTCGTGCAGTTATCCAGCTCAGTAATCCTGCTTTGGGTTTTACCTCGTGCAGTTATCCAGCTCAGTAATCCTGCTTTGTAGTACACCGCCCAGGTTCCTGGAGTACTGGAACATCGCGAGCGTTTACCGAACGTGGCGGAAAAGGTCATGTGATCCACCGGCGGACCGTGCAGTCACCCTGACTGGGGGCGGAGCCTTTGATGGTGGACATCCCGCATTCCCAGCATGCACCTGCCGGGTCACGCGCTACACGCTGATCTCTTTTACACCAGCGCCGTTTTAGAAGGCCATTCTACCGCCTCTCAGAACCACAACACTACTGACCTCCTTCTGACGAAACTACAAACAGAACGTTGACCCAACGCCAGCGCTGTGATTAATCACTGAACTCTTCCCTCTGCTACTATCTCTTCTCTATAATAATTTTAGTTTTTCCTGTCTCTGGGCTCGGTTTCCCCTTCTCCCCTCAGTTCTGCATCTCCCATGTGATGTGTCCACAGGGCCACAGACCTGCTGAGCACTGGCATGCCGCCGGCTGTGGGATTCTGCACGCTTGATACCTTTAGTGTAGTATCATAAATGAATGTGGGGCGGCGTGACCCCAGCGGTTCCTCCCCTCTCCACAGACGGTGGAGGAGATCGAGGGTGCGCTAGGCCGGGACTTCTACCCCAGCCTGTCGGAGGAGCGGCTCCGTTGGGAGAAGGAGCTCTCGGGACTGAGGGAGGAGAACGAGAGCCTAACCGCCATGTTGTGCAGCAAAGAGGAGGACCTGAACCGCACCAAGGCCGCCATGAACGCCATCCGCGAGGAGCGCGACCGCCTGCGCCGACGGGTGAGCCCTGCCCGCCCTTTCACCTTTCACCTTTGTCCTCTACTCCCCCCAGAAAATAAATATACCTACAATAGCTCAGATTCTTTAGGGTAACCAGATACTCTGTCCTGTGTTCTTAGCTCTAAAACCTCTGTCTCTCTGCTGTTCAAACCAGAGCATTCCATTTTTATGCATCTTATGAATATTCGTGAAGGGGTGTGGCCAAGCACAATACTGTACTGTGATGTAGTACTGGGAGCTCCTGCTATCAACTAGAACCTCCTGCAGTGAGGAGGTGGAGTATCTGGTGAGTCTATAGAATCTGTGCCATTGAACTTGCTCTGGTAAGCGCTGCTCGTGTCATTTTGCCCTCCCAGGTTCCCATCATCCTAAACGCTTAACCCGCCTGAATCGTCTGATCGTTGTCGCGATCCCCCTCCCTCAGTCTTGAGACTGTTAGCGGTTTAAAGGAAGCTGGAGATCTCCCTCTGGGGTCGCTGCAGAGGTCTGCAGTTTTGCCGCTTATTGCTTCCTCCGCTGTTCAGCGTGTCCATGGGAGGGAGCCCAGCTGCAGACATGGGGCCATTTGAAGGGAAATACGACCCTTATCACACCAGCTTATTGGATGGCTCAAGCCTTAATAACTTCAATGGCTTTGGTTCATTCATCAAAAAGGTCAAAAAGGTCAAAACCACAGACTCTGCAGAATTCATGTCTCCCTCCTGACCAAAGGCTGTTATGTACTGCAACATCGCCCCAAACAGTCCTGTTACCAACCGGAACTTTCTATGGTTAGGCAGCGATCAGACCAGAACGAGCCACAGTCCAGTTACCAACCGGAACTTTTTAATAGATAAGGAGCAGACCAGACCAGAACGGCTCAGCCAACAGTTGAGTATCTGGTGACAAACTGAGCACTGCACAGTTTACCTGTCGAATCTGTAGTTAGTCTCTGCTGTATGCGGGACCGACAGCACTAGTTTAGCTGTAGGATCATCTCAGCACTGCACTTTTACTGTAGAATCTGTAGTTAAATTGTGTGGTACGCTGCTCCCTCAGGAACTCGTAAAGCTGCTCCAGCCAAGACCAAATCAGAGCGACCGCAGCAGGAACATGGGGCTGTAATTAGCACTGTGCTTATCCTTTCAGTCTGTGGACAGAGCGTACAAATATAGACATGTGCTTTGATGCGTCACGCAGACCCAAGCGCCGCTCGCGATCGAGAGATTTATTTCGGCTAACGGAAAGGAAAACGCCAGCGCTGCTGCTGTCCGTGTGCAGACAGCACCAGAATGTTCCCGCAGATTTCCGTTTGGGAATTGGAGCCCTTTGACAGAGCAGAAATAAGCCGGTCTGGACCAGATCGATACGCCTGCCGCTTTTAGACGCATAATCAGATCCTGTGTTCCCTGTCGGCTCTCGGAGGCTGGTTAGCGCTGTAATGGAATTAGCGCTCAGATGCACTGAGTTATAATGTGGCCCTGCACACTGTCTGTCTGAGATCTTTCTGCTTTGCACTGCTATGCGTTTCGCCTGATCAGATCCGTCTGTTTGCAGGCTAATGTGACCCGTGCATCTCTAAATAGCACAGTGCATTTTTCTAGGGCAGTGTTTCATTTGACTGTTGGAAACGGTAATAAAGGCTCCACCCTTTCTCATGAGTGACGTCACAATTTTGGAACCATCACACTAAGCTTTTCGTTCTCCGTTTCGTCTGGAGTGCGTTTGTCTCTGCAGGTCAGGTTTTATGTGTGAGAGCGCTTTTTCTCACAGTGCTGTACGTACAGTAATCCTCAGGTTTTATGTGTGAGAGCGCTTTTTCTCACAGTGCAACAGCAGTGCTGTACGTACAGTAACCCTCAGGTTTTATGTGTGAGAGCGCTTTTTCTCACAGTGCAACAGCAGTGCTGTACGTACAGTAACCCTCAGGTTTTATGTGTGAGAGCGCTTTTTCTCACAGTGCAACAGCAGTGCTGTACGTACAGTAATCCTCAGGTTTTATGTGTGAGAGCGCTTTTTCTCACAGTGCAACAGCAGTGCTGTACGTACAGTAATCCTCAGGTTTTATGTGTGAGAGCGCTTTTTCTCACAGTGCAACAGCAGTGCTGTACGTACAGTAATCCTCCTAGAACACATTTCAGGAGCTGAATATTCAGGCTGTGTAGTTGTCCTTTGAAAGGGGGAGATTACAGGGCGGCTGAAATGGTTTAATTCGGAGCCGATTCTCCCGCACAAACCCATCATTATCTTTTTTTGCGGGACCCTCAGGCTTGTGCACGGCACAGTCACAGTCCTTCATTTGCCCTTCCCAAAAAAGCAGCCCCTGTTATGCACCCCGCCGCAGTGCATATTGCATAAGTACCCTGCCTCAGCGTGTTTGGCAGAAGAGCCCTGCGCTCCTGTAATGCCCAAACTCGCAGCCAAAATAATCTTTCTCACACCGATCCCTCGCTTTTGGGCTCAGGGCCCTCCGTGCCTCGTGGGGAAGTCCCGGCGGCGGAATGGGCTCGTCCCCCCCCCTCTATAATCCAGCAATCAATCTCAGGTAATGGCAAATAATACGGTGTCCCGACATGACAGCGATATCTAAATCTGATAAAGGATCTAATTAAAGGTGGCGTTCATTTCCAACGCAGTAAAATTCCACCTCCTGTGATATTATATCCTGCAGCTGAATGATCATTTATTACGCCGCTCATGTGACGTTTTTATACGAGAAGAAAGCGATACTCAGACACGCGCTCGTAAAAACAACATCCTGGGTGTGCTTACAGTGACCTGCGTGTGCTTACAGTGACCTGCGTGTGCTTACAGTGACCTGCGTGTGCTTACAGTGACTTGCGTGTGCTTACAGTGACCTGCGTGTGCTTACAGTGACCTGCGTGTGCTTACAGTGACCTGCGTGTGCTTACAGTGACCTGCGTGTGCTTACAGTGACCTGCGTGTGCTTACAGTGACCTGCGTGTGCTTACAGTGACCTGCGTGTGCTTACAGTGACATGCGTGTGCTTACAGTGACCTGGGTGTGCTTACAGTGACCTGCGTGTGCTTACAGTGACCTGCGTGTGCTTACAGTGACATGTGTGTGCTTACAGTGACCTGCGTGTGCTTACAGTGACCTGCGTGTGCTTACAGTGACCTGCGTGTGCTTACAGTGACCTGCGTGTGCTTACAGTGACCTGCGTGTGCTTACAGTGACTTGCGTGTGTTTTTCTGCCCGTTTATCTGTAGACATTGGAAACCTGGGAGACAAGCTAAATCTACAGTGTGCATCTGTGTTTGCTCAAATAGCCGTACAGCATCCCACCTGTGAAGTACGCCCCGTACTGCCTGTGAGGACTGCCTGGTAAACTACGCCTTTAAGGGCGTCGGCAGCCTTGGGGCCTTGGTCCTCCAGAGCCCCTGTGTAGGCGGCGCCGGGGCTTTGACACGGTCACCAGCGGCTCTTTGAGAATAAAGAACGCTCCCATCCACAAGCAAAGTGAATACCTGTGTAACTGCATGTGACCTGACTGCCCAGTACCTGCCTGCCTGAGATACTGCGTAGAGATTCATGCGTGTGGCGTGTCCCCCCAACCCCCTTTTCTGCATCCTGATTCTTCCGTCTCCTCTTCCACATCTTCTCCTGTCTATCCTATACGTCCCTGCCCCAATACAAAACCCTCTCCACATTCCCTTCCACATCTTCTCCTGTCTATCCTATACTTCCCTGCCCCAATACAAAACCCTCTCCACAATCCCTTCCACATCCTCTCCTGTCTATCCTATACGTCCCTGCCCCAATACAAAACCCTCTCCACAATCCCTTCCACATCTTCTCCTGTCTATCCTATACGTCTCTGCCCCAATACAAAACCCTCTCCACATTCCCTTCCACATCTCCTGTCTATCCTATACTTCCCTGCCCCAATACAAAACCCTCTCCACATTCCCTTCCACATCTTCTCCTGTCTATCCTATACGTCCCTGCCCCAATACAAAATCCTCTCCACAATCCCTTCCACATCTTCTCCTGTCTATCCTATACTTCCCTGCCCCAATACAAAACCCTCTCCACATTCCCTTCCACATCTTCTCCTGTCTATCCTATACTTCTCTGCCCCAATACAAAACCCTCTCCACATTCCCTTCCACATCTTCTCCTGTCTATCCTATACGTCCCTGCCCCAATACAAAACCCTCTCCACATTCCCTTCCACATCCTCTCCTGTCTATCCTATACTTCTCTGCCCCAATACAAAACCCTCTCCACAATCCCTTCCACATCTTCTCCTGTCTATCCTATACTTCTCTGCCCCAATACAAAACCCTCTCCACAATCCCTTCCACATCTTCTCCTGTCTATCCTATACGTCTCTGCCCCAATACAAAACCCTCTCCACAATCCCTTCCACATCTTCTCCTGTCTATCCTATACGTCTCTGCCCCAATACAAAACCCTCTCCACATTCCCTTCCACATCTCCTGTCTATCCTATACTTCTCTGCCCCAATACAAAACCCTCTCCACATTCCCTTCCACATCTTCTCCTGTCTATCCAATACGTCCCTGCCCCAATACAAAACCCTCTCCACATTCCCTTCCACATCCTCTCCTGTCTATCCTATACTTCTCTGCCCCAATACAAAACCCTCTCCACAATCCCTTCCACATCTTCTCCTGTCTATCCTATACTTCTCTGCCCCAATACAAAACCCTCTCCACAATCCCTTCCACATCTTCTCCTGTCTATCCTATACGTCTCTGCCCCAATACAAAACCCTCTCCACATTCCCTTCCACATCTTCTCCTGTCTATCCTATACGTCCCTGCCCCAATACAAAATCCTCTCCACAATCCCTTCCACATCTTCTCCTGTCTATCCTATACTTCCCTGCCCCAATACAAAACCCTCTCCACATTCCCTTCCACATCTTCTCCTGTCTATCCTATACTTCTCTGCCCCAATACAAAACCCTCTCCACATTCCCTTCCACATCTTCTCCTGTCTATCCTATACGTCCCTGCCCCAATACAAAACCCTCTCCACATTCCCTTCCACATCCTCTCCTGTCTATCCTATACTTCTCTGCCCCAATACAAAACCCTCTCCACAATCCCTTCCACATCTTCTCCTGTCTATCCTATACGTCTCTGCCCCAATACAAAACCCTCTCCACATTCCCTTCCACATCTTCTCCTGTCTATCCTATACGTCCCTGCCCCAATACAAAACCCTCTCCACATTCCCTTCCACATCCTCTCCTGTCTATCCTATACTTCTCTGCCCCAATACAAAACCCTCTCCACAATCCCTTCCACATCTTCTCCTGTCTATCCTATACGTCTCTGCCCCAATACAAAACCCTCTCCACAATCCCTTCCACATCTTCTCCTGTCTATCCTATACTTCTCTGCCCCAATACAAAATCCTCTCCACATTCCCTTCCACATGTTCATTCTACCTCCCGTGGGTGTGTTACGGCCCGACCTTGACACTTGGGATGTTGGTGATTTATATTTCTTCATTTGCACTCATTGTAAGTCACTCTGTATAAGAGCGTCGGCTAAATGCCTCAAATGTAAAATGAGTTAAATTTGCTAATATTGCTGGATGCAGACATGCACAATAGAGGTCGTCCGATATGGATTCCGATATTTTGGAGAACAGGAAGGCCGATATCAACCCATTTTCTTTTCTCTTTCTTTCTCTCAAAGATCCTGATATCCATAATTAATGTAGCGAACTCTGTACCCTAACAGGCATCTAATTCCACTGTCTGCGCACGGGTCTTTCATTCTCAGCAGGCATGTTTATTGTCTACCCTGTTTTACATCTCAAGCACTGCAGACCCCTAGTGGTAGAGACACCTGCGTCTACATTTTTCAAACATCACAAATGCCTTGCTAGTTCCACGAGAATACGGATTTTATCACCATAGACCACATATCATCATAATCAGTACTTAATATTCTATCAGCGAGCCTCATCGTTATTACTATTAATTAAATGACTGTAATGTAATGTAATGTAATTACACGTAGGAGTAGATTTTTTCAAGTAATAACTTTATTTGCTCCATATTGGCGTCCTTAGCCGCCCATCCCGATATGGTACAAAATGCTAATATAGGCCCGATATATCGGACTACCTCTAATGCACAAAGATAAATGCACAGAGATACTGGATGCACATTGGAGTGTGTGTGTTGAGGTTCCCCTGGTGATCAGTGTGGCTCAGAGATGTTGGGGTTTCTCAGGTGATCGGTATGGTTCTGAGATGTTGAGGTTCTCCTGGTGATCAGTACGGTTCTGAGATGTTGGGGTTCTTCAGGTGATCGGTATGGTTCTGAGATGTTGAGGTTCTCCTGGTGATCAGTACGGTTCTGAGATGTTGGGGTTCCCCAGGTGATCAGTACGGTTCTGAGATGTTGGGGTTCCCCAGGTGATCAGTGCAGTTCTGAGATGTTGGGGTTCCCCAGGTGATCAGTACGGTTCTGAGATGTTGGGGTTCCCCAGGTGATCAGTACGGTTCTGAGATGTTGGGGTTCCCCAGGTGATCAGTACGGTTCTGAGATGTTGTGGTTCCCCAGGTGATCAGTACGGTTCTGAGATGTTGGGGTTCCCCAGGTGATCAGTACGGTTCTGAGATGTTGGGGTTCCCCTGGTGATCAGTACGGTTCTGAGATGTTGGGGTTCCCCTGGTGATCAGTACGGTTCTGAGATGTTGTGGTTCCCAGGTGATCAGTGCGGTTCTGAGATGTTGGGGTTCCCAGGTGATCAGTGCGGTTCTGAGATGTTGGGGTTCCCCAGGTGATCAGTGCGGTTCTGAGATGTTGGGGTTCCCAGGTGATCAGTGCGGTTCTGAGATGTTGGGGTTCCCCTGGTGATCAGTACGGTTCTGAGATGTTGGGGTTCCCCAGGTGATCAGTGCGGTTCTGAGATGTTGGGGTTCCCCAGGTGATCAGTGCGGTTCTGAGATGTTGGGGTTCCCCAGATGATCAGTGCGGTTCTGAGATGTTGGGATTCCCCAGGTGATCAGTGCGGTTCTGAGATGTTGGGGTTCCCCAGGTGATCAGTGCGGTTCTGAGATGTTGGGATTCCCCAGGTGATCAGTGCGGTTCTGAGATGTTGGGGTTCCCCAGGTGATCAGTGCGGTTCTGAGATGTTGGGGTTCCCCAGGTGATCAGTGCGGTTCTGAGATGTTGGGGTTCCCCAGATGATCAGTGCGGTTCTGAGATGTTGGGATTCCCCAGGTGATCAGTGCGGTTCTGAGATGTTGGGATTCCCCAGGTGATCAGTGCGGTTCTGAGATGTTGGGGTTCTCCAGATGATCAGTGCGGTTCTGAGATGTTGGGATTCCCCAGGTGATCAGTGCGGTTCTGAGATGTTGGGGTTCCCCAGGTGATCAGTGCGGTTCTCAGCAGGTGCGAGAGCTGCAGACGCGGCTGCAGAGTGTCCAGGCGTCCGGCCCCTCCAGCCCCGGGAGGCTGACCCCTGCTAACCGGCCCATAAACCCCAGCACCGGAGAACTCAGCACCAGCAGCAGCAGCAACGACATCCCCGTCGCCAAGGTGACGGATCGGCCTGTCTCTACACACCGTCTCTACTCACTGTCTCTACTCTCTACTCACTGTCTCTACTCACTGTCTCTACACACTGTCTCTACTCTCTACTCACTGTCTCTACACACTCTACTCACTGTCTCTACACACTGTCTCTACACACTCTACTCACTGTCTCTACACACACGCGCACACACATAGAATTACACACGCACAAGTACATACACATGCACATACGTGCACACATGTACACACTCTGATGCGTACACTCACACATGCGCACACACACACACATACATGCACACAAAGATGCGTAAACAAACTTCACACGCTTATGTCCCATGATGCACCTCAGATGCGCGTTTGGCTGTATTACTGCTCAGCTTTCGCTGTCTGACGTCCTTCTTTATTTCCTGTCTGTGTTCTAACAGGTGGCTGAACGGGTCAAACTGTCCAAAACCCGGTCAGAGTCGTCCTCCACTGAGAGGCCAGTCCTGGGCTCGGAAATCAGCAGCATCGGGGTAAGGAGCCGCAAGAGAGGGGGAGAGGGGGAGAGGGAGAGAGACCATTCTTTCCTGGAGAAGGTGGATATTAATAGCTGCAGTATCTCTCCAATGGGGGGAGGGTTTGAGGGGGCGGGACCAAGAACCTGTCACTCACCTGCCACTGATCCCACTCCTGGCTGGTTTCCAAAGATGGGCATCTTGAACACGAAAGGTGACCTCTGTCTTCATCTTGAAAGAAAAAGCTATGCAGCCACACCAAAATAAAGAAAAAAAACAACAACATGCAGACGTTTTGTGAAAGGCAGAAACGATAATTAGCAAAACGAGCAGCCAGTCTGTTCCCTCTCTCTCCCCTCGTTCCCTCTCTCTCTCCCCTCGTTCCCTCTCTTTCTTTTAGTTCTTTTTTTTTTGTGAGCTGAATGTTACACGAGGCCAGTGGTTCGTCTGGGCATGAAAGAAAATCAATCCTAATGATTCGGGGGCTGTTTTTTTTTTTTTACGGAAAGCAAGGCTGCCAAACTCGCGGATGTCCGTAATACCTTGTGTAAAAGCGGAATGCAGACAGCCAAAATTCCACAGAGACCTTCCAGCGACTGATTATGTAAGGAACTGGAAAGTAATCACATTCAAAACACCCCCCCCCCTCCCTCCCTCCAAACCTCCCACAGGTACAGTCTGCTGAATTAGTATCAAGTCACGCTAAGAGCCATTCTCTAAATCTGTCTCCCCTTGAAGGATCCTCTGTATCCCTGCATACATCGGGGGGGCACTGAATTTTTATATTGTGTGTGTGTGTGTGTGTGTGTGTGAGAGCGTGTGAGAGAATGAATGACTTTGTGAGTCAGTTAGTGCATGTCAGATGTGAGTGAATGTGTGAGTAACTGAGAGAGAATGTGACTATGATTGTGTGTGTGTCTGAGTGAGTGAGTGAGTGAGTGAGTATATGCCTGAGTGCGCTTGTGTGTGTGTGGGTTTGCATGCGTGTGTGTGTATGCGTGTGTGTCTGTATATGTTTCTGTGTGTGTATATGCCTGCATGTGTGTGTGTGTGTGTGTGTATATATATATATATATATACACATATACACTGCTCAAAGAAATTAAGGGAACACTTAATCAACACAGTATAACACCAAGTCAATTAAACTTCTGGGATATCGATCTGTCCGGTTAGGAAGCGTAAATGATTGTGAATCAATTTCACCTGCTTTGGTGCAAATGAAAGTGACAACAGATGGACAGGAGAGGCAACAGCAAGACAACCCCCAAAAAGTAAATGGTTTTGCAGGTGGTGGCCACAGACCATTTCTCTCTCTTTATCCTTCCTGACTGATTTTTCCTCTAGTTTTGCATTTTTCGAGTGCCCTTGTCACTACTGGTAGCATGAGGCGGTACCTGCAGCCCATTCAGGTTGCACAAGTAGTCCAGCTCCTCCAGGATGGCACATCCATATGTGCTGTCGCAAGAAGGTTTACTGTGTCTCCCAGCACAGTCTCAAGAGCGTGGAGGAGATACCGGGAGACGGGCCATTACACGAGGAGAGCTGGACAGGGCTGTAGAAGGGCAACAACTCAGCGGCAGGACCGGTATCTGCTCCTTTGTGCGAGGAGGAACAGGAGGAGCACTGCCAGAGCCCTACAAAATGACCTCCAGCGGGCTACTCGTGTGCATGTTTCTGACCAAACTGTCAGAAACAGACTCCATGAGGGTGGCATGAGGGCCCGACGTCCTGTAGTGGGACCTGTGCTCACAGCCCAGCACCGTGTAGCTCGATTGGCATTTGCCAGAGAACACCAGAATTGGCAGGTTCGCCATTGGCGCCCCGTTCTCTTCACAGATGAGAGCATGTTCACACTGAGCACATGTGACAGACGTGAAAGAGTCTGGAGACGCCGTGGCGAATGTTATGCTGCCTGCAACATCATCCAGCATGACCGGTTTGGTTTAATTGACTTGGTGTTATACTGTGATGGTTAAGTGTTCCCTTCATTTTTTTGAGCAGTGTATGTATGCCTGTGTGTGTGTATATGCCTGCGAGAGTGCGAGAGTGCGAGAGTGCGAGAGTGCGAGAGCGCGAGAGTGCGAGAGTGCGAGAGTGCGAGAGTGCGTGCGAGAGTGCGAGAGTGCGATGACCCCTCCTCATGGAAGTGCTTTCCCGTTCCCGTGTCTCCTGCAGGTGTCCAGTAACGTGGCCGAGCACCTGGCACACTCTCTACAGGACTGCTCAAACATCCAAGAGATCTTCCAGACGCTGTACTCTCACGGGTCCGCCATCTCCGAGAGCAAGATCCGCGAGTTTGAGGTGGAGACGGAGCGGCTTAACAGGTACGAGTTGAACATGCGCTGTTCGGCATTCTGGGTACTGTAGTATGAGAGAGTACTGCACAGGCGCTACAGGTTTAATTACAAAGTACCCCCCCCCACCCCACCACACACTCTGTCTCGCTCTCTCTCTTTCACACACACACGCACACGTCCCCCCCACCCCACCACACACTCTGTCTCGCTCTCTCTCTCTCACACACACACGCACACGTCCCCCCCACCCCACCACACACTCTGTCTCGCTCTCTCTCTCTCTCTCACACGCACGCACACGTCCCCCCCACCCACCACACACTCTGTCTCGCTCTCTCAAGGGGGATGTCTCTCTCTCATCACACACACCTTTACACCCAAAGGGGATGGTGGGGTCCCTGTCCCCCCCACCCCACCACACACTCTGTCTCGTCCCCCCCACCCACCCCCCCCACCCCACCACACACTCTGTCTCGCTCTCTCTCTCTCTCTCTCACGCACACACGCACGCACACGCACACCATTTTTCAAGGGGGATGGTGGGGTCTGTGACATCACAGAGCACCTTTAACCCAAAGGGGATGGAAGTGGACGATGGCAGTGGGGATGGTTTTTAGTACATTTTTTAACAGATATCCCCTTGCATCCCTCCTCAAATTGACCCCTTCCTACACACACACACACACCACTGCCAGTTTTTGTGGGTTACATGTAGGGTTAAAATGTCTAAGACCTCATTTGCCGGCACAGTTAGAAACCCGCCCCCACCTCTCCTGCAGTGCAGTGTAGAATATCATATCTCTTATTTTCTCCCGTCACTTTTCAGGCATAAATTTGTGTGGGCAAGTTCCCCACCTGTCAGGGGCTTAACGGCGAACAGACAAAAGTGTACTGTTATTATATGCCGAGCCCTCTGTGCTCTCAGCAGCCCGGCTCTCTCACGCGCGGTACTTTTCCAGAAGCTTCTTTTCAGGAATGCTCGCTCCATGCAGAAGCCTCGCCCACTATCTGATGAATGAGGACCCTCAGTTTTTTTCCCAGGGATATTTATTCAGAGATTAAATATTTATACGGGCGAATGCAGGTGAAGATTTTTTTCTACTTAAGCCAGGGTTTGGAATTAATATTTTCTTTTCCTCTCCTCTTTCTCGAAAAGACTGTTTGAAGTTCAAACCGAGTGGAGGAAATAAGGGTCTTCAGTGCTAATCATTGATTTACTCGGGATTTAACGTTTCCCAGATATCCGTTGGAAAATTGGAAGCAGAAATTTGTAGCTTTCCTAAAGGCAGATTTAAGTTTTAAACCTGAAAATGCCGGAATGAGTGTATTCGCTTCCACGGTAACTCGGGGAAAGACTCTGTCTCTTGCGTGTGTAACTCTCGCATGTGTATCTCTAGCGTGTGTAACTCTAGCGTGTGTAACTCTAGCGTGTGTAACTCTAGCGTGTGTAACTCTAGCGTGTGTATCTCTCGCGTGTGTAACTCTAGCGTGTGTAACTCTAGCGTGTGTATCTCTAGCGTGTGTAACTCTAGCGTGTGTAACTCTAGCGTGTGTAACTCTAGCGTGTGTAACTCTAGCGTGTGTATCTCTAGCGTGTGTATTATGCAGTGTTAAGTTGCAGAGCAATGTGGAATAATAGAAGGTTTGCGTGTAGTTTGTGTGTCCGGTTGTGTGTTCGGTGTTCTGAACGGCGGTTGTCGTTTCAGCCGTATCGAGCACCTGAAGTCCCAGAACGACCTGCTGACCATCACCCTGGAGGAGTGCAAGAGTAACGCTGAGAGGATGAGCATGCTGGTGGGGAAGTACGAGTCCAACGCCACCGCCCTGCGGCTCGCTCTGCAGTACAGGTCAGAACCCCGCCCCTTCTACTCAAACCCCGCCCCCCACCTCAGCCTGCGGTACGGGTCAGAGCCCCACCCACTTCCTGCTGCTCAAACTCCGCCCCCCACCTCACCCTGCGGTACAGGTCAGAGCCCCGCCCACTTCCTGCTGCTCAAACCCCGCCCCCCACCTCACCCTGCGGTACAGGTCAGAGCCCCGCCCACTTCCTGCTGCTCAAACCCCGTCCTCCACCTCACCCTGCGGTACGGGTCAGAGCCCCGCCCACTTCCTGCTGCTCAAACGTAGCTCAAAAAGTAGTCCTATGGCTCAGTTGCTGGAGCATTGCAATAACAAGCATCTGCTGAGAATCATACAGTATATAAAACGCTGCCCTCTGACTCACCTTGCAGTCCAGTATGTGTCCACTTTGATAAACCTTACTATAGCTGTGATATAGAGACTAGCTGTTCACTTTGATATCCCTTACTATAGCTGTGATATAGAGACTAGCTGTTCACTTTGATATCCCTTACTATAGCTGTGATATAGAGACTAGCTGTTCACTTTGATATCCCTTACTATAGCTGTGATATAGAGACTAGCTGTTCACTTTGATATCCCTTACTATAGCTGTGATATAGAGACTAGCTGTTCACTTTGATATCCCTTACTGTAGCTGTGATATAGAGACTAGCTGTTCACTTTGATATCCCTTACTATAGCTGTGATATAGAGACTAGCTGTTCACTTTGATATCCCTTACTATAGCTGTGATATAGAGACTAGCTGTTCACTTTGATAAACCTTACTGTAGCTGTGATATAGAGACTAGCTGTTCACTTTGATATCCCTTACTATAGCTGTGATATAGAGACTAGCTGTTCACTTTGATATCCCTTACTATAGCTGTGATATAGAGACTAGCTGTTCACTTTGATATCCCTTACTATAGCTGTGATATAGAGACTAGCTGTTCACTTTGATATCCCTTACTATAGCTGTGATATAGAGACTAGCTGTTCACTTTGATATCCCTTACTGTAGCTGTGATATAGAGACTAGCTGTTCACTTTGATATCCCTTACTATAGCTGTGATATAGAGACTAGCTGTTCACTTTGATAAACCTTACTATAGCTGTGATATAGAGACTAGCTGTTCACTTTGATATCCCTTACTATAGCTGTGATATAGAGACTAGCTGTTCACTTTGATATCCCTTACTATAGCTGTGATATAGAGACTAGCTGTTCACTTTGATAAACCTTACTGGAGCTGTGATATAGAGACTAGCTGTTCACTTTGATATCCCTTACTATAGCTGTGATATAGAGACTAGCTGTTCACTTTGATATCCCTTACTATAGCTGTGATATAGAGACTAGCTGTTCACTTTGATAAACCTTACTATAGCTGTGATATAGAGACTAGCTGTTCACTTTGATAAACCTTACTATAGCTGTGATATAGAGACTAGCTGTTCACTTTGATATCCCTTACTATAGCTGTGATATAGAGACTAGCTGTTCACTTTGATAAACCTTACTATAGCTGTGATATAGAGACTAGCTCAGGGGTCCTCAATCTTATCCAGAAAGGGCCGGTGTGGGTGCAGGTTTTTGTTCCAACCAAGCGGTTACACACCTGATTCTACTAATCAACCACAAGAGACTTTGCTAAAGACCTTGATGAGTAGAATCAGGTGTGTTACTGCTTGGTTGGAACAAAAGCCTGCAGCCACACCGGCCCTAACTGGATAAGATTGAGGACCCCTGGACTAGCTGTTCACTTTGATATCCCTTACTATAGCTGTGATATAGAGACTAGCTGTTCACTTTGATATCCCTTACTATAGCTGTGATATAGAGACTAGCTGTTCACTTTGATAAACCTTACTATAGCTGTGATATAGAGACTAGCTGTTCACTTTGATATCCCTTACTATAGCTGTGATATAGAGACTAGCTGTTCACTTTGATATCCCTTACTATAGCTGTGATATAGAGACTAGCTGTTCACTTTGATATCCCTTACTATAGCTGTGATATAGAGACTAGCTGTTCACTTTGATAAACCTTACTATAGCTGTGATATAGAGACTAGCTGTTCACTTTGATAAACCTTACTGGAGCTGTGATATAGAGACTAGCTGTTCACTTTGATATCCATTACTATAGCTGTGATGTAGAGACTAGCTGTTCACTTTGATATCCATTACTATAGCTGTGATATAGAGACTAGCTGTTCACTTTGATATCCCTTACTATAGCTGTGATATAGAGACTAGCTGTTAACTTTGATATCCCTTACTATAGCTGTGATATAGAGACTAGCTGTTCACTTTGATATCCCTTACTATAGCTGTGATATAGAGACTAGCTGTTCACTTTGATATCCCTTACTGTAGCTGTGATATAGAGACTAGCTGTTCACTTTGATATCCTTTACTGTAGCTGTGATATAGAGACTAGCTGTTCACTTTGATATCCCTTACTATAGCTGTGATATAGAGACTAGCTGTTCACTTTGATATCCCTTACTATAGCTGTGATATAGAGACTAGCTGTTCACTTTGATATCCCTTACTATAGCTGTGATATAGAGACTAGCTGTTCACTTTGATATCCCTTACTATAGCTGTGATATAGAGACTAGCTGTTCACTTTGATATCCCTTACTATAGCTGTGATATAGAGACTAGCTGTTCACTTTGATATCCCTTACTATAGCTGTGATATAGAGACTAGCTGTTCACTTTGATATCCCTTACTATAGCTGTGATATAGAGACTAGCTGTTCACTTTGATATCCCTTACTATAGCTGTGATATAGAGACTAGCTGTTCACTTTGATATCCCTTACTATAGCTGTGATATAGAGACTAGCTGTTCACTTTGATATCCCTTACTATAGCTGTGATATAGAGACTAGCTGTTCACTTTGATATCCCTTACTATAGCTGTGATATAGAGACTAGCTGTTCACTTTGATATCCCTTACTATAGCTGTGATATAGAGACTAGCTGTTCACTTTGATATCCCTTACTATAGCTGTGATATAGAGACTAGCTGTTCACTTTGATATCCCTTACTATAGCTGTGATATAGAGACTAGCTGTTCACTTTGATATCCCTTACTGTTACTGTGATATAGAGACTAGCTGTTCACTTTGATATCCCTTACTGTAGCTGTGATATAGAGACTAGCTGTTCACTTTGATATCCCTTACTATAGCTGTGATATAGAGACTAGCTGTTCACTTTGATATCCCTTACTGTAGCTGTGATATAGAGACTAGCTGTTCACTTTGATAAACCTTAATGTAGCTGTGATATAGAGACTAGCTGTTCACTTTGATATCCATTATTGTAGTTGTGATATGGAGGCTGTTTATTCGCTTCACGTAATTCAGCCGATTTGAACGTTCCTCAAGGCAAACCGGTGTGTGGCAACAGACGGGACGCAGGCCTCAGTTGTTTATTGATCGGTTTGTCAAACGGAAATGCACGCAGCCCCGCCCGGCAGAGGGAACACCGCGTTTCTCAAATGGCTCATGGTGTCTAACCGAGCCCAGGCGTAAAAGCGCCTCCTTCGCATTCCAACCAGCCCGAATCCTCAGGCTTACCTCGGATAAGAAATGCCAAGCGTTTCACTGAGTGTGACAGGGTTCAGGGTCCGATCTTTTCACCGCTCGTTTTTTTTGTTCTCTCTCTCTCTCTCTCTCTCCAGTTATCTACAGACCTCTGGAGAAAAAGCATTTTGAGATGAGAAAAAAAAAAAAGATCATCTGTTGATGGCTTTTTTCTTCTCTTCCCCTCCGCAATCAGAAACTAAATTTTTAGCGAGATTGCTTTCCCCCGACCGCCCTTAGCCACGACATTGGGCCCCCGCCCTGGGTCTCCCCAGCCCAATTCCCTTAAAGGGCGTAATCTAATGCACGCCCGCGCTGCCTCGTTACGGGGCTCTTATAATTATAATTAGGCTGCATTGACGCAGGTCAAAGACTCCTTGTGAGATTGGCGTTCTTTTTGAAATAATTTGAATTCCATTACCGTGGCCCATCTTATCTGCAGACGTGTATTATTGAACCGATTCGCTCTTCTGAGATGTGATGGGGCCGCGGGATCGCCACAGAGCTAACGGCGGTAATGAAGTAAAAGCGTTTCCAACTCGAAAAGGCGAAGCTGTGCTCTCTAAAGAAGGGATTGTTAGCAGCAGCGAAATGGAGTTTGAGTCTGCGCCCCCACTTTGAATCTACGCCCCACTTTCAGTCTGCGCCCCACTTTCAGTCTGCGCCCCACTTTGAATCTACGCCCCACTTTGAGTGTGCGCCCCACTTTGAATCTGCGCCCCCACTTTGAATCTACGCCCCACTTTCAGTCTGCGCCCCACTTTGAATCTACGCCCCACTTTGAGTCTGCGCCCCACTTTGAGTCTGTGGTTTGCAATAAGAGGGGAGGTGAACATGTCCTTGGGGCAGCGGGAGTTTATCTGTCATTTTCTGAGGGGCGCCTCGGCTGCATCAGCGTTTCAATCACAAGCTTCGGGAAAGAAAAAAAACGAGGGAAAATTCAAATGAATCGGTCTTCTGCTTGAAAACAGTGGCAGAGGAAAGACAAACCCGTTACGGGGAGAGAATCGGACGCTATGTTCATTCTGCGCCGGGCGTGGAAATGGTCTGTTGCCACGTGACCAGTCTCAGCTTGTCACAAATTGGAGCCGCGATGTCCAAACAAACACATTTTTCACATGGCAGTGATGCCGCTGCACCCGAGGCGATCGTTCCAGAGCGGAGAGAGAGAGCAGTCATCAGGTTGAGCCCTGCCCCCTGTCCCTGTCATAAGCCCCGCCCCCTGCATCCTGCCATAAGCCCCGCCCCCTGCATCCTGTCATAATCCTCGCCCCCTGTACCCTGCCACTTCCCCCCCAAGCTTCGACGGTCCTCTTCAGCTGGCTTTTGGAGTCTCTCTGTCCCACCAGTTGGCTTTTTGTGATTCATAAGTTTAATTGTACAATCCTTCCATCTGTGGAAAATGTTGCAGGACTCATTGTTTCCAGACCCCCATTGTTTCCGGCCCCTTCTGTCTGTGATTACACACCGGCCCCTTCTGTCTGTGATTACACACCGGCCCCTTCTGTCTGTGATTACACACCAGCCCCTTCTGTCTGTGATTACACACCAGCCCCTTCTGTCTGTGATTACACACCAGCCCCTTCTGTCTGTGATTACACACCGGCCCCTTCTGTCTGTGATTACACAATAGCCCCTTCTGTCTGTGATTACACACCAGCCCCTTCTGTCTGTGATTACACACCAGCCCCTTCTGTCTGTGATTACACACCGGCCCCTTCTGTCTGTGATTACACACCGGCCCCTTCTGTCTGTGATTACACACCGGCCCCTTCTGTCTGTGATTACACACCGGCACCTTCTGACTGATTACACACCGGCCCCTTCTGTCTGTGATTACACACCAGCCCCTTCTGTCTGTGATTACACACCAGCCCCTTCTGTCTGTGATTACACACCAGCCCCTTCTGTCTGTGATTACACACCAGCCCCTTCTGTCTGTGATTACACACCAGCCCCTTCTGTCTGTGATTACACACCAGCCCCTTCTGTCTGTGATTACACACCAGCCCCTTCTGTCTGTGATTACACACCAGCCCCTTCTGTCTGTGATTACACACCGGCCCCTTCTGTCTGTGATTACACACCGGCACCTTCTGTCTGTGATTACACACCGGCACCTTCTGTCTGTGATTACACACCGGCACCTTCTGTCTGTGATTACACACCAACCCTGTCTGTGATTACACACCGGCACCTTCTGTCTGTGATTACACATTATCTATCAAAGTGTGTGCGTATTTGAGTGAACCGGTGTGTGTTTGAGTGAATCACTTTGTGAGTGAATTGGTTTGCAAGTGAATCAGTTTGAGCATATGTATGAGTGAATCGGTGTGTGAGAATCAGAGTTAGGACATGTGTATGAGATAATTGGTATGAGAGTGAATTGGTTTGTCTTTGTATGAGTGAATTGGTGTGTGTGTGCGTGTATTGGTGTGTGTTAGTCAATTGGTGTATGAGTGAAACGGTATGTGACTCAATCAGTGTGTGAGTGAAATGTGTCAGTGAATCAGAGGCTGAGCGTGTGTATGAGTGAATTGGTGTACGATTGAATCAGTGATTGAGTGAATAGGTGTGTGAGTGAATCAGAGTGCGAGTACTGAATCACCCCTCCTGCTCTCTCTCTCACTCACTCACTCTCTCTATCTCTCTCTCTCTCTCTCTCTCTTAGTGAGCAGTGCATCGAGGCGTACGAGCTGCTCGTTTCCCTGGCAGAGAGCGAGCAGGGTCTGGTTCTGGGCCAATTCCGAGCGGCGGGGGTGGGGACCGTGGGTAAGTACCCACCCATCCCACACTGCCACGCCCACTGCGCCGCGCGGCTCCTCTCTAATCAACGCTGGCTTGTCTCCGAGCGCCGCAACCGACTCGTGAACCCACGTCAGGATACCGCCATCAAAAGAAGGGGAAAAACAAACAACCATCCCACACGCACGCACGCACACGCACGCACACGCGCACGCACGCACACGCGCACGCACGCACGCACGCACGCACACACACGCACACGCACACACGTCTTTCAGTCTGCAGATCTGTCAGCATTACGGCATTACAATAGAGCCGCTGTCTGCGCTGTGCTGTGACAGGATCAGGCACAGTGCAGAGAGTTCAGTGTTTTAAGCGCCTTCCAACACCTCGGCTGTCAGAACTGAGCCTCTCCATTCGCTCAGTGCTGCCTGCGTCACACAGACACGCCCGGCTCGAGTTACACATCTGAAAAACAATTGAACTCTGTGTATGCCAGGAACGTTTTAATCCCTTTAAAGAGTCAGGGTTTTTTTTTTATTTAGTTTTTTTTATTCTAAGAACTCCATTGCTTTCAGTTACCAGTAGTGATTGTGACATCAGCATTAGAGTGAATCAGAATCAGAATGTTGAGTTCTGATCACATATTTGTGATCTCACAAAATAAATGTTCTGAATATTTCTTTATAATCATCAGTAATCTGAGGGAATTGAACTGCTGTCTAATGGGTTAACTTTTAAAATGTATTTATTTTCTCTAACGGTTTTGTCCCGGCTTGCGCACAAGCTCTTCTTTCCGCACGCAAATTTTCAAGTGGCAACACTTGGCGATTCATTCCATTTCATTTGTGTCGATGATGAACCTCCCAGCAATAAATCTGGAAGCTTTGCGCTCGTCTGCAGCCCTGCAAACATCGCGCCTGCATTTATTCATGCGCTTCCTGTTCTCGCCGTGCGAGGTAAACTCTCTGCTGCTGTTTTTCTCACGGTTTTATGAATAAATAAATAAATGCTAAAATGTGGAAGCTACAATAGCGGGTGGATTTTATATATTTTTTTAAGAAAATAATAAAGACAGCACAAGGTTTCCCCCCATGGCCTCCGTATTGATATTTCACATGACATTTGCGGTTTGTTACGGGTCTGCGGTAAGCCAGGTCCCATTCCCTGCAGTGGGAGATTAATACTCAGGCCTGTCGATGTGGTGAGCTCACGCTTCTCCGGCTGCCACAGCCTGGCTGTGTTTAGGGCCGAGGCCTGGCTGTGCGTTTAGTGCCGAGGCCTGGCTGTGCGTTTAGGGCCGAGGCCTGGCTGTGCGTTTAGGGCCGAGGCCTGGCTGTGCGTTTAGGGCCGAGGCCTGGCTGTGCGTTTAGGGCCGAGGCCTGGCTGTGCGTTTAGGGCCGAGGCCTGGCTGTGCGTTTAGGGCCGAGGCCTGGCTGTGCGTTTAGTGCCGAGGCCTGGCTGTGCGTTTAGTGCCGAGGCCTGGCTGTGCGTTTAGGGCCGAGGCCTGGCTGTGCGTTTAGTGCCGAGGCCTGGCTGTGCGTTTAGTGCCGAGGCCTGGCTGTGCGTTTAGTGCCGAGGCCTGGCTGTGCGTTTAGTGCCGAGGCCTGGCTGTGCGTTATGTGGTTTGGACCTCACGTGGCTTTACATTAACTTGGCCTGTCGGCTTCAAGGTTGAATTTGCTGCCTGTTGCTTTGGCTGTTTTCACAGCCGAGCTGCAGAAGGTGCGTTTCTGTAAAACGGTTTTTCCAGCCCAGAGGCTGGACTTGCTAATGGCAGCACTCTTTTATTGGGTCTCGTTTTGGCTCGCTGTGTCTCATTAGGTCTCTTTGTTTTGCTGTGTCTCATTGTGTCGTGGTGACCCCTGACCCTTTCTCTCGCACCAGGGGACCAGGGAGGTGACGAGAGCATCACGCAGATCTTGAAGCGGGCCCACGACTGCCGCAAAACGGCGGAGAATGCGGCCAAAGACCTGCTGACTCGTCTGGATGGGAGCTGCGGGGCGGCCTTCGCTGTGACCGGCTGCAGTGCTCAGCCCTGGGAGAGCCTGTCTTCCAACAGCCACACCAGGTGTGTGTGTGTGTGTGTGTGTGTGTGTGTGTGTGTGTGTTACGTCGCGTATGAGTTGAGGTTAGCAGAATATTTACATTCACATCACAAACTGTTCAGGCGCTGAGCCGCACGGCTATGTGGCTAAATGTGACGGCAGTCATTTTGTTATGAAGATCCGTGTTTCAGATCCACGAGGAGGATCTGAGGAAGATCCGTGCCGATTGAAATGCTGCTTGTGCAGTGAGAGGTTGTTTTGGGAGTAGAAACGTGCACTAGCATCACAGTTAGCCAGCGAGCTTCACGCAACAGCCAGGCCCACAAGCTTCTGAAGGCGCCCAAGATCTGACCTGCACGTGTTCTTCTGCACGTGTTCTTCTGCACGTGTTCTTCTGCAAGTGCGGAGGTACTCACTTCTGAGATATCATGTGACTATTACTCAGCAATTCAGCTGCTATTTTGGAATTTTAGCATAATTTAGCGATTGTGTCTGGACTGCAGTGATCTGTGACTGATAAAATATTGTGCTCTATAGCAGCGGAACTGCAGAAATGGGCCCCGGGTTCGACCGGTGGCAGCGCCGATTGAAAGGCGTGTTCTCTCTGTGGCGCGGAGAGCAGGAATCTATCAGACCGACATTGCAAATCTAACTATTGGAGAGGACCAGGGGCTGAGATATTGTAATTATTTTCCCCGTAGAACTGGGAGCGTTCCAGAGGGGGTTGGAGCACGGGGTGTTAAAATGTCTCGGTGATTAGATGCCCTCTTCAGATGAGGGGTGAAATGATCCACGCGCAAATCTGCTCTTTCACAGGTGCAGAATTACACAGCACTCCTCTCAACAGGGTGTAAAATGGGGTGC